>OY101450.1:77226309-77396309 GCA_956483635.1 Panzeria rudis
TATTAATATAAAATGCTTCTATCTTTTGGTCTATTTTTTATTTTAAAGTATTTAAAAGATCATGCGAACAAATAAAAAAACTTCTCCAAAACAAAAAGTTTTACCCAAAAAGCAAAAACTGATCAAAAACAAAAATATTAAATATTTTTGAAACCACTTGCTAAAAAAAATGTTATTAAAAAATATTAAGTTATTTCCAAAGTGAACCTCATGAACTTAATAAGTCTACTCTTTCTAACAAAATCTATTCTGGGGAAACATGCAGTCTACTTCTTTTTGTCGTAGTGGAGGAATTAGGGCCATTAACAAAAAAACTATTGACATGAAGTTAGTATTAAACTCAAAATTTAGTTAAGTCTCTTTCAATATATATATATATATATATATATATATATATATATATATATATATATATATATATATATATATATATATATATATATATATATATATATATATATATATATATATATATATATATATAATATATATATATATATATATATATATATATATATATATATATATATATATATATATATATATATATATATATATATATATATATATATATATATATATATATATATATATATATATATATATATATATATATATATATATATATATATATATATATATATATATATATATATATATATATATATATATATATATATATATATATATATATATATATATATATATATATATTATATATATATATATATATATATATATATATATATATATATATATATATATATATATATATATATATATATATATATATATATGTATATATATATATATATATAGATATATATATATATATATATATATATATATATATATATATATATATAGATATATATATATATATATATATATATATATATATATATATATATATATATATATATATATATATATATATATATATATATATATATATATATATATATATATATATATATATATATATATATATATATATATATATATATATATATATATATATATATATATATATATATATATATATATATATATATATATATATATATATATATATATATATATATATATATATATATATATATATATATATATATATATATATATATATATATATATATATATATATATATATATATATATATATATATATATATATATATATATATATATATATATATATATATATATATATATATATATATATATATATATATATATATATATATATATATATATATATATATATATATATATATATATATATATATATATATATATATATATATATATATATATATATATATATATATATATATATATATATATATATATATATATATATATATATATATATATATATATATATATATATATATATATATATATATATATATATATATATATATATATATATATATATATATATATATATATATATATATATATATATATATATATATATATAAACAATGCCTCGCATTGAATGTCACACCAAAATACGCTAGAATAAAACTAAAGACCGACACAGTAGCGAGTAGGAGAACTGAGAGAAGAGCGGAAAAAATTTTCGTAGGATTTGAAATCCAGGACTTGTATACCAAAAAAACAAGTAACAAACTCGGAATTACTAGACATTCATTTACAATTGGCAGAACGAATCCCAACTGATTTACTAATGGACATAATTCACCAAATAAATACAGGAAACGCGGAAGCAATGGAACAAAAATACAGAAATATGAACAAAAAGCTAGACAAACAAACAGGATTAATAAACAGAAAAAGAAACGAAAAACACAATTTCCACACTAGATTCATAAACCTAACTGAAGTTAGAATCAATAAAGATGAGGCGCAATTACTAGAGAAGGGACTAATGCACAACATCCAGGTAAATAACAAGACGAAGGAAATAGAACAAACTATTGTGGACACAGAAGTTGCAGTAGCGATGCTACCAAACGAGGAGCAGGATCAGGCCAGATACACCTGCAAACGAATAATAGAGAAGGAAGTCAAATCCAAAAGGAATCCGAACAAGGAAGGCAAGGCTGTTAGAAATTTTAAACAAAAACTTAAATCTAACAATATCGTAGCAACGAAAGCGGATAAAGGAAATACAACGGTATTAATCAACAAGGATGAGTACATCGAAAAAACGGAACAGTTAATAGTGGATACTAAATGTAGGAGAATCAGGAAAGATCCTACAGACGAATACCAGGCAAAGGTAAAGGAATAAATAAAAAAGGCAACCAACGTAATAAAATCAGGCATATCATATTCATTAACACTTATGAACCCATCCGCCCTATCTATGATCGCTTTACCGAAGATACACAAGCCAAACACGCCAATGAGACCCATAATTAATTATAAATCTGCTCCGAACTATAGACTATCAAAATACTTAAAAACAATACTGAAATATACCTTGGACCTAGAGAACAAACAGACAATAGCCAACACCACGGAATTAGTTAACAAGATAGGAAGCATACAGATAACAGAAAATACTAAACTGGTCTCATTTGATATAAAAGACTTATATCCATCAATCCCAACAACAGAGACAATAAACATTCTACAGAAAACACTACTCAATAAAACAGAAGACGTGGAATTTTCAATGCAACTCACAAGCACGCTAAAAGCCACATTGGAGCAAAATTACTTCAAATTCAACAATAGCATATATAGGCAAATCAACGGACTAGGAATGGGAAATCCAACATCAGCAATACTCATGGAAGTATTTATGCAGAATTTAGAAGAGAAATACGTAGAGGACTTAAAAACAAATTTTGGGGTAACACTCTATGCAAGATACATGGACGATATTATATGTGTTCTAGAAGGAAATATGGAGGAGCAAATTCTGTATCTACTGAACAAACAACACAAAAACATAAAGTTTACAATGGAAGTGGAAGAGAACGAAAGGCTAAATTACATAATAGTAAGAAAAACAGGTAGCAGGTAGAGACACACAAAAGCACATAGAGGCGAAAGAGAGAGAGAGAGAGAAATAGGGAGGAGAATACAAAAAGGGATCAAGGAAGGAAGTTAGGTATACAAACGAATTATAAAAGAAACAACGTACAACAGAAAACCGATTTAGTATTCAATAGAACACTGAAGATGGCACATAGCCGAAACCGGTCTGTTTACAAAACAAATTTGACGTGGGATAACGGAAAATCGTTCCAAATTCAAAAACAAATTTTTTTCTTAATATTATATATATTAACTTATAGGCCGTAAAAGACAGAAAAAGAGCATTTGCTCCAACTTTGGTGGGTTTGCCTTAATCTCAACTGATTGGTCTGAATAGTTTTTTTTATAAATTCTCATCGGTTTGGGATATGAGACTTGAAGAAATCCGGATTAGATTTTTGACCGTCGCTGTAATAAACTTACATATATGTATGTATTGTTTTTAACATGAATTTTTTTATGTTTTGAAATTGAATTCAAATTAAAACGTTAGTAATGAATTAAAAAATTGAATCTAAGTTAAATATGAACTTAGTTTTAGTTCATGCAATTTCTTTGAACCAAGATCAAATTAACTTCAGATGAGAAATTTAACTCACTTAAAGGAAAAGATATATACTTAAATAAAGACTGACAAATATTCCAATAAACTAAAAAATTTAATTTTCTTTAATTATTTTTATTTAAATTAAGTACATTTTCTTCACTCAAAAAAAGACACATACTAAAATTAAGTAAAAAATTTCCTTCAAAAATGTTTCTAAGGTCAAGCAAATTTTTACTAAAATCTAAGAAAAATTACTTGATATGAGAAAAAAAATAGTTCATATCCTTAAAAATAGGTAAAAAAGATACACAAAAAATTTCTTACATTTAAGGAAATGCTTACTGACTTGAAGGAAATATTTACTAAAAATAAGGAAATGCTCGAATAAAGTTTAGGAAATGATTATTTCATAAAATTTGCCTTACTTACCTTAAGTAATATACAAAAATAAAGGAAAATTTCCTTAAAAATAGTTCAAATATCTTAAAAAAACATTAACTGAATTGAAGATTCGGACTTGTAAAAATATACTAGAAAAATATTTACTAGTTTTAAGTATTTTTAAACTAAATTATAGGATATATTATTTCAGAAATATTATGTAGATATATGAAAAAATATATATAGCAAAATTTACTATTTTTTAATAATTATTTACTAACCATTAGAACTTTTTAGCTTGAACCAAAATTATTTTCACTTAAGTGAAAATTTCCAATTTTGATTTTTAAATTAAATTCTTTTCAGAAAAAATATATTTGTTAGTCGTTTAGAAGTAATACGGGTTGTTTAATGTTTTTATTTTATTAGTATTTACATTTAGTATACGAATCGAGTAAAAAGTGTAAAGTTTTATTTTTTATGTCAATTTATTGTGTAAAGATAAATTTTTATTGAATAAATGTGCGTAATTTAAAAAGTTCCGTTCGTGGCGAGTGTGATTATGAACATACAATATGTATTTGAAATTGCTGCACGAGTTAAAAATTTTGCTCGTTTATATGCAAGTGTTGTCCATTTTTAAGGAACATTGATTTTGTTGTTTAACAAAAATAGCTGATCTTTAGCGGAAATCAATCTTGGTAGCACATTTGCGCCTCTAGGATAGTTTATCATTTTCTGCTACAAAGAATGAGCGTCTCCTTGAAACATGTAGGAAATACGAGTACATACTACCCAAGAGCTTTTACTATTATTCTCTGGATTTATTGAAAAAGTAAACAAACAGGATACTATAAGTTTGTATTTTATTTTCATGTGTATGTTTTATATACTCTCAGAGAGTCTGTCTGAGTAATTTTGCTAATTGCATATATGCTAGACAAGTTTCCTACAGTTTTTAGTATTGCATATCTGCTACTGTGTAGGAAATGTAAGTTTCTTATATTAGCGGAAATCACTCTTGGTAGCATATTTGCACCTCTAGGATATAAACTATCATTTTCTGCTACAAAGAATGAGTGTCTTCTTCAAAAATGCAGGAAATTCATATATTATGTATAACTATGTATATTTCAAATGTACCATAAATAAAGAACTACGCTTACTTATTTCTAAATTTATTATTTGTAGTATTGAAAAAGTAAGCAAACAGGCCTACTATTACTTTGTATTTTCTTTTGTATTTTTCTATTAGTCTTTCTGAGTAATTTTGTTAATTGCATATATGCTGGACAAGTTTCCTACAGTTTTTAGTATTGCATATCTGCTTCTGTGTAGGAAATGTAAGTTTCTTATGTTTTGTTCTTGTTGTGTTGCACATTGTAGCATATATCCTAGACTTGCAAGAGCTGCAAAGTCTATAATAGCAGTTTCCTACGAAGAGTGATTTCCCCTATTTTGTTCTTGTTGTGTTGCATATTATAGCATATATCCTAGACTTGCAAGAGCTGCAGGGTTTGCAATAGCAGTTTCCTACGAAGATTGATTTCCCCTTTTATGTATTTGCATCTGCTGATTACGATGGCACCATTAGTTTCTTTCCTAGCAGTTCTTGTTTGAAAGGTATAGTGATATTTAATATAATCAAAATTTACACCATTTTGGATTATTCGCTTATTATTCCACGAACGGTCCTGAAAAACTTAAAATACTTTCTGGATTATTAATCCACACAAAAGTCTCCTTCATTTGAGTAAAGTCGCATTGGTATATCAGGATATATTACTGTTATTGCAAGGATATTAAAAATCGCGCGTTTTTGGTTACGTCATTATAGATTTTTATGTACATTTTCTGAAGTGAAACTAAATTATCCTTCTGTATTTTTGTCCGCTGATTGCGGAAATAACATTATTTTTCTAGTACGTCTTGTTTTAGAGATATGGTGTATTATAAAGAAAAATTTAAATAATCTTTTTAAATTTTGCTATTCTAACGCCATCAAAGAAATGTTTGCCTTAATGTCACATTGTCAAAAGACTTACCCACTCAGCTATTGTTGACTTATAAGTTTAACCGACAAAAATTAGTTTTCATATACAAACACATGTTTACTTAAAAAGTGGCTGTCTACTTATTTTATTAATACATATCAACAAATTGTAACTACTTTCAGATAATGAGAAACATAAGAACTAAATTATTAAAAACTAGACAGTAGCTATAATTTAAAGCATAGTAATAAGATAAATAAGTACCACTCATTACTTTGTAACCCATTAATAAAGTCCTACCGATTACAAAAATGAGAAAAGTTTTTGCTGGGTAAGATAACTTTTCTTTCAAATTTTGTCTTTGGGTCATATTATTCTTGTCAGATATGTCTGAATCTTCATTGAAACTATCAAAAAATAATACTATTGATCGTAATTTTTTGCCAATATTTGTTTTTAACTAAAGTTTTAAAAAAGAAAATTTATTTATTGAAGTATGTACCTGTAAGTTATATATTTGGCACTCGGTCTAAGATATAATTTATTAAAAACATTAGGAAATGTATTATTTACTGAAGAAATAGAAAAAGTTGTACCTTTAGTCTGAAAAACGCTTCTCAAGGTCGACACTAATTTGAAATGATGGACTATTTTTGCACAATTTTTCATTTGAGTTACGTATACAAATATATGTATATACTTATACAGGGTGTTTTTTTTAGAGGTATAGAACTTCGAATTGAAATAAAACACAAGAAAATCGTTTTAATGTCCATCAATTTGGCTTTATTGGAAGGATAATTTTATGCCATTAATGTTTAAATATGATTTCGGGCATGTGGCCGCCGCGGCTGGCTCGAATAAAGCCAATTATACAGGTCCAATTTTCAACCACTTTTTCGAGCATATGGGGCCGTATGTTGGCAATAACGCCACGAATGTTGGCTTCTAAGTCCCCTAACGTTTCTGGTTTGTTGGCGTAGACGACCGACTTCACATATCCCCAAAGAAAATAATCCAATGGTGTCAAATCACACGATCTTGGTGGCCAATTGACAGGTCCATTCCGCGAAATTATGCGCTCATCGAATGTTTCCTTCAATAAATCGATTGTGACATGCGCTGTGTGGCATGTAGCGCCGTCTTGTTGGAACCACAACTCATCCACATTCATGCCATCCAATTCGGGAACAAAATAGTCGGTTATCATGGCTCTATACCGGTCTCTATTAACGGTAACTGACTCTCCAGCATTATTTCGGAAGAAGTATGGCCCAATGACTCCACCAGCCCATAGAGCACACCAAACAGTCAGTTTTTGTGGATGTAATGGCGTCTCAAGGGTTTCATGTGGATTCTCTTCACTCCAAATGCGGCAATTTTGCTTGTTGACGTAGCCATTCAACCAAAAATGAGCCTCATCACTGAACAAAATTTTGCGATTTTGCTTGCGGTAAACTTCGCGAACTGAACCATTATTTTCGAAATAAATTTGCACGATTTGCAAGCGTTGTTCTTTTGTCAACCTGTTCATGATGAAATGGCAAACCAAACTAAATATTAATCACTTGACAGCTGACAAAATGGCCGCCAGTTAAAAAAGTGATGCCAACTTAAAGTTCTATACCTCAATAAAAAACACCCAATATATGTATGTATATTGACTTCCACAAAAAATTTTACTTTTATTTTTGCAAGTTTAACAAATATTACAGTTGAGCTTCAGTGAATAATGATGGATTGTCTTTAATTGTTTCAGTTTTCTGTAAGGTTCGGAATTTATATTAGGACATTGAGTTATTGGTTTAAAGGATTGTAGACGCAGGTCATAGTACAGTTGCTCTTATAAATCCCCATTTATAATCTCGCATGAGGGTAAGTGGGTTCGCACTTAGCTCTATGGGAAATTTGTTTTACAGTTCAGCCTGTCGAATAAAGTTACCTTCTAGATCTAAATGTGATCCACTTATTTCAATGAGCCAAGGTCACAAATGTGACTGTTAAATATACGATAGTATATAACTGAGCGAAACAACCCAAAGTTATTTGGCTGTAGGTTATCCTAAGTACATCTTATTATTTTTTAACCTTGCAAAATAAATTAGAAAATCTTGTTACAATCTTGTCCGCAGTTGTCAATATATTCTTATTATTGAAAGTAAATGGAAAAGGAAAATAATTTTTTCACATGTTTAACGATTCAAATAGTTGAGCTTTTGTGGAACAACGTTGTGTCTTTTTTAATTGGTGCTGTTTGCTGTAAGGTTCGGAATTTATATTACGCCATTGAGTTATTGGTTTAAAGGATTGTAGATGCAGGTCAAAGTACAATTGCTCTTATCAATCGCCATTTATAACCTGGCATGAGGGTAAGTGGATTTGCATTTAAGTCTACGGGATATACATATGTTCTATAAAAGTTCTTTTATTTCAATGAGCAAATGTCACAAGTAAGAGAAGTAAATATACGATAGCAAAGAACAGACCAAAATAAAAGTGGTTTATTAAACCCATCTTGTTACGCTATAAAAAATTTAAGTACATCGTTTCAATTGCTAAATATATGAAAATATATAACATAAGAAAAAATAATTAAAAACGTTCATATATTTCATGAACTATGTAAAACTCACATGAAGAATATTTATGTAAAAATTGTATAAATCACTCAAAAAATCAATAAAGCTGTTATGTTCTACTGAAACAAACCAGAGCTTTAGGAGGGAAACAAATCCATAATTTCCACTGACGAATACCATGTTACAAATAAGCTACGGACGCGAATTTCGTTAGAGTTATTTTCATACAGAGTTTCTATAGTATTTATTCGATTTAGAGTTTTTCTTTTCCCGGACTTTTTCATTGCCCGGGGAAGCGGGATTGATTTTTCACTTTCCCGGGAATCCCCGGGAATTGCGCCTAATACAAAACGATACAAAATATCATTTCACTTAATTTATTTGAACAAAAACAAATACCAATTCACTAGATCTGTTAAATAAGTTTATGAATGCATTAAACGTTAGTAAAAAAATTATAAATTTGAGGTCTTTAGCCGTGCCGCATGCTTTTTAATTTAAATTAAAAAAATTTATTTTTTATTGTATAACCACTGATTAGTAGCCACCCGAAGTAAAAAATTTACTAATTTCATACTTTTTTGATTTCTCTAGCTTCTTAAGTAGAAAAGATATTGCAATGATTTATGATTTATTTCATGACACTAATGAGCAGGGATCGGACTTTCATGCAAATGCATGTATTTTTTAGTGATAGATAAGGGCGTATTGACTAATTATCTATGCGAATCATAAAATTTTAAGTAGTTTGGCATATGTTTGCATATTTTGGTGGTAAGTGCATATTTTTGCATATTTTGGCAATAATGCATATTTTTGGAGTTATAAAAATTTTTTGAATGCATATTTCTCAATTTTTGAAAAAAATATTAATAAGCCGATTATGCATGGCAACCAAGCCCCAATTGGGTTGTTAGTTGCTGAAAATGATACTACTGATGGCAACTGGCAACTGAGAGCTTTCAATTTCAGTTGCTATTTAGTGCCTTTCTGCCAATCATTAATTTTCATTTGCCGACTGGCAACTCAACTAAAGTCCGGTTGCATTAAATAATAGACCCAACTATGGTTGCTTTATGTTTTTTTTCTCAAATAATAAAAATAATAAATTAAAACAAATTTGTTTATATTACATTTTAGTTTTGGTACTTTGTTCGTAGGTAAATGCATATTTTTGCGCATATTTTTAATTTTTAGGTGCATTTGCTAAGCGCTTAAAATCAATTTTTAGTTGCATGAAAGTCCGAGCCGTGCTAATGAGCATTTCATACTGCTCAAACTGAATTGAAATAATAAGGTGGCGGAAAAGTGACCTCCTCAAAATTATATTTTTTTTGTATCGATTTTTAATCGAACCCTGTGTGAAACTGTTGTACATAAAGCTTTAATTTTTTTTTTGCAAAAATTTATAATTTTTGAAAAATACAAAATTTTGGGCATCAAAAAACTCATGTGTGGCTTATTATAACAATCTGATACTTTCGGAAAATATAGACCAGTACTTCTTTATTATGCTCACTTTCGCTATGTCCACTTTGCAACAATCTGTTATTTTCATTTCTTCAGGAAATATGATTTTTTGAGTGCTGCTCTTAGAAAAATATGAAAAAAATGGAGACAAATAAAATGGGCTCAAAAATACATTTTTTTTATTTGCATATTTTTCTAAATAAAAGCAGCACTAAAAATGTGTGCTTACAAAACAAAGTTACCATAATAATACTTAAAAAATCCCGGGAACTCCCGCAGAATTTCCCCGGGATTTATTTCCCGAAAAATGTGCGGGATCCCGGGAATTTTTTTTCGGGAAATACCGAATAAAAAACAATAATTCGATCGCATATTTTATAAAAACAGGGGTGTTATTATGTATTTCGATTAGATGTTTATCTTTTATGCACATTGTGTTTCGAAAATGTTTTCTTCCAAATCGCCATAACAACCCCTGATCTCTGTAGTACAAACTTACAGCAAAAAAATATATTACTTATAATTATTATTATAAAAAAATTCTTAACAATATTATACAATAGAAATTTGTTTGTAAATATATATTAATGTTTTATTATAACAAGGCAAATAAATTTTTAATTTGATCTGGATCGTAATAATATTGTTTGTTGTCTTAATTTCAAAAAGTGCGTCTTTACATAAAATACTTAAAAACATACATATCTTAAGCTAAAATGCAAATTAATATAACTAACATCAATTTTCAAAAGTTTACATGAGAAGCAAAAAATGTTGTAAAATGAAAAATATAAGCTAAAAGTGCGATAACTAATATATTTTTGAAGAATGACATCTTCATATATAAATAGAAGAAGCTAATAGTAATTATGAAGATGTCATGGGCTACAAACGACCAGCAGAATTGAATGTTCCATTAAGAAGCAGACTAATTTAGGAATATAATCTGTTAACAATTTTAACCGTTAACCATTTAGATTTTGTTTTGCAAACTGACCAAATGAGCCGCCACAAACAATTAAAGAACTAGGGTTCTTACTTCGTTAAGAAATATTAAAAAAAAGACATTAAACAAATGCGGTGATATGTTTTTGGTTCATGAAAATTATGTACATACTTTATGATACGTTATTTTTCAACGCATATTGCACAAAGTTTTGTAGATACGAGTAGTTTCATCAAAAGAAACATAATCGATCAAAAAAGCGATGTTCAATTATTTGAAGATACGTTATTTTGCATTTTAGATGACGATAAAACAACATATTGATTCACTTTTTGTATTTTGCATCGAATGTTTTAGTTAAATAAGGAAGCCACAGGAAACTTAGTGGTCCTTAGCCAGAGAAGCCGTGTGTCACATATAGTGTCCCTTCCATTATATAACTAAAAAAAAGTTCAGATTACTTTATTTATTACGTGATTCTAATGGTTGGACAGTACATTTTATTAATTTATTTACCTTGTTTATTCAAAACTGTTAAATTGTTTATATATGTTTGTTCTCAAATGGCAACATTTTTCAAAAATAGTTATTGCAAAAATTTTTCGTCGTAGCAATACTGCTTAGTAAGTATTTTTTATTGATGGAGATAGTAATATTACATCAGCAAAGTTTTGTACTAAAATCTAAGTAAATTTTTACTATTTTCAAGGAATATTTTTTTGCAAGTCAAATAAAATTGTAAAACAAAATAATTTCAATGCTTACGAAGGGTACCCTGTTAGGCTAGTGGTTAGAGTGCTAGTCTATCAGACGGAAGGTTGCTGGTTCAATACTCAAAGGTAATTATATGTTTGGTAAGTTACCTAACAATAATAATATACATAAGTAAAAAAATATCCTGTAATATACATATATAACATGTACTAGAATTTAAGAAAATGTACTTAATTTCAGGACATATGCAAAATATAATGAACTACAACTTGGTAAAAAAATTACTCAATTTGAGGTCATACATAAACTAAAAAAAACCTTGGGGAAACTTACTTAATTTCAGTAAAAATTTCCTTGTATTTAAGAAAAAATTTTATCTAAAACTTCCCAATTTCATAGAAACATTTTACTTAATTTTAGTAAAATTTTATTGATACAGAAGAAAAACTTACTATAAACTAGTTCATGATATATCTGTAGATTTCCTTAAATTTAGAAAAATATTCCTAGAATTAAGTTTATATCAGATGAATAATGAACTAGTTTAAAGTAAATGCATACTGAAAGATTTTCAAACATAAAACAAAATCTTCTATTTTTTGGCTCCATGAAAAATCGCCCAAAAATAGAAATGAAAAATCGCCCAAAATTTCAAAATGAAAAATCACCCAAAAAATGAAAAAACGCCCAAAATCTTAAAATGAAAAATCACAAAAAAATTAAAAATCGCCAAAAAAAAAATTAAATATCGCCCAAAATTAATAAACACCAAAAAAAAAAATGTTTAATTATAGTAATTTAATTTTTATATTGAAAAAAAAAAAACTTACAAAAACGCATAAATAGTCTTCGTTTCTTACTGAATTGCAATAAAAGTATGAATAAAAGGCAATATTTTCCATCGGCCAAAAATTATAGTATGGCTCTCCAAGGGTAATTTAGATAATTATCATAGATACAACAAAAATTTATAAACATATAATACAGTTATGATCATTTATCGAAGGCCGGAAATTTAAGACGTCAAGGAAACCGCAGCTCAAAATTTTACATATCACACAGACCCTAAAGTCCTTCCGTCCGCCAAAAGCGCATTTCAAATTAAATATTCCAAAGGCAAGTAATCTAAAAAATTTTCGTAAGCCAAGCCGAGATTTGATATACTATGGAGTTTAAAATCTCTCCGCCCGGCCGAAGGTCGGCTTAATGTATTACTGAATGCGATAAACAGCACACATGAAATTAACTCTAAAAAGTTTGGACTATATGCTTCTCAAACATCCGAGCTCATAATCTCCTTATATCAGTGGAAACCTATGACGCCTACAGTTCACAAAGTACTTTGTCATGGTCAATACATAATTGCAAATAGTATTCTTCCATTAGGTGAACTAACTGAAGAAACACAAGAAGCCAGAAATTGTGATTTTGGTTTCATCCAAGTCTTTCATGCAAGAAGTTACTAATAAAAAACAGTAAGAAGCATGGACCAAATACAATTCGAATTAAGTTTGTTTTAGTAATAACAAAAAGTCATATTAAAATCTGACTTTTTTCGGTATTTTTCCTCTCCTGACTATACTAGCCGCAGGGGCCATTATCGCCACATATGGAAAGTTGCTATCAAATATAGCTCTAAAATTTCGGCTGAGAAGTAAAGATTGCAGCTTGAAATTTTTGTAGCACTTATGCAAACATGAAAAATATTTTTAAAAATGATCATATTCTAGGGGTTACTGTGGGCGAACTATTATAGATAGAGCTTAGCTTGTTACATTGGTTTTTTTGTCCTCTACCCAAATCATGTTAACTTGGTTATAATCAAAATACTGATAGTAACTTTTTGACAAAAAATTTACAAAAAAAAACAACTTTTTTTAAGTGTAAAATTTAAACTGCTGGCATTTCTCACCCCATTAAGATAAATTGATTCGGTAAATTGGAAAATTTTTGTTCAATTGTGCAGATTATTATTAAATGTTTGACATACTTTTGCGACTTATGAACAACTTCACAGTTTGGAAATACCAGAATAAGATCGCCAAATTTGCAAAAAAATTTTTTGCAAGGCCTGTAACTTTTGAACTATCGGAGAGAAATTCAAACCGTAATTGAGGCAAATGTAGGCCTTTGATAGCAGATTCCAAAATGGGAAAGGGTTTGGAAATCGGACGAGAAATATAATTTTGGTGATTTTTTAAAGTTTGACATACCCGAGGTTATTAATTTTGGGAACCCCTGGAGCCTCTCTCGAAGGAGCCAGAACCACAAACTCTTCAAAATTAAGACGGACAGCACCTAAGCTATAACCATGTAAAATTTCATGTCACTGGCTTCAGCAGTTACGAAGATACTGAATTATTTAAATTTTTTTGCCACAAACCACTATGCATTGGTAAATAGTTCACAAACTATTTCTACAACAAATAATACCTATATAAGTGATATTTTAAATGATGCTGAGTATTTTTAAACTGAAACATCTTCAAACGGCAATGTAAATTCCGGAAACAGAAAAACAACAAAATTGGTCAACGAGACTACAACTAAACATGTCTGTAGCACGACAGTATCAGAAAATAGTTTGAACTCAAGAAGTTTTAATGATTTAAGTTCAGTAACATACATAGATAAAAGTTCTGTTTCCGAATAAATTCCAGATCTTTCATCTAGTATATATAAAGACATTTTCGAGAACTCTAAAGACAAAGAAGATAAAGACGAAAATGTAAAAGTAATAGAGATGCCTCTGAATTTAAAGGATATCGTTGTTCCCTGCTCTAAATCCAAAGCAAAAAAACACTTTCGCGTTTTTTGTAAGAAACTGCAATGTACAATAGGAAGACATTTGCTTTTAAAACATAAAGAAGAGGTTGAAGTTAATAATTCTGGCAAAAAAAAACTGACTTCAGTACAAAGAGCACTATACTTGATGGCCTTTCATATAAACAATTTTGAAAATCAGTATGCAAATGCAGGAATTGTGCTCTACTAAATATTTTGGGTGGAGGCGTGGAAGAATTGCCCCACCGATTTTCGTAGAAAAATTATGCGACCAAACTCTAAGCACACCATTCCAAGTGGAGGAGCTATACGATAATCAATATTTCGGGGGAAGGGAAAAAAACTATGAAACAAAACTGTAGTCAAACCCTTTCAAAGTTATGCATGGGGGGAGTAAGTTTCCCCCTTCCATTTTCGAAAAGAATTGTGGGGCCAAACTACTAGGGAACCCTTGCAAACAACACAATAATTTTGAAAATCGGTTCACAAATGACATAGTTATGGATTTGCGGTGGCGAAGAGGGGAGCAAATTTTCCCCACCCATTTCCGAAAAGAGTTATTGGGCCAAAGTGCTAGCAAATCCTTTCAAACAAAAAAACAGTAAGTAAGTAAGTTTCCCCCTCCCATTTTCAAGAAGAATTATTGTGCCAAACTGCTAGCAAACCCTTTCAAACAAAAAATAATTAATTAAAATCGGTTCACAAATGACAGAGTTATGGATTAGGGGGAGCAAATTTTCTCCTACCATTTTAAGAAGAATTATTGGGCCAAACTGCTAGCAAACCCTTTCAAACAAAAAAGAATTTTGAAAATCGGTTTACAAATGACAGAGTTATGCATAGGGGGGGGGGGGCAAATTTCCGCCTCCGACTTTCCAATTTTTGTCAAACCCTTTCAAACAAAAGAAAAATTTAGAAAATCGGTTCGCAAATGACATAGTTATGGATTAGGGGGGTGGAGGCGGAGGAGGGGAGCATATTTTCCCCTACCATTCTCAAGAAGAATTATTGGGTCAAACTGCTAGCAAACCCTTTCAAACAAAAAAGAGTTTTGAAAATCAGTTCACAAATGAGAGAGTTATGGATTGGGGGGCGGAGGGGGGAGCAAATTTTTCCCTAGCATTTTCTAGAATAATTATTGGGCCAAACTGCTAACAAGCCCTTTCAAACAAAAAATAATTTTGAAAATCAGTTCACAAATGACAGAGTTATGGATTGGGGGGTGGAAATTTCACCCTACGATTTTCGACAAACAAATTTTGGGACC
This sequence comes from Panzeria rudis, assembly GCA_956483635.1. Classification (NCBI taxonomy): domain Eukaryota; kingdom Metazoa; phylum Arthropoda; class Insecta; order Diptera; family Tachinidae; genus Panzeria; species Panzeria rudis. The sequence continues at coordinate 77,242,010 of OY101450.1, forward strand.
AAGTTTTGTCAAACCCTTTCAAACGAAACAAGAATTTTGAAAATCGATTCACAAATGACAGAGTTATGCATGGGGGGTGGGGGAATTTACGACTCCGACTTTCAACAAAAAAATTTTTCGACCAATTTTTGTCAAACCCTTTCAAACAAAACAAGAATTTTAAAACCGGTTCACAAATGACATAGTTATGCAAATTAGTTTTTATAGAATTGTTTCTATTCAGGCTTCTAAGGTCATTAAATTTGATTTAAATGCAAATAAAAGACAATTTTATTTCATTTATTCATATCCGACGTTTCGTTGGGATTTTCCAACATCTTCAGGGATAATAGTTTTTATTGAAATCTGGTAACATTCATAAATAAATAAAAAAGAACAATTTTAATGTAATGACAATAGCGATAATACAACAATTAATATTTTACTTAAACTTACATATTTACTCTCTTAATAAAATTTGCACTTAAATTTTTTTAATGTAATTTGACGCGACATGACTACATACGACATAAAACACATAATTTAAAAAATAATTGCAAAAATAATTAAAAATTGGTAAATATCACAGTATAAGCTTATTCTTAACGTTCTAATATCACAGCTGGAGTTACACTAAAGTTTAACCTAATACAATGCTATAAGTAGCATTAGTGTTGTCTTTGTAAGTCTTGCTGTTCATTGCTATGTCCATTTTTTGTTGAATACTTAAGCTTTCCAAAGTGTATCTTTTATTGTGTTTTCTTTCTTTGTGTAATATTTTTACATTTTCCAGATCAGCTGTCTGAGAATAATCCAAACAATGTTGCGCTAATGCAGTTGATTGTCGTCCATTTTTAATGTCAGTCTCATGCTCAGCTACTCTTACCCCCAAATTTCTTTTTGTTGTCCCGATATAAACTTGTTTACAGCTTTCGTTTTAGTTTCCATTGCATTTGATTTCATATACAACATTGCTTTGGTCTTTTTTGTTTATTGTTTATTTTTGTTTTAAGATTTGTGAACAGTGTATTTGTTGTTTTGTTTGGTTTGTGAGCAAAAATAATTCCTTCCTCATTAATTATCTGTTTTATTTTATTATTCTCAGTGAGCTTTGGAATATAAGGTAAGCTTAAAAAATTTAGTGTTGCCAGATGTTGTTTTTGTGTTATTGTTTTTCGTTATGTGGTGTATTGATTTATCTATTAAACTATTTGTCAAGTTTGCCGGATAATTATTGTTTTTTAACATTTCTTTAATTTTCTTAATATTTTTATTTTTGAATTTGTCGTGACTTAAATTTAACACTTTATTAATAAAATTCAAAATTGTATTTGTCTTATGTTTTATTGGTTGTGTTGAGTTATAATTTATTATTCTGCCTGAAGCTATTTCTTTCATGTACCAATCTGTTATAACTCTGTTTTTATCTCTCATTATTTTCATGTCAAGATATGGCAGCGAATTGTTGATTTCTTTTTCAATAATAAATTTTAGTTTATTGTGGTAACTGTTGAAAACCTCCAATTAACATATTTTTTAATACATTTTTTGACATCCAAAGTAGATATTTTTCAAAACGGTGAGAACTTTACGGGGTAGGAGGAGGTACGGAGGAGTTTTTGATATATCTTTTGTCATTTTCGCACCTCTAAGCATTAACAGGGCGTCTTGACGAGCAAATTATTTATCTTGGTCAAGACATAAATATATGAAAAAATAGGACTAACATTTTTTTGAGTTTTTATATATGAAATTTGAAAAATGTTATAAAAAAATTTTGCTCGTCAAGACGACCTGTAGGCATTTGTGTAAATGACAAAAAAGGCATGAATAAAAAGTTTAAATGTGAATTTGCATCACTTTTAGTAGAGTCCTTAACTTTATTTAACACACTTATGATAACCAACTTGCATTTGATTTTACAATTAACAAATTTTATTTTCATCTAGCGGGTCCAATCGGCAATACAAAACGTTCAAGATGGAGCAAAGTAATCTAAAAAATTTTCGTAAGCGAAGCCGAGATTTGATATACTATGGAGTTTAAAATCTCTCCGCCCGGCCGAAGGTCGGCTTAATGTATTACTGAATGCGATAAACAGCACACATGAAATTAACTCTAAAAAGTTTGGACTATATGCTTCTCAAACATCCGAGCTCATAATCTCCTTATATCAGTGGAAACCTATGACGCCTACAGTTCACAAAGTACTTTGTCATGGTCAATACATAATTGCAAATAGTATTCTTCCATTAGGTGAACTAACTGAAGAAACACAAGAAGCCAGAAATTGTGATTTTGGTTTCATCCAAGTCTTTCATGCAAGAAGTTACTAATAAAAAACAGTAAGAAGCATGGACCAAATACAATTCGAATTAAGTTTGTTTTAGTAATAACAAAAAGTCATATTAAAATCTGACTTTTTTCGGTATTTTTCCTCTCCTGACTATACTAGCCGCAGGGGCCATTATCGCCACATATGGAAAGTTGCTATCAAATATAGCTCTAAAATTTCGGCTGAGAAGTAAAGATTGCAGCTTGAAATTTTTGTAGCACTTATGCAAACATGAAAAATATTTTTAAAAATGATCATATTCTAGGGGTTACTGTGGGCGAACTATTATAGATAGAGCTTAGCTTGTTACATTGGTTTTTTTGTCCTCTACCCAAATCATGTTAACTTGGTTATAATCAAAATACTGATAGTAACTTTTTGACAAAAAATTTACAAAAAAAACAACTTTTTTTAAGTGTAAAATTTAAACTGCTGGCATTTCTCACTCCATTAAGATAAATTGATTCGGTAAATTGGAAAATTTTTGTTCAATTGTGCAGATTATTATTAAATGTTTGATATAATTTTGCGACTTAAGACAACTTCACAGTTTGGAAATACCAGAATAAGATCGCCAAATTTGCAAAAAAAATTTTTGCAAGGCCTGTAACTTTTGAACTATCGGAGAGAAATTCAAACCGTAATTGAGGCAAATGTAGGCCTTTGATAGCAGATTCCAAAATGGGAAAGGGTTTGGAAATCGGACAAGAAATATAATTTTGGTGATTTTTTAAAGTTTGACATACCCGAGGTTATTAATTTTGGGAACCCCTGGAGCCTCTCTCGAAGGAGCCAGAACCACAAACTCTTCAAAATTAAGACGGACAGCACCTAAGCTATAACCATGTAAAATTTCATGTCACTGGCTTCAGCAGTTACGAAGATACTGAATTATTTAAATTTTTTTGCCACAAACCACTATGCATCGGTAAATAGTTCACAAACTATTTCTACAACAAATAATACCTATATAAGTGATATTTTAAATGATGCTGAGTATTTGTAAACTGAAACATCTTCAAACGGCAATGTAAATTCCGGAAACAGAAAAACAACAAAATTGGTCAACGAGACTACAACTAAACATGTCTGTAGTACGACAGTATCAGAAAATAGTTTGAACTCAAGAAGTTTTAATGATTTAAGTTCAGTAACATACATAGATAAAAGTTCTGTTTCCGAATAAATTCCAGATCTTTCATCTAGTATATATAAAGACATTTTCGAGAACTCTAAAGACAAAGAAGATAAAGACGAAACTGTAAAAGTAATAGAGATGCCTCTGAATTTAAAGGATATCGTTGTTCCCTGCTCTAAATCCAAAGCAAAAAAACACTTTCGCGTTTTTTGTAAGAAACTGCAATGTACAATAGGAAGACATTTGCTTTTAAAACATAAAGAAGAGGTTGAAGTTAATAAATCTGGCAAAAAAAACTGACTTCAGTACAAAGAGCACTATACTTGATGGCCTTTTCCATTGCATTTGATTTCATATACAACATTGCTTTGGTCTTTTTTGTTTATTTTTGTTTTAAGATTTGTGAACAGTGTATTTGTTGTTTTGTTTGGTTTGTTAGCAAAAATAATTCCTTCCTCATTAATTATCTGTTTTATTTTATTATTCTCAGTGAGCTTTGGAATATAAGGTAAGCTTAAAAAATTTAGTGTTGCCAGATGTTGTTTTTGTGTTATTGTTTTTCGTTATGTGGTGTATTGATTTATCTATTAAACTATTTGTCAAGTTTGCCGGATAATTATTGTTTTTTAATATTTCTTTAATTTTCTTAATATTTTTATTTTTGAATTTGTCGTGACTTAAATTTAACACTTTATTAATAAAATTCACAATGTCGGCGATGGTTGGGGAGAGTGGGTTTCCCATTGGCATTCCATATGTTTGACTGTATATCTTGCCCTCGTATATAAAATAATTGTTTTCGTTTAAGCAAAATTGTAAAAGTTTTTAGAATTGTCTCTTGGGTATTTTTGTAAAGTTTTTTAAAGTTTCCCATTTCTCCATAATATCTCTTATAGCTATATGTATAGGTATGTTAGTAAATAACGATACCACATCCAATGATATAAAGATTTCATCGTCGTCTAAAATAATATTTTCCAATTTTGTCTTTAGCTCCATAGAATTTTTTATATTGAATTTTTTTGAGATCGCGTTTTTTAAAATTGTTCCAATGTATTTAGATAAATTATAACATGGAACTTCCACAGATGATGATATTGGCCGCAAAGGCATGTCAGGCTTATGTGTCTTTGGTAAGCCATAAAGTCTTGGGGCTCTAGCGTGATCAGAAATCAATTTGGTTTTCTCTAATTGGGTAATATACTCTTGTTTGTATAGATCCATTATTAATTTATTGTTTTTCCGCTGCAGGCTTTGTGTCGGATCGGCACGTAGTGTTTTATACGTAGTTTTATTTTCTAGGAATTTGCTCATTTCTTTCTTGTAGTCTTCTTTAAACATAACAACAGTTTTATTTCCTTTGTCAGATTTTGTGAGAACTATATTTTCCTTATGTCTACGTAATATTCGTTTTATATCCTCATATATGTTAAGTATAAACTTTTCCTTTTGGTTATTCCTTGAAGTCCTCTTGTATGTTAGTATTCTATTTGTTATTCTGGATCTAATAATATCTTGTGCCTTATCATCTGTAAGTGTTTGCACCCATTGTTCTAAATCGGCTACTAAATTCATAGTTGAAAAAATATCTTTATTAACAGGTAAGGAAAATTTCGACCCTAATGAGAGTAACCATTTGCTTTCATCTGGAAATGTTATGTTTGTATTGTTAATGAACCATGAAGGGTTGAATTTAAAATCATATTTTTGCAAACTCTTTTCGTTTTAGTCTATCTATCTTGGTCAAGTGCGTCGATTTGTCTGATGATATAAAATTCTTATATCTTATAGATTGTTTTTTAATGAAATTGGCATATTTATCCGTATTTAATGTTGATTTTAATTCATGTTTTATGTTGTAAATTTTCTTTCGTGTAACTCCTATATTTATGTTAGTTTCTTTTATTTCTAAATTAAGAATTTTCTTGTGAAAATTTTGTTCTGTCATAACATATTCTTGTGCTATTTACATCGTACTAAATATTTTCACCGTGTTTTTTGTGGTATCTCTTAAGTTATGTATTGAGGCGGGGTGGAGGCGGAAGGGGGAGCAAATTTTCCCCTACCATTTTCAAGAAGAATTATTGGGCCAAACTGCTAGCAAACCATTACAAACAAAAAATAATTTTGAAAATCGGTTCACAAATGACAGAGTTATGGATTGGGGGGGGGGGGGGCGGAGGGGGAGCAAATTTTCCCCTACCATTTTCAAGAAGAATTATTGGGCCAAACTGCTAGCAAACCCTTTCAAACAAAAAATAATTTTGAAAATCGGTTCACAAATGACAGAGTTATGGATTTGGGGGGAGGGGGCCACAAATTTGCCCCTCCGATATTTGGCAAACCAATTTTGGGACCAAGTTCTGTCAAACCCTTTCAAACGAAACAAGAATTTTGAAAATCGGTTCACAAATGACAGAGTTATGCATGGGGGGGAGCAAACTTCCCCCTCCGATTTTTGATAAAAAATTTTGGGACCAAACTGCAGCCAACCCCTTTCCAACAAAAAAATTTTTAAAATCGGTTCACAAATGACGGAGTTATGCGTGTACAAACATAAAAGAAGTAAAAAAAAGAACATACACACGAATTGATAACCTCCTTCTTTTTTGAAGTCGGTTAAAAAAGCGCAGGTGACTATGTTTGGTACAAAACGAACGATTCGCATTCACTTTTCAAGTTGTAATAAATCTAAAAGCAGAAAGTCCAATTTAACCCTCTGCGACTGACGTCGTAGTCTAGCAGACACCAGTAAACAGAAAACATTGTTTTATGCCATAATTATAATGGGTGATTTTATAAGAACTATCGGAAAGTAAAAAAGAAAAAAACACATAAAATTCAGAAAAATGCATGAAATATTTATTTCGATCGATAGTTGGGTCGATATAATTTAATGTTTGAAGATTATTTCATGCAAATGTTGGCCGCGGCTGCGCCTCAAATGGTCCATCCGCTTAGTCCAATTTTGGCATACTCTTTCCAACATTTCGGCCGGTATCTCACGAATAATGTTGGCAATGTTGGCTTCCAGTGCGTCAATCGAAGCGGGCTTGTCGCTATAGACATTAGCCTTAACATAGCCCCACAAAAAATAGTCTAGAGGCGTTAAATCGCGCGATCTGGGCGGCCAATTGACTGGTCCCAAGCGTGAAATAAACTGTTCACCGAACTCGCCTCTCAATTGGTCCATTGTTTCGCGTGCTGTGTGGCATGTGGCACCGTCTTGTTGAAACCACATGTCATGCAAGTCAAGCTCTTCCATTTTGGGCAGAAAAAAGTTTGTTATCATCGCACGGTAGCGCTCACCATTCACAGTAACGTTGTGATTCGCATCATCTTTGAAGAAATACGGCCCAATGATGCCGCCAGCCCATAATCCGCACCAAACGGTTGTTTTTTGTGGATGCATTGGTAGCTCTTGCAATGCTTCTGGCTGCTCTTCACTCCAAATACGGCAGTTTTGCTTGTGCACGTATCCATTCAACCAGAAATGAGCCTCGTCGCTGAACACAATTCTTCGATAAAAAAGTGGATATTCATCTAACTTAACAGAGCACGCATTTTGGTAATAAAATTCAATAATTTGCAAGCGTTGTTCGTTTGTAAGACGATTCATGATTAAATTATAGACCAAACTGAAGATGTTTGACAGTGACACAAGATACAAAACGTGCGTGAGCTGTCAAAACTAGTGTTGCCAAAAAGATAATAGCAAAAAAATCACTCGTTACAATTATCGATTCTGGTGTTTTCAGTACCTTCTTATTACGTACTCATGCATACATTAGTGTGAAGAAAGCAATTGAAACGAGCGCACGCGTTGATGTGAGCATAGAAGTGCCTACTAGACTACCACGTCAGTTTTGCGGTAGACCTGACAAAATACGTTGTAACTTTTTATTAAACGATTGATATTATCTCTTTTCTTTCTAGATTGATTAGCTTTGCTATAAAATAAAATTAATGTTAAACTTTTTAGCAAAAAAATAAAATATGACGATTTTTTTTGTATGGATGTAAGTTTTTTAAGGGTAGTTTATGTCACGCCAATCATTTTGATTTTAATAAGCTTTGTCGTTTTGTTTTCAACAAAAAATTACAATAAATAAGAAACTACTACATTAAACTAAAATCAAAAATAGTTTCAGTGGGCTTACAAACGGAACTTGGGAAATATAAGCAGTCGAAATAGGGTCTAGTGTACTACCACGTCAGTGGATTTGTGATAATGAAGTCACGTCAGTCGCAGAGGGTTAATCGAAAGCCGTAGGGTTACCCAATACATGCATCCGGCAGCAAGTTCTGCATTAAGAACTAAAATGTTTCCCGTTCTGAAGAACGATTACGTTGCAAGAGCAATAAGATACGATGAACTAGTCATCAAGTTCGGAAATAAACTGGCCGAAAAATAAGCTCCCTTGCTCTAACATGACATGATTCGGGCTAATTTGAGGTTACTAACAAAATGTGGGAATAAGCAAAGGACAGAATATATACAGGAACATCGCGATGATCTCAAATTGGTACTGAACAATTTTCTGTTATTATGGGATGAAGAAATTCCAACGCAAATAAATCAGAAAGCAACTGAAGACCAAATTGACAATAGGAGATTAAAAAAGTTAACGGATGACATACAGAAATTGTATAACCATTTAAAAAATAATATTGTTCGCGATATGGAAGGCCTTTCTAAAAAATTTTGCCTCACTAGTTGGACCAACTTAGTTCAAACAACACTCGTGCTCGTGCGGGTATTTTATCTTAAAAGAGCTGGTGGAATCGAACGACTCACTATAGAAAACTTTGAGAATAAAGAAAGAGTTACTGATGGTATTGCCAAAGAAGTTTTTAAGCTCAACAGAACCGTTTACGTTATGTTGTGCCCCTTGTGTATAAAAGCAATTGAGCTTGTTATGAAATTTAGAGTGGGTGCAAGGATAACTAAAAATAACGAATATATCTTTGGTAGGCAAACTTACTCCACTTTATCCATTACTCAAAATGTTTTCTGAAGAATGTGGTGCGAAACTCCAGAAAGCCTCAGAGGAACGACATTACGTAAACATATCGCAACATATGTGTCGATTCTTAATGTTGGAGAGCCAGCTGTGGAGAGACTAGCTAATTTCATGGGTCATCATAAGGACATACATAAAGGAATATATAGAATGTCGATTCCTGTCGCCGAAATTGCGTGTGTATCAAAACTTTTGACGGTTGCGGTAGGAAATGAACTATATGATGAAGGGGGAAGGTGATGACATACAAAATGAAGCAGTAGATTCTGATTCCGATGAGGAGGAATACCATGGTTTTGATGAAAGTTTCTTACAAACATCCAAAAATACTTCATCGTATAGCAGAAAACGTCGGATGAGTAAGTATTAACAAGAAACTCAAAGCTTTTGCTGATCGTACATACATACATATGTATGTTCGCAAAATAAATGGTAATAAATGTAGATCTTCTAAATTATTGGATTTACCTAAAAATTATAAGCAAGAAGTAAGTGCACTTTCAAAATATTGTTTTTGAAATTGTACAAAGCACAATGGGTTTTAAAACTTTCTGCAGCCTGTAACTTTAGCAGATGCATGTCGGTTAATATACCCATATTAGCTTTAGAGATTCAAACAATATTATGAATTATTTTACGTAATTTTTATTTTATTTGAACTAATAGGTAAAGTCTGAAAAATTTTTTTATTATTTCGGCTTTCTAGTTCAATAATTGAATTAATGTAAATTCAAATTATTTTTATTAACAGTGGAGTGCTGGAATATTCAAATCAGATTAGCAGAACGGATCAGTACTACTGATTTCGACGGCCGCTACGCTCGTCATCATCAGCGTTCTTGTTCGCTTTTACCACTTATGAAGGTGGATGCTTTTTTCAATGAAACATCAGCTATTTAACTAATTTTTGCCAGTAAATAGAATACAAGACTTATTTTCCATGGTAAATTCTTGCATTTTTATTTCAACTAAATTTAGTCAGCTTTGAAATTTCACCTATCTGATTAATATCCAACACTACCACACTTATTGTTTTTCGCTTTTGATGAGTATTCTTTTTTAATACATTCACTCAAAGCTGTTTGTTTGGTTTTTGTTATTATACATGCCTTTAACAGTCTTCAGTTGCTTGCTTGATTTTTAGTTCTAGGCAGCCAACCGAGAAGTAAACACATGCATATAACTTATTGCAACGGGCCGATTGCATAGTAATTATTTTACGTAATTTTTATTTTATTTGAACTAATAGGTAAAGTCTCAAAACTTTTTTTATTATTTCGGCTTTCTAGTTCAATAATTGAATTAATGTAAATTCAAATTATTTTTATTAAGAGTGGAGTGCTGGAATATTCAAATCAGATTAGCAGAACGGATCAGTACTACTGATTTCGACGGGCGCTACGCTCGTCATCATCAGCGTTCTTGTTCGCTTTTACCACTTATGAAGGTGGATGCTTTTTTCAATGAAACATCAGCTATTTAACTAATTTTTGCCAGTAAATAGAATACAAGACTTATTTTCCATGGTAAATTCTTGCATTTTTATTTCAACTAAATTTAGTCAGCTTTGAAATTTCACCTATCTGATTAATATCCAACACTACCACACTTATTGTTTTTCGCTTTTGATGAGTATTCTTTTTTAATACATTCACTCAAAGCTGTTTGTTTGGTTTTTGTTATTATACATGCCTTTAACAGTCTTCAGTTGCTTGCTTGATTTTTAGTTCTAGGCAGCCAACCGAGAAGTAAACACATGCATATAACTTATTGCAACGGGCCGATTGCATAGTAATTATTTTACGTAATTTTTATTTTATTTGAACTAATAGGTAAAGTCTGAAAAATTTTTTTATTATTTCGGCTTTCTAGTTCAATAATTGAATTAATGTAAATTCAAATTATTTTTATTAAGAGTGGAGTGCTGGAATATTCAAATCAGATTAGCAGAACGGATCAGTACTACTGATTTCGACGGCCGCTACGCTCGTCATCATCAGCGTTCTTGTTCGCTTTTACCACTTATGAAGGTGGATGCTTTTTTCAATGAAACATCAGCTATTTAACTAATTTTTGCCAGTAAATAGCACTCCACTCTTAATAAAAATAATTTGAATTTACATCAATTCAATTATTGAACTAGAAAGCCGAAATAATAAAAAAATTTTTCAGACTTTACCTATTAGTTCAAATAAAATAAAAATTACGTAAAATAATTACTATGCAATCGGCCCGTTGCAATAAGTTATATGCATGTGTTTACTTCTCGGTTGGCTGCCTAGAACTAAAAATCAAGCAAGCAACTGAAGACTGTTAAAGGCATGTATAATAACAAAAACCAAACAAACAGCTTTGAGTGAATGTATTAAAAAAGAATACTCATCAAAAGCGAAAAACAATAAGTGTGGTAGTGTTGGATATTAATCAGATAGGTGAAATTTCAAAGCTGACTAAATTTAGTTGAAATAAAAATGCAAGAATTTACCATGGAAAATAAGTCTTGTATTCTATTTACTGGCAAAAATTAGTTAAATAGCTGATGTTTCATTGAAAAAAGCATCCACCTTCATAAGTGGTAAAAGCGAACAAGAACGCTGATGATGACGAGCGTAGCGGCCGTCGAAATCAGTAGTACTGATCCGTTCTGCTAATCTGATTTGAATATTCCAGCACTCCACTCTTAATAAAAATAATTTGAATTTACATTAATTCAATTATTGAACTAGAAAGCCGAAATAATAAAAATATTATGAATGCCTAACACTATGTTTATTATCATTTGTTTTGAAAAAGTCATCACTGTCCAGCAGTTCTCTGCCTTTAAGAGCATGCCTTTTTGGTTTGTTGGCAACGCGAATTCATAACAGGTGCCCTCGACATTATTTTTTGCCTGTTTTCGCAACTTGTATTGTCGATCTAGTTCGGATGTCAAATGCGTTGTTAACATATTTTTTAGTACATTTTTTGACATCCAAAGTAGATATTTTTCAAAACGGTGAGAACTTTACGGGGTAGGAGGAGGTACGGAGGAGTTTTTGATATATCTTTTGTCATTTTCGCACCTCTCAGCATTAACAGGGCGTCTTGACGAGCAAATTATTTATCTTGGTCAAGACATAAATATATGAAAAAATAGGACTAAAATTTTTTTGAGTTTTTATATATGAAGTTTGAAAAATGTTATAAAAAAATTTTGCTCGTCAAGACGACCTGTAGGCATTTGTGTAAATGACAAAAAAGGCATGAATAAAAAGTTTAAATGTGAATTTGCATCACTTTTAGTAGAGTCCTTAACTTTACTTAACACACTTATGATAACCAACTTGCATTTGATTTTACAATTAACAAATTTTATTTTCATCTAGCGTGTTCATTCGGCAATACAAAACGTTCAAGATGGAGCAATGATGAGAAAAAAGCGATACATTCCATATTTGGAGATTTGGGAAGTTTAAAAAATCTTCCTTCTCTAAAAGCATGCATGAATGCCATTCGCCAATCACCAGCTCTTAATAAGAGGACACCCCAGCAAATAAAAGCCTGTACCTCGTTTCTGTATTTCTCGCATCGTAAAAGTTTTCCCATGAAGTGTGAAACAAAAAATTTCATCGTTTCTCGATTTGTGAGTAAAAACTGTTTCTGTATTTCAATGCGAAAAGCCAGCTTATTTATTGGAATATTCCAATCATTCAAGTGTCAAACAGAGCAACAAGCCGATGGAAAAGTTTTGGCGGCGGCGTTGAAATATTTTCATAAAATACTATATTATATCTCAAACAAAAAATACTTTATTGAATGTGTTTTATGCTTTTTATCTTTCCAACGATAATATGCCGTAACTTAAAACCATTGTAAAAATGAACATGTCTTATTTTCAATGCAAAATAAAATATGTTCAGTTTTTGCAATCGGCGGAGCGCGATCGTAATAAAAAGAACAGTCGGCGACTAGCCACCAGCAAAGAGATAAATTCTATTTTCTTCAATACTTATAAAAAAAACTTTTTAAAACAAAACAATTAAGTAAATTAACCTGCTTACATTTTCCATTTATAGTTTCAAAATCTATAATTAAATATTTTTAATTTTAAAAATACTTCTCGCATCGTTTTCAAATGTGAGAAATTTTGACGGCGTTAGTGAAAAACTCTTCACAATATGTTGTTACAGAAACACTTTTTCTCACATCTTTCCAATAACTATTGGAAAATAACTTAAATGACAGATAGTTCTCGCATTGTAAAGATACAGAAACACTTCTGTGAGAAAACCCCATTTTCGTTTCATTTTACTTCGTTTTTCTTTCAATTCACACGTTTCATGTGAGATATTTTACGATGCGAGAAATACAGAAACGAGGCACTGGATAGATAATCAGAGAAAATATAAAAAGTGCAAAAATAAGTTAACAATAATGTGTAATTAATGGTGTTTTCTTTTCTGCACAAAAATCTCGCCTTGTTGAAAGGTGCATGCATTGAATAAAACAGTCCACCCTTTTATAGAGCAAAACATTTATAAGAAGGGAACACCGAATTGCACTTTTGACAAGGAAATGCAGCTTTTTTGTTGAAAAGAAATTATAATATAATTTTTATTTCAGATATTGATTTGGATGCAGTAACGTAATTATCTGTTAGAATTGCTGCTTTAGGTACACACGAGCAAGATACAAGTATTGTAAAATGAACTTTACAATTGTTTAACCGCATCAATTGCTTAATTTACAAAACCTGTATCCTTGTATCGAGTGTAATATTGTATTGAATACAATAGTGTAAGCTTGTTGTTGATAATTTTCATATAAAAATTAGTGTATTTAATGCACTTCTATTTCATATGTTTTCAAGGAAGATTCATAACAGGTAATCCCACTAATAACACAAGTACAACATGTAACAAAAACCACAGGAATTTTGTTATTGTAACATCGTTATACGTAGTCAAATTTACAATTCAAATAGTGTATTTTGACATCCGACCATAATGAAAAAGTTAACAGCTGTGCTTACAAGTTCACTTGTAGTGCATTCGCCTTGTATGTTTTGAAAAAGTTGTATTTATTCCGATACTCGGAGAGCATCTGTATGTACTCTCAAAGAGTGTTTGTATGTATCTTGTTCTTCTTCTGTCCATCAATAAGATATTATAAGCCGATACAATTTACACTGGGTGTTCACAAAAAAATAAACAAAAGGTGTATTTAACACAAGAAATGCGATACAAGCCGTTGTGAGTAAAATAAATTTGTACCGTCCTTGTTTGATACAAGGGCGATACAATATTCTTTTATTCACAATACTTTTTGTTTATTTGTTTGTGAACACTTATTGTAATTTGTATCGGCTTGTAATATTGTATTGATGGACAAAAGAAGAACAAGATACATACAAATACTCTCTGAGAGTACATACAAATGCTCTCTGAGTATCGTAATAAATACGATACATACATCAGAAGATTTTTCTCATTTAGCTTGTCAAACGTTCATACAAAACATAGCTGACAAGCATTTTAGCTAATGCAGTACCTGGTTTAATATGCCTTGTTTCAAAAAATATGAAAGAAAAGTGTATTAATTACTCTAACTTGTATGTATGTGAAAATTATCAACAACAAGTTTACACTATTGTATTCAATACAATCCCAGCGGCGAAAAGAAATCGTGAGCAGGCCTTCTGGAAGCCCTTATTTGTCAAGTACAAGGCCTTATTGCCCCATTACATACTCATACATTTTTTAAACACGATGTCCTAGCCAGCCAAGGCCTTCTGCGTTCCCATCTTCAACAGGCCTGGTAGAAGGCCTTCTTCAACAGTTTACTTATTTTCACTTTTTGTATTTATATATAATTTTTTTGTATTTGTTGTTATATCTTTGGAGTGTGACTTTTTTTGTAACTGTTTATCAGTTTTGTTGCTACAAACGTACCCAGCGGCGAAAAAAAGTAGTAAACATGCCTTCTGGAAGCCCTTATTTGGCAGACACAAGGCCTTATTACCCCATTCAATACTCATACATTTTTTACACACGATGTCCTAGCCAGCCAAGGCCTTCTGCGTTCCCTTCTCCAACAGGTCTGGTATAAGGCCTTCTTCTTTTCACTTTTTACATTTGTATTAAAGGTTTTTGTATTTGTTGTCTGTCTTTGTTTGTCTTGTCTTTGGTTGTCTTGTCTTTGGTGGTTTAGTGGCTACAAACGTAGTACGTGTACAAAATGTGTATGTATACATACATACATACATACACATAATAAAAAACAACCTCTGTAGAATGGGAGTACCTACTCCCTTCCATAAGACATTCCTGAGAAGGCAAGCGAGCATGACTACTGGATCTAAAAAAAGGTCTAGGAAGGCCTTACAGAAGGCATTATAAATGAAGGCCTCCGAAAGTTCGCCTCTGGGATATTACACTCGATACAAAGATACAAGTGGTTTTGTGTATTAAGCAAATTAAGTATCAATACTGTATTGACACATTGTAAACAAAGTCACCATATTGAATTTATTTGGGATATTCCCAGGAATTTATGTTTTAAATTGTACAAATATTAAATGTCACTATACCTTTAATAATAGGGCTGCTAGGGAAAGCTAATTAGCACTCGTAATTACATATGTATGTATATCAAAATAAACCAGGGACCGAAATAATGATTATTGCATAAATTTTGTAAAAAAAATCATAATAAATCAAACGATAATTTTAACTATTCACATTTTATATTTTTACTGGAAACCAGCAAATTATTAAATAAGTGTGTGCATTGTACGCGCTATAACAGACAAAGTATTAGACTTTTGTTTGGAACATTTTATATAATTTTAAAGGTAGAGACCTGTAGATTAAGATTTTTTACTTGTTTTTAGAGTTTCGCAAAATTTGTGGTCACTTAAGGAAAAATATCAAAAATTTAGTAAAATTTAAGGTTTTTCGTTAATTTTTTAAATCTTTGACTCGCAATATCTTAAAAACTACTTGAGATACCGCTATGAAATTTTCAGCGTTTTAAGATGGTATATTTACTAATAAAAAATAGTAAGAAGGTTGGACCAAATACAATTCAAAGTAAGTTTGTTTTAGTAATAACAAAGAGTCATATGAAAATCTGACTTTTTTCGGTATTTTTCCTCTCCTGACTATACTAGTCACTGGGGCCATTATCGCCACATATGGAAAGTTGCTATCAAATATAGCTTTAAAATTCCGGCTGAGAAGTTAAGATCGCAGTTTTGCAATTTTTGTACCACTCATGCAAACATGAAAAATATTTTTAAGAATCATCATATTCTAAGGGTTACTGTGGGCGAACTATTATAGGTAGAGCTTAGCTTGTTAGCTTGGTTTTTTTGTCCGCTGTCCAAATCATGTTAACTTGGTTAAGGTCTTTGAAAAATCTTATTTTTTATAATCAAAATACTGATAGTAGCTTTTTGACAAAAAAATTTACAAAAAATCAACTTTTTTAAAGTGCAAAATTGAAACTGCTGGCATTTCTCACTCCATTAAGATAAATTGATTCGGTAAATTGGAAAATATTTGTTGAATTGTGCAGATTTTTATTTAATTTTTGGTATAATTTTGTCACTTACTTTTGAACTATCGGAGAGAAATTAAAACCGTAAGTGAGGCAAATGTAGGCCTTTGATAGCAGATTCTAAAATGGAAATCGGACAAGATATGTTATTTTGGCGATTTGTTTAAGTTTGACATACCTAAAGTTACCAATTTTGGGAACCCCTGCAGCCTCTCTCGAAGGAGCCAGCACCCCAAGCTCTGCAAACTTAATACGGACAACACCTCATATAACCATATCAAATTTCATGTCACTGGCTTCAGCAGTTACGAAGATACTGAATTATTTCCATTTTTTTCCCACAAACCATTGTGCATTGTCAGATTATAGTCAGACGTATTTTAATTGTCAGATGTGCTAAGTTTCTGCATCAGACAATGGCGTCAATGTCAACACTGCACACATCTTTTTTAGGGAAAAAGGAAAATAAAAGAAACTATGCAGCTAAAATAGTTAAAATTGCTTCTGTATGTTTAATACAAATTTATATTTTCACTTTTTAACATTAACACAAGCACAAATGATAAATAATTGATAATTTCTGTTAAATGTATAGAGTCTGGCAGCGCCAAACAACAGATCTGGCAATTTTGGCATCTGACAATCGTGTGAGCTGCCAATTTTTACTGACAATGTTGTCTGATAAATTAATTGTCTGCCAATAAATTGTAAGCTTTTCTAGCAACTTTGATACAACCGTGTCAACTAGCGATATACCTTGTTCTGACAATTTTTATTATCAGTACATCATCAGCACATTGGCAGATTTGACAATATTGTAAGATCTGACAAGGGTTGCAGATATGGCTGGCGTACTCAAATCTCATGGGGAAAGTCTGACTAGCTTGAGGGAATGGTAGACTTATCTTTTGCGTCACTATGAGCCTAAAACGGGTTTCAAATATTTCGCGATTTCTCAGGCTTGACAAGTCTGAAAACAGAGAAGAAAGGAGACTTTGAGATAAACTTGCCCTTTTATTAGACATATTTGGGACAAGTGGAATAGCCTGATGGAATAGTCTTTTCAATACACATGAAAACGACGCAGTGTATGGACAATTTTTTCCGTTTCGTACGTGATAGAATTTTAGACAGTACATTTCACCAAAGCCCACCAAACGTGGTATAAAAATTTTAATGAAAATTTAAATTTTAATGAAAGTTTACATATACTGATCGTATTAGACTTTTTAAATATTTCATTATTTAGATTAGCGTGTTGTACGTACTTTATGAGATCCTCTTCCGAAATGAAGTACAAGTATATGCGATAAATTTTACACAAGGTGTATTCATTCTAGTGTCCAGCGCCAGAAAGAATAAAACTTGTTTGCCACCTGAAATATTGAGCCTCAAATAGAAACCAAATCTGCATTCAGAATTCTTATTAACAAACGATATAACTATTGTATATAAATGCGTTATACTGCTGAGGTCTCTTCATCCTGAAAAAAAAACACTTCACTCTCAAAAAACTAAGAACAATACATCATTACAATCATGGTAGAATAATATAACAGGTAGCCGCATAACTAATACAAATGTACATTTGAGGTCCGAAATGTCAAACATTAATAGAGAGTGTATGTGTGTGTTTGTATAACAGCTGTTATACACAAGGTGTATTCATTCTAGTGCCCAGCGCCAGAAAGAATAAAACTTGTTTGCCACCTGAAATATTGAGCCTCAAACAGAATTCTTATTAACAAACGATATAACTATTGTATATAAATGCGTTATACTGCTGAGGTCTCTTCATCCTGAAAAAAAACACTTCACTCTCAAAAAACTAAAAACAATACATCATTACAACCATGGTAGAATAATATAACAGGTAGCCGCATAACTAATACAAATGTACATTTGAGGTCCGAAATGTCAAACATTAATAGAGAGTGTATGTGTGTGTTTGTATAACAGCCCAGCATACCATTGTCGGAGCGCTCTTATGTATGAGCTCATATATGAGAGTTTTTATGAGTTTCAATGAGTGCTTTCTGCGTAAATATTTCTGAGCTCATACATGAGGTTTTTTATGAGTTCTTTATGAGTGTTTTCTGCGTACACGCGCTGAAACATAACGGTAAATGCATGCTAAGCAGAACAAAAAAAAATTACCAATATATATATTCATTTGTGCATATTTTTGAAGGCGTACAGTCGCAATTGTGAGTAAATTTAATATAACTAAAAATAAAATAAATTAATATAATGAAAAGAGCAAGCTCTAAAGAAAGTAAATTAATAATAAGTGAACTTCGTGCAAAAAAATTAAGAAATGCAAATCTAGCATCAAATATTGAAAATAATAGTGTTGCTGAGAGAAATGTGCCAAGTGAAACTTTTTTAGAAAGTATAAACGCGGCTTTTGACGGAGGTGACGTCGCAGAGAAAAAATCTTCAGCAGGTCAAAATGATGTCAGTTCTTCCTAAAGAACCCTTTGGAAATATATTCAATTTGGAAGAATTTGAGCAAAAATTACAAAGCTCACCGGATATGTGCACCAAGCTAGTAAGTTCTATAAAATAAATGTTGACTATTATAATTTTTGATATATCTATTAAGGAGCACGAGATATATAAATATTGCATATCAGATCCAACAAAGTTCGTTCGTCATGTTTGGAAAAAAATGTTCACTGATGAGCTAGCATCAAAATACTCTTGGAAAGGAACAAAACAAAAAAATGTCTACAGGCTATGACAATAACAGCAATTATAAGAGGAGACTTTAACCGTAAATTTAATGTAGATGAAAAGGTGTTTAATAACTGTAGTTTAAGATGGTTTCAGACTGCAAACGACCGTATTAAATATCGAGAAAACCTTAAAAATAAGCAATGATGAACTAGGCGAATATGCAAAAAAAATTATTTTACTTAAATTTATTTTACTTATTTTTTTTTTTTTTAAACATTAATTTTTTAAATTACTTTTAATAACATTGAAATCTTTTAAATAAAAACTTGTATATTGAATTATCTGTATTTTTGGTGATTTTTAGGATAATAATAAGAGTTCTAAATGCGTGCAAAAAAGATTCTTTTATGCACTGAAATAAGAGTTCTAAATGCGTGCAAAAAAGATTATTTTATGCACTGAAATAAGAGTTCTAAATGCGTGCAAAAAAGATTCTTTTAATTATTCATAAAAGACTCTTTTATGCATAAAAGTTAGAGCTCTTTTATGAGTGACCACTTTAGTAGGAAAACACGCTCTTTTATGAGGCTTTTGAGATACTTTCTGATTATTTTATGAACTCATTATGAGCGACAGCGCTCAGATGACAGAGTCTTTATGTGCTCATTTAGAGCGCATATGGTATGCTGGGAGATGCACCAAACATACGTGTTGTATTGTGTGTGCAGCGTTGCCATTTGTCAAGTTTTCCCTTTTTTTGCAAGTTTTTTGGGATGCCAAAAAGTTTTAATTTTATATAAAGTTTTTTCAATTTTTTTTATAAATATGTACATAATTTAAAATTTGCAGTATATTATATCGGATGAAAATATTAAGTGATTGCTTATGCAATATTACGATCAAATATTTTCTCTCTCCCTTATTACTGCAACAGTGTTTAATTGTGGTTACTCCCTCTACAACTATGCCGTTTTCATACATTCCTTAAAATGAGTTCCAAATACACGTTTTTGTGTTTTCTTTTAAAATTTTGGCACTTTTGTAGAAAAAAAGGTTTTTTTTGGGCAAAAAAATTTTTTTTACAGATATAAGAAGTTTTTTAAAAAAATATATATGGTAACGTTGTGTGTGTGCAACGTAGTTATTTCACATATACACAACATTTGATAGTTCGTACCACGAAAAAAAATAATCAGCTGGCGTTCCAGGGCTACCTTGTATATTATTCTACCATGATTACAACCAAACTTAACCTGGATTTTATGCTCTTTATCATGTAGTTGCCAATTATATGTATTTGTAAGCGCTTGCTAAATCGTTCGCATGTTGTATTGTTTTCTAATATGATTGATGTTTAAGTATGCAACACGAATGTTATATAGCTGAATTGAGCCCTAATTGGAACCAAACCGTGCTGAAGAAATTTAGGTCGAAATATACAAGAGTCACAGTGCTCACCCTCTACAGACACATCTCATTTTAAGAAAAACGAGCGGTCAAAGTAAGATATAACGTTGCTTCTTCTGCTCACATGATAAAATCTCAAACAAATATTCGAGCACATGTGATTTTTGTAACATACCGTTTGTTTTTGTTCATATTTTTAGTGTAGGGTCAAAATGACCCAAAGGATCATAAGCAGGGTATAATAACTATCCTCCTAAAAGACTGACATTTGGTATATGGGCTACAAATTGCATATTAGACAGGTAAAAAGGATGCACATTGAAGTGGTTTGAAAAAAAGTTGAGTCTGTCACATCGTAGGATTAAAGATTAGTTGAAAAGAATTCCAAAAACATTTTTTAAAATTTTTTTGTACTCCCCTTGATTCCGCCCTGTTAATTTTTTATAACCTGCGTCGCCATTTGTAGTCCGATCATAACATAATGCATATCGTTGTTCATGGCTTGACTATAGATAGATTTTTGCTTTGGTAAATGTTTATTCTGACATCAAATTCAGGGCGCCACTTACGACATCTCGAATCCTTTCCCCCAATGTAAAGAAAGCCCTCCTGAAACTTAGTATGTCTAGCTCTTAATATTCTCACTTTTGTTCCACGCCCCAAAGTTAATTCCCTTTTTCTTTTTCACATACATACTACATTAAACCAGGTCCAATAAGCTATACATATAATAAAACTGTAAAAAGGGCGTGTCTGAACATGAAATATTTTTTTTTAATTTTTATTGTGGCGTAAACATCGATGTAGAGAACAAAAAACCAAATTTTGGAATTTTTGTCTGTCTGTCCGAACACGCTTCACGCAAAAACCACTGAAGCGATTTTCATGAAATTTGGTATAGAAGTACTTTAGAGTCCTGATTCAAACATAGGCTACTTTTTACCCCGATAAAATATCTTATTTCTAAGTTAAAATAGAAAAAAACGAAAATATACCCAATTTTACTAATATAAATGTTGTTGGAAATTAGAAAATGTTTTTGTTTTTTTAACGGTGGTAGCATTGTTTATTTTGTATAACGAAAACTTAAAAAAATATGTAAAAAACGTTATATTGTTATATTTTACAGACACCTTATAGTCATAAAGCGATCTTTAAGCGCGCGAAGCGGGCGGGCACATCTACTAAGAAATATATATTTTTTGGTTATGAAAAACTATTATATCAACCAAAAAATATTTTGGTTAAAAATAACCATTATCGAAAGTAATTTCATTTTTTGGTTATCACAGTTTTATTTAAGTAACATTTTATTAATAAAATTAATTAAAATATTTTACTAGACTGCCCGTTTTATTTACTTTTCCAAAGACATTTCAATTTCTTGCTCTACAAACCCCTTACAAATGCATCCATTACATGTAAGATACGATATGTATCCGGGTAGAGATAACCGAAAAATAAAATTACTTTCGACAATGGTTATTGGTAACTAAAAAACTTTTTTCGTTGATATAATAGTTATTCATAACCAAAAAAATATTTCTCACTTATATTGGTTACGATGACCAAAATGAAATATAACTTACGATAATGGTTGATTATAACCATTATTTGAATTCATCAATATTATTTCATATCATAAGATTGTTGTGATAATATATATTATAACAACGCTCTTATAATAATTATTATAACTTTGCGATAACAATAATTTGAAGTCTACACGTAACAGAATTCTCTCTGCGATTGAATTTGACGCTTGCTAATAGAAAAATGTTTGATATTACGTCTCGTGAAGACGCTATGTAAAGGGAAAAATATTTTTTTTTGTCAAAGTTTTTTTTGTAGAAATAGGTTTTTGACAATCTTTCTATTTTTGTATGGAGTTTCGTATTAAACCCCAAATTTTGTTATCGATATAACACAAACAAAAACAAACTTTAAAAGCTAAGAATCGATATTTAGGTGTTTTTCGATGCCTAGCATCAGGATCTATGCATTAAAATAGAAACACAAGAATTTTTTTGTTGTTTGTCGACCGGTTTAATATACAAAATATGTATGAAAAATAAGAAGAGCAACAGTGCACAACAGTACATATCGTCGGCTTAAAGTGTAAACCTCCTAAATAAATTTTTTATATTATATGACATTTTGTACCGCATCGACTATGAAAAAAATTCTTCAATTTGAGATTTTTAGTGTCGGAAAATGTTTAATGAGTAAAACTGCCAATCAATTTAAATTTTGCTGCTAACTCCAACATCACCTCCACTAAAACAAATCTTAATTGATAGTCGTATAACAGAAACTAAAGTTGAATTATACAAATCTAAAGATTATGGAAGTATCTGGCCAAATATATTTAGATGTTATAGAGCTTGAAGCATATCTAGGGTTGCAGATATGGCTGGTGTATTCAAATCTCATGGGGAAAGTCTGACTAAAACGGAGTTTAAACATTTCGCGATTTCTCAGTCGTTTTAGGGTTTCACTGCGGAATGAGAGATAATAAGCTGAAAATTTGTATACACCTTAATTTTGGTGTTCTAAAAGTTGTCTCAAAAGTCTCATAAAATCTCGTGCCTGCGCGGTAAGTTATTCAAGGTCAAAGGTTACAAAAATCAGTTTTTCGCAATTATGTCGGTTTCTATGGCTCCAATGATGTTAACAGTTATTATAATTGTATTATAATTGTAGACCACAAAATTTGCGACAGATTTTGCATTACACATTTTTTCATACGCCCAACCGTTTCTGAGATAAAGAGCAAAGAGCCCGCAGCGCTCAGCCATACTCACTGAAATGCAATCTCAGTGAATAATACCTTGTATAAAGTTATTAAATAATTGAAATATCGTTTACATGAAATAATTTGTATTATACATATATTAGTTAATACATTATAGCGCCGTTCTAAACTCAAGTGTTTTCTACTTACTTTGAGTACGAGTCGTACTAAAAATTTAAGTACGAATAACACTAAAATGTAATTAAATCAAGCCGAAAACGGGACAAAGTGCTTAAATTATGTAAAAATCTTGAATCACGTACAAATTTCTTAAATTAAGTACAAAAATTCTTATTTTACATACGAATATTTTTATAAACTTTATACAAAGTCGTAGTGTGTTGGTATTTGTTTGCTTGTTGATAGCCACAATTCACTATTGTGCTCTTGTTGCTATTTTTGTTTGCGTGTAAGGCTTTGTTTTACAAACATGTTAATTTAAGTTCAATGCAAGGAATGAACAAAAATAAATTTTAAAATAAAACAAGTACGTAACAGTATTAAGTTTAGGTAAATATTAAAATTATAAATTCTCAAGTCTGTTCTAGGATTAAATAAGAAGAATTAAACCTGATTCGGGCTTGATTTAAGTACGCTTCGGGATTGATTAAAGTACACAGTTGGATTAATTTAAGTATGCGGTGGGATTGATTCAACTATGGAGAGGGCTTGAATCAAGCATTTAATACGACATTTGTCGCTACTTGTCGGCTATGCTCAAGAAATGAAAATAAACAACAACAAAACAACAGAATTGTGGCTATCATCAAAGAAAACAAACACCAACACAGTACGAGTACGACTGCGTATAAAGTTTATAAACATTGTCGTACTTAATTAAAATAATCATTTATTTACATGAAAAAAGCCGAATCAGGCTAAAATTAAGTGTTTTGCGCTGGAATATTCCATAATTGAATCAATCTTTCTGTTAGTGCTTTCAGGATTTGACACCGCTTGGGACTAATTGAAGTCCCGATGAATTGATTTTTTTTTCTGTGTACCTACTTTTTGTAATTAAAAACTCATTAGATGAATTATTTTTTGTATATTCTAATTTTATATTAGTTTATTTAAAGTAGATTTTAAGTAGAAATAAAACGGTAAATATATTATTCTCTTATTCCATAACTTAATACAAGGTATTATTTGCTGAGATTCACGGTTGGCCTTGCATTACACCCTGCAGGAAATGTGGATACTAAAATTGTACTGATTCACTATTGACTTTGTCACCAGTACTACTGACTAATTGTAGCCAGGCAATGTTCTGTGCAATAGACATTTAACATGTGCTTGTCATTGACATTCCACTACTGACCTTGGAACTGTTGACTTACTATAGACTAGGTGGTTCTTATGGGACCATATGGAGATACTAGTACCAGAGATTCAGTAGTGCATTTTAATGATTCTAGTCAACACATATGAAACATTTTACCAGCTAAGACAAACAAATTACATTTTTTATGAAAATTTTTAGTTTTCCGTTCATCCGCATATATTTTCAACACATCAAAATGAGACCATAAAGAATCGTTTTCTAGCTGTTTAGAACTTCTCTTCTCATTAAAGCTAAAATAAAAAGTGTAGACGATTCGTTGACAACGTCACCAAAAAATCACCAAACTTGTCGACAAAAATGGTGACTTGGAGACACTTGGCCCCTGGCTTTCTTCAGGGAATGTCGATAGTAAAATTGTACTGATTCACTATTGACTTTGTCAGCAGTACTACTGTGCTATAGATATTTAACATGTGCTTGTCATTGAGATTCCACTACTGACCTCGGAACTGTTCACTTACTATAGACTAGGTGGTTCTTATGAGACCATATGGAGACACTGGTACCAGAGATTCACTAGTGCATTTTAATGATTCTAGTCAACACATATGAAACTTTTTACCAGCTAAGACAAATAAATTAGATTTTTTATGAAAATTTTTAGTTTTCCGTTCAGCCGCATATATTTTCAACACATCAAAATGAGACCATAAAAAATCGTTTTCTAGCTGTTAAAAATTCTCTTCTCATTAAAGCTAATATAAAAAGTGTAGACGATTCGTTGACAACGTCACCAAGTTTGTCGACAAAAGTGGTGACTTGGAGACACTTGGCCCCTGGCTTTCTTCAGGGTTTGTAACCAGTATTTTTGAGAAACGGGCCCTAGATAGTTAGTTAGTGTCTCCAAAGCTGTAGAAATTTGCAATTTAAATCAATAATATGTCTCCTTAATTCATCTGCAAACGGATATTTTCAAAATTAAAGATATTAACAAAAGCAATCCCAATAAGTAAATTAAATAAAAAATACGAATTTTTTTGCACAAAAATATGAGTAATGGGGTATTTGTTATAGAGAAGGACTGTCATACGTCCTGGTTTTCCAGGATTGTCCTGGTTTTAGACAAATTGTCCTGGTGTCCTGGTCCACTCTTAAATTATCCTGGTTTTTTGATACAGGTCAATGCAGATAAAAATTTAATTTCTGCTGATTTTTCCTATGAACAGAGGTTAAGCTTTCTGTTATAACTCTGTTTACATGAAGCAATTTTACCAGCATTTCGTCAGCTTAACCCTGCTGTTAGGTTAAAAAAAACTTACGAATCTTAGGTATAGGACCATTTTGGTTAAAATAGTTTTTTTTTAACTATAAATGCACTAAAATATGTTTTTCGACTTTTTAATGATAAGTTAGCACCTATTCGAGATTTGGGGGATCGCTTTTGACTGAAATTATATCATCATTTTCTGATTGTGCAGCATCTACGAGCGGCTTACCAAAAATCTCATCTGCTAGAAAATGAGGGACTTGCAGCTGCTGCAAATTTAAGTGCGATAGTAAGTGCATCATATGCTGCAAATTCATAAGCAAATTACAACGAAAAATAATTTGCTCATCATGTACTGAGAAAATTTAAATTTTTGCACTTGTTTTGTAAATTTTGTTCATATCAATAAATATGAACGGACCAAAATGGTCCGAACCTAAGATTTGTAATTTTAAATTTTTTATCTTGCTTTACATCATAGATTATTAAAAATTTCGTAGAAGTAATAAGATATAAAAATACCACACTAGCTAACGTTTTAAGTTGACATGTTGAACCGTTCCGTAGTTAAAGGTAAAAGAAAAAAAAATTGACCAAAATGATCCAAACCTAACAGCAGGGTTAATATTTGTTTGACCCATAAACATAGGAAAAAACATTTGAAACCAGCAAACCAATAATAAGCTGACGATTTGCTGCCAGGGGCCAGGGCTGCCAAATAATTTTGATCAAAAATCGGCACTTATTGCGAAAAAAATCGGCATTTTCGGTACTTCAATACGAAAAATCGGCAAGAAAATCGGCATAAATAAAGCTAAGCATTTTGCGTGGTTTTATTAATTTTTATTAATAAGAAGAAAAAAATAGCGATCGCCAGTAATTTCATGTGGTTTATAAACATAAATGCATAACAAATAAAAAAAAATTATTTACAAGCTTATATATATACCATGGAATATAAATGATTTTCAGAATGAATACATTTCCGAATTTATAATTTTTGCTAAATCGCTTTTAATATGAGTACCAAAACAATTGGTCTTATGAGTTTCAAATAATCTTTAGAATAAAGACTTCCTTCTAAAGTTTAATTTTCTGAGGAACATCGAAATTTAGTTTAGTTCCCGCGTACTGAAGAGTGTGCTAGGCTATTAACTGGGAGGTCGCCGGTTTGATTCCAACTGTAGTGTATCCATAGACTTCACGTTATTAGTGTAGTGTACTTATTAATTTCCATGTATTTGAAAGCATAAACAAAAGAATATTCAAACAAATGTAAACAAAACCCAGTACTACAAAACAAAATAAACTGTTAAGAAAGGTCAGTACCAAATTTAATTACTCCACGTTTTCGCAATTGTACATTCCTCAAAGCAATTTGATACTCCATCGTCAGTGCTCACGTGTATTTGCTATCACCACTTGTCAGGTGGCTCTGTTGAATGTGATTGATGGAAGTGTAGCGGCTTCCGAAAGTGGCGCTACTCTGTTCTGCTGTGTACGTTGAAAAATTAAGTTGATGTTAATTTTTCCATTGTTCCTTGGAATATTAATCATGCCCAGTTCTTTCTGAATGTAACGTTACGAACCTTAGCCTAATAATCAATTTAGATTCACAAAGCAAATACGTTCGAAATAATCATATTAATAAAACAATTAGCTACTGGCTTGAGCTTTTCACATGTTTACATGTTTATATATACTTAAGTATAAAATCAAACCAAAAAAGTTTGTCTTGAGTAGAACAAAAATCAGAAAAAATGGGAATGAAGAAAAATAAACCGATGGCAACGCTGGGAAAGTGCACTTTAATATCAGCTTGAGAGTGATTTAATTCTCGTATTCAATTTTCGCGAAAAAGTTGTATATATAAGAATTAAAATCACATTCAACAGAGCCACCTGACAAGTGGTGATAGCAAATACACGTGAGCACTGACGATGGAAGTGTAGCGGCTTCCGAAAGTGGCGCTACTCTGTTCTGCTGTGTACGTTGAAAAATTAAGTTGATGTTAATTTTTCCATTGTTCCTTGGAATATTAATCATGCCCAGTTCTTTCTGAATGTAACGTTACGAACCTTAGCCTAATAATCAATTTAGATTCACAAAGCAAATACGTTCGAAATAATCATATTAATAAAACAATTAGCTACTGGCTTGAGCTTTTCACATGTTTACATGTTCATATATACTTAAGTATAAAATCAAACCAAAAAAGTTTGTCTTGAGTAGAACAAAAATCAGAAAAAATGGGAATGAAGAAAAATAAACCGATGGCAACGCTGGGAAAGTGCACTTTAATATCAGCTTGAGAGTGATTTAATTCTCGTATTCAATTTTCGCGAAAAAGTTGTATATATAAGAATTAAAATCACATTCAACAGAGCCACCTGACAAGTGGTGATAGCAAATACACGTGAGCACTGACGATGGAAGTGTAGCGGCTTCCGAAAGTGGCGCTACTCTGTTCTGCTGTGTACGTTGAAAAATTAAGTTGATGTTAATTTTTCCATTGTTCCTTGGAATATTAATCATGCCCAGTTCTTTCTGTATATAAGCTTTTGTTGTACATTCGTTTGTGATATGTTTTATAAATGTCCTGGTCGACGGATTCAGAATTCTGGCAGCCCTATTATAAAGCTAATTCAAACTGAATGTTGTATTGTTTATTTTGTAAAATCAACAATTGCCAAACAATTTCTTGTTTTAAAATTTTAAGACTTAAAGTTTTGATATTGAAATGTATTGTAAATTTTTTTGATTTTACAAAATAAATAATATAACTTTCAGTTGAATCGGCTCATAATTTTGTAAAATGGTATAGAAAGAAGTCAGAAATTTTATACTTTTGGTACTAAAAATTTTTTTTCTGCGCTGCAGTTTCACGAAAATTTTTAAGAAGCTTCTTTGAAGTCAATAAAAAGAAAAAATCAAACAACCGACGACAAAATTTAGAAGTTGCGTTTAATAAGTCACAAATTGTTGCCAAATTGCATTCACTGAGTATACAATGTAAAGATTTGAGTTGTTGCAATAATCGAGGTTGCGCTCATCGAGGGTTACAGTAATTGAGGACACACTGTACATACAGTGCGCTCGGGATAACGTCAACACCCCATTTCGTCAACATCCCAAAACGTCAACACCTTTTCATTGACATTGTCTGCTCTAAAACGTCAATTAAATCACAAAGCTCTAAAACGTCGACTCTAAATAAAGCAACATTTTAGCTTTAGTAACAACTAAAACCTATGTGTAACACATATATGTGCAGAAAAAACAACAGATTAATTTAAGATATGTAAAAGTATAGATATACATATATGCCATGATCTCATATAATATATTTTTGTTGCTTTTAATTAGGTTGAAAACCTTTTCTTATTTGTTTCTTCCTGGGTCATAATTTATAAACGATAACAACGCTTTAAACTATTGTATCAATAATATTTTGATCTTAAATTTGCACATTCTTAAACGTCAACAATCTGGTAAACGTCAACTCTCGCGGTTTTTATTAGTTGACGTTATCCCGAGTGCACTGTATATTTGATCTTAAGGCTCATTTAGCAGACCGTAACGTTGATGCAGTTGCATGTACAGACTTTTAGAAACAATTTGGGAGTTTTGTATAAGTTTCAAATCCTACTGTATTTATTTTTGAAAATCATAAATTCTCAAATGTTTTTGAAAGTCTGTACATAGGATAAGGGGTTTGTAACTGTTCAAAAGTGTCTTTGAAGTCTACTGTCGATTTGGTAAAGCACCAATGATATGCATATAGACAATGCTTAAACGCCAGCAAATAAATTTCATCTAATATATTATATATATATATATATATATATATATATATATATATATATATATATATATATATATATATATATATATATATATATATATATATATATATATATATATATATATATATATATATATATATATATATATATATATATATATATATATATATATATATATATATATATATATATATATATATATATATATATATATATATATATATATATAACTATATATATATATATAACTATATATATATATAAATATATATATATATATATATATATATATATTTATATATATATATATATATATATATATATATATATATATATATATATATATATATATATATATTTATATATATATATATATATATATATATATATATATATATATATATATATATATATATATATATATATATATATATATATATATATATATATATATATATATATATATATATATATATATATATATATATATATATATATATATATATATATATATATATATATATATATATATATATATATATATATACATATATTTATATTATAATTTTAATACAAGTAACCTGTTTGCATTGAATTTCGGGTTTCGGTGTTTACATATTAATTTTTATGTTTTTATATACATACTTATGTACATAGGTATATGTATAGCAACTTATTACAATCAGCAATCATGAATTATATTTATATTACACATAACATTTTTTTTGTTGAGATTTTTTGTCTAAAGTAAGATTTTTTTTCGAAGAATGAAGATTTTTCCCCAAAAATTTCTGGCTCCACTGCTTGTGAGACAACATTTATAATACTGAAGTGAAGGTGTATACCAGTTTACAGCTTATATACGAATTTTCAACTTATTATCTCTTATTCCGCAGTTGGCCCGTTTTTCTGCTTATTTGATTGGGCTATTTGAGACAAGTGGAATAGCCGATCAAAGTTTTTTCAATACACATGAAAACGACAAAGTGGATGGACAATTTGTTCAGTTTCGTACGCGATGAAATTTTAGACAATATATTGCACCAAAACCCACCAAATGTGATATAAAAGTTATTAAGTAAAGTGGTTTTATAAATAATCAAACAGGAACTAAGCATTGTTTTATTAGAAGCCACAGCCCTTTATTGTTATACACAAAGGGCAGATTTTCTTCAATTAAATGTGAAATGTCAAGTGGCGCAAAATTTGTAGAATGAGTTTGTATTCGGCGAAAAATGGTTCAAATATTCGTATTCGCGAATATTAAAAATTGATATCCGTAACATTACTTATAAGCAAGGTTGGCAACCGAAACGAATAACGGTAGCGGTAGTGGTATTAATTTTTTCTTTTATTTCGGTATCGGTAGCGGTATTTTAATTATATCGGTATCGGTATATACCGCTACCGAAACTTGAATACCAGTATGATACCGGTATTACAACTTTATTAATGAAACGGAACAAAATGCTGTTAAAATAATTTTTTAAATAATAATAAACAAAAACTGACTAGTATTGGCCACAAAACAACCAATTCAAATATTTTATACTTGTATATATACATTAATGGATCCCTATATATAGAAAATTTCTCCGATTCTTGTTCTAACCCCATAGAAATATACGAATAGTTTAAAAACTATTGTTTTTTTATTTTTAGACAGATTGTAAAATGTGTAGAGGTGGCTCAAGGCGACAGAATTCTTAAAAAATTCAGATTATGTTTATCATTTTTAATTTTGCACAACCATATGTAACTAATTGTCTCCCTAATTTCTTAAAAATTTTTTCTCAAAATTTTCTTAAAAATTTCTTAAATAATTTCTTAAAAGTAAATCAGTCATTTAATGTAACTTTGGTGGTTATATTAGCATCTAATTAAATAAAATCTAATTCCTAAAAGAAATATGAATTTAAGAGAACTCTAAAATAACTTATTTGAAGCCAAAAAATTTTGCTGTTTTTTATCAAACGCCGTGAACTCTTTGTGACGCACGCTACGTGACACACGTTACGTTTTTTTACTATCTATAACTTTTTAATTGTATAATTTACAACAAAAATGTGTTTATTATCTAAAACAAAGCTTTTAGCAAAATTTTCATATTCCTTGTAACTAGTTAAACGAGATAATCTAAGAAAATATTTACTCAATAATTATCAAGATAGCGGGAGTTCCCGATCACCTCAACCTAGAAAACTAAAACTTAAGCTTACGGAAACATGTGTACCTAAATACACAAAAAAATAAGTGAGTGGAGATAAAAACGCCAAGTAAAATATGTATTTGCCGCAAAGCCTTACGTCATTGCCAAATATGTCCCAAAAAAACATATTTGGCAAATATGTTTTAGTTTTTGTGACAAAAGAGAAATATGTCTCCCCTTTCTGAGGTTCTGAGAGGGAATAGTTTTAGTTGTGGCAATACCAAAGGAGATTACTAAATGGGCTGTACATCAAATTGAAGGTAATTCGCTGCCATTCAGTAATCTACAACCAGTGATGCCAAACGGAAGAAAAAATCCCTCCATGTAGGTAATTTAATAATTGAAATAGGAACGTAGGGAAAGTCTTACATATATATATATATATATACATTTTGTTTTGGTTAGAACGAAACATTTGAGACACCAGTGCTTCCCAGGAATTTTCTTTTCCACGCAGTGGCCTGTTAAAAAAACATCTACTGGCAACACTGTCTACAACAATATTTGAGAATACCAAAATTTTGTTTAAGTAAATGGACAATTAATGAACCCCCGTTTCTGGGAAAGAATAATTTTAGTTGTGGCCATACCAAAGGAAATTACTGAATGTGTTATACATCAAACTTAAGGTAATTCACTCCCATTCAGTAATCTACAACAATGTTTTGGAATACCATAATTACCTTCAATTCCTTCCCAGAATCAGGAGTTGAGTACTTTAGCCAATTAGTAAAATAAAATTTTGGTATTCCCAAATATTGTTAGAGATTACGGAATGGGAGCGAATTGACTTCAATTTGAAGTATAACACATATAGTAATCTCCTTTGGTACTCCTTCCCAGAATCCGGAGTTCAGAAAATTTTTGTATTCGCAAATATTGTTGTAGATCACTGAATGGGAGTGAATTACCTTCAACCTGATGTATAATACATTCAGTAATCTCCTTTGGTATGGCCACAACTAAAATAATTCCTTCCCAGAATCAGACCTTCAGTAGTTTGGTGATTTATGTAGTTAAGAAAAAAATTTTGATATAAACAAATATTGTTGTAGATTACTGAATTATTATTGTAGATTACTAAAATTATTTCCTCCTAGAATCCCAAAAAGGGAAACATATTTCACTTTTGTCAAAAATTCTTTGCAAATATGTCCCAAATTAAAAACATATTTGGCAAATACGTAATGTGGTAAGGCTTTACGTCAAAAACATATTTAACTTGGCGTATTTATCTTCTCTCACTTCAAAAAAATTTCATCCCATATGAAATACAAAGTTGGTTCTTTTTTTTTCTTATGTATATCTCTGCCTTTGTTCCTAATAGGAACCACAGGACGAAATATATATATTCTATATGTATCCTTGTCATTCATAAATGGATCACCAACAAAGTTTATCCTACATACATACATTTTGAAGGTTAAATATATAAAACATTATTCCAGCAACATATATAAATATTTTTGGTAACTCTAAAATACTCCCCTTGGTAGACCATTTTTGGGGTTTGCCCATATACCACTGAAAAATTAGTGTTATTCTCTTTTTAGATTTATTAAAATATTTTTAAAAAATGTTCAGCATTAAGTCACTTTTGTTCAAATAAATGAAACATAAGGCCAGCCTCCGATCCAAAAATTTCAGCCATAAATAGCACTGAGATCAAAATGAGGACCCAGCTCGTGATAGGTACAATACCATCTCATTTCTAGGCCACTTGCTAGCTGGGCAGCATTTTTCCTATAATTCTTTCCCATATTAGACATGTAAAACAATATTTCCAAGATAACAGATTGCTTAGAAATGAGACGGTATTGTTAAAAGTTTTAGTAAAATTTCCAAGTTTTTTTTTGTATGTTTACTTAATATTTTTCCAGAAATTGAATGGTGCTCTTTAAATTAAAAACGGACGATTAGTAAAAAAATTATAAGCAAAAAATAAAACAAATTATGCAAAAAACTAAAAATTATAATTTCGAAGTGAAATATCTCTTAAACTATAAGGCATACAATACAAACGCTAATACTAACATTTGTTGTAATGGGTGATTTTATAAGAACTATCGGAAAGTAAACAAAAAAAAACACATAAAATTCAGAAAAATGCATGAAATATTTATTTGGATCGATAGTTGGGTCGATATAATTTAATGTTTGAAGATTATTTCATGCAAATGTTGGCCGCGGCTGCGCCTCAAATGGTCCATCCGCTTAGTCCAATTTTGGCATACTCTTTCCAACATTTCGGCCGGTATCTCACGAATAATGTTGGCAATGTTGGCTTCCAGTGCGTCAATCGAAGCGGGCTTGTCGCTATAGACATTAGCCTTAACATAGCCCTACAAAAAATAGTCTAGAGGCGTTAAATCGCACGATCTGGGCGGCCAATTGACTGGTCCCAAGCGTGAAATAAACTGTTCACCGAACTCGCCTCTCAATTGGTCCATTGTTTCGCGTGCTGTGTGGCATGTGGCACCGTCTTGTTGAAACCACATGTCATGCAAGTCAAGCTCTTCCATTTTGGGCAGAAAAAAGTTTGTTATCATCGCACGGTAGCGCTCACCATTCACAGTAACGTTGTGATTCGCATCATCTTTGAAGAAATACGGCCCAATGATGCCGCCAGCCCATAATCCGCACCAAACGGTTGTTTTTTGTGGATGCATTGGTAGCTCTTGCAATTCTTCTGGCTGCTCTTCACTCCAAATACGGCAGTTTTGCTTGTTCACGTATCCATTCAACCAGAAATGAGCCTCGTCGCTGAACACAATTCTTCGATAAAAATGTGGATCTTCATCTAACTTTTCAAGAGCCCATTCACCAAAAATTTGGCGTTGTGGTGTTTGTAAGACGATTCATGATTAAATTATAGACCAAACTGAAGATGTTTGACAGTGACACAAGATACAAAACGTGCGTGAGCTGTCAAAACTAGTGTTGCCAAAAAGATAATAGCAAAAAAATCACTCGTTATTATCTAGCAAAATCTAAAACGCTTGAAATCTTTAAAATCGGCCAGTATAAAGTTTTTCACACCAGAGATAGTTAGCTTTCTTCCCCTGTAGCTCCGCTCCTAAGTTCAGATATTGCCTTCAAAAGATACAATTGTTTAAAAATTCGGACAAATCTATTCAGTACTTTAGAAGTTCCATACTTATTACTTTTTTTATTTGGCAATACTGAATTGCACTCTAGGTGACGTTCATCAAACCGTGTGAACTGTTAGTAAAATACAAAATGAAAACAGTGTTCCATTGGCAGTACGTTAAGTTAACAAACATCATTTCAATTAACAAATGAAAATTTAAGCAAAAAAAACAGTTACTACAAGTTTAAAGTCTTTAGTTGGTGAAGTAAAATAACATTTTTCATACCGAAATGCTGATACCGGTATTGCGTAAAACGGTATTTGACTACCGGTATTTTTGAACCGAAAAGAATTACGGTATCGGTATAGATACCGGTATTCCATTTCAAACGGTATTGAATCGGCAGCGGTATTTATTACGGTATCGGTTTCCAACCTTGCTAATAAGTACCACTCAAGATTTTATAACCCATTAATAAAGTACTCTCGATTACAAATATGGAAACAGTTTTTGCTGGGATATAACAAATATTTACCAAACATTAAATATATGTATATACAACATGTATCTATCTAATATACATTTATGTCTTCTTTGTCTGTTCAAGCGAAATGTCGGAGATATGTTTTTGTTGGTCATATGTTTTATTGCACTTCCATCCGCAGGCACACAAAAATACATAATAGGAGAATTGAAAACCAACTACACTCGTTTGACCTCAATTAAAACATTTTTTTCTTAATGTTTTATGAACAAATCAGTGATGGAAAGTTCAGTACTATTGTACTATTTTCAGTACTTTTTCGTTTTTAAAATACCGCAGTACCCCCACGACATAAAAAGTTAATTTTTCCAATGTGTAACGTTAAAAATACTAACTCAAATTATAGTAAACTCAAATACTTTTGCAAAAGCTACTTAAATTTTATTTAGGTTTATTAGTTTTCGAGCTATACGTTTCAAAAACAAGTTTCAAAAAAATCTTGATTTCTTTGAAGAACTTATGTAAATCCTCAATATTTTTATTTTGAATGGAATAGAAACAAAAAGAAATATACATAGGAATCTTTATAGCCGCATTGGCACGAAGATCTGAACGGGCCAAGAGATGTGAGTGCCAAATGGTAGCAATAGCAACAAACATTAAACTAACTTTTGTCTAACCACTGGCTGTACTTTATTAATGTCTGCCTTACGGCCCTTTTCACAATTTACGATTAAAAGGGCCGTTAAGATATGATATGTTGTTGTTAGTTCAATTTACTTATATGTAGTCCTAAATTTTTTTAAATTTAATAACTAGGACAAAACTCAGGAATTTCCGTATTTAGAGTGAAGGCTAACCCGAAGAGTTTCAAGATCGAGACAAAACTACGGATATAATGAAAGTATATGTTAAAATGTGAAGAATGGTTCTGTTGTATGATAATTAAGAATAGCAGAAGTTGTATTTATTGCAATCTTGAAAAAAGTACAATTAAGGTGAAAAAAGTACCTTTTAAGTTGAAGTTCAGTACCATTTCAAAACCTGTAGTTTCACTGGAACAAATATATATGTATGTAACAAGCAGAGGTGGGCAAAATACACGCTTTGCTGTAATTGAAATAGAAATCACAAAATACATTTTCGCATGTATTTAAAATACAGATACTAAATAATTTCAGAACAAGTATTTAAAATACAAATTACAATATTTTAGACATGTGTATTTAAAATACAAATTACAAAATACACACATTAAGAACTATTATTCAGTAAAACAAGTACGCCCTTTCATGAACCGTAGATTTTAAGGTAATTCCAATTTTTTGGAGCAAAAAGTACAATGCAATTTAAAAAAGGCACTAAAAAGCTAAATTTCGATGTAAAATAAGCGTAAAAATGGACTAAACCTTGTTTTGCTGTTGTAATTAATTCCGGTAAAAGTCCCAATTTTTAAATTATGTAGCAGGTTTATAAGGGGAAGAAACAGTTCTCGGTTTTTCAGGTATAATTTTGATCAGGAGAATCTCAACTTAGAAAATCTACACTTAGAAGCGGATAATGATATACCGAAAACTGTCTCAATCGGACAATAGTTGGAAGTTACAATAATAATCCGATTTGATATTAAGCTAAATTTTAATTTCAAAGTTCAACGACCATGGCGATCTCTAACTAGCACTGTGATACACTAAAATTATTTAGGGGTTCTTATGCACCAATTATGTTTTATTGGAGCCCGTAGAAAAAGAAAAAACTTTAGTTTTTCTAGATCACTTCGGAAAGTAATTTTATAACGGTAAATTGTAGTGAAAAAACGGCCGAATGTAAGCTACACTACATATAAACATCACAGATCAACAAATAATATATTTCTCAATTGTAATAATTTAATAACAAATTACAAATATTTTACTTAAATTTCAAAATTGCAAAATGTTTTAATAATGTGTCCAACTAACATAAGGAATTATCAGCAAATAGAAGTAAAGGAATTACGTTTATCAGGCACACAACTAACCGGTCTCACAAAAAAAATTTTTGAATCTACAAAAGCGTGAATAAAAATGAGAAATCCGGAAGTATTAGAGACATTGTTTTGATTACGTCACCACCACTGTATTAACATAACATTGAAATTTCTTTTTAGTATTTTAAATACCTTTCTACATATTTTATATTGCAGAAATTTTGACTTAGCTGCATAATCAACTTTTCACGATTTTTTGTGCAAATAAGTCAAAAATGCTGTTAGCATAAATGTACTTACCTGCCTTAATGTGCACGTACACACAATTATTTAATGTGTACAGCTAACCTTAATTTTTTATATGAAAATAATTGAAAACTGCCAAAAAATATGTTAAATATGCGGGCATACAAAGTGAACTTAAGATAGGATTTTGAAGAATAATCACAGAAAACAATTATTTTGTGCAGTTAAGTCAAACTTTAAAATATCAAAAATTTAAGGCATTTATCTTAAAAGTGCAGTTATAGAAAGTGCAAATTTTTATAGTATTTTAAGGAATAGTGACACCAGATAATGATTTTGTGCAGTTAAGTCAAAAGTGCTCTTAAACAAAAGGCAGTTAAATCAAAACTACTGTATTTGCTTAGTAGAATTCATCGGGTTATAAAATTTTTCTTGAGAACTGCAAACTTTCGTATTTATTAAATAAACTTAGTATTAAGTTTTAAATTACAGTTACAAGTAATTTCAATAGCGCCAAGGCCATTACAAATTACTTGTATGTAATTGAAGTGAAAATGTAATCATTACTCCCCAAGCATGCTTCTTTCATATGACTATGTCATCTTTTCCAATATGTAATGAATATACCAAAGGTGTCTTTGGTAAGTCAGACTTATTGATCTTGCATAAACTAATCCGCCGAACATAAGGAATTGTTGGAAAGTTAACAAATTTTACACCAGAATCCTTACAAAAGTGTCTTGAGTTACTGCATTTTAATAAAAGCATCAGATTTTTTTCTGTATTTTTTTATTATTTTTATTTTTTAAATAGAACGGAAAAAAATTGGATTTCATAAATTAATTCGATTAAATGTCAGAACGTTAATATGGCGACGAAAAGAGAGAATTGGACTACCTTCTATTATTGTATCATGGTTTTTTCATACAAAATTCCTTATTTTTTTCGTTTTCAAAAGCTGTTAAACAACTAAGAGGGCAACAATTTCATGTTTTTATTATCTATTAGAAAGCTACTTACGTATATTAGTAATAAAATAAGCCATAAATCATTAATAAATAAATCACAATTTCCATATAATAGAAAATTTTTAATTTGTGTGTGTATGTGTGTTGTATGAATGTCGCAATTTTTGTCAATTAGGTTCTCTCACTTAATTGTGAATAAAATCGATATTTTACGATCGATTTTAATTATTTATGGCTTATTTTATTCCTAATATACCTAGCTTTCTAATGAGTGATAAAAATTTTTTTTTGCTCTCCTAATTTTTGTTACGAGTTTTTGAAAACGAAAAAGTTTAGTTTTTGGAAAAAAATAATTTTCCGCCCCTTATTTCTGAATAACTCCGAAATAGTTGGATATATAAAAAAATTTTATATGGGTGACTATTTTGTATATGTAATTATTTCGCATCTTTTGTTGCTTGACTTGTATAAATCGATTAAACCGTTCTTGAGTTAAGCATGGTACTGTGTTCATCATTTCGTGCGAACTGTTGTCAAAAGTTCATATAAAAAAATTGTCACGAATTTCTCATGAAAAATTGTTGGAGAAGTAGTACTCTGTTTATTTTGTGAAAAGCATATGAAATGTATCTACAACATTTTGAGTATTCATGCGAAATAATATAAGCACCACTTTTTTCGTGTGGAATTTATGTATGTATGTATGTATGTATGTATGTATGTATGTATGTATGTATGTATGTATGTATGTATGTATGTATGTATGTATGTATGTATGTATGTATGTATGTATGTATGTATGTATGTATGTATGTATGTATGTATGTATGTATGTATGTATGTATGTATGTATGTATGTATGTATGTATGTATGTATGTATGTATGTATGTATGTATGTATGTATGTATGTATGTATGTATGTATGTATGTATGTATGTATGTATGTATGTATGTATGTATGTATGTATGTATGTATGTATGTATGTATGTGTGTATGTATGTATGTATGTATGTATGTATGTATGTATGTATGTATGTATGTATGTATGTATGTATGTATGTATGTATGTATGTATGTATGTATGTATGTATGTATGTATGTATGTATGTATGTATGTACGTATGTATGTATGTATGTATGTATGTATGTATGTATGTATGTATGTATGTATGTATGTATGTATGTATGTATGTATGTATGTATGTATGTATGTATGTATATATATATATATATATATATATATATATATATATATATATATATATATATATATATATATATATATATATATATATCCATATCTATAAATATATATATATATATATATATATATATATATATATATATATATATATATATATATATATATATATATATATATATATATATATATATATATATATATATATATATATATATATATATATATATATATATATATATATATATATATATATATATATATATATATATATCTATATATATATATATATATATATATATATATATATATATATATATATATATTATGTTTTTTCATACATGTATGTATTAAATTAATTTTATTTAATGTTGAAAAATTGCTGCCCAATATTTCGGTCCACTTTGTTGACCATCATCAGGGACCCGACAAAATACAATAACAATAGTAACAATTATTACAATTATAAAACCCAATTTTTGTATCACAGGACAATAAATAAATTTTATAAATATGTATGTATGTATGTATTTACTTTTATTTTGGATTTTTATTTCACGTATTTGTTTTTCTTATTTTTGTGAGTCATCCGTCGTCTGGGTTTTTTTGTCAACTAATCATGTTTGTTTTGATCTGCTGTATTTGTCTACTGTATGTCTATACAATTGAGCGCATTTTTCGGTATAATTGAGCCTTTTATTTGGCGGGACATCAATTATATGGAGCATCTCCAACATAAATCTCTTTTTGTAATTGTTTTCTTGTTGTAAAATTCTTGTGTTGTCGAAATCTGGTGTATGACCTGTTCTCGCACAGTGGGCTGATAGTGCAGTTTTTTGCTCTATTGGTTTATATGTAGCCTTTTGGTCGGATTTATGCGAAGCAAGTCTTGTTTTTAATTTTGTTTTTGTAGTGCCAATATATACTTTATTGCAATTATTAGCCTCATGTGCACTGCACTTGATTTCGTATACAAGGTTGGATTTGTCTTCTTTTTCCAGGCTGGATTTTGTTTTACTAAACAATCCGTTAACACTATTGCATGTTTTGAATGCCAACTCGTATTTGTTGCGATCGTATATATCGGAGTTCTTAATTCTCTCTGATAGGGCCGCAATATATATTGTCGATTTGTAATTTCTTTGTATGGAATTTTGTCTTCGTGTATCGCAATTGTTAGACTTTACGTAATATATAAGTTCTCTGATAGTTTTCTTAGGAAACTCATTTTGTTTTAAGATATCCGTTATTTTTGTTATATTTTCTTTGTAAAAATCCTTATGACTCATTTCCAAAACTCTTCTGATGAAGTTTATTGCTGTATTTATAATAAATCTCCTGGGGTGTTTTGAATAAAAATTAATCAGCCTTCCCGATGATGTTTGTTTTTTATGCCAATTCAGTTTTAGAATTTGGTCTTGGCGAACTATCTCACAATCTAACTAGGGTAATTTGTGGTTTTCTTCTATTTCCTTCGTGAATTGAATCTGTTTATGGTAAGAATTTAGTATCCTTAATGTCTCTTCTACCACATCTTCCTTTACAATTGCGAAAATATCATCGACGTATTTTGTTAAAATCTTTGGCTTTGTGTTCATTGCTTCTATAGAACGGTCTAGCAACTCCTCCATTACAATATCTGCAATTAGAGGTGAAGCAGGTGAACCCATAGGTAATCCTTTCCGTTGTTCGTAAAAATATTTGTCGTATTTGAAATATCTCGTTTCCATAATACAAAACTTTAGCATTTCTATAAACAATTCTTTTGGTATGTTTGTGTATTTTTCCAGGGTGCTCCATTTTTCCTCAATGATTTTGAGGGCTAACTTAACTGGGATGCTGGGAAATAATGATATGACGTCAAAGGATAGTAATATTTCGTCATTTTCTAATTTCATATCACTAACTTTAGCTTTGAACTCTATCGCATCCTTAACACTATATATCGAATCTTTTGTGAGGTTCTTCAGAATATTCGCCATAAACTTGCATAGTTTATACGACGGCGAGTTAATGGACGAACAAATAGGCCTTAATGGTGTATTTACTTTATGGATTTTCGGTAATCCATACAAGCAAGGAGATACTGTCGTTTTGTCTATAAGCTTGTATCTTTCCTGTGCATCAATAAGTTTTAAGTTATACAACTTGTCTATCAAAAGATTATTTTTATTTTGAAGAACTGAAGTAGGATCCTTCTTTAACCGTTTGTACATGCATATGTCACTTAAAATGTTTCTCATCTTTTCTTCGTAATCATCCTTCTCTAAAGCCACAGTTTTATTTCCCTTGTTCGTCCATTAACTCGCCGTCGTATTTCTAAATAATTCCGAAACAATTGGATATTAAAAAAAAAACTTGAATTTCACTTCGCGTTTTTCCTGTTTGATTTATCTAAATCGGTTGAAAACAAGTCAAAACACAAAACATACCATAACTCATTCATTTTTAAAAATATTTTAATATACGAGTATTCTAAAAAAATTATTACATCAAAATTTTAAAGAAGGCACTCACGTTTGTTAAGAATACTTTAAGTTGATAATTCCAAAATGTGTATTTTTTACCTCAAATATTTTTGTTAATATAGCACACAAGGCGAATTCATACTAGGTGGCCGCAAGAGCCCTGCTGTTTACGTAAATGTTTACACATTTGGCCTGTCGGCAGTGTTAATGTATCAACTTTTTTGACAGCCCAAATGTAAATTCTCCACGGCGAATGCTCTTGCGACTATCTGGTGTTGATATATATTGATAGCACATATTGATTCATGTTACATCTGAAAATGATGCTTGAACTCTTAGCTCTTAGCTTAAATTTATTATTTGTTTCATGTAATGGAAAACAACACCAAATTATCTAGTTGATTCGAAATACATAGAAAAATTCATAAAAAATATTTAAAAAAATATAAATATAAAAAAATGTCTTAGTGATGTATATAAAATCAAAACAAATCGAAAAAAGTTGGATATTCAAATACTCATTTCATTCGAATAAAAGAAATTGTGTTAATTCTTCGATGTTCATCATATTTTTTACTTTTACTTCATAGAAATGTTTATATGCTTTACTACAATGTCAGAAGCTCATATTTTTTGAATTATGTTTTTTTACTTCAAAGTAATAAAAAGTTATTTAATAAAATAAAAAGTTATTTGACTAGTCGAATGAAATTTGTATTCGTTGTTGTACATCATAAACTATGAAGTGGTTGTTGAACACGGTGGTATTACCAGTATTTCAAAAACTATACCATTTACATTGGCATTTTTGTCAATTATTAAGTTATCCAAATTATTAAAAATACAAGTACGCTCACTTCGTCTGGTTAACATCAGCTGATTTCTACTAAATTGTCAAATTATTTTTAGTTCCTTTTTCCAGTTTATACCCAGCAAACATATAATACATTCTTTGAAACAAATTGTTTTTAAAAATCGACTTTTTTATTTGAGTATAAATTCGGATAATATCCATTTAATTTATAATAGCCTCGCCATATCTGGTAATTTTTCCCTTTATATACCGTCAAATTAAATGCAAACGGACGTAACTACACTTTTATTTTTTTACAGAAGATGCAAACAACTAAATCTTTAACCTTAAGACCCATCACACTTGCAATGAAATGGTGCAATTTTTCATATTGTACAATAATATTGCAAATGTGTATTCATATTAGAAGGCTTTTGATTTTTTTTGCAGTATCAAGAAAATTTTTCGTTTTTCACTGTCAGAAAAATTGGGCAATATTTTGTTTGAAATTATTGTGTATAGGTCAAAACGACAATATGTTAAATAATTTATTCAATAATATCGTATAATGGATGGAACGCTTTATAAGAATTTTCTAAATGATGGTATTTTTTACAAATGTAAGAATTTGTAGCATAGTTTAAGGGCTACTTGATATTAGGTACATATAAAATTTTCGTACGAAATAATCAATGATATGCTCGACATCTTTCACAAATTTGAAGCCTAGTACGGCTTTATGTATACTGCCGTTAGCCTTTAATTAAATGTGTGCATAGTGTTGTGCTTTGAAAGAAGGGAAAACTCCTTATACTTTTTAAGTTCCACATATGAAAATATTTTAAAAAATATATAATGTTCGTTCCTTGAGAAAACATTTGCTCTTCTTCTGCAGAAAGGTACAGAAGTATATTGGCAACTATTCTCAAGTCATCCTCACACGTTTCAAACTTGATAAAGAGTTTGACTTTAAATTAAGTTATATATTAAACCCGAATGTTTATTGGGTATATGGTGCTTATATGTGTGTGTATTTTTTAGCATTGTATTTTTTAGTATTGTATTCT
Organism: Panzeria rudis; assembly: GCA_956483635.1. Taxonomy (NCBI): domain Eukaryota; kingdom Metazoa; phylum Arthropoda; class Insecta; order Diptera; family Tachinidae; genus Panzeria; species Panzeria rudis. Next base: position 77,285,762 of record OY101450.1, read on the forward strand.
TGCGTAGCCCAATTCTGTCAATTAACATTCTCCATCAGGATACTTTAAATACAAATCTGCACCATGTTTTACGCGTAAAAATTATCCATAAAATATAATTATAAAATTTACAAATGCAAACATTTTATTTATTTTCTTTTGTTTGCTTTTGTTAACCCTTTTTTAACGACTTCTTGTTAAATACAAATATTTTAATTTCAGCATTTGCCCTTTACCCATAGCTGCCAGAAATGACGATTTTTTACGATATGGCAAAAAACGATATGACATACTGTGTTGTCATATCGTTAGTTTCTTACGATATGACAACACTGAGAAAGCCATACACTGTGAATGGCTTCCTCAGTGTTGTCATATCGTAAAAAACTTACGATATGACACCACAGTATGTCATATCGTTTTTGCTATATCGTAAAAAATCGTCATTTCTGGCAGCTATGCCTTTACCAGCTTCAACATCCAGAAAATTACTTTAACAGCATCGCAAATATACATATTCAGGTATGTAATGTAAATTGTTTTCGATTTAAAATCGATTGAAAATCGTACAAAATAGTGATGCACACATTTATTTCGATTTGATTCTGGTTTTGCTTTAAATCGAAATCGATTTCATTCTCCATCTTGTTCTACGACAAAGTAAGAAAAATAAGTTGTGATGAAAAACGGAATTTGTATTGTTTTTGCGTTTCGAGTAAGCGGGGGTTCACGATTTAAACATTTTTGTGTATTTGCAAAAAAATTGTGTGCAATAACTTGTGTTAAAATGTAAGTAATATCCTTTTAAATAATTAAGACAGATTTATCTACATACATATTAATATTTATAGGCGAAAGCATATAAATAATCAACAAGAAGAGATGATTATTCAATTTATGGAAAAGTATCCGCAGTTAGCAAAGGGTTTTGCCAAAGGAGATCGAATAGAAATCGAGAAACTTTGGCAAACACTTTCGGATAATTTAAATAGTATTGGGCCACCATTAAAAAAACCAGATGCTTGGAAAAGGGTATTTTTTTGCACTATTAAGTTAAAATATTTTAAGTTATTGATTTCATAGGCATGGAGTGTCAAGAAGACGCGAATAAAAATGAAGCTAGCAACAAACAAAAGGGAAGCGCACGCTACTTGAGGAGGGCCTCACAATCAGCTTTACATTTCGGCGAGAGATGAAGCTATTGCAAAGATATGTGGTCTATATGATATTGTCGACGGCATAGACAATAGTGTTTCCTATGGCTTTCAACGTGCAGTCATCAGACTCCAACCACATCAACCTTGTCTAGAAAAAGAAAAGTTGTTAATCATTCTCTTCAGTACAACATAAAAAAGTTCATGTCAGAAGAAACTAATTCTTATGCGGCAATATCAAGCACTTTAAATAAATTGCATAGTACTATGGAAGGAAATGCAGAAATCCTTAAAAATTTAGACTGTAACACCAGACGTATGCAAAAAGCATTAGAGAAATTGTCAGACCGCTTTAAAGAAAATATTAAAGCTACCAATGCTTAAACTCAAGAACTACTTAAACAACGATTAGAAAGCGAAAGGCATCATAAAGAATTAGAGAAATTAGCATATGAGAAAAACATTTTAAAACAAGAACTGTTGCAAATACAAAAAGAACAACTAAATCTGTACAAATTTTAAATTCCTTTTATTATATTTTTTATTAGTACATCTGCAAATGTATTTAAATTAATTAATAAGTGTATTTTAAATGTCTTCAATGAATTAATGAATTAATTTAATTATATTCAATGAATTAATGAATAAAAATAAAATGTATAAAATTTAAATTACAAGCTGCGCGCAATGTTGTCTCGATTTCTGCTAGCTTCATCATTTATTAGACTAGTTTCAGCACAAGTTTCTTCATCATCAAAACCTGTTACATTGATGTTGCCCAACATTTGATATGGTTAAATTTTGTAAAAATTACACATGTTGTGAAAAGCACAACAGATGTTGATTATTTTAACAACCTTAGAGGGTTTATACCATAAGGTTCGTGACAGATATCTGAATCTGCTTTTGAGAACTCCTATTGTTCTTTCAATTATATTTCTTGCAGACGAGTGTACTTTGTTGAACATATGCTGAAACGAGCCTGCACATGGATTCCTGTAAGGGGTCAAAACGAATGCATTAAGTGCGTAACCAGAATCAGCCAGCAGCCATGATCCTCGTTCTCCATTTTCATATCTGGAACGGTAAAAATCTTTTGGAACGCTCAAATTCCAAATAAACGAATCATGGCTTGATCCTGGCCGAGTTGCATCTACTGCTATTACATTCATATTGTAGTAGCATAACTGAAGTTATTCCAAAATTATAAATTTGTATAAGGAAATACACATTAACATATAAATACTTACAATCATGGCATTTATACTGAAGTACCCTTTTCTGTTAAAGAATAAATGGTCCTGCGTACCTGGTTTGACTAATTTGATATGGGTTCCATCTATGCACCCAACAATGCCAGGAATGTTATACTTATCAAAAAAGTGTCTTTTGGATTTTAAAATTTCTGTTGCATTACTTGGGAGTTTTATCCAATGCCGGCACATTATATTCTCTAGATGCAATAGCATTTTGCTTAATGTTTTGGAAAAAGTGGTTCGGTGCATATTAATAAAAGCGTCGTTACCAACTGATCGTTGAAAGCTGCCTTCAGCGAAAAATCTCAACGTTGCTGCTAGTTGGATGGTCAGAGGAATCGATGACCATATAAAATGTGGGCTTAGTTTATCCAATATCCATGAGAAAGCTTCTTTATTAATTCGAAAACATTCTACAAAACTAAAAAAAGAAACAGCATTTTAAACAGTTAATTAAATTTGATAAATAATTTCAACTTACATTTATCTGTTAAATCTAAAGGATTGGTTGAGTCCCGCAGCTGTCTCCGTTTAATATTTTGATATTTATTTTCTTCATTAATTAGCATTAATGATAAAAACACAACAAAAGCCATTTTTAAATTTATTTTTGTTTCAAACAATTTCAATTTTAAAAGTTAATTGTATATAAGATGAGGCCGATCGGCTGAAATTCACCGCCGACATGTATTGAAAACACTTAGCCGCCGCCGACGTGTCGAATTTTTAGCAATTGATTTATGAATTTTAGTCAAAATGTATAGTTCTTTATTCAAAGTTTATGTTTTAATGTTTATGTTTTAATATTCTACTGAATAAGTAAAATATTAATTTTGGGAAATAGTGCGATTATAAATTTAAAAAACATAAATTTTAGCAATTCCAAAAAAAATCACGAATTTAAAACATGGCAGATCCCGGCCAAAAAACACTTGTTTGACATCACACTATACGAGTATTAACTGCCTGGCTCATGATATCGAACGCAAACGAACACGAAAGAAAACAAGTCACTCACTTTTAATCGATTTTGAGGCTCACTAATATTTTCGTTGTCGTTTGCTCGGTGTTTACGTTACTGACGTAACAAATTAAACACTAGTTAAATGTGTATATTGCCACATATACTAAACTGAATATTAATCGCTAAATTCAAAAATAAATCGCTGAAATGCTCGAAAATTTCCACTGAAAATGCGACCCTGTGCTTTATTTAAATGAAATGAATGACAGAAAATATATAAACAAACAAATATTTTTGAAAAAAAGTGAATTGTGTTATTATTTGTAAAAAAATAAGGAAAAGTTCAGATTTAAAGTGCAAAAGGGGTAAATAAAACAGTAAATTGTTTTTAAAGTTGCTTGAAATATTCAAAGAATATTAAAAAATATATATTATTTGTTACAGTGAATGAATATGCTTGCAATATCTATGGCTGTCCACTTTCTGGAGGAGAATGAGGAACATGTACCTCTTAGGCAATTGAAGGACAATAGCAATGTTCTCCATATGCCAACAAATCTGTAACTAAGACACGGAGTGAAAATACCTACATACATTTTTATAAATAAAATGTTCTTTTTAGGTTTGTGGCAAACTTTCGCGTTTCCAAGGATTTATTTGTAATGCTGTTGGAAACATTGGAGCCGAAGTTGAAGCCTGGTTACCGAAGTACACAAATCCGGCCAGATATCAAACTGGCAACGTTTTTACGGTTTTTGGCGACTGGTAGTTACCAACGAACGTTGGGAAATGAAAACATTTCGTCAACAGCAAGAGCGTCCGTCGGCCGGATCATTGCTGAGTATTTGCCACTATTCGAGGAATGGATTTGCCCCAAATGGATAGCAATGTCTACTGTAGAGGAAGAGCGTGAGATAGTGGCAAGTTTTTTTGACCGAACTGGCTTTCCGGGTATAATTGGCCGTGTGGACGGGACACACATACGGATTAAGTCCCCTGGCGCCGAACTGAGTCCTCTATATTTTAACAGGAAAGGATACCACAGTTTAAACGCAATGGTGGTAAGTGAAATTGTACATTCTTATTTTCATTTGTTATATATATTTATGTATGTGAATGTGATTGTTTTTAGATTTGCGACCATAGAATGGTTATCAGGTTTGTTGACGCACGGCATCCCGGCTCCAACCATGATGCCTTTATATGGGAGCACAGTGAGGCTAACCATAGGCTACGGAACCAGTTTGAAGCTGGCAAAAGAAATGCGTGGATTTTAGGTAACATTAGTTTTAAATATTAAAAAAATACATGATAAGTTCGTATTTATTATATACATATTCTGTATGTATCTTTAATATTACAGGAGACGGAGGCTATAAACTAATGCCTTATGTTATGACGCCTTTTAGAAATGTGGAGCGTTGCTTCGGAATTTTGAAAAATCGATTCCGTAGTATAATTTGCTCACGCGGTTTGCACTATAGTCCCGAACAGGCAACAAAAATTATAAATGCATGTTGCGCCTTGCACAATATGTGCATACAATTTCATATTGCTGAATATGTTGAGGAGGTAACGGTCGAAAATGGCATCTATACTTCCGATATAGATGAAGAAATGACCGAAGAAGAAGTAGTTGCATCAGAAATTCGCCGTTATATTGCTCTTAATTTATAGTTTTTTATATTTCTCAAAATTTTTGAAAATCGTTTTTATTACACAAACCAAATTACAGAACAATTCTCTAATGTACATACATATCGTCACTCAAATGCAAAATAACGTAACATCACTTTTCAGAAGTTTACAGAAGAAGCCAAAAATTTGTAAATTTGTTACGTTATTTTGAATTGTAAATTTCTGAAACAAAAAGACGTATCATCAATGAAAGAACTCGTTATTTAGTACGTCTTTTTGTTTTATAAAAATCATGTACTTGATGATACATTATTTTGAATTTTTATTATAAAATCGTTGTTTTTCAACCCATATGCATAAATTTTTATAGAGATACATATGTAGTTTCATCAAACGAATTATAATCAATCAAAAACGAGATTTAAAATTTTTTGATGATACGTTGTTTTGCATTTTCGGTGACGATATATATTTCATTATTATTATTAACTTATTGTTCTTATTTTTCATGAATTAATTTTTACTTACACATTTTATTATTATTATTTTATCATTATTATTATTATTAATTTGAATTTTTGTATACATTTTTCTTTTGGTGAAAATTAATAAATTCCTGTTTTTCATTTCATTATTATTTTTCTGTTTTTTTTTTTTATTGATTTCCTTTTATTATAATGATATTAAATAAAAACGAATTTATAATACAAGTGTGCAAAAGGGCCTATCTACATATCTAAAAAATTTCAAGAATAGTTAAAAAACTGATTAAACCGCAAACTATTGTGATTATAAAAACAAATTTTTCTGGGTAGTATCATTAATAAAGTCTGAATTGATGATACTATGCCGTAAAAACAATTTTTATAATGACAAGAGTTTGCATTTTATTATTTTTTTAAAGTCTACTGAAAATTTTTAAAAACTGTAGATTGGCCCTTTTGCATTTTATATGACGATATGTGCTTTTGCAAGTCGCAAACCGTCACAGTCGAATACGCAAAAATTCTTGCTTTTAGAAGTTGTAAGCAATCGCAGTCGTGGTTTTTAGTTTTGATTCTTGTCTGCCGTGCAATAACAACAAAAAAAATCGTGACAAACACCACAAAATAGTTGACTGAACCTGCAGAAAACTTCTTAAAGCCACAGTTTTGCTTCTTCGACTGTGACTGTTAGCGACTTACAAAAGCATATAGGCTGCTGCTACTTTTAGTTGCGAAACTAACCAAAAGTAAATCAAATTCAAACTTTTGAAATCGTCGACTATTAACTGCTGAGCAATTGCTCGTAAATCGTTTTCTGCTTCGACTGCGACTGTTGCTTTTTTTGTCATAAGCACAAGCAAAAGCATTGGTTCATTTTAGACAGTTGGAAAAAGCCAAAGCAGCGAAAAGAGAAAATTCTACGACTTTCGCTTCTTCGACTTCAGTTATTTAAACAATGTTTATTTTTTCATTAAATGTTGAACCAATAGTTCAAGAGTTTCGGCAATTTTAGCTGACGTTTTTGCCTGCTGTTCAGTGGCATCTGCAGTAGTAGCAAGGGTTTTTGTGGCTTCCACTAGAGTTTTCGTCACATCCACTTGGTCTTTGGCTAAAGCTGCAGACTGCTCACCAACCTTTAGTTGTCGACGGATTATATTCAATTGCTCATCAGCAACGGTTTTTCTTTTTTTTTGAGGAAGATGAAATAGATGGCTCGTCACTCATATCGAGCTGGCGTTTTTGTTGCTGTTGCTGGGAGTAGTTGTGTGGTGGCAATATATCTATTTGTTGCTGAGAGGACGACTCTTGCTTGCTGAAATTTTCTATCCGCCTTGTTGGTGTAACAACTCCTGTATATCTATTTGATGCTGGAAGCTTTGTTTTGTCCTGTTGTTGTAACAGCATTACTGCATCAATTTGTTTGTGGATTTCAGTGGACGGCTCCTGGTTGCTAGAAGTTTTTTTTTTGCCTTGATGGTGATACAGCTATTACTGCTGCTTTCGAAATTCTGGGTGGCGTGCTGCAGCTTTTGATAGAAACAATGTTCGGTCTACTACTTGCTCCAAATCCGTCAACGGATTCATTCGAAAAAGGCCGCCACCTGTTTCCGTAAGGCTTCTTTTGTTTTCCGCTAGCTTTTTTTTTGTGCGCGACTTAAGATCTGCCCAGGACTGTGAATAGATAACAAACGTACATATACACATCAGGTCTAACCATAAGAATCATTTTCATACCTTTTTCCATTCTGTAATGGAACGAATTGGAGGTCCAAAAGAATTTAAATTTTTCGTAAGCGCATTCCACTGCTCCTCCACTGACATTTTTGAACTTCCAAAAACAACGCGTCCCCTAGCAAAGTCTGGGTTCGCTTCCATATATTCTACGAGTGCCTGTAGCTGGGACGTTATTGATTTTTTAATGCTAATTTGCAAAAAATAGTACATATTAATTCATAATTACATAAAATAATATAAAAAATTTAGTAGCTTACCTTTTGGTTTCCATTTCTTTTCCTTTTTATTACTTTTTTTATTAACGAAAGTAATTTACTTTTTTAAGTCACAACCAGACGACAACCATTTTATGAATGATTGATTTTGACAGCTCTTGGCGCAGTGATGACAACTAAAATTTTTAGTGGGCACCGAATTTGTACTGAGGTGTTTACGTCTTCGATACGTTTCGTTGTCGTTCGAGTTGTTGTTTTAGAGATCACCTATAGAGTTTTTTTTTCGTTAAAAATGAGTGTGAGTGAGTACGTTCGATATCGTGAGCCAGGCAGTGAATGTATAGGTGTTGTTGTTATTACATTTATTTTTTCTACATACCGTCTTACATCTGCAATTAGAGCAGGAAAAAAGCCTGCCCGTGTAGTATATGGTACAGTAAAAAAACAAAAAAACATCATTGATTACTTGGTTTATGTTTAAGCTTTGATATTGTTTAAGTTTCTTATTGATTTAAATAAAAGTTTGCTACAATATCTTTAGCTTTTCTATGAAATTTTTGGGTAAAGGTTCCCTGATGATCTGCATTTAGCCCCAGTGAAATGCGCATAGGAACTAGCTAATACCCTTTAGTAATCAATGTCAATGTGTTTGTATAAACAATTAATATTTTACTGAATAAGTAAAATATTAATTTTGGGAAATAGTGCGATTATAAATTTAAACCAAACTAATTAAATACCTTTGAATACAAATTTTTTCAATATAAAACTAAGTATTTAAAATTGAGAAAAAATGCCGTTCATTACAACATTTGCTTCAGCGGACCGCGATCCAAAGATTTTCATTTAGCCTACGCCGAAAATATGTTTGGCGGCCTCCAGTCGGCTTCAGCATTATTGGCTTCAACTTCTGTTGGTAGCAAATAAAAACAAAACAACAGAGTTGATTTTTTTGTAACTAACTGAAAATGAAACAAAAATGGAATATGAAATCGATACGTTTTTTGTCACACTTAATACCATTTTCTACGTTTTGAGCTTACGATTTCATTTCAAATCGAAACAATTTCCATCACATACAAACATATAAATTACATTTAAATTGTATGCTTCTCTTCTTAAAGGTGAAGGTACATAGCATGCGTTAAATACGCTAATGCGTTACAGACTTATGTCAAAAAAGTTGAAATAGTGTGTTTCTATAAGGCAAGATACAAAGAGAAGTTTGCGACGAGCGTAACTCGCAAAAAGTTGAACATTCTTCAACTTTCACGCGTCGTATACAAAATGACAGGTAGTGCTGCCAGATTCATATGCTAAAATGTTTGTTTAATGGAAATAAATTATTAGAAATTAATTTTTTTGTTAAAAAATGGATGAAAACTGCATTAAATATATAAAGAAAAATAAATCTTAAAGGCAAGACAAAATATAGCCGGCAAAGGCTTGAAATTGTATAAGCAGAAGAGCATCAAAAGCGTGGTGTGTAACTTGCCATTCTTAAAGCGTTAAAAGTTCGAAAAGTGAGAAAAGCGTTGCCGCGTAACGCGTGGTATGTACCTCCACCTTAAGAAACCCTCAAGCACGTATTGGTACTTTTTGGTAATTATATAATATATAATAAAGGAATTCACAAGGTGTACTGATGTCATAGGTACTAACATAGTACAACATTTCAAATAGGACATATTTGAATACCCTGTCATATATTCAAATACTAAACACTAAAAAACTTCAAAAATTAAACATCAAAATATTAAATTGAAATGTTATTGGATTAATATAAAAATACAAAGATTTAAATTCAAAATGCCCTTTGAAAGCGAAAAGAATAAAATAGAAACGGTTTTATACGAAAATTATGCATTAGATGTACTGATGGCTGATTCATGTAAGAGAAAAGATTTTATTTTTGCATTTTGTTAAGAAAATATTTTCAGCTGACGAAGATGAAGAGAATGAAGTTAATGAAAATTATTCGATGAACATGATTTTCTTGTTAAACAATCGAAGAAGCGTTCATCTTGTAGTGCCAAAATCAACCAATTGGCGGCATAAAGTGTTGCGAAATTTCGATAATAATAGGTTTAACCAGATGGTTATATTGGAGTTAATAAAAGACGACGGCATTTTTAAATCTAAGAACTCTATATCACAACTTCCAATTGAGTTACAGTTGAAAATTGTACTTGTTCGATTGGGGTCTTCAGGCGATGGGCTAACTGTACGTAAGGTAGCATCTGTCTTTGGTATAGGTGATGGGGGAACTATTCAAAATGCTACCAGTCGCGTTTTTAAAGCCATTTTATACTTGAAGAAACGATTTCTATATTGGCCTAATGGAACCGATAGACTGAAACTAGTTTCAGAAACAAGCCAAGAGATGTCTGGTTGTGTTGGTTATATTGACGGAACAGAATTACTACTCCCGAAAACGCCAATACACCATCAAAATGCAAGCGGTGTGGGATCATAAATTGAGAATAAGGCAAGTCACAATTGGATAACCTGGTAGCTTTCATGGCGCAAAAATTTTTTTGGAGTGTGCAATCGCTAAGCACCCAGAATATTTTTTATCTAATACAGAGTGGCTTGCCGGGGATAGTGCATATCCATTAAAATCTTTTCTAATAACACCATTCAGGTGAAATAACACAGAGCATACAAGGGAAGAAAGAGAAAGGTTTACCCCCATATTCATAGAATTTAAAATGAGTTTGAAATGTATTTTATGTCAAATTTTTCATACAAAATTTTTTTAAAATAGATTTCAAATACATTTTATTTATTTATGAATATGGGGGTTAATAAATACTGCTCGAAGTACCGCTTCCGGAACGAAAATTGTTTTGGCTGTCTTAAAGAAAAATTTGGCAGTTTAAAAGAACTTAAATTTCGAATGTTAAATGAAGACAATAAGAAGGCACTTAATGACTGGATTATAGTGTGATGCATTCTACATAACGTTATTATAAGTTTAAATACTGAAGAGGAAAAAGTCAGCGGTCAGCATTTGCAAACCGGCGTAACTTTACCGCCTTCTACTAATATGAGAAATGGTCTACTAAATTCTATTCAAAATCAATCATTTGTGTAGTTTTTATTGCTACATATGTACATTAGAGCGGCTGGCCTTGTATGAAGATAAAAAAAATGTTTTTGTTATCCCTCTCAAATTAAAGACCGGTCTTTTTAATGAGGTTTCCTAAAATAATTGAGGGGTCTAACGATGACCGCCCGTGAGTTGGACCGTGTCTAAAAAAGGTATATTTTTGTAGTTTTTTGCATATTTTCGTATTTTCTCCCAAGACAACATATAAAAAAAATACATCGTTTGAAGGATCTTTTAAAGCTGCATCCAATAGTGCGTAAAACTCTACTATTCATATATTGTCTTGGGATAAAATCCGAAAATATGCAAAAAACTACAAAAATATACTTATTTTAGACACAGTCCAGTTCACGTGCGGTCATCGCTAGCCCCGCAAATGTTTTTTTTTAAGGAGAAGTAACACAATCAGGCAATTAATGCCTACCAATGAATTAAATTTTTTTTCTGTGAGTCGCCTTAATGTGCATATATACTTACATACCTAATTATAACGTTTTTTCATCAGCTTCAAAAACAGTTATAATTTTTTTATATTTAATGTATTTGTGACCAATTATGAAGTAATACTTAGTTTGTCAAGATTTTTATATTTCCATATACTTATATCTTTGGGCTATTTTTGGTCAATGTTAATTTTTTCTGGCGATGTAAATAAAACCAATTATTTAATCTTTATCTCAACGTTTCGTCGATGGTTTGTCGACTTCATCAGGAGATGAATTTTATTAAATTCTGTTAAGGATACAACAACGTTTATCGAAAGCTCTAAACACAAAAGAAGACAAAGATCAAACAAAGCTCCAGTATTCAGTTGCAATAAACCAATAAAAGTACGTTCTGTGATATAATTTTAGTTCAATTCTGTGATTTAATTTAATTATTTTATTTATTTATTATATTAATTTTTGTACGTGTTGTCCAACTTTACACAAATATTTTAATAACGAATAAATAGACAGTGATGTAAAATTATAATCGTAAGTTGAACTATGTGTTACATTACAAACATTTATATTTTTTAAAAAATTTATACATACATACATATGTGAATATATATTTAAGGGAAAAAAATTTTTTTTTCTTCAACAGAATTTAATAAAATTCATCTCCTGATGAAGTCGACAAACCATCGACGAAACGTTGAGATAAAGATTAAATAATTGGTTTTATTTACATCGCCAGAAAAAATTAACATTGACCAAAAATAGCCCAAAGATATAAGTATATGGAAATATAAAAATCTTGACAAACTAAGTTATAATTTTTATTTATCTGTAATTTAATAACAAACAACATTTAAATTGTTACGTAAATATTTTTATCACACATATTTTCATATTTTATTAAAACGCATGATATTTGTCCAGTAAAATCGTACAGAAAAGACCAACTTTGCATTTCATATATGTAGGATGATTTTTGAAAAAGGCAGGGTCTTCAAAAAAGGACCCTCAAACTCAAACTTAATCTCACAATCTCATTTATAACTAAATAAAAATAATTAGGTGCTACAAATATTCAAAGTGAAATGCTTATTTTTATTATCTTTTTATTATTTGGAGATTATTATAATTATAAATAGCAAAAAATTAAATAAAACATAAATGGAATAAGATTTATTATATTAAAAACGTCATTTGTATTTCAACTCCTCCATAGCTACACGTCCCTTCATTTCAAGTTCAAAAATTTTAACTTTCTCTTGACTGTTTATTTATTTTTCCTTCAAGTGAACTTCTTTATCTTTAATTGATATTTCTCTCTGTTTAATATCAAGTTCACTTTGCTTCATACTTAAATCTTGATCCATTTTCTGTTTCTTGAATGATATCATCTCTGATTGTAATTTCATTATGGCAGATGCAGCTGTTCTTGAATATATTCCAAGCTTTCTTGAATGGTTGCTGTGTCAATAATTTTGGTGCCAAAAATGCCATCTAATTCAAAATAAAATTTGCATATTTTCAGTAGGGTGCCTGGAAACAAAGTTTAAGGTGAAAATAATATGAAACACAAATCCAGCTAATATTGCAAAGACTTATGGATATACCTGTTTGTACTTACTCCTTATAGTTCCCCCTTCCATACTGCCAGCTCCGGTTGAACCTTCCCAAGCTTTTGCTTTGTTGTAACTGACGCGCATATTTCGCACCTTCACACGCGCCAGCTTCTATTCTACAGGTATACTTTTTTCCTCTGAAAATCGCTTATAGTAAGTTTGGGCGGTTGGTTTCTGTAATACATGAAGGATGTTGAGTAAATAAATAAATAAAATAAGTATGTACATATGTACATCATACACACTTCGATTTCCGGGTATTCCAAAAGGAAGTCAATTAACGACTTTTCTTCGGCCACAGTCCACTTTCTTAAAATTTTAAAAAGTTTTCGTCAAAATGTGTTTTTGCACAAAGCATTACCTGGAAATTGTCTTTTGTTTCTATTATCATTTCCATCTTTAAAGTGTAATGATTTTTTGTTTATTGGCTTTTATCTTTAAATGGTTTGTTTTAATCTTTAAGTTGTGCCCTTTTGTTTAGATGAAATGAATATCTTGAACATAATTTTCAAATAAAATAACCGAAATTTTAAATAAATTTATAATAAACAAAATGAAGCTGATCACATATCGCACCATAAAAACATATCTAAAAAAGTTGTAGTGTCATATACATAATATTTTTTAATTGAGAATACGAACAACAAATATACAACTATTGTATAACGTTAGTACCTACAACAGTTAGAACACTTAGGACTACCTTGTGAATTCCTTTAATGTGTTTCAACAATTTGTATTTAATTTTGTAGTTTTACTGTTATATTAAGATGTGTATACTATGGTGCACAGGTGTAATGAAAGGGTTAATCAATATTTTTTATTTTCTGATTTATATAGTCTTTGAGAATTCAGTACAATTCTACAACAACAAAAAACAAAAGGTATTTTGTTTTTGTTGTTGTAGATGTGAGCGTACTTGTATTAATATTTTATGAGTTCATAGAATATTATGTCAAACTCAATATGATATTTTTTTTAGTATTGCCAGTCAAATGTGCAAGAGCTGGTTTATGAATAGCATAACTCACAAAAACTGATTTATCTGATAAACAGGTTACAAGCAAGTTTATGATTTGTATGGAAAAACAGGTTATAAACATTTACATTGGCATTTTTGTCAATTATTAGGTTTATCGTTGACAATATTTTATGAGTTCATAGAGTATTATGTCAAACTCAATATGAAAATTTATTTTCAGTTTTTATAGTACATTTACATCAGCAATGCTGAAACTGGTTTACGGCTTTAAGCGAGTTACCAAAACTATGCCATTTATATTGGATTTTTTATCAATTATTATGTTTATCTGAAAATTTTTTATTATTTCGGCTTTCTAGTTCAATATTTTGAATTAATGTAAAATCAAATTATTTTTATTAAGCGTGGGGTGTTGGAATATTCAAATCAGATTAGCAGTACCAGGAAGCATCAGCTATTTAACTAATTTTTGCCAGCAAATAGAATACAAGACTTCTTTTAAATCCGTGCCATGCATTTTTTTATTGTGACTCAATATTAGTCTTTGCCGAAATTTCCCTATCTGATTGATAAAGATTTCAAATGAAGTCTACTCGATTTTGCTCAGATGTAAACGCACTATAAGGCGAAACTTGTTGGGTTACAGTTTAAGATAAATTTCTTTTGTACTGCCCTGTACAACAGCTTTATGTAAACGGTGAGTGAATTAAGTAAGTCGATACTTTGGTACAGCGCGCTCTACAAAATTTTTATACAAAAGTTGTGTGAATTGATTAAGTTTGCACTTGTTGGGTTGCAGTTTACAGTAAATTTTTAGTCAAAGGCTGCTGTTCTGGATACGAAATCTTCATAAATGCCAAAAGAGCTTGGTGTAAACGATATAGATTTTGATAAAGATTTCAAATGAAATCTATTAGATTTTGCGCGCTATTAGATTTCGTCAAAATCTAGTGACGAAGTAGATTCTGTTTTGTATAGAATATTTCCATTGGAAAATCTACTCGAAATCTACTAGCTTTGGCTCGAAATCTCGTAAGTACTAGATTTCGTTTATATCAGTGATTGCCACTCCATAGCCTCGCGAGGCAGTCAATAATCGTATATACATGTTGAATAATCTTGGGATTATTGCCAATAAATATCCCTATAGTTGCCGGCGGGGAGAGGGAAATTGGGTAACTTTCCTTAGGCACTCTAAAAAGGGATATTTTAATTATAATCGATGGACGATGATTATAATTATCGGGGATAAGGGAAAATAAAAGAAACAAATTAGTGACTTTTATTTTAATTTAAAGAGGTTGGTTGAGATGGGATGCTCACCTTTGGGTTTCTTTTCTAATGATGACACTAGTTCAGTAATTTTTTCCACAGGTTTATTAAATGGTAAGTACAATTTACAAATGTTGTTTTCAGTTCAAGGGTAACAAATTAAGTAAGTTAAAATTCAAAAGGATTGACACAAGTAAGTATATGATTTTCTAACTGATTCGTGTATAAAGCTACAAAAGTATCTTTTTGTCGCGCACGTTATTAGTGTTGACAAGTTATATTAATTTTATAATTCAACCGTTAAAAAATTGCTATAATTCATAAATTCAAATTGTATATAAAAGACATGCAAATGAAAAAATACTTATTTTGTCCAAACTGGTTTGGACATGCCGCCGGGCTTGCCTTCAGGCAATAGATGACGTCTTCTCAGAGGCACAAAGTACGTTAGCAAGCGATCGGATTGCCTCAACAATAATCTTCGCATCTGGTGTGGCCGTAAATATGGTTTGTTGAAATTTTTGTGGTGGACTCGCCGGCTGTGGTGCTATTGGCTTGGTGGTTGGTTGCTGTAATATTGGTTTAGTGGTTGATTTTTGTTCCCGTGACTTCTGACGTTGTCGTAATTCCTTTGTAGTGATTTCTTTGGCTTTTTGGGGAGGCTCAGGCCTACGATGAAGCAGTGTGTGGTGGAGCATGCTGTCACATTTTCGGCATGTATCCATTGATGGACATACTCTTAAATCATGGCTCCTTGCCAAACAGTTGGTGCAATAATGATTATTTTCCACCACTTCTTCCCTCTTTTCTGATGTCATGCTTAAAAATTTTCGGCAAAATCTGAGGGCATGAAATTTCCTACATAAAATGCATTTATAAAGATCGGGATTACGACGAAATTTTTCTTGCTTGGCACGGCGCTTCTCTGACCGATTATTGTTCCTAATATTAAAAAAATAGAAACGATTAGAAAATTCAATAAGTATGACCGTGATTTGATTAGCAGTATATTTATATTTAGTACTATTGAGTAATACTTATGTGTAAATATGTTTATGAAATGTGAAATATGAAAATTATTATTGTTGAAAAAAAATAAACGAGTAAGATAGTGCTTTAGTTAGAGTTCTCGTTATTCAGCAAGGGAAGGTAGCATAATTTAGCTATAGGGCGAGTTAGAGTTCCTGAGGCAATACGTACGTCAGCTGTGCGTACTTTGCTATCGGAACCAGGATAGATGTTCTGTATTCTTCCCAATCGCCATTCATAGGGAGGTTGCAAATCATCCATTACAACCACAAGATCTCCTACTTGAACATTTGGAATGGAGTCTTTCCACTTATAACGCTTGTGCAAAGCCTTAAGATAATCGTCTTTCCATCGGATGGCAAACTGATGTTGAAGAGCTTTCAGCATTTCCCACCTATTGATTAGAGACATGCTTTGGAAGTTTTGATCTGGGAAAGCCATCAGGGGTGCACCTCGTAAAAAGTGGCCTGGAGTCAATGCCGTCAAATCTGTAGGATCTTCGGAGAATGCCGATATTGGCCGAGAGTTGAGTATACCTTCGATTAGAGCTAAGATGGTCGCAAATTCCTCGAAGGTGAATTTTTGAGAGCCTGAAATCCGTTTCAAATGGAACTTGAAACTCTTTACGGCGGCTTCCCATAATCCGCCCATGTGGGGAGCGTGTGGAGGTATGAATCTCCATTCAAAGCCGTGGGTGACATACTACTGAGCTATATCTTGTGCTGCGTTTTGCACGAACGTTGCGAATTCCCGTTCTAGGTTTTTACTGGCGCCCAAGAAGTTTCTACCATTATCACTAACTACCCTCTGGGGGAGCCCCCGCCTCCCAACGAAGCGAGAAAATGCCGCCTGGAATGCCGCGGAGGATAAGTCTGAGCATGGTTCTAAATGTATTGCTCGGATACTGAAGCAAACGAAGACACTTGCATATCCTTTGACTGAAGGAGATCTTCGTAGGAGCGACGTTTTCAACTAAAATGGCCCCGCAAAATCGACACCTGTGACTTCAAACGGAAGAGATAGAGTACACCTCTCTGGCGGTAAGGGTGCCATTATCTGGGTACATGGCTTCTGCTTATATATGATGCACGTCTTGCAGTGACGTATTATCTTTTTTACGCGTGTCTTAAGCCTGAACATATAAAATTCAGTTTGTATCATTCGGCACATTTGACTGCATTCAGCATGGAGGAGTAATTGGTGCAGATGATTAAGATAAAGGTAGGAAAAACGGGAGTTTCCAGGTAGAATAATTGGATAACGCTCGTTGTAGGGAAGATATGACTCAGACAATCTACCGTTTACCCGAAGAATCGAGTTTTTATCTAAAAATGGGTTTAACGTTTTGAGAGAACTTTTATTCGGTATATCTTGACCACTTAGTAAACATTGATACTCTTCTGAATAAACCCTTTTTTGAGCCATAGTGAGAAGTCTAGACTTTACATATTGAACTTCTCTTTGTGTTAGTTCATTTTGGGGTTCACAATGAATATCAGGTCTAACTTTTCTAATGCTTTTATTAAAGAAACGGAAGACATATCCCAAAACTCGCAGAGCTTTAGTGTATGTAGAAAATCTGCTCAAAATATCTTCCTCTTGTGTGTTTGAGTGAAAAGTGTGGACTTCTGTGGGGGCTTCTACTATTTTCAGAGGATTTCTTTTCGGCCACTCGGAATCAGGTTTGGTTAGCCATGGTGGTCCAAACCACCATTGGGTGTTGTTGGCGAGTTCTTGAGACTTACATCCCCGAGTTCCGAGATCTGCAGGGTTATCGTGCGTTGGGACATGTTTCCACGTTGCCATCGGAACAAGACGATGAATTTGGGCAATTCTATTTGCGACGTAAGTTTCCCATGTTGAGGTGGTTTTGAGAGCCATCCCAGGACTATCGTAGAATCCGTCCATAGAAACATTTCCGTGTCTTGAAAACTCAATGACGACTGTACGTACTTGATGAGGTTTGCCAAGAGTACCGCTCCATTGAGTTCCAATCGGGGTAGCAGACTGTTTGTATAGGAGCTACTTTACATTTTGCTAGCAACAAATTCGAAAAAGTTGCATGAGATTTAGTTTTGCAACGAATGTAAATTGTAGCGCAATACGCTGCTTTGGAAGCGTCACAAAAGCCATGAATTTGGACTTCATCTGAGGGTGTGTATTGGAGCCAACGAGGTATGGTAAAAGTTTCTATCTGGGATAGGTCTGAAACCAAATCATTCCGATTTTGTAGAGATTCAGTTGAGATATCTTCATCCCAATCTAACCCTTCGAGCCATAGCTGCTGCATTAGTATCTTGGCCCTGATGACTATGGGTGCCAGCCACCCTGCAGGGTCGAATAGCTTTGCAACTGACGAGAGAATTTGCCTTTTTGTAATTTTTGCGGACTGATCAACTGGAGAGAAATTATAAGTGAATGCATCTGAGACTGCATTCCACCTAATCCCAAGGGTTTTAGTAGAACTAGATTCTTGAAATCGAAGAAAATCTAGATCATATAGATCTTCTTTTGGCAAATGGGTGAGAAGTTGGGAATTATTAGCTGTTATCTTTTTTAGAGGTAAGCCAGCTGATTTCAATGCTTTAATGAGTTGAGTTTGTGCGGATAAAGTTTCGTCAATGGAAAAACCTCCTGACAGTATATCATCTACGTATGTTTGCGAACGTAGAATTGACGCCGCCTTGGGGAATTCTGATTCACAATCGGTTGCAAGCTGCAGCAGGGTGCGTATTGCGAGAAATGGGGCACAGTTACCGTTTTTAATTGATAGTCTTTGATTGGACCATCTATTGAGGGCTGAAACAGAATTCTTTGAAACTGTCTGTCATCTGGGTGTATAAGAATTTGGCGATACATCTTTTGTATATCACCACTAAACACGTATTTGTATTTTCTTCAATTAAGAATAATGGTTATTAGGTCATTTTGCAGAATCGGACCAGTATAAAGGACATCGTTAAGAGCAAATTGAGACTTTGTTTTTCTAGACGCGTTGAACACAACTCTGACCTTGGTGGTTTTGTGTTCTGGGCGCACCACCGCGTGATGAGGTAAATAAAAGGAGAAATATTTACCTTGGGATATTATTTCTTGGGAGGAAGTATCTTCCATGTGGTCTAGAGTCAAATATTCGTTTAGAACTGCCTTGTACTGGGTTTGAAGTTCTGGCTCCTTTGACAACGTTTTCTCCATTCTGGAGTATTGAGCTAAGGCTACAAACCGTGATGAACCCAGGAAAATTTTTTCGGGATATTCTGTTTTGAATGGCAGCCTTACTACATATCTACCATTCTTGTGCCGCGTAGTTGTTTTAGTGTAAAACGTTTCGCAGAATTTATCTTCCATTGATATGGGGCGATTCGAGGGTATTTCTTGCTCCTCCCAAAACTTTTTTAGCAGCATGTGAAGATCTGCAGTTTCAGAGGGAGCAACAGAGGTGGTGAAGGAATGGATTGTTTGTGTTTTTATCGGACCGCTAAGTACCCACCCAAAGATTGTGTTGTAGGCCGATGTGCTACCACAAATATTTTTCCTTATGCCTTCAATGTTAATGTTTTGCTCATAGTCATTACCAAGTATAAGATCTATTTGTGCAGATTTATTAAAAGTTGGATCGGCAAGATCTAAGTCTTTAAGCTCCTTTGAGAAAGGAACTTCAAAGCTACAAGCTGGGAGTTTTTTCGTGACCTTTGGTAAGACTATGGCCTTAATGGGGATATGCGTGTTTGTTCTTCTGGCATAGAGAGTGAACTCACATTCTTTGGTAGCTGTTTGTTTTTTACCACCAATTCCAACAATCTCAAAATGAGACCTTTGGTAAGGGAGCTGGAGGCGGTTTCTAATCCTTTCAGCCAAAAAGGTACGCTGAGAGCCTGGGTCTATTAACGCTCTTATAGTGAAACGCTCACCTCTGAACTCTATTTGCATTAGAGCTGTGCGTAATAGAATATTTTCACTACTTGTCGAGCAATTAGCATGAATCTTGCTTGAAGTTGAGGGAAGCTCGTCATAAACATTATTTTCCTCCATTTGGGTTACATTTGAGGAAGCACCTTTAGAGTTATTGTTTTTATTTGCGACATATCGCTTTTGACTATTATCAGTATTTTGCGCATTATTTTGGGACTTATTTGTCATGTGTAGTAACGTGTGGTGAGACTTTTTACAATACAAGCAAGTGTGTTTGCTTTTGCAATTTGCTTTGATATGAGATGATCCTAAGCAGTTATTGCAGTACTTGTTTTGAAAAACGTAATCAACTCTCTGTTGTATTGTGAAGGCTCTGAATTTGGGACAATTCCTGAGAGGATGATCTTCACTACACAACTTGCACATTGGGCTTACGTTTTCTTGCGAGATGTATGTTTGTATGTTCGCGTTATTGGGCTTTCTGAGATTGAAGCTATCTTTGTAGTTTTTTATACTAGATACGCGCTCCACAGCCTCGTATCTGTCTACGAGAAACTGAGACATTTTAGACCACTTTGGTAGCTCACGGGGAGATGAAAGGGACTGTTCCCACAGGGCTAAAGTCACATCCGGGAGTTTTGTTGAGATCAACCGAATGAGAATCGGATCCCAGCTTTCAACTTCAACGTCAAGACTTTTAAGGGTTGCTAAGGAATCGTTGACGGAAGACTGTATCCTCCTAATCGATTCACTATCTTCATTTTTTGCTGCTGGGATATCAAATAGAATCTTGATTTGATTGTCGACTAGGACACGCTTGTTTTCGTAGCGGGATTTTAGAGCATTCCACGCTATGGCAAAATTATCATGAGTAAGAGGATATCTCTTGACTATCGCACCTGCTTCACCCCTTGTTTTATTACGCAGATGGTATAGTTTAGTGACGGGATTGAGCTTTGAGTGATTGATATAAACAGCTGTGAACATGTCACGAAATGAGGGCCATTGTTCATAGCTGCCATTGAATACCTCCGTATCACAAGGAGGGAGCTTGATGCAGTCACTGGAATTATTTTGCACATACGTTTCGGTAGGTGCGTGGCGGAAACTTAAGTGCCGAGATGTGGACTGAAACCTTGGAATTCCCGAGTTCTCCTGTTGGAGTATTCTCGCAAGGTCGAGTATTCTCGAGGAAGAATCATAATACAATGTCCTACATACTTCAAATTTCTCTTTTACTTCCTGCTTTATTTCTGGAGTAACTCTTGTATCCCTGGAGAACATAACTTCTTCATGAGAAAAGTTTAACTTATCCCAACTTGAGTCCAAGTCTCTCAACACGACTTCAAGAATGGTATCAGTGTACTCCTCCGTTGGGGTAGCGTCGAACCTTTCGCACAATGACATTATTTGACTATAA
The DNA here is from genome assembly GCA_956483635.1 of Panzeria rudis. Classification (NCBI taxonomy): domain Eukaryota; kingdom Metazoa; phylum Arthropoda; class Insecta; order Diptera; family Tachinidae; genus Panzeria; species Panzeria rudis. The sequence goes on from OY101450.1 coordinate 77,306,973, forward strand.
TCGAAGTCAAAGTGCTCCTTGGCAGACGCAATCGATCTTCGTGATGTGGAAGGCCTACTGATAAGAGTTGTGTTTGAGGTGATTTGAGTACGTGTGCTCACAAGAAATATCTTTGCTGAGTCTATGAGACAGGCTACAGCAATTAGATGGGGTTTGGGATTTTAGGGATGCTTTTAGTACTAGGTGAATTGATTACAGTGGTTATATGGTATAACACGTATTTCTTATTCACGCTTAGCTACTTTTTTAATAAAGGCTTGAGTAGTATTTTCTATTCTTTGTTAGATTAGTGGTTAATGAGTTAGCGCCAGATACTTGTAATCTGTATAAACCCAAAGAATTTAACTACTGTTTTGAGAATGTGCGGATTTGCTGATTGTTTTATCTATATTATCTTTCGGGAAAGGGGCTAATGAGTTAGCACTAACTATTTAGTAATATAGAGTTAATATAAAGTAAACCAGTTTTGCACAATATGAAGCCGCTAGTGATGAGTTAGAAAATTAGAGAAATTGAATAATTAGGAGTTCTAATAGACTGTATTAAGCCTGTTCTAAATTGAGAGCTAACTGATTTTTTTTTCAGTTGAGAAATATTTATAAATATATTGAGAGGTAGAGGAATAAAATTGATTATTAGAAAAATTAAAAACCAAAATTCTTGTTCAACAATGTTTATAAATTGAAGGTTTTAAATCATAATTCAATGTGATTCTTTTATAACCTTATATTTTTTTTTATAAATTAATTTAAAAGTGTAAAAAACGTGTAAATTGAGATAACCGGTTTTCGCACTTTTTCCCGCTAAACCGTAACCTTTATGGTATGCCTTACGTGAAATGAATGTATGTGCATACGTATGTTTGAAAGATATGGATATAAATGCATGAATGTATGTATGAATGGTTTTTTTTAATTTCTTGGTTTACTTTTTCTTCTTCTTTTTATTATCTGTTTTATTTTTAATAAGTATTTTACTGTGCTCTTTTTGAATTGTATTATTTTTAATTTACTCTACGTGCTCTTTTATTAAAAAATTAAATTACACATGCATTTGACCAATTTGAGAAAATTTGGGAAATTAATTATCTTTGTGAGTATAGTTTTACTTTTTATTTGTTTTATTTAGAGTTGCCGTTGAGTCATCTAAATGCCGTTGAAAATTTTACTCTGCACAGCTTTTACAAGCGGAAACCTGTATAGCTACTAGGTTATAAGATTTTCATTTCTTCAAGCTTTCATATGTTAAAATATTTCTGTTCAACTACTTGGTATTAAAAAAGTTATGATTTGTTTTATCCAAATTTCCTAAATTCTTTGTGGTAACACTGCTTGCATCTGCAAAATTTATATTTGTTCTCTTGAAAATCACTTGTATCTAGTGGACTGTATGGGGGACGATTTGCAAAGTTAAAGAGAATTAATGCTTTATTTGCAGACACACTCACAGTATAGGGCTATTTGACTACCTTTCGTTTAGTTTTGTGAGAAAATTTAAGAACTTTAATAATTGTTTTTAATTTGAATCTCACTTTAAGAAAACCAAGAATTGTTTTTCGTGATTTTGCAGATGTTTTTTTATAATTCACTGTTTAATAAAGGAATCACCAAATTATAAGAGCACGTATTGTAACACAAGTTTAAGAGCACCGTATATAAAAAGAGCAACTTACTTGAGATAAACAGGGAGCTTGAACAACTTGAAGTAATCCAAAGAGAGGTCAGATAAATTTCGTAAACTTTAAGCGACGCGAGCATCAGTAAACGAATTAAGAGAGGTGTTAAGATTTATTTTCTTGTTCTTTTATTCGTTTTACAGTGACAGTAAAAACTGTCTGTATATTTTGTTTTATTATTTTATTTAAACTTTGTTTTATTCTTTAGCTTTTTTCTTTTTACACAGTATGCACACACTTTAATAATACTTCACTAGATTTTTGCCGTAAATTTTCTTTATTTATATTTGAGAATGTATTGCCTTTTTTTATTTAAAAAACATACAACATTTGGTTTTTTACTTATTCTCGCTGCAATTATTTTCTCCTTCTTTGTAACCAAAAGACAAATAGTATATACTGTGAGCGTCAAATGAAAGTAAACACGGCATATTGTTTGAAAAAAATATTTATTAAATTTAAATAAACAATAGTATAACAAAAACAAAATTACATAGTTCTTTAATAATAAAGGTAATATTAAATGAATTAAATCAAGGAACGAAAACAAAGGCACATAAGAAAAAAATTCACTTTTTATTTATATTAGAGTAATTTAAGGCGTCAAATCAAAGTAAACAGTAGGCTGGAGGTTTTTTGACACCAAATATTTCAAATTTACTCTCATCCGTAAAAAGAATATTTTGCCAAAATGTTAATGGCTGATTTTTATATATTTTAGCGAAATTTAAGCGTTTGATTTGGTTTGCCTTCGACACATAAGGCTTTTTACGTGGTACTCTACCATGTAAGCCATTTTGGTGTAGGGATCTCCTAATTGTACTAGCACTTACTGACTTCTCAGAAGTTTGTGAAATATTTTCAGCTATTTTTACTGCACTAGAAGCCGGATTGGCTTTCACTTGTCTTACTATAGCCCTTACTTCCTTCTCTGTGAGACACTTTGGTCGTCTTCCACGCGGCAAATTTTCCAATGTTTTGTATTTGGTGTATTTGTCTATAATTTTTTTTATAGTACAATGGTTCCTTCCAATAATTTTACTTATTTCGCGCAGTGATTTTCCCTTTTTATATAAATCTATAATGATTTCACGAGCGTCGATTGAGGTTTGCTTTCCCATTGTCTTTTTTTGATTATTTGATGTTAAAAGTATTGTTTTTATTCTACATACACTTTGGAAGTGACGAATATTTGGAACGGTACTTTCTCGTTATACTTTAAAACAAAAACTGCCATAATTTTTATTTTTGCAGCATATTTTCTTTCAGAATGATGCCACTGTTTACTTTCATTTGACGCGTTAAATTGGTATATTTAATTTTAAAAAAACTGATTATTTTATAAATTGACACTTTTTAAATTCATTTTCTAGTTAATTTAATTCTGCTTTTATTAGCAATTAATTATGCATCCTTACTTATCATAAATAATTTTTTATATAAATATAATCGATAGAATTTTAAAGTTATATGTGGTGTTTACTTTCATTTGACGCTCACAGTATGTATGTGTTTGTGTTAAATCATCATGTACTTATGTAGGGGAACAATATTTTTATATTTTTTTTGCTTTTAAGTTTCACTTTTAATTTTGCTTAGGTATTCACTGACCTTTGTATGTATATAAAGATACTATTTGGGTTTATGTACACTTGAACTGATTGATAGGCCAATAACTTTAAAAATTAGTGAACTTCTCCTGTTCCATATGTGCTCACTTTTTTTATTTATACATACTATGTATTATATTTCCAGCAAAATTTTTGCGCAATTTTTCTATATACACATTAATATGTACATATATCCATATGAATTTATGTAAATATGTACAAATTTATAGCGGCTTTTTCCATGTACATATTAATAACGGAAATTATTTTTTATATGACATTAATTTTAGCTATTTTTCTGCACTTTTAAGAATAAAATATTCTGCTTTTTTAACAGTACTTTTTTTAATTTTTTTTTGTTACATATAAATATGTACATACATATATACATATATGTATTTGCGTGAATTTTATCAATTTTTTATTTTTGCTTTTAAGAATTTTGGGTATTCTTTTAGAGTATAAAAAATAATTATGTACCTTGATTAGTTATTCACTTTCACATACATATATCCGAACTTTCTCAATTGTCTTTTTTTATGTAATTTTAACTCTGTAGGTTTTTCTAGAACTTTTAACTTTTAATTGTTTCACAATGTTGTATGTTTGCCTTTCGATTTTTTCTTGTTGGTTTCTTATGTGTACTATGTACTTACATGTTACCGTTGAAACTGACGAAATTCTTTTTGATTAATTGGCATTTACCTCATATTTTTATTTGATGATTGTTGTTGTTTTATCTCACTTTTATCTGGTTGAGTAATGAGACGGCTTCATAGGACCATGAATAATCTTGGGATTATTGCCAATAAATATCCCTATAGTTGCCGGCGGGGAGAGGGAAATTGGGTAACTTTCCTTAGGCACTCTAAAAAGGGATATTTTAATTATAATCACTCGATGGACGATGATTATAATTATCGGGGATAAGGGAAAATAAAAGAAACAAATTAGTGACTTTTATTTTAATTTAAAGAGGTTGGTTGAGATGGGATGCTCACCTTTGGGTTTCTTTTCTAATGATGACACTAGTTCAGTAATTTTTTCCACAGGTTTATTAAATGGTAAGTACAATTTACAAATGTTGTTTTCAGTTCAAGGGTAACAAATTAAGTAAGTTAAAATTCAAAAGGATTGACACAAGTAAGTATATGATTTTCTAACCGATTCGTGTATAAAGCTACAAAAGTATCTTTTTGTCGCGCACGTTATTAGTGTTGACAAGTTATATTAATTTTATAATTCAACTGTTAAAAAATTGCTATAATTCATAAATTCAAATTGTATATAAAAGACATGCAAATTAAAAAATACTTATTTTGTCCAAACTGGTTTGGACACATGTCTATACTTGTATATGTATATACATGTATATACATGCTTAACTATTCTTTGCAATTTGTTTTTATAAAGATATATTATAAAAATATATGTTTAATTGATTTCTTTAGTTTTTGGCTGCGTCAAAAATATCTAATCAGTAAAACAGAACAAGAAAAACATTTATTTGACATGAAAAACCGTTACATACTTTAAACATATGTTTTTGGACAGTTTTCGGAACTTGTTTTTCGTTAAATATTTTATGAAATTAATTTTTTCGAGGAAAATTGTTACATATAAAACTTTTGAAGATATAGAAGCTAATATAATTGTTATATATAATAATATATTTGTTGCATTTTGTGTGGCTTTCATTTAGGCTTACCAAGCAAATTATTGAATGTGGTTTTGGTATGATAGACGTTGGCTCATATACCGAACCCGCGCCTTGTAATTTGTGTAGTAGACATTAGTGATATTCAATATTCAATCTAAATAGTTAGTACCACTTAATATTTCAAATTTAATTGAAAAAAAATCTACCCTTTGCGTCAATAACAATAAATTGAGAAAAACTGTCACAATACTATAGGTATTTAACATTATTATGATATTCCGATGACGGAATTTGAAATTATTAACTTAGCACCTGAATGCCACTTTTTAAATTTTTGGTGGAAAGTAAATAAGGGAAAATACGAGCTTCTTTTACATATACCCTGGCAATATTTAGTGACACCAGCGGCGAGCGTTCCGAGTGAGCGAATGTTAAGTGGTGCGAAGCTTATTTACACACATAGGCTTGATGGAGAAAAGACTTCAAAACTTTTATTTTTGAAGTTCAACATTCCTTTACTGAGCTTTGAGTATTACTTTGACATGATTAATAAATTATTTAACAGGACTTTGCTTTTTAAATACCATGTCGTTGTGAAGTATAATTTTGTTTCTTTTTTCTTTAGTAAAAGAAGATTATTGTTTTGCGTTATACACATTTATTTTAGTAAAAATTAATATTTTTTGTTTAATTTTCAGTATTATTTTTTGGAACGTATTCACAAAATATTCGCTTGAATTTGGCGAATACGAATATCATGAAAGAGGCGAATATTCGGCGATTCGAATACGAATACTCGTAACATCACTAGTAGACATACAATACATGTGAAACCACAAAAAATTTGGATACACACCTAAAAAGCAAGCTTATTTGCAACTTATGAAAACACCAAAATTCGACAATGAGACTGAAGAAGATGCTTTAAAATTTTTGATATGCCAGGCTTCTTCAGCATCGTCCAAAAGAGTCGCTTTTGGTATAACTTTGGCAGTCCCTGATCAAAGAATCAGATTGTCATGGGAACACATAAAGCAAAGAGTGCTCCTGATGAACATATCCGATGAGTACTTGTTTAACTAACATATAAGTGTAAGATGATGCTCTCGTAACGTATTTGATGCCATTTAAAATTTTGTCATTTATTTTTTAATATGGCGAGCTGACAACTGTTTTAATTCTTCCTTTGTTTTACTTGAATTTTCCATTTTTATTGTTTTTATTTAAATACATACGTTTCGATATATCGAAATATCGATGTTTTAAAAAAATTATAATCGATACTGATCAAAATATCGATACATTTTTTCCATTTGCCCATTACTAAGACTGGAAAATTTGTTTCCTACCAAATTTTTCACAAAATTCTACCGACACCGTTTTCCGATCGGAGTTCTCTTAGTTCCCCCCAATGGCTCAAGCGGCTGAGCTACAATAAAGCTGATTAATTCCTGTGAACATATCAATGCAATCTGAAAAGTACTTTGTACATTAAAAATGGAAGTTTTCACCAGTTATACTATATTTTTATTGCATTTTTGTGCTTTCTCTGTTATTGTTACATAGCTTATGTTACCGATTTTAGTATTTACTAGTTTTAATTTAACTTTTTTTGTTATGAAAGATTTTTATTTTTTAGGCCTTCTTGAGAACTTTATAAAAGCTTTTTATTTTTTAAATCTTTAAATAACAGTTATGAAAACTTTTTATTTTTTAAGTCTTCTTGAACTTTTATAAATGATTTTTATTTTTTAGGTCTGTAAATAAGTTACCCAGCTAAAAAAATTATATATGAACTATATATGTTTGGATCCATAAATTGACGGTATATGATCAATACATTTTTCATAAACATAGGTGTACATATATCATCATATATAAAATTATATATGAATATATATGTAACATACATATATGAGATACATATATATGGAAGCATATATCCTCAATTTTCGATGCGAAACCTTTATATAAGATTTTTATTTTTTTGGTCTTCTTATCTATCTACCGATTCATATAATGGTATTAAAGAGTAGCATTATATCTTCGCATCTGACTTATGTCGACAAGAAGCCACAAATTGTGAAACATCAGCTCTATCGAAAAAAAATCGCTAACAAATTCAAAATTGTAAACAAGCTCTAAAATTGATTCAACATATCATTGTAAGGAATGCCAAAAGCTCGGAAGAAATCACGAAAATGACGAAAAATAGACAAAAACTAGCTAAGATCAAAAAGCTATTGATTAAAAATCGGTAAAACTGCAAAAAGCCAAAATACTGACAGAAAAAAATCTTTTATATGGCAAAAATAGTGAAAATGCGCGAAAAATTTAAAACAAGCCCTGAAATTGCAACAAATAGCTACAATTGGGAGGAGTGCCAAAAACGCGGAAAAAATCGCAAAAATTGTAAAAAATCACAAAAAGTTTCTAAGATGAGAAATAATTCTGTTTCCGAAAATGCCTAAGCTCGGGTAAAAATATATGCAAGCAATTAAAATAAAAATAATAATCATCCTGTACAACTTTTTTATTATCTTAAAAATAAATCCTTGTATTGAACACTTCAGATTCTTTAGAAACCGTCTAAATTTCCGCAAAATGCCTATACCGCATTAACAAAATTTTTGACAAGATATTAACAACAAGATTTAATAACGTTATACGCTACATTTATGGTCTAAACAGGTTTGATTACATATCTCATTACTCCAATCGTATTTTTAATATAAAATTTAATAATTATTTAATTCTTAAAAACCTTGTCCTGCTACATAAAATTATCATGACAAACAAGCCAAAATACCTTTATGACCGCTTACAGTTCACAAGATTATCGAGAGTAAGCATTTCGGCATAATGACACGACATCTGAGAGACAGTTTTATATATTAACAATTCGTCTCTGGAACTAACTTTCTCCCAATTTGCAAAATACTAGCAACGCAATTAAGTTTAAAAATTTACAGTTTCAATCGTATCGTAATTTACACTAACTTTATCTTCCTTTAAACTAAATATATTAATATCTTAACACGTATATAAACAAATTTTGTTATTAACTGCCTGTTCGCCGATATCGGCATTCTAAGCGAAAGAAAATTGATTTGGGATTTTTTTACAACAGTTCATGCGAAAGATTACTCGAACGGTAAATAGAAAGAAATCGCAAACGCTTTCAAAAAAAACGTTTGTCAATAACGAACGCGTAGTCATCACTGCGAACTCAAGTGTCAAAATAAGTCACTCGCTGTTTTGTTGTCGAGTGAAAAAAAATTTTAAAAAATGTTTAATTACAGCAAACAGCATTTGTGAAAAAAAGTATTTATTTGTGTGCTAAAAATGAAAATCGGCAATGGAAAACAAATGGTAGGTATAATGTAATAATAATATTTATTACCTATTAATAATTTAACACTTCAGCATTAAAAAGTCAACAATGCATCAACTGAAAACTCTGGTGGAGTATATGGAGGAAAATCCTCTAATTGCCAGAGGGGGACCCGTATTTGGATCAAGCGAGATGAAAAATGGAAAGATCTTTGCCAAAAAATTAATTCCTTGCGACCTCCAACACGTACTTTTGCGGACTGGAAAAAGGTAAGTGCCTTAGGTAGTTTATATTAGGTAGTTATATTTATTACTTTTATTTACAGACATGGGCTGATCTGAAATCCCGCACTAAAAAGAAAATATCGGAAAACAAGAGAAGCTTGCAAGAAACAGGCGGCGGTCTATACCGGTTCAGCAGTTTGACGGAACTGGAACAGGTCGTAGACCGCACATTGTTGCTGTCGTTAGCTGCAGCGCCAAGTGGTTCAGAATTTGGTTGTAGCGTCAAAATTGTTGCTGCCCAGTCGATTGAAGACTGCTTCCAATCGTAGGTCGAAACACCGCCTAGAAATGCCAAAGCAGTGGCGGTAGTCACACCGACCAGATTGAATGCAGATTCCATTGAAACGCAACCATACAACCATGTGCAACAAACTACGGTGCATGATAAAAATTCCCCCAAACCCAGACAATCTTTCCACAGTGACGACCAACTGCCTGCTTTAGAGGTATCAAAATATCGATGGGACTATCGATAGTTTATTTTTTTTGAGACTATCGATTGATAGTTTTGGGGATTCTGGAACTTTTTTTTCTATCGATAGTTTTTAGCTACTATCGATAGCCCATCGGAAATGATCCACCACTAGTATTGTAAAATTAAACGCGGCAAGTTCTTAAACGTAAACAAAGAAACAAAACTTCAGCAGGTGGATTGGCGGTTCCTCCAACGTTAGTATACAATGGAAAATAACAATACTAACACAACAGGTATATTATACTTTTATTTAAACAGAGATAAAACATATATAATCCGTTCCTTAACACACAGACTCTGAAGCCAGTAAAAGACCCAGAAAAAGTGTGTCGGACGTCTGGAAGCATTTTGCATTAGCTCCAGACAAAAAACACGCAAAATGCCTGACATGCAAAAAAACTTATAAGACAAGTGGGAATACGTCAAATCTGATGGACCATGTAAAGCGTAGTCATCCTTTGCGTATAGAAACAACGACATCGAACCCTATAATAACGACAATAATTCGGTGCGAAAAACAGATCTAGATTTGGCTCTAACAAAAATGATCGCTTTAGATGTGCAGCCGTTTCGTATAGTTGAAGACAGGGGTTTTCGAGAGTTCGTGCACTGTCTAGATCCACGATATGAGTTACCATCTCGAAACACAATTCGAAATGTTTTTTTGAAAAAGATTTATGCTGATGGCTGCAAAAATTTGCAGGATGTTCTTAACCAAGTAGAGAGTTGTGCTATAACCACCGACTGCTGGTCATCGAAGGCAAACGAAAGTTATTTGACTGTCACGTGCCATTTCGTTGACAGAGAATTAAAACTGAGATCGGCAGTTTTAACAACATCAAAGCTCGTTAGTGAGCTAAATCGTAAATCTGAGAACATTTCCAAATCAATGCGGGTGTGCCTTAATAAATGGAATATATTCCACAAAGTTTCGTGCATCGTAACAGACAACGCAGCTTCAATGATTAAGGCTTGTGAACTACTTCAGAAAAAAAATCTTCCTTGCTTCGCTCATTCAATCAACCTTGTTGTGCAAGATGTTATATCAATTAAAAAAGTTAAAACATTAATGACTAAATGCAAAACCATAGTCACATATTTTAAAAAGAGCACTATTGCATATGCAAAATTCAGAATGGAACAGAGCGAAGATAAACAATACAGTCTTATTCAAGAAGTGGGCACTAGGTGGAATAGCGCATTTGCAATGGTGAAGCGAATTCTGCTTACTAAAGATGCCATCTTTTCAGTTTTATTAAGCACTCCTAAGTCCCCTCAGATTCTAACGGCAGAAGAAATAGAGCAATTGGAAGACTTATGTTCATTGCTGGAACCATTCGACACAAATACAAATGTTATATCCGGAAATCAATATGTTACTATTTCACAAGTGATTCCCGTAGCATTAGGTTTATATTACGCGATGATGAAACTTCAACCAAACATGAAAACTGAACTTGGATTGGATTCATGCACCTATTTGGTCGAAAAAATACAACAACGACTTTTCATTTACGAATCTAGAAGTGTCACAAGATTTGCAACTATTTTGGATCCTAGATTCAAAAAAGAAGGCTTTCGGTCTGCTCAGAATGCAACACAAGGATACAACATGCTTGAAAATGAACTGGTTACCATCAGAAAGTTATTGAGTCAAGAGAAAACAGGGAGGAATCACCAGCAGCAGAGTACAACGAGGTACCTGACATTTATAAAGGAAAAACTTTCAACTAAAGCCGTGTCTAAACGGGCAGATGCAATTATTTCCTTGCGCGAATATGCTGAAAAGCCAAATCAACCCATAAGTATGGACCCTTTGGAGTACTGGAAGGTAATTCTTATTTTGAACTTATATTATTTACATTATTAATTTGCTTCAATTGCAGACCCGATCCACCGATATGAAAGAGATGCAAGTACTTGCACTTAAGTATTTGTGCATCCCGGCCACATCAACTGAGTCTGAAAGAATGTTCAGCAAAGCTGGACAAATAATTTCAGAAAGGCGTACGAAATGAAAGGACGCAAATGTCGATATGCTGCTTTTTATAAACAAAAATAACTGGCTGACTGACCATTGATCTCACATTTTACATTTTTATTAAAAAAAAAAATGGATATACTTTTTGTTTTGTTTTGTTATTTATTGAAGAAAGAAATATATTTTTGTTTTGTTAGAAAAAGGTGTATAATATGACATTTTTACATAATTGATGTATATAAATATTTTCTTCGTGAACTTTTTAAATCCGTTAGTATCACGATAGTATCGTCGATATATCGATAGTTTTTTCAAGTTTTGATAGTTGGGATTCGATGTATCGATAGTTTCTTTTAAACTATCAAGAAATATCGATAGTGGCACTATCGATAGTTTGGCACCTCTAGCCTGCTTGCTCCTCAGTCAAAAAAAGACAGACAACTGTTGACGAACAGCTGGCACTAATTCGTCGGCAGGTTCGATTTGCTGAGGGTAGCGCTGCAACAGCCAAGGAACAGGCCGTCGCTGTAAAAAGATTAGCCAATGCTGCTGAATTAAAAGCAGAATCAGCAAAAAGGCAAGCTAACGCGGCTGAAATACAAACAGCATGCATGAAAGCGCTATTGGTCTCTTTTGGCTCCGGAGTTACGCGGTTCAAAACTTTTCTTTTTTATTATCCATAACTCGTAGAATATAGAACGGATATAAGCCATATATATAAAATACCTTTCTACTGGTATACAAATTTTTTAAAACAATTAACCCATTCCGAGTGAAATGCAATTTAAAAATTTTTTTATCTGACTTCTCACGCAAAAACTCCGTTATCTTAAAAACTGGTCGATACAACGGTACATATGCATGTGTATAGTTTTATAGAGAACTTTCCATGCTTTTATTGGTGTATAGTTGAAAGCTGTCACCTATGAAATACGTAAGTTATGGTACTTTAAAGATGAGTTTAAGAGTTAAGTGAGTTAATTTATTTTCAAAGTGCCATAACTGATGATAAGTATACATCAAATGAAAGCTTGCAATACTTTCTATTAAACTAAATACATATTTAAGTACGATTGTATCGGCCAGTTTTTAAGATAAAGGTGCTTTTACGTGAGAAGTCATATAAAAAATGTTTTAAATTCCATTTTCCTCGCAATGGGTTAATGGATTTCAAAATTGTATATACCAGTAGAGAGGTAGTTTAGAGCATTTTGAAATGACAACTATTACTACGTTTATACGCGGACTATTCGCAAATAAAAATATTTGCAAATAAGTTAATTCACTATTTATATGGCATAGCAAAATACAAAAACTTAGTAGCACTTTTATAGAAGACGTTTGTATTTTTACAAAAAAAAAAAATAAAATAGTTGAAATGTATAAAAGAACAAATAATTATTTGTTTTAATTGCCATTATTTTCTTCTATCAAAATTTTTCGCGAAATATTTTTTTATTTATTGCTTTTTATTAACAAAGCGGGGCAGCCAACACCAAACATTTTATTTGCAAATAGTGCGTTAATCGTGAATAGTTTTCGTGAGTTAATAAGTTGCAATAAAACAATTATATGGCAACAGTTTAGAGTTTTATTTGTAAATAACCCGTGCGTATAAACTGGTATATATCGTTTATATCCGTTCTATATTGTAGGACTTGTGATCAATAATATATCAGTTTTGAGCCCCGTAACTCCGGAATCAGATTAAAAAGGGTTATTACCCTGTGATTTTTTTAATTTTCAATAATGTTAGTATTTTTGACTTAAGTCAATATTCTATATAATAATAAAACAAATAAATTTATTTATTAAAAAATTCTTGATGCATATATATTATAACATTTAAATTTTGTAGTTTTCTTTTTTATTTTGCAAAAAAAAATATTTCTGATCATTAATTTGCTTTACATATTTTGTTATATTGTCAACACTGTTTTAGTTTTGTAGCCAACAAAAATAGAAATTAGTTTAATTTGACTATACGACAGAAGTAGAATGGACAACAAGCTGCAGTCGTGTAGCCGTGCAGTCGTGCAATAATCATTTTCATATACACACATATATTCTATTTTTGACAGGTTGTAGTTGGTAGCCTGCTGTGGCGAATGTGTTTAATACAGATTGGAAATAAAAACTGGTTTCATGTCCCATCTGGTGACAACCCTGCCGATCTAGCAACCCGGGGGCTGACGCCTGCGGAGTTACGTGAAAATAGGCTTTGCTGACAAGGTCCTGGTTGGCTACGTTATGAGAAGTCTCAGTGACCCTAAGGCCCTTCTCAATTTTAAACAGCGGGAGAATCCAAAAAGGTTCAGGCTTTTGTTGCTATCTCGGCTGAAAAAGAAGATATTCTCGATCGTTTCTCTGGTTTACCGCGAGCGCTCCACGTAATAGCATATATATTTCGTTTTTCGCTCTCTCGAGCAAAGTCAGGCATGTAGATCAGCTACTTGATACGTTGAGAATTGAAGCTCGTGAATTACGTTTCGTCAGAAATCAACTGTTTTCCTTGTCTCAACAATTGCACTTCGCACACGAGTTCCATAGTCTTAAATCACAGAAAAAAATGACTCTCGTAGCCCCTTGCTAACGCTCACAAAAAACGATATTATAAGGTAAAACGGTCGCCTGAGCATTTCCAGTTGTTTATCGTTCAAGAACGACACCCTATCGTACTGGAATAAAGCAGTAGGCTCGCTCGCCTTTATGTTGAATTCGTGCATAAACTCGTCCGTCATGGAGGCCCTCGGCTCATGCTGTCTGTTGTTCGCCAAGAGCGCTGGACTCTCAGTGCCAAAAACCTAATCAAAACGGTCACTAATCAATGTAAAATTTGTGTTCTGCATCGCAAACGTCTTCAAAGTCAAATTATGGACGCGTTACCTGAAGAAAGGACCACTTTGAGCCGTGTCTTTGCCAATACAGGATGGGATTTTGCCATCCCGGTCGAAATAAAAAGCTTTACTAGCCGCTATTGCCGCATTACTAAAGGCTACGTGTGTCTCTTTGTTTGTTTCTCTACCAAAGCGATACACCTCGAGGCTGTTAGTGACCTGTCCACCCCGGCTTTTCTAGCCGCTTTGGCTCGTTTCATCGCTCATCGTGGTTGCCCAAATTGTATTTTCTCTGACAATGGTCGAAACTTCGTTGGCGCGGCACGAGAAATAAGGTCGAACTTCCACAAGCATGTAAAGGAGCTACGCTATCAGGCGGTCAAACAATATGGTCATCAGCACCTTGAATGGAGCTTCATCCCGGGCGCAGCGCCTCATATGGGAGCATTGTGGGAGGCAGGTGTAAAAAGCCTCAAAACACATTTTAAGAAAACGGCTGGTCAAATGAAATTTACGTTTAAAAAGTTTTCCACACTCTTGACACAGATCGAAGCGTGCCTCAACTCGCGACCACTTACCTCTTTGTCTGAAAATGTTCAAGATATGTCGGCGCTTACTCCAGGCCATTTTCTGATAGGGTCGTCTCTGCTCTCCCCTGCTGAACCCGAAGAACTGTCTTCTCCTCTCAGCATTACAAACCGGTGGCGCAAGGTAAAGGCTCTTCAGCAAGAAATCTGCCGCCGGTGGAAGGAGGAATATCTGCGTGAATTACATAAACGCATCAAGTGAAAATACCCACAGTCCGACCTAAAGGTAAATGACCTATTGGCTCTAAAAAATTAGCCTACTTGCCCCACAGACAGCCGTTTAGGGCGCTTTATGAAAATTTATCACAGCGCTAACCATAAAGAGCGTGTCGTCGAAATGAAGACGCAGAATGGCACAATTACTCGCCCGATACACAAATTAGTAGCTCTACCACCTAATAATTAGAAGCTTAAACTCCCTTCTCCAGTCACGGCTCTAAGCAAAACTCTTATCAGGTATCTCGTTTCCAGATAGCCAAAGGCCGCATGACCATTCAACACCCGGTACCTGTGCCCCCTCGATGGTCGCTTCCACGCCATCCGCTACTAAGTTCATGGTGATGCCGGTGGAAAATAAACTACGGGTCGTGGCCCAGCATGGGTTATGTTACAACTGCCTGGCTCAATCCCATACCCGGGCAACCTGCAGCAGCTTAGACCGCTGTGTTCGTTGCTCACAGGATCATCTCGATGACTGCCCGCATTCTCGTCCAGGCTGGGCCAGGACAGGGAAAGATCTGGACACGCGCTCTGATCGACCCGAGCGCAGCCACGTCTACCATTAGAAGTCGGTAAGTAGTGTCACTGCAGTGCCGCGTACGCCAGGGAAAGGTCTCATTGACCTTTCATCATCGAACTTCCACGAAGATCTTTGTCGTCGAGCTGGTAGTAGACAGCGTTGCCAACTTAGCATATTTAATGCTAGATCTAGCATTATTACCGGATGTACAAATATCTAAATGTGATGTTCCACATGAAAAGGCACCTTATCTTTCCAAAATCTAAATCCATTTTTGGTATTTCCTAAAAGTACACATTATTGCTAACAAAAATGTATGTAAAATACCTGAAAATTCCAAAATATTGTTTAGTTACAGCATTTTGAAGTTCTAGTATGGAAATCTCAAGCTTTGGAATATTGAGGTTCAAAGTTTAAACATTTTTCTAACTTTTCCTAAAATCTGATTCACAATTTTCCGTATTTTTTATAATTCCCATTTATCAATCTAGTTTAAATCGATTAGAATGCTCAGTATATGTCTTAGCGCCGTTATCAATAAAAATATTAAGTTGCAGTTAACACTAAACTCAAAATTTAAATCTTGATTAATAAAATTTCATTACATATTAAACTTTAATTAAATTTAACTTGAGTTTAAGTGCTTAACTGAAGAAATTAGTGACATTTGACAATAAATTAATTTTTTGTTATTTTGTAAATATTTAACATAAATTTTCAAGAATAATAACAAATTCAAAGTTTCCTGGTGAATGACGCACTTCTTTGGGCAGTAATCGTACTCATCCATGATATTATTTATATAAATTTCAAAATTTTTTGATTTTCCCAAAAATAGTCTATTGCAGGCAATCACAAAAGTCAATATTTTTTTATTGTTAACGAAAATTTTTAACTTTCAGTTAAAATTTGAGTTTAGGCAAACTGAAAGTTAATAAAATTAAAGCTAAAATCAACATAACTGAGCTTTATGTTAATTGAAGTTAGTAGTGTTATCAACTTCAACCTTAAATTTACCTAAACGTCTGTTTTTAGTATATCTGTAAAATTTGGTCTTTGAACATAGGGGCCCTTTTGTTACAACACCATATATAATGTTTCATTTTCGATACAAAAAAGCGAAAGAACAACATTGTATATAAGTATTTCCAAAAAATGTAACAGTGTCTTGTATCAACTTTGGTAGAAATGATACCACTTATAAAAATAATAATGAAAATTAAGTTGAAGATGACTGGATATTTTGATATGTCTAGAATTTCGTTATTTCTTGTAGTTTAGATGAAAATTGTAAACATGAAACCCCTGGTCATTCACAGAACCTTAAGAAATATTTTAAAGAAAAATGCGTTATTTTTTATTAACTAAGGGCAAGGCCACACTGGCGTTTTTAACACGCCCGTTTCTGCTTTTTTGAACCAATTAGGGCCTGGCTCTAAGCAACCTGTTTCTTAAATTGATTTTTAAAACCTTTTTGCAGTGTTTTGTCTACTTTTTATGTTAAAAATGAAATAAATTTTCTTTTATTTTAAATGCGATTGTAAAATATAATAAAATACTAACTATGTATTCACGATGTAATCTTATACCATGCTAATTACACTGTTCTGGCAAATTTAAAGGATTTTTTTTTTTGCAATTTTGATTAAATGTTTTTTTTTATCATTTTTCAGCATATTTGTATCATATTTTAGTATTTTTTAGTAAAATTCTAGCATTTTTTCCTCATCAGGTTTTGGCAACACTGGTAGTAGAGGACAAGAACTGTGATCCCACTCCAGTCACCGACGTTAAAAACGACAACAGAAGGGCTGGAGTGGCTGCTAACTCGTACTGGTATCAGAGCCGGGAATATCCCATAACTATAGGGGAAAAATTAATGCACAAAATTTTAATCGGTCCAGCAGAGGGCACCCCCGGGTATTTATTTCAGCAACAGACCGTTTTTGGGTTAGCTTTGTTTGGAGAAGGCACCGCATCTGCACCACAGAATATTTAAAAACATTCCATAAAAACATGTTTAATTCTTCGGGCTTGGGCTACTACTACGTACATGCGCACCTTATGTGCAATGCTGCTCTCACTCAATAATAATTTTTACCATAATGAATTTATAACTCAACATACACTTCAACTCATCTTTGCCCATAAGATGAGCGTATAAACGTAGTAGCCCAACACTATATTAATAAGTATTTCATTCATTATATTCCATTCCTTACATTATTATTATCATTATTATTGTTCCTGTAATATATTACTTGAATTAATATTATCGTTATGATTAATATTGTTTTATTGCTGGTTGCACTACGGTAACTCCGTTTGAATTCTTGTGATAAGGTTTTGCATTACTGTTGCAAGGTGGGCGGTATGTTGGCGTCACGACATAAACCACATGGGCTGGTGTCAACACACCACGAGTGGTTCCTATAGAACAGGTGTCCCACCGTGTAACCCCCCTCATGTTATCGGGATTGAGAGGTCGATATCGGTATTTTTCGTCGGCGCCAACGTACCCCAGCCGGACTAGCAGAGAAAATACTTGTCACTCGTTATTCGTTAACTTGGGGGTCACACGGTCAAGTTTTTCCTATAATTCTTATAATACAGTCACACTTTTTTACCAATACACTCATACTTCTAAAAATTGAAACGATCTTGCTTTCAATTTTTCTTTCAAGATTAGTGTTTCAATTTACGTTCAAGAAGACAGCTGATTGGAATTTTTATGATAAAATTTTTCGTTTGTTTTTATAAATATTCTGCCCCCATAATTTTTTGTGTTGTATTGTTATTATAAGAAAAATATGTTTGTGAATAAAAATAAGAAGATGATGTTCTGTGGAACATGAATCTTTCGTCATATCGACGAAATGATCTAAAAATTAAGGCCTATAATTCCATTGCCGCCGAAACGAATATGTCTGTGGAAGAGGTGAAGAAAAAAATTAAGTCTTTGCGAACATCATACAGTGCCGAAAAGTCCAAAGTTGAAAATATCAAAAATCTGGATGCGACACAGAATCTTTATATACCCCAAGTGTGTTTTGGTACAATAAAATGAGTTTTCTTGACGTATCTCTAATTCGTCGGAAAACTGTGGACAATTCTAACCAGTTGATTGCTCAGCCGGTTCTGTTACTGATGTTGCCGTTCGGGGTTTTGTCAGATAATTGTGAAGGACACAGAAAGCCTTCATGAGAGCGTCCACAGTTTTCGGTTGGACTTCGATGGGTCGGTGAAATATGCGGAACCTGTTAGATAACCGACCGAAGGCACACTCCACCACCATTCTTGCGCGACATAGCCTATAGTTAAAAATTTCTTGTGGCACGCTTAGGGCCATTATTACAACTCAGCAGTAAAGTGGAAGATAGTTACTGGCATGATTAGCAGAAGTGATCGGTAAACTGACCTGCAACAATTTTTCATTATTACAATTTGCCTGTAAAATATAAATTATCTTTTTCAAAGTATGGCTATACCAGAGTACAAGTGGCAACGTCATACATGTGTATTTACAAAGGCACAGATAACAGGTACATACAAGTCTACAACAAGTATACGTTTGTTGTAGAAACTACAATACAGTTCTCAAAAAATGTTGAAAGTTTGGAGGAATTATCAGCGTAGGTAGCTCTATAATAAAATGTCCAGTACCGTAAAAAAGTGAAGCTCCAGATAGTGACGAAATTGTGATAATTTCATCACTCCACTAACTTTTCCGAGTAAGGTCATGTGCTCTAGTGAGTTCACCTGTTAGATACGTCTTGGTGTTTCCTTGATAAAGAAGCAAGTATGGCAGCCTATGAACTTGTGTGCCGATAAAAGTTAGCAGAAGAATGAACTTCCCAGTAAGTTATCATACACTTTTAGGTTAAATTAAAGTTGTAATAATGAAAAACTGTTTATCCGTCTGATAAAATGCTAATTATAACTAAAGCCGAGTTGTAATAATGGCCCTTAATGTTACACTTCTGCTATATGGCTTCATCAAGTTCCTGTCAAGCGCCAAAGCGTCATCGCCAACAAAGAAGTAAGGAATTTTGTTTCCTTCACCGGCAATCACTTAGGTAGGATCTGGTATATTTAAAGTGCCATTCTGCAAAGCGTGGTACAAAAAGCTGTCGCTTTAGATGGTGTTGTCTGAAGACTTCCCATTGCAACCCACGTTTATATAAGTGAAGCGGCTATGCGCGTCAACAGCAGCAAACAGAACTAAGCTGAAAACCCCTTAAAGTTATAAAACTGGGAGCCTGTGTGTGCGGGAGCCTTAATGCGGATAAGTTTCCCATCCAGTGCGCGAAGTATATGGGGGATTTGCCCAAAAATTTTAAAATCTTGACTTATTTCTTGCCACTCTCGTTCAATATTGGGCATCTCTTAAGAAATAAATGATAATCTTTAATATAATAACGAACATACATTCATATTAATATTTTTAATATAAACAGGGAGACGTTTCTACATTGACTGAAACATCATTGGGCTCTGAGTCAAACGATGTTTCTATTTCGCAATTTCCATTCGCAGGACGAAAAAAATCGGCCACCCCGTCAAGCTCGAAAAAAGAAGGGTTTAGCCTGATCCAAAATCTTAATTAGATGATGCTCTAGAAAAGCTAATATCAATAAATAAATACGCCTCTGTGTTTGAGACATTTGGTGAAATTGTTGGAAAACAGATAAAAGAATTTCCGGAAGAGGATGCATACGAAGTAATGGCGGAGATACAAAGTGTGATTTCTAAGAGAAAAGTGGGCATTCTACGAAAAAAATATTATTACCTCCCACCAAGATCATCAACGCCTCTGTCTCAAAGCTCAAATTCAGTCCCATCGAGTGATGTTTGATTTTGTGCAATGTCGGATGCGGAAATAATTGAAGAAGACTGCTATTTTTTTAATTCTTTCTTATTTAGTTATACAATTCAATTTTTATGTTATTCAGGTATGTGATGAAAAACGATTTAGACATAAAAACGACTTCAAAGCGATGAACGGTATGATGTGTTTGCTATAGTCGTTTTGTCAATAACTTGAAAATTTGTTTTTAATAGTTTTTCCAATCTTTTTTGCTAAATTTCTTTTCACAGTTCTATTATATTGATTATATTCAATCTTCTTGAGAACTTTTGAAAAATCCAATTCCAATTATGAATGAGTTCGTGAAAAGGTAACGAAATTGGTTTGATTATTTTCGTTCAAAATTCAAAATATCGTTTACAAAGTTGTATATTTAATGATTAGAAGATGCAAAAAGTATGTTCTAGAAGATGCAAAAAGTATGTTCTAGTGCATAAATTAAAGGGCGCATGAACTCCATTTTATGGACAATTAATTCCTTTTCTGAACGGATGTTTCCCAAATTCAAGCACAAACAGTTTTCATGAGTGCAATCAACCGATTTTGTAGAGAAAATTATGCCCAACCAATCCGTATTGGATTCTAGAACAGGCAGAAAATATATGTATGTATGTACAAACAAAAAATAAAATAAAAATTTTGAGTGTACATATGTATGCGCTATTGCTGGACAAGTACGATATATAAGTAACTTACTTTTAAATATTTACTCTGAAGACTTGTGTAAATGGCTTCAAGAACTACAGGCACAAAGATGCCAATAGTGTTCCTGGCAATTCTTGAAAGGAACTCTAACGATTTGTAAGAGTCTCTAGTAGCTATGAATCTTAAAGTAACACATAATTTTTGCCGCGGAGTAATAGCTTTTTGCATTACTGTGTTACTTTTTTCGAGCGGGTTGTGTACCTAGTTGAAGAAAAAAACATGCTTTGAATTTTATTACTTCTTAGCTATATATTTATAAAAATACCATTTTTAAAAGCTCCTCAAACTTCGTTAAGTCAATGCGGGGGAAATTTCTGAAATCTCAATCGTCGTTTTCCCATACTAGATCCTTCAGCAAATGCGCCTCCAAATCATGGTCCATATAAATATGTTTGTTCATATAAACTTTTAAATATTTACAAACTTTACTAATAAAGGCTTCATCCAATATTTATTTACCGTCCTCTGTTTGTTTTCTTTTTCTTTTTTTATTTATTTCCTCAATACTTTCAATGAAGCAATAATTTTACGTTGTTTTCTTGATGACATCTTGAAAACAAATTGCTTTAAAATTGCATGCAGCCTACGTCACAGCTTTCAATTTTTGAGAAGCAGTGTGTGTAAAAAACTTGAAAGCAAAACTTGATCGTGTGACTGCAGCGTAAGCAAAGGTGGAAAAAACAAGTTGTGTGGACTACCAGATAGTGAGGAATAAGTTCAAATTAATTAATTATAATCAGTTATAAAAAGAAAAGGCTACTTAAATCTAAAAAGCCAAGAAATAAAAATAAAACTATACCTAGAGCTACAAAAGTGTTTGGAATTTTAACATCCAGCAAGGGAAAAGGTAAAACAAAACAGAGGCTCCCAACATTGGCAGTTCCCCCTACAATTGCAGCAGCTTGTAAATCGTCCAAATTCCTGATTACCAGCATACTTCCAGGTAAACTAAATGTATACATTTCTATTTCAACACTCTCACTTAAAATGAAAGGTGCATGCAACAAAGTTCCATAGTGTAAATATGGAAAATGTCGTGCAAGGCAATCTGGCCAATTGGGAATATATGTATGTATGTACATCAGTGGTGGCCAGACTCTCTATTTCCTATGCTCGCGAGTATAGGCTGTTTTTTTACCATCAACACACGTATACTCTCTGTGTTAGAGGTGTCAAACTATCGATAGTGCCACTATCGATATTTCTTGATAGTTTAAAAGAAACTATCGATACATCGAATCCCAACTATCAAAACTTGAAAAAACTATCGATATATCGACGATACTATCGTGATACTAACGGATTTAAAAAGTTCACGAAGAAAATATTTATATACATCAATTATGTAAAAATGTCATATTATACACCTTTTTCTAACAAAACAAAAATATATTTCTTTCTTCAATAAATAACAAAACAAAACAAAAAGTATATCCATTTTTTTTAAATAAAAATGTAAAATGTGAGATCAATGGTCAGTCAGCCAGTTATTTTTGTTTATAAAAAGCAGCATATCGACATTTGCGTCCTTTCATTTCGTACGCCTTTCTGAAATTATTTGTCCAGCTTTGCTGAACATTCTTTTAGACTCAGTTGATGTGGCCGGGATGCACAAATACTTAAGTGCAAGTACTTGCATCTCTTTCATATCGGTGGATCGGGTCTGCAATTGAAGCAAATTAATAATGTAAATAATATAAGTTCAAAATAAGAATTACCTTCCAGTACTCCAAAGGGTCCATACTTATGGGTTGATTTGGCTTTTCAGCATATTCGCGCAAGGAAATAATTGCATCTGCCCGTTTAGACACGGCTTTAGTTGAAAGTTTTTCCTTTATAAATGTCAGGTACCTCGTTGTACTCTGCTGCTGGTGATTCCTCCCTGTTTTCTCTTGACTCAATAACTCTTCTGATGGTAACCAGTTCATTTTCAAGCATGTTGTATCCTTGTGTTGCATTCTGAGCAGACCGAAAGCCTTCTTTTTTGAATCTAGGATCCAAAATAGTTGCAAATCTTGTGACACTTCTAGATTCGTAAATGAAAAGTCGTTGTTGTATTTTTTCGACCAAATAGGTGCATGATTCCAATCCAAGTTCAGTTTTCATGTTTGGTTGAAGTTTCATCATCGCGTAATATAAACCTAATGCTACGGGAATCACTTGTGAAATAGTAACATATTGATTTCCGGATATAACATTTGTATTTGTGTCGAATGGTTCCAGCAATGAACATAAGTCTTCCAATTGCTCTATTTCTTCTGCCGTTAGAATCTGAGGGGACTTAGGAGTGCTTAATAAAACTGAAAAGATGGCATCTTTAGTAAGCAGAATTCGCTTCACCATTGCAAATGCGCTATTCCACCTAGTGCCCACTTCTTGAATAAGACTGTATTGTTTATCTTCGCTCTGTTCCATTCTGAATTTTGCATATGCAATAGTGCTCTTTTTAAAATATGTGACTATGGTTTTGCATTTAGTCATTAATGTTTTAACTTTTTTAATTGATATAACATCTTGCACAACAAGGTTGATTGAATGAGCGAAGCAAGGAAGATTTTTTTTTCTGAAGTAGTTCACAAGCCTTAATCATTGAAGCTGCGTTGTCTGTTACGATGCACGAAACTTTGTGGAATATATTCCATTTATTAAGGCACACCCGCATTGATTTGGAAATGTTCTCAGATTTACGATTTAGCTCACTAACGAGCTTTGATGTTGTTAAAACTGCCGATCTCAGTTTTAATTCTCTGCCAACGAAATGGCACGTGACAGTCAAATAACTTTCGTTTGCCTTCGATGACCAGCAGTCGGTGGTTATAGCACAACTCTCTACTTGGTTAAGAACATCCTGCAAATTTTTGCAGCCATCAGCATAAATCTTTTTCAAAAAAACATTTCGAATTGTGTTTCGAGATGGTAACTCATATCGTGGATCTAGACAGTGCACGAACTCTCGAAAACCCCTGTCTTCAACTATACGAAACGGCTGCACATCTAAAGCGATCATTTTTGTTAGAGCCAAATCTAGATCTGTTTTTCGCACCGAATTATTGTCGTATGTGCTTTCTTTTTTATAATAGTCTGTTATTATAGGGTTCGATGTCGTTGTTTCTATACGCAAAGGATGACTACGCTTTACATGGTCCATCAGATTTGACGTATTCCCACTTGTCTTATAAGTTTTTTTGCATGTCAGGCATTTTGCGTGTTTTTTGTCTGGAGCTAATGCAAAATGCTTCCAGACGTCCGACACACTTTTTCTGGGTCTTTTACTGGCTTCAGAGTCTGTGTGTTAAGGAACGGATTATATATGTTTTATCTCTGTTTAAATAAAAGTATAATATACCTGTTGTGTTAGTATTGTTATTTTCCATTGTATACTAACGTTGGAGGAACCGCCAATCCACCTGCTGAAGTTTTGTTTCTTTGTTTACGTTTAAGAACTTGCCGCGTTTAATTTTACAATACTAGTGGTGGATCATTTCCGATGGACTATCGATAGTAGCTAAAAACTATCGATAGAAAAAAAAAGTTCCAGAATCCCCAAAACTATCAATCGATAGTCTCAAAAAAATAAACTATCGATACTATCGATAGTCCCATCGATAGTTTGACACCTCTACCAGTGATGTTATATGTAGGGATTTTTGTCTAAAAAAATTACCGTAGGGAAAAAAGGACAGATTTTTTCAGATCATTAAAACGAAGGGATTTTAAAAAATTCTAGTTTTTTCATTATTTTATTACAGAATTTTTAGATTTTGGCCGATTGCGGTCCATTATGGCGTACAATTTTTGTAATTGCATGAACTATTCAATAAAATTATAAAACTATGAATTTGTTTTATTATTTGTGGTACATAACAGCTTCCAAAATGACAAAAATTGGTTAAAAAGGTTGAAAATTTTATAAAATGTTGAGTTTGATCTATTATAACTCCATAATTTTTTATCCGATCAAAGCCAATTAGCCAATATTCGACTTTAGTAGATATTTAACTCATTTTATTCGAAGAAGCCTTTGAGTCTGTGTGGCGCTTTAAAGACGAGTGTGCATCGAAAAACAGAAATGTACCGTCGTTATCTGGACAATGGCCGAAAAGATTTTTTTCGTGTTTACACATCCTAATTAGTAATAGCTTTAAAAAATGTATTAGAAAATTATAAACTTTCCAAAAATAAAAGTTTGTAAAACAGTGCAGTTCATATAAAAGTGAATATCTTTATATGTGATGATCCCGATAAAAAGGCAATTTGTCTTCCGTAGGTCGAAAGTTAGCTACATTTCCTAAAATTCTGAAAAAAAGTGCAATATTTTTACCTCGAAATTAAAAAATTTTTATAACAACTTTAAATAAATTTTATATATCATTTGTAGCTACATTTCCTAAAATTCTGAAAAAAAGTGCAATATTTTTACCTCGAAATTAAAAAATTTTTATAACAACTTTAAATAAATTTTATATATCATTGGCTTATCATAAAAAAAAAGTATCTCAATTTTTTCGAAATCGCGTTTTTAACGTTTTCTAGTAGTCAACGTATCATTACATCCTTCTCAAAGAACTAAGAAAGTTGCAGCTCAATTTTTTCCTTCTCCTGTAAAATATCGAAAATTCAGGACACGCTTTTTTTAAATTAAGTCATATACATATGTACATTAAACACAAAGGGGCTTTTTTGCATTCATATATTAAAAGCTGTAGGGCTTTTTGTAAAGATAATTTTTTGAGCGGGTAGGGAAAAGTAGGGATATTTTTCGGGTTGCGTAAAGACTTTTAAAAAAAAGTATATAGCATCACTGAGCTGATCATACCTTCTCAATCAATTTCAACATATTTTCAAAAATAACTTTTTAATACTTTATATGTATTTCAAGATATTAATTCATAAATAGTTTACTGCGTGACTGCATCTTCACTCACGACTAGTCACCCGCATGTAAACATAATATTGGATCGCGCGCGTTCATTCCCGCCAACTATATGATGTCTCACGATCATGCAGATTTTATTCAATTACGCACGTTCACGCATGAGTAATATGAAAATTCGCACGACAAATTAAATAAGAAACAGTTGTTACATTTTAAAATTTGATTGTAATAATTTTTATGTATTTTTTTAAAAATTTTACAGTATTTTTCAACTGCTTCCATTAAGGAATGTATCTTTAATTCAATTTTGATGGTTTAGGTTATATAGGAGCTATAAGAGTCCTTGCACCGATTTTTTTAAAACTGCATATTTTTCTTAACTACATTAATTTATAACACTGTATTAAATTTCATTGGCCTAGGATAACTACCGCTATTTTTGTCTCATCGTTTTATGACAACAAAGTACGTTGCGGCGACGCATACACAAGTAGAAAGTGAACCCAGGCAGAAATTGCCAACCGCACAAAAATTGCATCACTGGGAAAGTTCTTTTACACAAGAAAACAAAACTGTTTGCCAACGTTACGACTTACAATAATAAGCAAATAATAAACATATGTTTTTACTTTTTATTTGTTTTCGTTTTTATTTATTTAAATATAAATGTACATAAGTATACATACATATTAAGTTATTTATGGAAATGAGTGATAGCAACTGTTTCACTACGAAATTTTGTAAGAATACACTTAACATTTAGCATCTTCAAGTTCGCAACTTACTCTCGAAGTAGAAACAAGCATTAATTTGCCGTCGGTGAACAAAATAAACAATATAAAAATATACATATAATATTAAAAAAAAGACAAATATTCGCAACAACAAAGTACTAACAAACGCCGTTTTGTTTAATATTTTACGTACCTATACATTTTTAATTTCTTTTTGTAAAGTAAATTATAATTATAAGCAAGTAGGCACACAAACAACAAAATACGTACCAAATTAGTACGAATACAACAACAAACAACAGAAATGCCTACGTTACTGTTGTTGCTGCAGAATGTGATAACCCAGTAAACAAAAATTTACACTTGCATACACGGGTACGCTCAAATTCAATGTCTATGACAGACCATAATATAAAAGTAAATTTTTTGATACCAGCTTCACAGCAAAGCCCAAGTGCCAACAATATGAGCCAACAGCAAGCTGAAAAAGAAAAAACGACAGAAAGTGCCCCTAGAAACTGATTCAGAAAATCCAAAGATCCAAATGGGTATTGATCTTTATTTTAAAGTGGTAAATAATAAAAAAAGACAAAGAAGTCCAAGATCGCAAAACCTCGCTCCATTGGCGAAAATGGCCAAAGATAGTAAATCTGATGCGGTGCTCTCTGAAAACCGCTTTTCACTTCAACAAAACGAAAAAGACGAAATCATCATTGTCAGGTCAAGCAAGCCGCCCCCAATATACTTAAGAGAGAAAAACTCAAATAAGCTAATTAAAAGGCTAGTACAATTAATCGGTGAAGAGGCGTTTTACGTGAGCCCGATAAAACGCGGTGCGATTAATGAAACAAAAATTCAAGTAAATGAAGAAAATCATTACCGCTCAGTAGTTTCGAAGTTTGAAACACAAAATAAAAATTTTTACACCTACCAATTGAAAAGTCCACAAGGCCTCCAGGTAGTGATAAAAGGCATCGATTCATACGTGGATCCAGAAGAGGTAAAAGCGGGTCTACTAAATAATAATTTTAAAGTAAAAAATGTTACTAACATTAAAAATAGAGAGCGAGTTCCCCAACCACTATTTCGTGTGGAAATGGAACCAGGTGATATGAAATTAAAAAAGAATGAAGTACACCCCATTTACAGCTTAAGATATTTGCTGCACCGACGAGTTACCGCAGAGGAACCACACAAGCGAGCAGGGCCCATTCAATGCCTAAATTGCCAAGAATATGGCCACACCAAAACATATTGCAAGTTGCGCACCGTTTGTGTCGTCTGTAGTGAACTACACAGCACTGCCAATTGTGATAAGCAAAAAGATGATTCCAAAATTAAAAAGTGTAGCAATTGCCATCAAAATCACACTGCAAACTACAGGGGCTGCCCTGTCTATGTACATGTTAAGCAGTCTTTGTCTAACAGACGTAATCACACCTATGCTCAACCTAATACTTTCGGCAATACAAATTATCCCCAGTTGCGCCAACCAGCTACCAGCCGGCCTTCATACGCCAACACTTTTAAGGCTAACCAGCCCATAGCGCAAAACATACCAAACATCCAGTTCTCGTACGCTAATGCTTTGAAGTCTAACCAGCCCACAGCTCAAAACCGGCCTCTTGCAAACGAAAACAGTGGTTTCAATTTTGATCGACTTGAGGCTTCAATAGAAAATTTAATACAAACAGTAAATTTTTTTACAACCAACTTGACCTGCATGATGCAGGAAGTGTTGAAAATGCAGTCTACACTATTACAGGCTGCATTAAACAAACCATGAACTTAAAAATCTGTTTCTGGAACGCAAACGGCATCCGCCAACATAAAAACGAACTAGAATACTTCATGATGGATAAACAAATTGATGTTATGCTTATCTCGGAGACGCATTTGACTGCTAGAAGTTTTCTTACTAATAAAATCGCGATTAAAACACTACTTAATGAGTAATCATTGTGAAAACTATCTTCAGGCAACTAACATCTGCATTGAAGCTTTTCATCAAAACCTGGTGATTTCATCAATTTATTCTCCTCCCAGGTACTCTATTACAGAAAACCAATATAGTAGATTTTTTAATTCACTAGGCCCACACTTTTTGGCCGCCGGTGATTACAACGCTAAGCACACGTTCTGGGGATCTCGCTTCATCACGCCAAAGGGTCGCGTTTTGTTTGACACAATTTCAAAAATGCGGTTGAATGTTATATCAAGTGGGCAGCCAACAGATCGCCGAAAAATATCTGATGTTATTGATTTTGGAGTGGTAAAAGGGTGTGCCCAAATGATCCAAGTTGAAGCATCTTTAGATTTGTCTTCAGATCACTCACCAATTATTGTCACTATATATTCACATACAACATATTCACCCACTTGTGATTTAACGATGACAACTACACGTATAAATTGGTTGAAATACAAAAAATATTTGACTGCTCATTGCCCAGAAAATATTCCATAAAAAACGCCTGCTTACATACATATATGACTCTATTAGAATGTTTGAGGCAAACCTTAAGCAAGCTACTCTAAATGCTACTACTACAAATCTTCAGGTGATATAATAAAATTTTTTCAGCAGATGTAGAACGGCTTTTATCCGAAAAAGAAGAGTTCGTAGAGAATGGCAACGATACAGATCCCCTCAGCTAAAATCTAGGCTGAAGGAACGTACTAAACAGCTGAAAACTCTACTAGAATATCAAAAAACCGCTTCTCTTCAAAACTTTCTGAATGGGCTCGACGCAACACCTCAAACAGACGATTCGCTATGGAGAGCAGCCCGAGGCCTCCAAAGACCAGTGATATATAAGCCTCCATTGCGAGCTTCGAATGGAGACTGGGCAAGAACTGACGCTGAAAAAGGTACTCTGTTTGTAAACCACTTGCAGAAAGTATTTACTCCAAATACGTCTGATACTATAGTTGTGCTGCTACCAGTCCTCGCTATACCAGATGTTACTTTGAGGTTCAACATTCGTGAGATTGAACACTATATTGCGGGCTTAAACTCGAAAAAAGCTCCAGGCGCTAATAAAATAAGCAATAAAATGCTCTTAGAGCTACCCTATACTGCAAAACGGAAATTCTATTTATTTTTAACAGTATTTTGCGCCTCAAATGCTATCCCGCAGAATGGAAGGTTTCGCTGATTACCATGATACCTAAACCAGGCAAAGATCATACGAAGGTGGAGTCCTATAGGCCTATAAGCCTGTTGTCTAACATGTCAAAACTATTTGAAAAGCTACTTATGAGTAAGCTATAACCCATACTGAATCGTACTGGATGGATTCCAGACCACCAATTCGGTTTTAGGAGACAACATAGTACGGTTGAACAAACACATAGACTCGTGAACGTGGTTAGAAAAACCTTCGAAGAAAAGAAATGTTGTTCTGCGCTCTTCATCGATATTTTTCAGGCATTTTATAAAGTATGGCACGAAGGTTTAATACATAAACTAAAGCAAAACCTACCCGAAAACATCCTTAAAATTTTAGAAAGCTACTTACCTGAGCGAAAATTTCTTGTTAAAGAAGGTAATTTTCAAAGCCCTCCGCAACCCATAGAAGCCGGAGTTCCTCAAGGCAGCATTCTCGGTCCTGTATTATATCCTCTGACTTGCCGGTAAGCACTAACATACATATATCAACATTCGCTGATGATACAGCTTTTCTAAGTGTTCACAAAAGCCATCAAGAAGCCACCCGCAATTCGCTAGATTATATACCCCAGTTGGAACAATGGCTAAAAGAATGACGGAAAAAAATTAACGAACAAAAATGTCTTCACATTACTTTTGCATTGTGCAAAGAAACCTGCCCACCTATACAAATAAATAACCAAACTATACCTCAACACACTGAAGTAAAATATCTCGGTGTTCATCTTGATCGTCGTCTAACAAGGAAGTCACACATAAATGCAAAGGTGACCCAAATGAAATAAAAATCAGCTCAAATGAATTGGCTCATTGGAAGGAACTCTACTCTAAGCCTAGATTGTAAACTTCTTCTATACAACTCCATTCTAAAACCAATATGGCCCTATGGAATACAGTTATGGGGCACTGCCTCGGCATCAAATGTAGAAAAAATTCAAAGGCAACAAAATAAAATACTCTGTACGATTACAGCAGCCCCATGGTATGTCAGAAACAAGCGAATTCATAAAGACCTAGATGTGCCGCCGGTTAAGACAGTGTTTTCTAAACACGTGACAAGCTACATAAAAAGACTTGAGTGCACCCAAGTCCCCTAGCCCGAAACATCATTAACTCTTGCTTTCAGCCGAACACGAGAGACAGAATAACCAAACAACCAACCGCTGAAACAAATATTTTTGTCTGGCACTGGCTGGACTTAAAAATTAAAATTTTAGAGTTAAGATTTGATTACTTATTGTTAGTTCAATTTTATTGAAGATACAATAAATAAATACATATAAGAAATTTATTATTTGACATATTGTCATAATTTTATTTTAAATGAAATTTATTTTGCTGGAGCTTAAGCAATTATCTATATGCAGCATTTCGTTGGTGCTTTACCAACTCATCAGTAGACTTTAAACACAATTTTGAACAGTTAAAACCCTTTATCTTAAGCAATTGCCTATATGCAGCATTTCGTTGATAAAGGGTTTTTAACTGTTCAAAATTGTGTTTAAAGTCTACTGATGAGATGGTAAAGCACCAACGAAATGCTGCATATAGACAACTGCTTAAACTCCAGCAAATAAATTTCATTTAAAATAAATAAATACATATAACCGAAAAAAGTATATTTCAATAGTGTTCTAAACTAAATCTTTAACGATATATAATCCTAAGCCCCTTGATGACGATGGATACCCAAAAAAGGAATCACTTTGTTAAAAACATTGCCTTTTAAGTAAATATTATCATATTTGTATATAGAAAGTTTGCTACTGCAAATTTCTGATACAAAATTTCCATTACTTAATAAACAAATATTATCAGGAGGAACGGTTGTGATTTTATAGCCATAAATGTTAAGATTGCATTGAAATGCTCTTTTGTGTTATTACTTCAGACGAATTTTTGAGATCAAAAACTATTTATTGCTTTTTTATTACAACATTCAAATTAAACAACAAAAACGTTTACTACACATTGCAATTTCCGCTATACAGTAAAATTCGCTACTGGCTCATTTGCACCCTTTTTGTGGACTATAAGGCGAATTGGACTATATCTTGATTTTTATATAAGCTAATTTGTTGCTTATATGCGAATTTTCATATAACTATTTCTTTTAATAAAGAAAAATAAAACTATCGTTAATAATTTACTTCCTTATTTACTCAATTGACAAATATTGCAATTAAGAGTGCTAAAATAAAAACAATTTCTACTTCAATATGAGTAATATTTTCATAAAATTATGATTACAAAATATATTATTTTTGACTTCTGCATTTTGGATTATATCTTCCATAACTTGCATATATTTAAGACATTTCAAACCAAATCTTGGTGGCGTATAAGCGAAAATTGACTATAGGACTAAATAAAAAATATTTTGCAGGTATTTTACTTATATGTGACAGAAAAACTAACATTTTGGAATATATCGCTAATTCTACTATAAGCGGTGTGGCTTATAAACGAATTATACTGTATATTAGCAATTTAATTTTACGATCTATAGCGGTATTCGATGTTTGGTGCGTTTTGTATAGCAACTGTTTACAATTGCAACACTTTTGTTACCATTCGTGAACGCTTATTTTACTCACTTTGAAACACTTAATAAAAGTTTACACATACACTTAAATACTCACATACACATGCACTTCTGTGGCTGCATCTAGATTAAAAGCAAATCTGTTTGTCCTGTGTATCCAATTTTTATATAAGCATATTATACTTTTTTAATTTTCATAATTATTTGTTTAATAAATTCTTTTTAATTTGTTCGTAGAACTTTTTTATTTATTATTTTCAGTTGTCAAAATGTAAGTTGCGAAATTGCAATACAAAAAAGCTATACCGATTTGGTATAGCAAAGCTGCAAAAGTGTTGTAAGTGCAAAGTAATGTATTTTGTTGTTAGATTGCAAAGAAAAAGCTAAGATACTTTGCACTTGCTTCTTTGCAAGACCATTCGCACCAAACACTGAATACCGCTTATATAATTTTTTTTAACTTTGTTGTACTGTACTTCATTTTTGTTATACTTCATTGATTTCATCAATACCTACATTTAGCAATTTTTCGCGAACTTGTAAGTTTTTTGCGTTTTTTTTTTTGGTATTTTTACTGTTCGGCGATTTCTATCAACTTTAGGGTTTGTTTCCGATTTTGGAACTTTTGGCGAATTTTTGCAATGTTGCATGTGTCATCATCTTTACAGTTTTCGCGCTTTTTGAACAATATTAGACGTTGATATCATGTAGCCGTTCACAAGTTCTTGCAAATTTCTAAAATATTGGCAATTTTTACCGAATTTTTGGCATTTCTTAAAGATTTAGCAAATTTTGGTAAAAAATATGGCTTGTTAAAAATGTTGGAAGGCCGTAATTTTTCTAGTTTTTTTTGGCGTTTTACATTTTAAGGGAATTTTGATCAATATTACGCTTGTAATCTTTCAAATTTTAGCAAACTTTGACGATTTTTCCCGATTTTTTCCGAGCTATTGATAATACAGTTGTTGCGATTTTTTTTTCTTTCACATTTTTCCCCAATCTTTTCGTTCTTAGCAAATCCAAGTTCAGTTTTCATGTTTGGTTGAAGTTTCATCATCGCGTAATATAAACCTAATGCTACGGGAATCACTTGTGAAATAGTAACATATTGATTTCCGGATATAACATTTGTATTTGTGTCGAATGGTTCCAGCAATGAACATAAGTCTTCCAATTGCTCTATTTCTTCTGCCGTTAGAATCTGAGGGGACTTAGGAGTGCTTAATAAAACTGAAAAGATGGCATCTTTAGTAAGCAGAATTCGCTTCACCATTGCAAATGCGCTATTCCACCTAGTGCCCACTTCTTGAATAAGACTGTATTGTTTATCTTCGCTCTGTTCCATTCTGAATTTTGCATATGCAATAGTGCTCTTTTTAAAATATGTGACTATGGTTTTGCATTTAGTCATTAATGTTTTAACTTTTTTAATTGATATAACATCTTGCACAACAAGGTTGATTGAATGAGCGAAGCAAGGAAGATTTTTTTTCTGAAGTAGTTCACAAGCCTTAATCATTGAAGCTGCGTTGTCTGTTACGATGCACGAAACTTTGTGGAATATATTCCATTTATTAAGGCACACCCGCATTGATTTGGAATGTTCTCAGATTTACGATTTAGCTCACTAACGAGCTTTGATGTTGTTAAAACTGCCGATCTCAGTTTT
Source organism: Panzeria rudis (assembly GCA_956483635.1). Lineage (NCBI taxonomy): Eukaryota > Metazoa > Arthropoda > Insecta > Diptera > Tachinidae > Panzeria > Panzeria rudis. The sequence goes on from OY101450.1 coordinate 77,340,723, forward strand.
AATTCTCTGTCAACGAAATGGCACGTGACAGTCAAATAACTTTCGTTTGCCTTCGATGACCAGCAGTCGGTGGTTATAGCACAACTCTCTACTTGGTTAAGAACATCCTGCAAATTTTTGCAGCCATCAGCATAAATCTTTTTCAAAAAAACATTTCGAATTGTGTTTCGAGATGGTAACTCATATCGTGGATCTAGACAGTGCACGAACTCTCGAAAACCCCTGTCTTCAACTATACGAAACGGCTGCACATCTAAAGCGATCATTTTTGTTAGAGCCAAATCTAGATCTGTTTTTCGCACCGAATTATTGTCGTATGTGCTTTCTTTTTTATAATAGTCTGTTATTATAGGGTTCGATGTCGTTGTTTCTATACGCAAAGGATGACTACGCTTTACATGGTCCATCAGATTTGACGTATTCCCACTTGTCTTATAAGTTTTTTTGCATGTCAGGCATTTTGCGTGTTTTTTGTCTGGAGCTAATGCAAAATGCTTCCAGACGTCCGACACACTTTTGCTGGGTCTTTTACTGGCTTCAGAGTCTGTGTGTTAAGGAACGGATTATATATGTTTTATCTCTGTTTAAATAAAAGTATAATATATCTGTTGTGTTAGTATTGTTATTTTCCATTGTATACTAACGTTGGAGGAACCGCCAATCCACCTGCTGAAGTTTTGTTTCTTTGTTTACGTTTAAGAACTTGCCGCGTTTAATTTTACAATACTAGTGGTGGATCATTTCCGATGGACTATCGATAGTAGCTAAAAACTATCGATAGAAAAAAAAAGTTCCAGAATCCCCAAAACTATCAATCGATAGTCTCAAAAAAAATAAACTATCGATACTATCGATAGTCCCATCGATAGTTTGACACCTCTACCAGTGATGTTATATGTAGGGATTTTTGTCTAAAAAAATTACCGTAGGGAAAAAAGGACAGATTTTTTCAGATCATTAAAACGAAGGGATTTTAAAAAATTCTAGTTTTTTCATTATTTTATTACAGAATTTTTAGATTTTGGCCGATTTCGGTCCATTATGGCGTACAATTTTTGTAATTGCATGAACTATTCAATAAAATTATAAAACTATGAATTTGTTTTATTATTTGTGGTACATAACAGCTTCCAAAATGACAAAAATTGGCTAAAAAAGTTGAAAATTTTATAAAATGTTGAGTTTGATCTATTATAACTCCATAATTTTTTATCCGATCAAAGCCAATTAGCCAATATTCGACTTTAGTAGATATTTAACTCATTTTATTCGAAGAAGCCTTTGAGTCTGTGTGGCGCTTTAAAGACGAGTGTGCATCGAAAAACAGAAATGTACCGTCGTTATCTGGACAATGGCCGAAAAGATTTTTTTCGTGTTTACACATCCTAATTAGTAATAGCTTTAAAAAATGTATTAGAAAATTATAAACTTTCCAAAAATAAAAGTTTGTAAAACAGTGCAGTTCATATAAAAGTGAATATCTTTATATGTGATGATCCCGATAAAAAGGCAATTTGTCTTCCGTAGGTCGAAAGTTAGCTACATTTCCTAAAATTCTGAAAAAAAGTGCAATATTTTTACCTCGAAATTAAAAAATTTTTATAACAACTTTAAATAAATTTTATATATCATTTGTAGCTACATTTCCTAAAATTCTGAAAAAAAGTGCAATATTTTTACCTCGAAATTAAAAAATTTTTATAACAACTTTAAATAAATTTTATATATCATTGGCTTATCATAAAAAAAAAGTATCTCAATTTTTTCGAAATCGCGTTTTTAACGTTTTCTAGTAGTCAACGTATCATTACATCCTTCTCAAAGAACTAAGAAAGTTGCAGCTCAATTTTTTCCTTCTCCTGTAAAATATCGAAAATTCAGGACACGCTTTTTTTAAATTAAGTCATATACATATGTACATTAAACACAAAGGGGCTTTTTTGCATTCATATATTAAAAGCTGTAGGGCTTTTTGTAAAGATAATTTTTTGAGCGGGTAGGGAAAAGTAGGGATATTTTTCGGGTTGCGTAAAGACTTTTAAAAAAAAGTATATAGCATCACTGAGCTGATCATACCTTCTCAATCAATTTCAACATATTTTCAAAAATAACTTTTTAATACTTTATATGTATTTCAAGATATTAATTCATAAATAGTTTACTGCGTGACTGCATCTTCACTCACGACTAGTCACCCGCATGTAAACATAATATTGGATCGCGCGCGTTCATTCCCGCCAACTATATGATGTCTCACGATCATGCAGATTTTATTCAATTACGCACGTTCACGCATGAGTAATATGAAAATTCGCACGACAAATTAAATAAGAAACAGTTGTTACATTTTAAAATTTGATTGTAATAATTTTTATGTATTTTTTTAAAAATTTTACAGTATTTTTCAACTGCTTCCATTAAGGAATGTATCTTTAATTCAATTTTGATGGTTTAGGTTATATAGGAGCTATAAGAGTCCTTGCACCGATTTTTTTAAAACTGCATATTTTTCTTAACTACATTAATTTATAACACTGTATTAAATTTCATTGGCCTAGGATAACTACCGCTATTTTTGTCTCATCGTTTTATGACAACAAAGTACGTTGCGGCGACGCATACACAAGTAGAAAGTGAACCCAGGCAGAAATTGCCAACCGCACAAAAATTGCATCACTGGGAAAGTTCTTTTACACAAGAAAACAAAACTGTTTGCCAAAGTTACGACTTACAATAATAAGCAAATAATAAACATATGTTTTTACTTTTTATTTGTTTTCGTTTTTATTTATTTAAATATAAATGTACATAAGTATACATACATATTAAGTTATTTATGGAAATGAGTGATAGCAACTGTTTCACTACGAAATTTTGTAAGAATACACTTAACATTTAGCATCTTCAAGTTCGCAACTTACTCTCGAAGTAGAAACAAGCATTAATTTGCCGTCGGTGAACAAAATAAACAATATAAAAATATACATATAATATTAAAAAAAAGACAAATATTCGCAACAACAAAGTACTAACAAACGCCGTTTTGTTTAATATTTTACGTACCTATACATTTTTAATTTCTTTTTGTAAAGTAAATTATAATTATAAGCAAGTAGGCACACAAACAACAAAATACGTACCAAATTAGTACGAATACAACAACAAACAACAGAAATGCCTACGTTACTGTTGTTGCTGCAGAATGTGATAACCCAGTAAACAAAAATTTACACTTGCATACACGGGTACGCTCAAATTCAATGTCTATGACAGACCATAATATAAAAGTAAATTTTTTGATACCAGCTTCACAGCAAAGCCCAAGTGCCAACAATATGAGCCAACAGCAAGCTGAAAAAGAAAAAACGACAGAAAGTGCCCCTAGAAACTGATTCAGAAAATCCAAAGATCCAAATGGGTATTGATCTTTATTTTAAAGTGGTAAATAATAAAAAAAGACAAAGAAGTCCAAGATCGCAAAACCTCGCTCCATTGGCGAAAATGGCCAAAGATAGTAAATCTGATGCGGTGCTCTCTGAAAACCGCTTTTCACTTCAACAAAACGAAAAAGACGAAATCATCATTGTCAGGTCAAGCAAGCCGCCCCCAATATACTTAAGAGAGAAAAACTCAAATAAGCTAATTAAAAGGCTAGTACAATTAATCGGTGAAGAGGCGTTTTACGTGAGCCCGATAAAACGCGGTGCGATTAATGAAACAAAAATTCAAGTAAATGAAGAAAATCATTACCGCTCAGTAGTTTCGAAGTTTGAAACACAAAATAAAAATTTTTACACCTACCAATTGAAAAGTCCACAAGGCCTCCAGGTAGTGATAAAAGGCATCGATTCATACGTGGATCCAGAAGAGGTAAAAGCGGGTCTACTAAATAATAATTTTAAAGTAAAAAATGTTACTAACATTAAAAATAGAGAGCGAGTTCCCCAACCACTATTTCGTGTGGAAATGGAACCAGGTGATATGAAATTAAAAAAGAATGAAGTACACCCCATTTACAGCTTAAGATATTTGCTGCACCGACGAGTTACCGCAGAGGAACCACACAAGCGAGCAGGGCCCATTCAATGCCTAAATTGCCAAGAATATGGCCACACCAAAACATATTGCAAGTTGCGCACCGTTTGTGTCGTCTGTAGTGAACTACACAGCACTGCCAATTGTGATAAGCAAAAAGATGATTCCAAAATTAAAAAGTGTAGCAATTGCCATCAAAATCACACTGCAAACTACAGGGGCTGCCCTGTCTATGTACATGTTAAGCAGTCTTTGTCTAACAGACGTAATCACACCTATGCTCAACCTAATACTTTCGGCAATACAAATTATCCCCAGTTGCGCCAACCAGCTACCAGCCGGCCTTCATACGCCAACACTTTTAAGGCTAACCAGCCCATAGCGCAAAACATACCAAACATCCAGTTCTCGTACGCTAATGCTTTGAAGTCTAACCAGCCCACAGCTCAAAACCGGCCTCTTGCAAACGAAAACAGTGGTTTCAATTTTGATCGACTTGAGGCTTCAATAGAAAATTTAATACAAACAGTAAATTTTTTTACAACCAACTTGACCTGCATGATGCAGGAAGTGTTGAAAATGCAGTCTACACTATTACAGGCTGCATTAAACAAACCATGAACTTAAAAATCTGTTTCTGGAACGCAAACGGCATCCGCCAACATAAAAACGAACTAGAATACTTCATGATGGATAAACAAATTGATGTTATGCTTATCTCTGAGACGCATTTGACTGCTAGAAGTTTTTTTACTAATAAAATCGCGATTAAAACACTACTTAATGAGTAATCATTGTGAAAACTATCTTCAGGCAACTAACATCTGCATTGAAGCTTGTCATCAAAACCTGGTGATTTCATCAATTTATTCTCCTCCCAGGTACTCTATTACAGAAAACCAATATAGTAGATTTTTTAATTCACTAGGCCCACACTTTTTGGCCGCCGGTGATTACAACGCTAAGCACACGTTCTGGGGATCTCGCTTCATCACGCCAAAGGGTCGCGTTTTGTTTGACACAATTTCAAAAATGCGTTTGAATGTTATATCAAGTGGGCAGCCAACAGATCGCCGAAAAATATCTGATGTTATTGATTTTGGAGTGGTAAAAGGGTGTGCCCAAATGATCCAAGTTGAAGCATCTTTAGATTTGTCTTCAGATCACTCACCAATTATTGTCACTATATATTCACATACAACATATTCACCCACTTGTGATTTAACGATGACAACTACACGTATAAATTGGTTGAAATACAAAAAATATTTGACTGCTCATTGCCCAGAAAATATTCCATAAAAAACGCCTGCTTACATATATGACTTTATTAGAATGTTTGAGGCAAACCTTAAGCAAGCTACTCTAAATGCTACTACTACAAATCTTCAGGTGATATAATAAAATTTTTTCAGCAGATGTAGAACGGCTTTTATCCGAAAAAGAAGAGTTCGTAGAGAATGGCAACGATACAGATCCCCTCAGCTAAAATCTAGGCTGAAGGAACGTACTAAACAGCTGAAAACTCTACTAGAATATCAAAAAACCGCTTCTCTTCAAAACTTTCTGAATGGGCTCGACGCAACACCTCAAACAGACGATTCGCTATGGAGAGCAGCCCGAGGCCTCCAAAGACCAGTGATATATAAGCCTCCATTGCGAGCTTCGAATGGAGACTGGGCAAGAACTGACGCTGAAAAAGGTACTCTGTTTGTAAACCACTTGCAGAAAGTATTTACTCCAAATACGTCTGATACTATAGTTGTGCTGCTACCAGTCCTCGCTATACCAGATGTTACTTTGAGGTTCAACATTCGTGAGATTGAACACTATATTGCGGGCTTAAACTCGAAAAAAGCTCCAGGCGCTAATAAAATAAGCAATAAAATGCTCTTAAAGCTACCCTATACTGCAAAACGGAAATTCTATTTATTTTTAACAGTATTTTGCGCCTCAAATGCTATCCCGCAGAATGGAAGGTTTCGCTGATTACCATGATACCTAAACCAGGCAAAGATCATACGAAGGTGGAGTCCTATAGGCCTATAAGCCTGTTGTCTAACATGTCAAAACTATTTGAAAAGCTACTTATGAGTAAGCTATAACCCATACTGAATCGTACTGGATGGATTCCAGACCACCAATTCGGTTTTAGGAGACAACATAGTACGGTTGAACAAACACATAGACTCGTGAACGTGGTTAGAAAAACCTTCGAAGAAAAGAAATGTTGTTCTGCGCTCTTCATCGATATTTTTCAGGCATTTTATAAAGTATGGCACGAAGGTTTAATACATAAACTAAAGCAAAACCTACCCGAAAACATCCTTAAAATTTTAGAAAGCTACTTACCTGAGCGAAAATTTCTTGTTAAAGAAGGTAATTTTCAAAGCCCTCCGCAACCCATAGAAGCCGGAGTTCCTCAAGGCAGCATTCTCGGTCCTGTATTATATCCTCTGACTTGCCGGTAAGCACTAACATACATATATCAACATTCGCTGATGATACAGCTTTTCTAAGTGTTCACAAAAGCCATCAAGAAGCCACCCGCAATTCGCTAGATTATATACCCCAGTTGGAACAATGGCTAAAAGAATGACGGAAAAAAATTAACGAACAAAAATGTCTTCACATTACTTTTGCATTGTGCAAAGAAACCTGCCCACCTATACAAATAAATAACCAAACTATACCTCAACACACTGAAGTAAAATATCTCGGTGTTCATCTTGATCGTCGTCTAACAAGGAAGTCACACATAAATGCAAAGGTGACCCAAATGAAATAAAAATCAGCTCAAATGAATTGGCTCATTGGAAGGAACTCTACTCTAAGCCTAGATTGTAAACTTCTTCTATACAACTCCATTCTAAAACCAATATGGCCCTATGGAATACAGTTATGGGGCACTGCCTCGGCATCAAATGTAGAAAAAATTCAAAGGCAACAAAATAAAATACTCTGTACGATTACAGCAGCCCCATGGTATGTCAGAAACAAGCGAATTCATAAAGACCTAGATGTGCCGCCGGTTAAGACAGTGTTTTCTAAACACGTGACAAGCTACATAAAAAGACTTGAGTGCACCCAAGTCCCCTAGCCCGAAACATCATTAACTCTTGCTTTCAGCCGAACACGAGAGACAGAATAACCAAACAACCAACCGCTGAAACAAATATTTTTGTCTGGCACTGGCTGGACTTAAAAATTAAAATTTTAGAGTTAAGATTTGATTACTTATTGTTAGTTCAATTTTATTGAAGATACAATAAATAAATACATATAAGAAATTTATTATTTGACATATTGTCATAATTTTATTTTAAATGAAATTTATTTTGCTGGAGCTTAAGCAATTATCTATATGCAGCATTTCGTTGGTGCTTTACCAACTCATCAGTAGACTTTAAACACAATTTTGAACAGTTAAAACCCTTTATCTTAAGCAATTGCCTATATGCAGCATTTCGTTGATAAAGGGTTTTTAACTGTTCAAAATTGTGTTTAAAGTCTACTGATGAGATGGTAAAGCACCAACGAAATGCTGCATATAGACAACTGCTTAAACTCCAGCAAATAAATTTCATTTAAAATAAATAAATACATATAACCGAAAAAAGTATATTTCAATAGTGTTCTAAACTAAATCTTTAACGATATATAATCCTAAGCCCCTTGATGACGATGGATACCCAAAAAAGGAATCACTTTGTTAAAAACATTGCCTTTTAAGTAAATATTATCATATTTGTATATAGAAAGTTTGCTACTGCAAATTTCTGATACAAAATTTCCATTACTTAATAAACAAATATTATCAGGAGGAACGGTTGTGATTTTATAGCCATAAATGTTAAGATTGCATTGAAATGCTCTTTTGTGTTATTACTTCAGACGAATTTTTGAGATCAAAAACTATTTATTGCTTTTTTATTACAACATTCAAATTAAACAACAAAAACGTTTACTACACATTGCAATTTCCGCTATACAGTAAAATTCGCTACTGGCTCATTTGCACCCTTTTTGTGGACTATAAGGCGAATTGGACTATATCTTGATTTTTATATAAGCTAATTTGTTGCTTATATGCGAATTTTCATATAACTATTTCTTTTAATAAAGAAAAATAAAACTATCGTTAATAATTTACTTCCTTATTTACTCAATTGACAAATATTGCATTAAGAGTGCTAAAATAAAAACAATTTCTACTTCAATATGAGTAATATTTTCATAAAATTATGATTACAAAATATATTATTTTTGACTTCTGCATTTTGGATTATATCTTCCATAACTTGCATATATTTAAGACATTTCAAACCAAATCTTGGTGGCGTATAAGCGAAAATTGACTATAGGACTAAATAAAAAATATTTTGCAGGTATTTTACTTATATGTGACAGAAAAACTAACATTTTGGAATATATCGCTAATTCTACTATAAGCGGTGTGGCTTATAAACGAATTATACTGTATTAGCAATTTAATTTTACGATCTATAGCGGTATTCGATGTTTGGTGCGTTTTGTATAGCAACTGTTTACAATTGCAACACTTTTGTTACCATTCGTGAACGCTTATTTTACTCACTTTGAAACACTTAATAAAAGTTTACACATACACTTAAATACTCACATACACATGCACTTCTGTGGCTGCATCTAGATTAAAAGCAAATCTGTTTGTCCTGTGTATCCAATTTTTATATAAGCATATTATACTTTTTTAATTTTCATAATTATTTGTTTAATAAATTCTTTTTAATTTGTTCGTAGAACTTTTTTATTTATTATTTTCAGTTGTCAAAATGTAAGTTGCGAAATTGCAATACAAAAAAGCTATACCGATTTGGTATAGCAAAGCTGCAAAAGTGTTGTAAGTGCAAAGTAATGTATTTTGTTGTTAGATTGCAAAGAAAAAGCTAAGATACTTTGCACTTGCTTCTTTGCAAGACCATTCGCACCAAACACTGAATACCGCTTATATAATTTTTTTTAACTTTGTTGTACTGTACTTCATTTTTGTTATACTTCATTGATTTCATCAATACCTACATTTAGCAATTTTTCGCGAACTTGTAAGTTTTTTGCGTTTTTTTTTTTTTGTATTTTTACTGTTCGGCGATTTCTATCAACTTTAGGGTTTGTTTCCGATTTTGGAACTTTTGGCGAATTTTTGCAATGTTGCATGTTGTCATCATCTTTACAGTTTTCGCGCTTTTTGAACAATATTAGACGTTGATATCATGTAGCCGTTCACAAGTTCTTGCAAATTTCTAAAATATTGGCAATTTTTACCGAATTTTTGGCATTTCTTAAAGATTTAGCAAATTTTGGTTAAAAATATGGCTTGTTAAAAATGTTGGAAGGCCGTAATTTTTCTAGTTTTTTTGGCGTTTTACATTTTAAGGGAATTTTGATCAATATTACGCTTGTAATCTTTAAAATTTTAGCAAACTTTGACGAGTTTTCCCGATTTTTTCCGAGCTATTGATAATACAGTTGTTGCGATTTTTTTTTCTTTCACATTTTTCCCCAATCTTTTCGTTCTTAGCAAATACATTCGTTTACAACAAAAAAAAGAAAACAATAAATATTTTTGTAAGCCCTCAACCTAAGCTTAAACATAATTATTTACAAATTTTAGCAAACTTTGATGAGTTTTCCCGATTTTTTCCGAGCTATTGATAATACAGTTGTTGCGATTTTTTTTTTCTTTCACATTTTTCCCCAATCTTTTCGTTCTTAGCAAATACATTCGTTTACAACAAAAAAAAGAAAACAATAAATATTTTTGTAAGCCCTCAACCTAAGCTTAAACATAATTATTTACTGGGTAAATCCACAAATGATATTACATTATATACATTGTAATATATTTTATCTACCATGCTACAAACTAAATTTTCGTGAGAAGATAAGAGACTTAAGCATATTTATAAACAAATGCATATATTACACAGGCTTACAGCCAAAAAATACCAAGAACGCCACATGCCTAGATAAGTTAATTGAAACCTCCTGAACAGGAAAAACGCTGTAATTTTTTTTCTAAATACCGTTTTTTAGATAACGGTACTTTTGTGTTTTTCGGTGTATGGTCCCACTCAAACCCTTGTGGAGCCCAACCGAAAAGTCCGATCGACATAAATGGCATATCGTTGGAAAGGTAATTGAATGCCTTTTCCGTTGATATACAAATTTCTATCTGACAAGAAATGGCTAACTTATGGCACCTCAAAGTTCAAAATTTGCCTATTTTTTACGTTTATTACAAAATTTTTCATTTTTATTTTGTTTTTTTCTACGTTATAGTAAAGATCTGGAATGTTTTGTTTTTTACCAAATAGTTTATTTAATTACCAACATTTTAAACGTAATTTGAAAAAAAGGATGAAAAATAAAGTTTTTATTAAGGATTTTGTGGAGCGACAATATTTTCATTTTCATTGCTCACACACTATATTCGGCGTCCATCAGTTTTAACGTATTTAAAAAAAACGGAAGTTCAATCTCTGTATATGTTGGTAGCCCTGATTGACGAAATATGACATTTTGCTCTCTCTCTCTGTTAGAGTAAACATATGTCCCTTTGTACGTGCAAAAAATAAAATGTGTTCAATCGATCCCAACGAATTTTGTTATGTTTGTGGTGTTCTTGTGAAAAAGAAATCACAACATTTGATGCGAAAAATGAATACGAAAAATTTATCTGATGCATATAAGAAGTATTGTGGACACCGAATAATTCATGTAACAACTGCCGAACAATATTAAATAAAATTGGTAAGGGTCAAGAGTGTTTCTTCACATTTGGAAAGCCAATGTAATGGAGAAACCAGATCAACCATACAACAGATTGTTATTTCTGTTTACCGGAAAAGGATATCGAACGTAGAATTGAACCAGTTTATCCAGTTGTTAGCTCGGTGACGCTGCCAGTGCCGCACTCAGTATCGTGCCCCAAACCGCAGCTGATTGTAGCGGGGCCCACAGAAATACGAAAAAGAACAATAAAAAATTATTCATCAGATGAGTGCAGTGAATAAGAAATGCAATCAAATAAGAAACCCCATTTACTTACTCAGGCCGAGCTTAATGATTTGTGCCGAGATTTGTATTTGCCGAAATTGAAATCTGAATTACTTGCATCACGATTGCAACAGTGGGGATATTGTGCTCCAGAGACACGTGTTACATATTACCGTGATCACAGCAAACAACTTGGACTTTTGTTCGCAAAAACGGCAAACTTTTGTTTTTGTGCCAACATATGTGGTCTTTTCTATGCTTTCCAACAAAATTATGACCCAGAGGAATGGCGTCTTTTTCTGGATGGAGGCAAGGATAGTTTGAAGGCAGTCTTGCTTCATAAAGGGAATACGAAACCATCAATTCCAATCGGATATGGCAAATACATAAAGGAAACATATGAAGCAATGAAAGAACTTCTCGATCTCATACATTATGACCAACATCAATGGAAAGGTTGCTCTGATTTTAAATTAGTTGCCATAATATCTGAATTGGAAGGGGGCAATACGAAGTTTCCCTGTTTTCTATGTCTATGGGACAGCCGTGACCGTCAGAATCGCTACACCCAAAAAGTTTAGCCCAAGCGAAGTGGACGTACGCACGGAGAGTACAATATCAAAAATGACCCACTCATTCCTCATATTAAGCTTGGGTTATTTACAAATATTGTGAAAAAGTTGCCAAAAAATACAGTCTTGCGATGAATTACCTTAAACAGAAATTTCCGAGAGCCACAGCGAGCAAAACTGAAGCCGGTATATTTGATGGACCTCAAATTCGGGATCTGTACGGTGACCAAGCATTTAATAAGTGTTTAGGTCCAGCTCATTTGGAGGCATGGGAAGCATTCCAGGACATCGTTCACAACTTTTTGGGAAACTACAGAAGTCCTGATTACGCTGAGAAGATCGATACATTACTGCAAAAATTCAATGCCATTGGTAAGCGTTGAGTGAAAGCATGTATATCAAAAAGGCCGTTATCATTTGAAAAATTATTCTTTTTAACTTTTAGGTTCAAATATGACACCTAAATTACACTTCTTATTCAGTCATTTGGATATTTTCCCCACGAACTTGGGCTCCGAAAGTGATGAACAAGGTGAAAAATTTCACCAGGAAATGGAAGAAATCGAGAGACGTTACAAAGGCTGGTGGGATGAACAAATGATGGCGCACTATTGTTGGTTCCTCATTCGCGAAGATCAATCCGAAAAAAACGCAAAAGTTCAAGTCGCTCGTCATTTTAATTTAAATTTTTTGAATTTACCCCGAATATAGTGTGTGAGCAATGAAAATTAAAATATTGTCGTTCCACAAAATCCTTAATAAAAACTTTATTTTTCATCAACTTTTGCGCTTAAAATGTTGGTAATTAAATAAACTATTTGGTAAAAAATAAAACATTCCAGATCTTTACTATAACGTAGAAAAAAAACGAAATAAAAATGAAAAATTTTGAAACAAACGTAAAAAAAAGGCAAATTTTTAACTTTGAGGTGCCATAACTCAGCCATTTCTTGTCAGATAGAAATTTGCAGCATATCGATGGAAAAGGAATTACCTTTCCAACGATATGCCATTTATCTTGATCGGACTTTTCGGTTGGGCTCCACAAGGGTTTGAGTGGGACCATACACCGAAAAACACAAAAGTACCGTTATCTAAGAAACGGTACTTAGAAAAAAATTACAGCGTTTTTCCTATTCAGGAGGTCCTAATTAACTTATCTAGGCATGTGGCGTTCTTGGTATTTTTCCAAATTAAAAATTTGTAAAGCTGTGTTATCCATTATGTTTAATTATGTATGTTTTAGCTGAGAATGTTATATTCTAATACATAAAATCACGTTTATGGTAATATCTTTGTCTTTCTTCAGCTTGAGGGATTAATTGATAATTCCATTGTCATTCAAATCTTGAGAATTGACAGCGCAATTATTAACTTTGTTGAATTTGCGATCAATATGTTGTGACCATTTTTTAGACATTCTTCAAAGTGTTTAGTTGAATTTATATTTTTTATGTGAAGTAAAGTTAAACTTTTGATAAGTTCTTTCATAAAAAAGGATTTTTTCTTCAGATTATAAACTCATATTTCACAAAAGTGACAAAAGTAAAGGAAATTTAAGGAGCGTGTAGTTTTTTCTTCAAGGTAAGCAAAATTATTGCGCCGTGGTCAGAGATTGATACTTAAGTGTATTATTTATTAAAAGGAGCATTTTTCTCTGTACAAAGGAAAACTATTTGAGTTCAAAGGGAAGAAAAGTGCTAAGAAAAGGATGTGTTAAACGCCACCACCAACACCTTTATTCACAGCCTGAATTTCTTCAGGACTATCGCACGCTTCCTTATATATGCAGGAAAAAACTCAGTTACGTAATTCCTAGCAAAGGTTCCATACATAACGGATCTTTAAATAAACGTGATCAGGATCACTAACAACACAACAACAGTATACATCAATTCCGCTACGATCGTCGTAATCTACAAAATCTACAGTTGTCAACAAATTTCTAAACATAAAATTTATAGTATAAAAATCATCAATATTACCTAACTTTTTCCTATTAACACTTAAATTAAATATACAAAAAAACTATAACTATATAATAACCTTCTGTAAGACATCTAGCTAAAACGATGTGAAGCTTTCATACCAAGTGCGGAAATAATTATATTAACAATATTAACAATACCTAATATTTTTCTAATTCAACCTTATTGAAATGTGTACACAATTATCCTACTTATCTCTAAATTAAACTAACATATACACTACTTTATACACCTTAAACCGCACAACTCTTAGAATATCACAAATAACTAACATTTTCTTAACGTGTATTACTTTAACTAAAATGAATTGGTCAAACATTTAAATATGAGTTAAATTATCATATTAACAATTAACATTAACTAAACATTTGTTGTGAGTGTAAAGTCTATCTTTTTATCATTCTTTATTTTTATAGATAATGGCATCTAAGTTTCTATAAATTATATTTAATAATCATTATTTACAAGTAGCAAAACAACAACAACAACAACCACACTAATTGATTGCAGGGACCAGCGTATCAACGAAGTGAAATGGAACATCTATTGTTATTGTAAGTGATGATTCTCTTTTATAGTAATTATTATTTTTTGTATTATTATAATTATTATTCAATTGCTTATTCTTTTGGTCCGATTCATACTGTCTCTTTTGTCCGAATTGTAAAATTTAATGCAATCATTAGTGCTCTTTAAAATTTTTCATTTACAATAATTAGTATGCTCACAAAATTTATTGAATGACGATCGAACGTCATTTCTTTTATGAATTGTTCTTTTCCTTTTGTCATTACTTAATAAACGTTTGTTAAATTTTTCTATTACGGAAATGAATCTCTAATTTTCTCATTAAAGGAAGGATGACCGTGGAAAGGTATGTGAGTGTAATTTAAAAGTTCATTTCTAATTTAGGGACAGATTTCAATTCAGGGTACTAAGTCTGTCATAGGTGTCTTTTAAGGTATTTGGGAGGGAACAATGTACCCTACACAGAAAATATTATCACCAAAAAATTTCCAAACAAAAGTTTTTTATAAAAATAAATTTTATCTTTAGTAAATGTTCTGTCCATAATCTTGACTTTTATTTAGAACGCAAACACCAATAATAACAACAAACACTTTTTGGAAAAAACCACCCCGATGACGACATACACACAAATAACAACAACAACAACAATCATAGCAAGAGAAATGCAATTGTACCAAGTTTGTTTACAAAAAATTTTTTAGTGAATCGATTAGTTAATGTGGTAGAGTTAATTCTCATTCATTTTTTTAGAATATTTACATAAACATTCAGACTTGAACACATTTAACAAAGTGAAATCTTCTAAATGGTTAATGGATGATGATGATGACACAGACAAACATTTTGTTTGATTAAGTAAATTATTTTGCTTAATAATTGTTAGCATTTTTAGACCAATTTGTTTATTAAATTCAGACAGAAATATTGTTTGATATTTTTCAGAAAATCCACTAAATACTTTTGTTTGATTTAGTAAATTGTTTTGTCTACAATTTGTAAATATTTTTAGACAAATTGTCTTATAGATTTAAACAATTTGTTCACTGAAAAAAACACGTTTTTTTCAATGAAATTGTTGAGGTATTTTTGTCTATATTTACAAATTCGTTTGTAGGTCCGTTCATAGACAAAATAATTACTATTTCATTGAATTCCTTTACAGAAAATGAAATTTATTTTTTTCTTTGTACATGGCATACCATCTAGCCATGGTTTCATTTATCTGTATAAATATTTCTTCTTTTATTTATGTGCATACTCTGTGGGTATGCGAGTATGCTATGTGCTTACACGGCATAATCCGGGTTAAGAAACAACCAC
Source organism: Panzeria rudis (assembly GCA_956483635.1). NCBI lineage: Eukaryota > Metazoa > Arthropoda > Insecta > Diptera > Tachinidae > Panzeria > Panzeria rudis. The sequence continues at coordinate 77,356,207 of OY101450.1, forward strand.
GCGTAGGCTTGAGCTAGCCGATCAACATTTTCATGCCCCTTAACCTTGTTTTTTGAGCGGTTATTTTCATTCGATATATAAGAATTGTTAACAGTTTCTTTTTATTCCAAAAATTTAACGGGCGTGTAACACAGTTACAGTTTTAGGTGGTTTTAAATAATTTTAAAGCTTGTTTACACTTTTTGCAAATTTTTGTCATATTGGCACTCATTCTTGTTTAAAATTTTGCGAGTTTTCAATATTTTTACGGTAGAAGTGATTTTGTCATGGACATACATAACTATGTGGGATGTTCATCTACACAAATTTAAAGATCTTTAAAATTGTCAACGTTAACAGAATATCGTTTATTTGAGTTGGACTTCACAGTACAGACCAGAGAAACAAGCCGTCTTAAAAAGTCGGTGGCGGCGGCTTAGGAAAAAATACTCGGCGGCGGCTCATAGCCGGCTGAAAGCGGCTGCTTTTGTATCTCACAAATTTCGCGAATATTTCGCGATGAAATGTATATAATCTATTCCACTTTTCAATGTTGAACTCCTTTATTGCGAAATGTTATAAAATTTTCTTTTCTTAATTTTTTTTTTTAAATTTGTATATAACATTTTTCGAACCCCTGACGACTTTCACATAATTTGTAATATGTAGTACAAATTTTCAACCAAAAAAACAATTAGCCGGCTGCAATTTAGAGCCGAGGCTAGCCGCACGAATCGGCGGCGGCTTGAAGTTACATTGAAAGTCGGCGGCGACTCTTAAGCCGGCTTTGAGCCGATCGGTTTGTTTCTCTGGTACAGACTTAAAAAAAATGTACGGACTTCTGGGGCACTCCTGGACTGTTAACGTGCTAAAACATCAAAAACCCCGACAGCGTTAATAAGACTAAAAATAAGATAACAAATCCATTTTTGCGGAACATAGCGGCTTTTACTGCCGGGAGCCATTGTTTAGAAGATTCGATTTTTAATGCTTTCCGACTGTAAGTCTCTATGTTCCGAGCTATTGGACTTGCTATTTTATTTTTAGGTTAGGTTAGGTTTTTTGATTTATTAAATTTATTTTTTAGTTTTTTTAAGTTCATTTTGTACACAGTTTGGTTTTTTAATGATTGTTTAAAGTTCACTTTTAACGCAGTCGGACTTTTTGGTGGTTAAGCAACTTTGAACCAATATAGTATTACTAGTTAAATTTAAACATATAACTTATATATATTTTTGCAATTCCCTTTTAATTTCCATTATTTTGATTCTTCACTCGATGGGTTTGGTAAACATTTTTTTTAAACGTATTACCTTTTCACGCCAAAAATCCACAATTTAGTTTTTTTTTCAAATACCTACCTAAGAACACTTGGGCTCTTAGGACGAATATAACGATACCTTCACTGTCGAAATCCATACAGGTGTTTGAAAAGTATGATGTAATAAAAAAATTTGCAAACATACATACAGAAACGCGGGAAAAACATAACCCTCCTTAGTAGTCTGGTAATTAAACATATAAATTTTATATATTTTTGTTATCTCCTTTTATATTCCTTTATTTTGATAAATTAAATGTATTTTTTGCGCCAAAAATCAGCCACTTTGTTTTTTTTTTAAAGCCGACGTAAGAACACTTAGGTTCTTAATACGAATATAACAATACCTTAACTGTCGAACATACGAGGTAATAAAGAAATCTACAAACATATATACAAGAAACGCGCGAAAAACATAACCGTTTTTGGCAGTCGGGTAATTAAACATGCAATATATATATATATATATATATATATATATATATATATATATATATATATATATATATATATATATATATATATATATATATATATATATATATATATATATATATATATATATATATATATATATATATATATATATATATATATATATATATATATATATATATATATATATATATATATATATATATATATATATATATATATATATATATATATATATATATATATATATATATATATATATATATATATATATATATATATATATATATATATAAAGTTTGAGGACAAAAAGTAATTTTAGGGACGGTCGTCAAGTTTTTATATACAGTATTTTCCCGATTTAACGAACCTAATTGTTGTCAGGATTGTTCGTTAAAGTGAATTGTTCCTTATATCCAGTATTAAAATATAAAAGGAAAGCCTCGTCTATTTTTATTGAAAAAAACTACGATGATATACATATGTTGTCTCGATGCACATACATGTGCACATAAATATATCGTCGCCTCATTATTGGTTTAGCGCATATGCCAAAAATTCGGAATGGAGAAAAACGAAAAATAATATTTACATGAAGTTTTCTCTTAATATACCCGATAGAATATTATTCACCACTGCTTCTGGCATATGTTTACAAAAAAATTAAACTTTTATGAATGCAGTTACAGTATAATTCGACTATATGGCGAATTGGACTATATCTTAATTTGTATATAAGCCAATTTTTGGTTTATATGTGAATCTCCATGAAATTATTTCTATTAACAATTAAAAAATAAAACTAACGTTTAGAAATGACTTCTTTATCTATTCAATTCTTAAGCTGTTTTCAGACTATTCCACAAGCGGTTCGACTACTGTAGAATATGCAACCCTGATCTAATGATTTTATAGAAATTGTTAAAGTTGTTTTTAGACTATTATACAAGCTGTTTGAATAACAAATTTTTTACTTACCTCTATTTTATGTTTGTATGTACACTTTCACAAATTTCATTTATTTTAAAATACTACTTCTTAACACACTTTATATGAAAAACACGCAATATGAGAAATTAATGACTAGATCATTTTAACAAGGTGTATGCAATGCCAAGTTGATAAATAATGTATCAGTCAAACTCTACGTAACAAAAAAGCTTTGTATATAGAGTTTGACATTTACCCCGTATAGTAGCTGCACTCGCGCACACACCTTATTAAAAATCTACTTTGTAAGAACCGTTATTAATGTAGCGTGGGCTTACATAGTGTCCACTTCTGATGAATTTTCATCATAACCCAACGTCTATACCTGATATATTTTTATCAGACAAATCGCGACCTCAGTCTTGTTTTGGACCACCGACCATTTAAAAAAAATTGAATTAAGTATGGGGTATACATATATATTTTGAATATCCTCTTTCAGAATTTAAAAACTGTTTCGCGAAATTGTTCCGGGTTTCTGAGATATCAAGCATTCATTGTGCTCGATATAATCATTTTTGATAAATTTTTTGTAAAAATTTATTTATTTTTTAATTAAAAAAATAAAAATCAGAAATCAAGTAAAATACCAAGTTCCATCAATATTAACTTTTTACTAAATACACACAACTTCAATTATACACACAACTTCAACGTTTTATTTCATGTAAATATCTTTTCTAATAACATTTATACGCTTATTTTAAAAAAAAAGTAGAAAATTTCATCTCAACAACAAGTTAATCAATACACAGCAGCAACATAAGCTACTTTTTACAAATAAAATAAAAAAGTGGCTCCTGGAGCACTAAACAAGATATATTACTTTCAGTAAAAATATGTTAAAATCTGACCGGATTGATGAAAGTTCACATTAATGTACATTTTTCTTCCAAACATATGCCGGAAGCAGTGGTGAGAATACAAAAAATTCTATCGGATATATTTTGAGAAAACGTTATGTAAATCTTCTTTGTTGTTTTTCTCCATTCCGACTTTTTGGCATATGGGCTAAACCAATACTGAGGTCGCGAAATTTCAAATTCCATATAGGAAAACAGCTAATATAAAACAGATTATTTTTCAATATAAGGTTTGACTTTTGTCATAATAAAAATATATCAGGTATAGACGTAGGATAAAGGCAGCCCGTTTTTTACTTCAGTTCAAGTCAACGTACATAACAAGCGGCAAAATATAATCACCTGAGCCAAGGCGAACTTATTAAACTTGGCCTCGACAAATATTGCGATTATTTATTATATATTACTATTTTCGCCGCTTTTATTTTTGATATACTTAGTTCAGATGTCAAATGTTTTGTTGACATATTTTTCAATATTTTTTTGACATCCAAATTGGGTATTTTGCAATGAGAGTTGAGGCGAGTATACCTCTTTTGAATTTGAATTGTCCCAACGCGACCTGTTTTTTGCATAGTGCTTGTCAAATATCCGACTGTAACACCGCATCTTGACGAGACTTAAGTTTTGTCAACGTTCAGGCGATGCAAGTCTTATTGATCAGCTTCCTATTTTGTAGGAGAGAGAGAGAGAGGCAAGAGGAAAGAAACGAGTGCACACTATCATTTAAGTAGCATACACATTGGCGAACTTGAGTGACAGTTTTGCTCAAATTTTGGCTTGATCGATAGTGTGAACATAAATTTCGTCAGTCAACAGTCAACCACAAAAATTTTTGAGGTTGAGTGACAGTCAGCGGCCATATTGGTTTTTGACTGATAGTGTGAACCAAATAGTGTCAGTCAAGAGTTATGAGCGGCTGAATTAAAACTTTGCAAAGTAAACTTTGCTAGTGCAAAAGGGGTGTAATAATTGTTATAGCAAATAATTCGCTCGTCAAGACGCACTGTTCATTCACATATCAATCATACAATCATGCATAAGAAAGAAACACTCTGCAGACAAAATGACTAGTATAAGGTTAGATATATACTAGTTGCTTTTTTATTCATACTAGTTGCCTAACTGTCCTTTTTCGATGTATCGAACTATCGATTTTAACATTAGGATGTCATAGGAGCCCAACTAGTGCATTTTTACATAGTTATATGCTAGTTGCAATACTAGTTATTATAGACTAGTATCTTTTATAGTTTTTTAAATATTAAAAAAACATTTGGCTCAACCGGGGTATGATCACACAGTCCTCATATTTCAAGGCATCTACTCTATCCACTGAGCCTTTTCTACTTATTATATTTAGAGCTGAAATTTTGTTTTATGTATTTACACCTGAAAATATGGCAATTTTTAAAATATAATTTAAATTAATAGTATCACTACAACTAGTTGTATGACTGTTCCAAAACTTTGTTGTTTGACTAGTATCGTTACTAGCCTCATTACAACTAGTAAGATGGCAGTCCTTTGTTGACTATTAACGTTACAACTAGTAATATGACTGTCCCAACTGGTTGTACATTTAGCTGCAGGGCAATTAAGCGATAAAGGTGTACTTAGTAAAATCGTATCGCGTAACGTTAGAGCTTTCAAAGCCGCTCAACTTTAGGCGTTAGTTATAGAAAACATATCACCCCAAGCAATTTTGTCGGCTGTTAGTATTAGATTGTATTGCCTTTGGCATTAGTTTGACATTTACTACGTAAAAATCTACTTTCTGCAGATTTTCTACGTGATAAAAGAGACGATACGTTTATAGTAAACAGCAACAAGCTTTGTTTTTGTTACAGATTTTGCCAACGAACGCGATACGTTTTTACTAACTAGACCTTAAGACTTTCATCGTCTGAACGCTAAAGAAAATTCAAATGAAAAAATATGTATAACATAGTGTCCACACCTGATGAAATTTCATCATAACACCTAGAGGCTCCGATTCACTATCCTACACGATCGCACGATTCATTCACAGGACAATTTTACAAAGGTTTGATCGACTTTAAAAAATCGTTTAAAAATGGCGTTGTAGATGCCACACTATTATACAAAAATGATGCAAACACATCTGCTTGTATTGTGCATGGTGAAATAAGTATACAGGTAGCCGCATAAGGGCAATAAATACAATACAAAAAAATAGATAATGCTTGTCAAAAATATACACTTGCTGGTCTTGGCTTATGCACAAAACTACCAGAGCAAAAAATTATCAGCTGACGTTATGCTGCCAACTGTATACTTATTACACCATGGTATTGTGTATAAACATGATCGCATGCAAACTATCATTTTATAAAACTTTTCATAAACTTTTGCGAAATCGCACGACTTGCCAAAAAAATCTGCCACAGAGTTGCATTTTTAGTCCACACTACCATACTTTTCTAGCACACATTTAATATTTGGCAGATCGCGCGATTGCGTAGGATAGTGAATCATGGCCATAATATAACGCCGGCAGAGAAATTATAAATTTTTAATATATATCAATACATTGGGGTACACGTTGATCAATTTAAGTCATGGTAAATTATATCTTCTTCGTCGTACAGCTAAGATCGAACATTTAGAGCTTTATATGGACAACAATAACCACCAAAAAAGCTATTATATTTTTATTATAAGCTTTATTTAATAAATATCATAAAATATATGGTTTTTCATAAAAAAAATTATTTCTTATACTTTTCACTAATTCTAATAAAGAGAATAAACGATAAAGTAAAAACAATAAATGATATGACGTTTCATATCGTAATATATTTATCTGAGCTTGACCTCTGATGATTATAGCATAACGCTGAAATAACATTAATAAATTGGGTCTATATACGTGATGAGTTTTCATCACGATATCAATTTGACGTTCATCATAATATAAATTCATCAGGTGTGGACACTATGTTAGAGATTTTTGTGTTTGCAATTGTCAAAATCTGTTGCTAACGTCTTCACGAGCCATTGATTTGGCTTGAAAAAAGTTTAAGTCGATATAAAAAAACACTAAAATTTTTGGGATGTTTTTATGTATGAAGTTTGACATATGTTAGAACAAAATTATGTCTCGTGAAGACGGAGTGTAACAAGAAAATGACAGTGTGGACAGTAAATGTTAGTGTTCGGACACGTGTTTGAAAATTTATGTTCAAACACAAGGCAGAGCAATTACCTCCGTCTCGACTTGCAATAAATCTGTTACATATATTGCAGCAGTTGTCAAAATTACGTTATTGCTAATGGAGACAGCTCATTGCAGGTGTTTGCAATATGTGTTGCACTTATTGTCAAAGATTTTTTGTTAACAATTACTGCAAACATAGATCGTCAAATTGCATAGTAATTTTTGCTTCACATTTTTGTACTGCGTTTGCGTTTTGATAAAATGAATAAAATTAATAACCATATTGAAATAATGAATAGTATTGCGAAAAAATTGTGTAGAAGCACATTTTTCGTATTCAATATTACTTTTTATGTACATAAAAATCAGAAATACATTGATTTGTTAATAATGCATTGTATTGCATTGTGCTATGTGTTGTCATATCGTTAACATAATAAAGCAATAAGCAATATTGCTATCTTTTTTCTGCCGACATTAAGGGCCATGGCGTCTTATCAAACTGTTTGATCAAACCCATTTAGATTTGTTCGTCAAACCATAATGTTGAACATAAGCTGTCAAATTTGATCGGCATTTGTTGTTTGCGTGAATTAAACAAAACAAACTTGTAGCTGTGGTAAAAATACAAAGTTTTTTAAATAAAATAAAGCAAATTAAAATAAAATAGTTTTAAACAATATTAAATAAATTAAAATAAAGACAAAAAAACATCGATCCATTCACAGTGAATTGTTTAAATTTATGTCCAATACCACAATACGTGTTCTATAGCTCAGAACATAAGCCTATACATGAACATCTTTGTGCTGTTATTCTGCCGGCGTTATTTCTTATGTTCGGAAATAAATATTGCGCGTGGAGACGTGCAGATACGTGTTAATTTTTTTTACTAACACAATGATAAAAAAGGTGAGTTTGAAGCACCATTTGATGCCGGTTTGATAAGTTGCCATCCCGCTTTATTGCTCTTTTACTGGGGTATTTATTGCTACACGATCGCACGATTCATTCACAGGACAATTTTACAAAGGTTTGATCGACTTTAAAAAATCGTTTAAAAATGGCGTTGTAGATGCCACACTATTATACAAAAATGATGCAAACACATCTGCTTGTATTGTGCATGGTGAAATAAGTATACAGGTAGCCGCATAAGGGCAATAAATACAATGCAAAAAAATAGATAATGCTTGTCAAAAATATACACTTGCTGGTCTTGGCTTATGCACAAAACTACCAGAGCAAAAAATTATCAGCTGACGTTATGCTGCCAACTGTATACTTATTACACCATGGTATTGTGTATAAACATGATCGCATGCAAACTATCATTTTATAAAACTTTTCATAAACTTTTGCGAAATCGCACGACTTGCCAAAAAAATCTGCCACAGAGTTGCATTTTTAGTCCACACTACCATACTTTTCTGGCACACATTTAATATTTGGCAGATCGCGCGATTGCGTAGGATAGTGAATCATGGTCATAATATAACGCCGGCAGAGAAATTATAAATTTTTAATATATATCAATACATTGGGGTACACGTTGATCAATTTAAGTCATGGTAAATTATATCTTCTTCGTCGTACAGCTAAGATCGAACATTTAGAGCTTTATATGGACAACAATAACCACCAAAAAAGCTATTATATTTTTATTATAAGCTTTATTTAATAAATATCATAAAATATATGGTTTTTCATAAAAAAAATTATTTCTTATACTTTTCACTAATTCTAATAAAGAGAATAAACGATAAAGTAAAAACAATAAATGATATGACGTTTCATATCGTAATATATTTATCTGAGCTTGACCTCTGATAATTATAGCATAACGCTGAAATAACATTAATAAATTGGGTCTATATACGTGATGAGTTTTCATCACGATATCAATTTGACGTTCATCATAATATAAATTCATCAGGTGTGGACACTATGTTAGAGATTTTTGTGTTTGCAATTGTCAAAATCTGTTGCTAACGTCTTCACGAGCCATTGATTTGGCTTGAAAAAAGTTTAAGTCGATATAAAAAAACACTAAAATTTTTGGGATGTTTTTATGTATGAAGTTTGACATATGTTAGAACAAAATTATGTCTCGTGAAGACGGAGTGTAACAAGAAAATGACAGTGTGGACAGTAAATGTTAGTGTTCGGACACGTGTTTGAAAATTTATGTTCAAACACAAGGCAGAGCAATTACCTCCGTCTCGACTTGCAATAAATCTGTTACATATATTGCAGCAGTTGTCAAAATTACGTTATTGCTAATGGAGACAGCTCATTGCAGGTGTTTGCAATATGTGTTGCACTTATTGTCAAAGATTTTTTGTTAACAATTACTGCAAACATAGATCGTCAAATTGCATAGTAATTTTTGCTTCACATTTTTGTACTGCGTTTGCGTTTTGATAAAATGAATAAAATTAATAACCATATTGAAATAATGAATAGTATTGCGAAAAAATTGTGTAGAAGCACATTTTTCGTATTCAATATTACTTTTTATGTACATAAAAATCAGAAATACATTGATTTGTTAATAATGCATTGTATTGCATTGTGCTATGTGTTGTCATATCGTTAACATAATAAAGCAATAAGCAATATTGCTATCTTTTTTCTGCCGACATTAAGGGCCATGGCGTCTTATCAAACTGTTTGATCAAACCCATTTAGATTTGTTCGTCAAACCATAATGTTGAACATAAGCTGTCAAATTTGATCGGCATTTGTTGTTTGCGTGAATTAAACAAAACAAACTTGTAGCTGTGGTAAAAATACAAAGTTTTTTAAATAAAATAAAGCAAATTAAAATAAAATAGTTTTAAACAATATTAAATAAATTAAAATAAAGACAAAAAAACATCGATCCATTCACAGTGAATTGTTTAAATTTATGTCCAATACCACAATACGTGTTCTATAGCTCAGAACATAAGCCTATACATGAACATCTTTGTGCTGTTATTCTGCCGGCGTTATTTCTTATGTTCGGAAATAAATATTGCGCGTGGAGACGTGCAGATACGTGTTAATTTTTTTTACTAACACAATGATAAAAAAGGTGAGTTTGAAGCACCATTTGATGCCGGTTTGATAAGTTGCCATCCCGCTTTATTGCTCTTTTACTGGGGTATTTATTGCTACACGATCGCACGATTCATTCACAGGACAATTTTACAAAGGTTTGATCGACTTTAAAAAATCGTTTAAAAATGGCGTTGTAGATGCCACACTATTATACAAAAATGATGCAAACACATCTGCTTGTATTGTGCATGGTGAAATAAGTATACAGGTAGCCGCATAAGGGCAATAAATACAATACAAAAAAATAGATAATGCTTGTCAAAAATATACACTTGCTGGTCTTGGCTTATGCACAAAACTACCAGAGCAAAAAATTATCAGCTGACGTTATGCTGCCAACTGTATACTTATTACACCATGGTATTGTGTATAAACATGATCGCATGCAAACTATCATTTTATAAAACTTTTCATAAACTTTTGCGAAATCGCACGACTTGCCAAAAAAATCTGCCACAGAGTTGCATTTTTAGTCCACACTACCATACTTTTCTGGCACACATTTAATATTTGGCAGATCGCGCGATTGCGTAGGATAGTGAATCATGGTCATAATATAACGCCGGCAGAGAAATTATAAATTTTTAATATATATCAATACATTGGGGTACACGTTGATCAATTTAAGTCATGGTAAATTATATCTTCTTCGTCGTACAGCTAAGATCGAACATTTAGAGCTTTATATGGACAACAATAACCACCAAAAAAGCTATTATATTTTTATTATAAGCTTTATTTAATAAATATCATAAAATATATGGTTTTTCATAAAAAAAATTATTTCTTATACTTTTCACTAATTCTAATAAAGAGAATAAACGATAAAGTAAAAACAATAAATGATATGACGTTTCATATCGTAATATATTTATCTGAGCTTGACCTCTGATGATTATAGCATAACGCTGAAATAACATTAATAAATTGGGTCTATATACGTGATGAGTTTTCATCACGATATCAATTTGACGTTCATCATAATATAAATTCATCAGGTGTGGACACTATGTTAGAGATTTTTGTGTTTGCAATTGTCAAAATCTGTTGCTAACGTCTTCACGAGCCATTGATTTGGCTTGAAAAAAGTTTAAGTCGATATAAAAAAACACTAAAATTTTTGGGATGTTTTTATGTATGAAGTTTGACATATGTTAGAACAAAATTATGTCTCGTGAAGACGGAGTGTAACAAGAAAATGACAGTGTGGACAGTAAATGTTAGTGTTCGGACACGTGTTTGAAAATTTATGTTCAAACACAAGGCAGAGCAATTACCTCCGTCTCGACTTGCAATAAATCTGTTACATATATTGCAGCAGTTGTCAAAATTACGTTATTGCTAATGGAGACAGCTCATTGCAGGTGTTTGCAATATGTGTTGCACTTATTGTCAAAGATTTTTTGTTAACAATTACTGCAAACATAGATCGTCAAATTGCATAGTAATTTTTGCTTCACATTTTTGTACTGCGTTTGCGTTTTGATAAAATGAATAAAATTAATAACCATATTGAAATAATGAATAGTATTGCGAAAAAATTGTGTAGAAGCACATTTTTCGTATTCAATATTACTTTTTATGTACATAAAAATCAGAAATACATTGATTTGTTAATAATGCATTGTATTGCATTGTGCTATGTGTTGTCATATCGTTAACATAATAAAGCAATAAGCAATATTGCTATCTTTTTTCTGCCGACATTAAGGGCCATGGCGTCTTATCAAACTGTTTGATCAAACCCATTTAGATTTGTTCGTCAAACCATAATGTTGAACATAAGCTGTCAAATTTGATCGGCATTTGTTGTTTGCGTGAATTAAACAAAACAAACTTGTAGCTGTGGTAAAAATACAAAGTTTTTTAAATAAAATAAAGCAAATTAAAATAAAATAGTTTTAAACAATATTAAATAAATTAAAATAAAGACAAAAAAACATCGATCCATTCACAGTGAATTGTTTAAATTTATGTCCAATACCACAATACGTGTTCTATAGCTCAGAACATAAGCCTATACATGAACATCTTTGTGCTGTTATTCTGCCGGCGTTATTTCTTATGTTCGGAAATAAATATTGCGCGTGGAGACGTGCAGATACGTGTTAATTTTTTTTACTAACACAATGATAAAAAAGGTGAGTTTGAAGCACCATTTGATGCCGGTTTGATAAGTTGCCATCCCGCTTTATTGCTCTTTTACTGGGGTATTTATTGCTACACGATCGCACGATTCATTCACAGGACAATTTTACAAAGGTTTGATCGACTTTAAAAAATCGTTTAAAAATGGCGTTGTAGATGCCACACTATTATACAAAAATGATGCAAACACATCTGCTTGTATTGTGCATGGTGAAATAAGTATACAGGTAGCCGCATAAGGGCAATAAATACAATACAAAAAAATAGATAATGCTTGTCAAAAATATACACTTGCTGGTCTTGGCTTATGCACAAAACTACCAGAGCAAAAAATTATCAGCTGACGTTATGCTGCCAACTGTATACTTATTACACCATGGTATTGTGTATAAACATGATCGCATGCAAACTATCATTTTATAAAACTTTTCATAAACTTTTGCGAAATCGCACGACTTGCCAAAAAAATCTGCCACAGAGTTGCATTTTTAGTCCACACTACCATACTTTTCTAGCACACATTTAATATTTGGCAGATCGCGCGATTGCGTAGGATAGTGAATCATGGCCATAATATAACGCCGGCAGAGAAATTATAAATTTTTAATATATATCAATACATTGGGGTACACGTTGATCAATTTAAGTCATGGTAAATTATATCTTCTTCGTCGTACAGCTAAGATCGAACATTTAGAGCTTTATATGGACAACAATAACCACCAAAAAAGCTATTATATTTTTATTATAAGCTTTATTTAATAAATATCATAAAATATATGGTTTTTCATAAAAAAAATTATTTCTTATACTTTTCACTAATTCTAATAAAGAGAATAAACGATAAAGTAAAAACAATAAATGATATGACGTTTCATATCGTAATATATTTATCTGAGCTTGACCTCTGATGATTATAGCATAACGCTGAAATAACATTAATAAATTGGGTCTATATACGTGATGAGTTTTCATCACGATATCAATTTGACGTTCATCATAATATAAATTCATCAGGTGTGGACACTATGTTAGAGATTTTTGTGTTTGCAATTGTCAAAATCTGTTGCTAACGTCTTCACGAGCCATTGATTTGGCTTGAAAAAAGTTTAAGTCGATATAAAAAAACACTAAAATTTTTTGGATGTTTTTATGTATGAAGTTTGACATATGTTAGAACAAAATTATGTCTCGTGAAGACGGAGTGTAACAAGAAAATGACAGTGTGGACAGTAAATGTTAGTGTTCGGACACGTGTTTGAAAATTTATGTTCAAACACAAGGCAGAGCAGTTACCTCCGTCTCGACTTGCAATAAATCTGTTACATATATTGCAGCAGTTGTCAAAATTACGTTATTGCTAATGGAGACAGCTCATTGCAGGTGTTTGCAATATGTGTTGCACTTATTGTCAAAGATTTTTTGTTAACAATTACTGCAAACATAGATCGTCAAATTGCATAGTAATTTTTGCTTCACATTTTTGTACTGCGTTTGCGTTTTGATAAAATGAATAAAATTAATAACCATATTGAAATAATGAATAGTATTGCGAAAAAAATGTGTAGAAGCACATTTTTCGTATTCAATATTACTTTTTATGTACATAAAAATCAGAAATACATTGATTTGTTAATAATGCATTGTATTGCATTGTGCTATGTGTTGTCATATCGTTAACATAATAAAGCAATAAGCAATATTGCTATCTTTTTTCTGCCGACATTAAGGGCCATGGCGTCTTATCAAACTGTTTGATCAAACCCATTTAGATTTGTTCGTCAAACCATAATGTTGAACATAAGCTGTCAAATTTGATCGGCATTTGTTGTTTGCGTGAATTAAACAAAACAAACTTGTAGCTGTGGTAAAAATACAAAGTTTTTTAAATAAAATAAAGCAAATTAAAATAAAATAGTTTTAAACAATATTAAATAAATTAAAATAAAGACAAAAAAACATCGATCCATTCACAGTGAATTGTTTAAATTTATGTCCAATACCACAATACGTGTTCTATAGCTCAGAACATAAGCCTATACATGAACATCTTTGTGCTGTTATTCTGCCGGCGTTATTTCTTATGTTCGGAAATAAATATTGCGCGTGGAGACGTGCAGATACGTGTTAATTTTTTTTACTAACACAATGATAAAAAAGGTGAGTTTGAAGCACCATTTGATGCCGGTTTGATAAGTTGCCATCCCGCTTTATTGCTCTTTTACTGGGGTATTTATTGCTAGTCGAGACGGATGATTATGTTAGACGTTACTGCTCTATTGCTGAGACAACAATAACCACCAAAAAAGCTATTATATTTTTATTATAAGCTTTATTTAATAAATATCATAAAATATATGTTTTTTCATAAAAAAAATTATTTCTTATACTTTTCACTAATTCTAATAAAGAGAATAAACGATAAAGTAAAAACAATAAATGATATGACGTTTCATATCGTAATATATTTATCTGAGCTTGACCTCTGATGATTATAGCATAACGCTGAAATAACATTAATAAATTGGGTCTATATACGTGATGAGTTTTCATCACGATATCAATTTGACGTTCATCATAATATAAATTCATCAGGTGTGGACACTATGTTAGAGATTTTTGTGTTTGCAATTGTCAAAATCTGTTGCTAACGTCTTCACGAGCCATTGATTTGGCTTGAAAAAAGTTTAAGTCGATATAAAAAAACACTAAAATTTTTGGGATGTTTTTATGTATGACATATGTTAGAACAAAATTATGTCTCGTGAAGACGGAGTGTAACAAGAAAATGACAGTGTGAACAGTAAATGTTAGTGTTCGGACACGTGTTTGAAAATTTATGCTCAAACACAAGGCAGAGCAATTACCTCCGTCTCGACTTGCAATAAATCTGTTACATATATTGCAGCAGTTGTCAAAATTACGTTATTGCTAATGGAGACAGCTCATTGCAGGTGTTTGCAATATGTGTTGCACTTATTGTCAAAGATTTTTTGTAACAATTACTGCAAACATAGATCGTCAAATTGCATAGTAATTTTTGCTTCACATTTTTGTACTGCGTTTGCGTTTTGATAAAATGAATAAAATTAATAACCATATTGAAATAATGAATAGTATTGCGAAAAAATTGTGTAGAAGCACATTTTTCGTATTCAATATTACTTTTTATGTACATAAAAATCAGAAATACATTGATTTGTTAATAATGCATTGTATTGCATTGTGCTATGTGTTGTCATATCGTTAACATAATAAAGCAATAAGCAATATTGCTATCTTTTTTCTGCCGACATTAAGGGCCATGGCGTCTTATCAAACTGTTTGATCAAACCCATTTAGATTTGTTCGTCAAACCATAATGTTGAACATAAGCTGTCAAATTTGATCGGCATTTGTTGTTTGCGTGAATTGAACAAAACAAACTTGTAGCTGTGGTAAAAATACAAAGTTTTTTAAATAAAATAAAGCAAATTAAAATAAAATAGTTTTAAACAATATTAAATAAATTAAAATAAAGACAAAAAAACATCGATCCATTCACAGTGAATTGTTTAAATTTATGTCCAATACTACAATACGTGTTCTATAGCTCAGAACATAAGCCTATACATGAACATCTTTGTGCTGTTATTCTGCCGGCGTTATTTCTTATGTTCGGAAATAAATATTGCGCGTGGAGACGTGCAGATACGTGTTAATTTTTTTTACTAACACAATGATAAAAAAGGTGAGTTTGAAGCACCATTTGATGCCGGTTTGATAAGTTGCCATCCCGCTTTATTGCTCTTTTACTGGGGTATTTATTGCTAGTCGAGACGGATGATTATGTTAGACGTTACTGCTCTATTGCTGAGATATTTATTGCTAACCGAGACGGGGGTTTTGTGACAACAAAAACTGTTAAATTTAGTTTGTATGTGGTTGTTTCTGTATAGTTTGTTTGTTTTCATGGAAAAAGAAGAAAGGAAGTAAACAAAGACATATTTCAATTGTTTTTTAGTTAATTGTACATTGAGTGTTGTGTTTTTCTTCCGACCAAATTTGACGTGGGATGACGGAAAATCGTTCCAAATTCAAAAATTAATTGTACATTATTTATGTTCATATTCATAAACATTTTTATAAACAGAAAAGTAATAAAGTGAAATATGTGGAATATTTATAAAATGCCGTGCAAGATTAGTACACGAATTTATAAAAATTGTGTCCAAACATCTCTAAGTTTACCCTACCCCAAGGCGAATTCATAACAGGTGGACTGATAGAATACCTGTTTATTTTTCGTTCATTTTCTCTGTTTGTATTTTTGATCTAGTAAATGTCAAATGCTTCGTTGACATATTTTTCAATACTTTTTTGACAAAAAATTCTTAATTTAAAAGCGAGGGTAGTTAGGCAAGTTTTTAGTTGCTTTGTTTTTGTAAGCAAAGTAATGGCGCATCACTACAATGTATTTTGATGTTTTGGAACTCAGCCATAGTTTCAATAAAGAGCTGACAAATTTACATATACTACAATTCAAATAAATTTATAAAAATTTACTTTTTCAGACTAATATTTAGCATGATCAGTAAAGCGCCCCACATACTTACAATATAATTGTGCCATTTTTTATATTGCACAATAATATCGCCAATGTACATATCATATTAGAAGGTTGCACAAAATATTAGCCAAAATTAAAAAGCTTTTCATTTTTGTTTCACAATAAAGAAAATTGTGTAGTGTGTTGGCAACATTACTCATTGTTATGTTTACTTTTTCAGTCTGGAAAATTGTGCAATATTTTGTTTGAAAGTTTTGTGCAATTTATTGCAGAGTGTAGGTCAAAACGACAATAATATGTACAATAATATGTGCAATAATGTTGTATAATGGGTCGGACGCTTAAGAGCTTGAAATTATAGAGGCATTTTGTGAGCTAACCTTATTTGACATATTTTAAGCCGAATACTTCGCAAAATTGAAATTTAATTCAGATAAAAGTGGCATATGTACGAGCGGACGAAAAGGATAAAATATTTTATCACAATAAAAAAACTGCAATAAGGAGGTTTTCTAAAATACATAGAAAATTATTACTTGTACTAAATAAACTATTGTACTTTAAAAATACGAATAGTTCCAAAAATGGTACAATTGTACCAACTTGGCCTTCACTCGTCCAGATTATCGATCATGGGTGACACTCAACCCGTTATTCGAGAAAAAAATTTGACACACAAACATAGAAAATAACAATATTTAATGCGCTTTATTGATAACAATTTTTTATAATGATTTTTTTTTATTTAATTATATAATTTCTTTTAATTTAACAACTCCCCATACGATTTAGTCTTAACATCTCACACAGACAACCTTGCATTTTACAAATACATATATGTATATGAATTCCTGATTGTTCCTCGCCCAAGCTATGAAGTTTATGCTACAAAAAATAGCTCTTGACTGATATTTTTTGATACACACTATCCAAGCCGAATTCATAACACGTGGACTGTACAGATCAGCTGTTTATTTTTTGCTCATTTTCTCCGCTTATACTTTTGATCTGGTTACCATGTCAAATGCTTTGTTCACATATTTTCCAGTACATTTTTTGAGAAAGAAACCGGATATTTTCCAAAGTGAATTAAGGCGAGTCTACCTATTGTGAATTTGCTTTGACACTATTAGTAAAACACCATTATGGACGCTGACTGTCACTCAACCGTAAACATGTTTGTGGTTGACTGCTGACTGACAAAATTTGCGGGTACACCAAAAGAAATTCATAACAGGTAGACTAGATTATTATATAAGCTTTTCGACTTCTGTACAAAATGCATCCCTGATATAATGTGTTGTTATTGCTTTTCTAAAACTTTCCATAAACTCATTAGATCAGTGTTGCATTTTCGACAGAAGTCGAACGTCTTGTTAGATAGTGTAAAGTAGGCATTACTAAAAACGTATCGTTGGTTTTATCACGTAGAAAATCAACATAAAGTAGATTTTTTACGTAGCAAATATCAAACTTATGACAAGTGCATTATAATCTAATACTAACTGCTAACAAAATCTTGGGGTGATACGTTTTCTATAACTAACACCCCGACCACAAGAGCAATAAGTATGGCAATGATTGCCGTGGCAACTGTCAAATTCGATAGCCGACACAAGATATTTCCGTGTGGACCGTATGAATTGTGTTCAAATACATACTCAGCAACAAATTTTAAAATACATTGCTGAGCAATAATCTTTTAACACAAGCTGTCAAATTCAATTGCCATTTGAGTTTTTTTTTTGTGAAAAGTGAAAAAAATTAGCAATAAAGCTAATTTATAAAAGAAAGTCGCTGGAAAATGTAAAAATTATTATTTATGTAATTATAAATTACATACATAAAAGAACTCAGTGTAAATAACTAACAACCTTCTTCAGAAAAATTGTCAATTTAATGTTTTAACAGCCTAACCCACGATGTAGATCGACAACTCGAGCGGTTGACGACAAGTCACTAATTATAGTTCGTTTGAGCGACCCACTAACTATCGACTTGTCGGTCCTCAAGCTATACGTTGTTCACGTAATGCATTTAGTCATAGTCAAATTAGCATATTGCTACATCAAAGATTTCACATATAAAACGCTACTTTGAAAATAAACAGCGCTGAAATGTGAAAAGTGTACCATAGAAAATACTACGCAAGCGACTTGCCAAACATGACAGAAATTTGCGTTTGTGCAAGCCTGTTGTGTAGTATATGGCAATATTTCTACGCTTGGCAAGCGGCTTGGCAAGCTGCTTGCAGAAAAATCGAAAAAATTTGATATTTTGACTGCCATATTGAATTTGTGGCAAGCTGATTGTATAATCTATTGTAAAATTAGCTGATTTGCAGCAAAATTTCCATAGAGTGAGGTTGTCGTGGAAAATTACAATTTAAATTAGTGATTAATGTGAAAAATCTTTCCTTGTACGAGCTAGTTTTTGTAGTCTGTGTGCAAATGAAAAAAGTATGTTTGCCAAGCCGCTTGCGTATTTTATTTGGCCCTTTACTACAAATGTAAACAAAAGACATGTTTCAATATTGTAACACAAAAACACATTTGTGTATGTGATTTATGAACATATTTTATAATCAGGAATTTTTGTCAGATTAAAGCCACTTACCCACTATTGGATGCGTAATTTATTAGCCTTTCAAAGATATAACACGTTTTGATCAAACTAGCATTTGGTTCTGGATGGCGCTTGAAAACTTAATGCAATATACCGATAAAGCCGCATGCGTTGTTAATGAGCTAAAAATTATAGCTTTATTTACGACGGCATCTACAATGTATTCTAAGGAACAAGTGCTCAAGCAATCATGAAAACACTATTTCATTTTGGACGCGTTCAATTATTTATTGCTGGGTAATAACGTTTCCTTAACATTAGTCATGCTTTATTTTGTAATACGTTTGGTCCCTTCTGTAGACTCCAACAATATCGAAATAATACTTTTCACCAGTTCGCTATAACAATTTTAGTAAATGCTCTATACAAGCTAAAAATATTAATCTTGTTTCTGGAAGTAGATAGCGGCCATACATTGAAGACTTTAAATCATTTGAGAACAAATTCATTTTACATTTAAGCGGCCTTCAGACTATTAGATTTAGTATTAATACTTGTGAAAAACTCAAATCTTAAGTAAAAATTCAATAGTGTGAAAACAAATTGTTATGATCAGTCAAATAATACGTAAAGAAATTCGACAGTATTATGGTATTCGTCATTTTTAGGAAATTTTCTAAGCAATCACATTTTGCATTTTATCTGGGTTGTCTTTTGCACAAACAAACAGAGGAATAACAAAAACAGTTGTGTATTTGTTTGCCGACATAAATAAAGAAAAAGAAGAACGAAAAAATTTGCCTTATTGCAAATTATTTATGTTACGTTTTATTTGGAATGTGATAGTGTAGAAACAAAATGTAATGATGAGATTTTCTTTGAGATTTTTTGACAGTCAGACTGATTTTGATTTGATTTTCGTCTTACAAAATCTAATAAAAATCTCAAAGCTTGTACTACAATGTGAAATGGCCTTTATAAATATCTTCCTTAAGTGTAACTTGGACGACTGCAGGATGTATATATCATGACGATTATATCCTTTAGCTACTTATATCATATAGAGTTAAATTATGGACTTAGAGACTAGAAAAATATTGCAACATTATTTTGGATCGTTTTCTTTTACCCATTGCACAGGAAATGTGCAAAGATATATCGCCATTATTGTTCTTTATATTAGAATTGGAATAAGCTGATAGTAGAATTCTCAGAACGCCATCGTGTCCATAACAACAGGATGTCTATAGTGGTGTGTCACCATCGTTATGGCAGATATTTGGACTGGCTCCATGTTTTAGTAGTTCGCTGTATCATTGACATTGGCCATTTTGAGCTGAGAAACCATACTTTATACAGCTGATATTATAAGCACAGAACTTCTACACTTTTTCGCAAATCAGAGGCTCGTATGTCGTTTTAGAATCAAAACCACCTGATAAAATTTATTCGCTTTGCATCGGGAATAACCATTCCCTGTTGCTTTATGTAAAGGAGTATTAAAACACCGTCAATATATAACCAAACTATAAAAATCTATATTAAAATACATATATATCTTTGCAGTTTGACATTACATATTGAATTGGCTAAGCCCTGCGCATACCTTGCCATTATGCCATCACTATTGCATTCAATGATGCTTCATTCTCTGGTTTAAAGTAATACAAGTGCTTAAAAACACTTAAATTGTACTAAAGTAAAACAATTTTATTTTAGCAACACTGACAAAATTGTGGCAAACTGCAAAGGTGCTCAAAATTTTAACGCAGTCGAGAAATGAAATGTAAATTTTAAGAGAAGTCTGGCAACATATTTATATGCATAACAGAGAAAAAATTAGAGAATATATTCCCAACTTGCATGCAGCGTAAGGTAAATGTCCTCCAACATAACAGGACGTAAGAAAAATCATTTTTTTTACTAATA
The DNA here is from genome assembly GCA_956483635.1 of Panzeria rudis. Taxonomy (NCBI): domain Eukaryota; kingdom Metazoa; phylum Arthropoda; class Insecta; order Diptera; family Tachinidae; genus Panzeria; species Panzeria rudis. Next base: position 77,377,272 of record OY101450.1, read on the forward strand.
TTATTGAAAATTATTGTTAAATAACAATATTAATTTTAATGCAAAGCAATAATTTTTAGATTTCCATAACAAAATGCTAACTCCGAAGCAAAATGATTATTTTTCACCAAACATAATAATTATTTTTCGACTTTTTCGTGGTGCTCTGCATTCTAGTAGTCAAGCGTTTTCATTTAATACTCATTTCACGGTGGCAGAAAAAAGTTATATTATCTCCCACTTTCTGCTAGCCGTCATTTTGGATCTGGAATTTTTTCATGGCGTACTGCATTCTACTAGTCAACCCCTTCCATTTGATATCCATATTGAGGTGTTTGTAATCAAATAACTAATCAATAGGAAGGGGACAAAACTAAATATTACCTTTTATGGGCGTGGCGCGGCCCACTTTTCTAATTCCAAAATTGTGTTATTAGAAATATAGGCACCTACCAAATTTCAGATCAATCGGTTGACAGGAACGGTGTACATTTTCAATTACTATATTCTACCCGACGACACAAACTAGATAAGGTAAATAAAAAGGGTGAATTCCAAAACATCAAAATATATTGCAGTGATGCGACTTTACTCTGTTTACAAAACAAAGCACCTAAGAATTTGCATCACTACAAGGTATTTTGATGTTTTGGAACTCGACCAAAAATGTTTGAATTTGTAATAAAATACCGTCAGTGCATTAGTGAAAAAATAAAACTGTCGTTGCCAACTTATTAAAAAAAAAACACGGAACGGACACTGAAGGAGCACGGACGGCAAAAACGGATGACTGTGAACAGCTCCATTTAAAACTAAGGCAACGATATTTTATTTTTCACTGATACTGAAGGGAAGCGATACGACACTGATACGGAACAAATGAGTGCGAATAGACCTTAAAATTTGTTTAAATAAAAACTATATTGACAATTAGTGCAAAATCTTACAATACAAGTAAAAAAGGACCCACAAATTTATTATATTTTCTTCATGTTATCAAGTTTTATGCTTCTATTGTTAAACTTTTACAATGTTGATAGGGCTTTTTGCATTTTCTGTGAAATTTTTAAATTGAAATTCGAAAAAAATTTTGAATTTTCAGCAATTTTTGCTTAAAAAAGGCACCAGCACTCTTTAACATGTACAATATAACAAAATTCTTTTGGAGCATATTACAAATGTATATCTATTAGGGTTTCTAATTTACCGGACTTTTCCCATTCCCGTGAAACGGGAAATAAAATTTCTTATTCCCGGGACTACCGCGAATTTTTAAAAATTAGTAATTTAAATCAAACGAGCTCAAGATAAGAAATACAATTTGTTTTTTAATAAAAATATAAAGAATAAAAGCAAGTTTATTAATTCTAAAAGCAAATACATAAATATAAAAATTTAGAAACTAGTTAAAAATGTTTAAATTCATTTATGTGTGTATGTTCTTTTTTTAAACTGCAGCTGATGATATTGGCATATAGATTGGCTCATGCCATGCAATTTTTTCGCATTTTTAGGTATGAAACGCGTGGCAGCAAAATTTTTTCCAAAATTGTTGAATCTTTAACAAAAACAAAGGCGAATGGAAGTTGCTTAAATGAAGTCAACGACGATGAAGAATTAAGCTGAAAGTTCATAACACGCGTTTCACGCTTTAACGCGTTATATGCGTCTGTCAAAAAAGTAGAATCAGTGTAGTTGTATGAGACAAGTTACATAGCACAAAGCGTAAAACGCGTAGACGCGTCTAACGCAAAAAGTAGTTTCCCAGGCAGAAAAATACAATCGGGCCTACGTTGGCGAAGAGTTTTCTATTATGGTTCAAACGTTGGCAAGACGTATGACTTTCAACGTCTAAAGTGCTTTGCCAACACGCAAATGATAACGTCGATCCACGCTTGGCCGATCGTTTGTCATGTCGATGGCCAAGCATTGTGAAAACTAAAAATTCTGTGCTTTCCCAATATCATCCCAGGCAAAAAAATACAATTGGGTCAAGAAAGACGTTCAACGTTTAAAGTTCTTTACAAGCACGCAAATGATAACGTCGATCCATGCTTGGCTGGTCGTTTTTGATGTCGATTGCCAAACATTGTGAAAACTAAAAATTCAGTGCTTTCCCAATATCATCATTTTGTTTATATATATATATATATATATATATACTAGGGTTCTTAATACGAATATAACGATACGAGGTAATAAAGAAACTTACAAACATATATACAAGAACCGCGCGAAAAACATAACGCTTTTTGCCAGTCGGGTAACATTTTTGTACATTTCAACATCTAATACATTCTTTAATAACTGCACCCTATAACGGGATTTGAAATTCAAAAGGCAAATTTTTAGATATCATTAATAGGTTTTGTTGAAGTGAAATATACCTGAATGAATTGTTTAAAATTAACTTCCGAATTAATTGTTTACTGATTCCGAGATAAGGCATGCGCATTTCATCAATAACGACGTTCTTTATGGGATCAAAATTAATAATGTCCAGTTGTGGACTATATTCGTTCGATAAGTGATGTTGAATTGGTAAAATATATTATTTTTCTTTATTGGTATTTTTGGCAAATACTGAAGTTTTGCTGAGTGAGGTACTGAGAATATATGTAAGTAAACAAAATAATAGTGTTGGAATGTTCTACTAAACAAAATGATGATATTGGGAAAGCACTGAATTTTTAGTTTTCACAATGTTTGGCAATCGACATCAAAAACGACCAGCCAAGCATGGATGGACGTTATCATTTGCGTGCTTGTAAAGAACTTTAAAGGTTGAACGTCTTACGTTGACCCAATTGTATTTTTCTGCCTGGGATGATATTGGGAAAGCACAGAATTTTTAGTTTTCACAATGCTTGGCCATCGACATGAAAAACGATCGGCCAAGCGTGGATCGACGTTATCATTTGCGTGTTGGCAAAGCACTTTAGACGTTGAAAGTCATACGTCTTGCCAACGTTTGAACCATAATAGAAAACTCTTCGCCAACGTTGGCCCGATTGTATTTTTCTGCCTGGGAAACTACTTTTTGCGTTAGACGCGTCTACGCGTTTTACGCTTTGTGCTATGTAACTTGTCTCATACAACTACACTGATTTTACTTTTTTGACAGACGCATATAACGCGTTAAAGCGTGAAACGCGTGTTATGAACTTTCAGCTTAATTCTTCATCGTCGTTGACTTCATTTAAGCAACTTCCATTCGCCTTTGTTTTTGTTAAAGATTCAACAATTTTGGAAAAAATGTTGCTGCCACGCGTTTCATACCTAAAAATGCGAAAAAATTTCATGGCATGAGCCAATCTATATGCCAATATCATCAGCTGCAGTTTAAAAAAAGAACATACATACATAAATGAATTTAAACATTTTTAACTAGTTTCTAAATATTTATATTTATGTATTTGCTTTTAGAATTAATAAACTTGCTTTTATTCTTTATATTTTTATTAAAAAACAAATTGTATTTCTTATCTTGAGCTCGTTTGATTTAAATTACTAATTTTTAAAAATTCGCGGTAGTCCCGGGAATAAGAAATTTTATTTCTCGTTTCACGGGAATGGGAAAAGTCCGGTAAATTAGAAACCCCAATAGGTATACATTTGTAATATGCTCCAAAAGAATTTTGTTATATATTGTACATGTTAAAGAGTGCTGGTGCCTTTTTTTTAGCAAAAATTTCTGAAAATTCAAAATTTTTTTCGAATTTCAGTTTAAAAATTTCAAAAATTTCACAGAAAATGCAAAAAGCCCTATCAACATTGTAAAAGTTTAACAATAGAAGCATAAAACTTGATAACATGAAGAAAATATAATAAATTTGTGGGTCCTTTTTTACTTGTATTGTAAGATTTTGCACTAATTGTCAATATAGTTTTTATTTAAACAAATTTTAAGGTCTATTCGCACTCATTTGTTCCGTATCAGTGTCGTATCGCTTCCCTTCAGTATCAGTGAAAAATAAAATATCGTTGCCTTAGTTTTAAATGGAGCTGTTCACAGTCATCCGTTTTTGCCATCCGTGCTCCTTCAGTGTCCGTTCCGTGTTTTTTTTAAATAAGTCGGCAACGACAGTTTTATTTTTTCACTAATGCACTGACGGTATTTTATTACAAATTCAAACATTTTTGGTCGAGTTCCAAAACATCAAAATACCTTGTAGTGATGCAAATTCTTAGGTGCTTTGTTTTGTAAACAGAGTAAAGTCGCATCACTGCAATATATTTTGATGTTTTGGAATTCACCATTCTTATTTACCTTATCTAGTTTGTGTCGTCGGGTAGAATATAGTAATTGAAAATGTACACCGTTCCTGTCAACCGATTGATCTGAAAATTGGTAGGTGCCTATATTTCTAATAACACAATTTTGGAATTAGAAAAGTGGGCCGCGCCACGCATATAAAAGGTAATATTTAGTTTTGTCCCCTTCCTATTGATTAGTTATTTGATTACAAACACCTCAATATGGATATCAAATGGAAGGGGTTGACTAGTAGAATGCAGTACGCCATGAAAAAATTCCAGATCCAAAATGACGGCTAGCAGAAAGTGGGAGATAATATAACTTTTTTCTGCCACCGTGAAATGAGTATTAAATGAAAACGCTTGACTACTAGAATGCAGAATACCACGAAAAAGTCGAAATCCAATGCAAACTCCGAAGCAAAATGATTATTTTTCACCAAACATAATAATTATTTTTCACAAAAAATGTTTTTTAATCAAAATCGAAGGCAGCCGTATGTAAAGAAAAGTATTCTGATCTAAATCAAAAAAACTTTCTAAGACCAAAAATATTGAACTTTACACTTTTTTTATTGATTTTCTTCATTGTCTTCATAAGTCATCTTCATTTACTTAAAACACCGGACGTAAAACGGAAAAGTGTTATAAACTACCATCTAATTTTCACTGACACTGAACGGACACGGCACTGATACCGCACTGATGCGAACTTATAGGGATCGGATAAGTGTGAATAGACCTTTATGATTCTCCTGTAAAATTTTTTAGATAGGGCTTTTTGCATTTTCTGTGGCGATATGCTTTGACCATCACCATAGTTTATTATCCATTGAAAACTGACAAGCTAAAAACAAAAACGTTATTTTCTTGCAAGGAAAGTGATCAAAGCATATATGGATGTGTCAGAAGCTAAAAGGCCCAACTCCACTTTTCGAAAATGTCTCAATTTTGTTATATTACTATCCAATTATTTGTGAACTCTTTAAATATTATTTTGTTCTATTAATTAATTTTTTCCATTACAAAGTATGAAAAATCGGTATAGGTTTTGAATCTCGTTTGATTTTTTTCACATGTTTTTTGAAAATCTTTAAAATTAGCCAACCCACCTCTTTCGCGGAAATCTCCTACCCACTCGTTTTTTCTGTTAAATATCATGAAAATGTTTGGTAAGAATAATATTTAACAAAAACAAAACTAAAATCAATTATTCATACATCACTAATATACTCCACTTTTTATTTTGTGGAGTTAGGGCTTTTAGCTTCCGACACATTCATATGTAGATACATACATAACCTGAAGGAAATGTCGATAGTAAAACTTTACTGATTCATTTGTCCCCAGTAGTACTGACTAATTGTACCCTAGGCAATCTTCTGTGCTATCTAGCCGTACGGTAGTGCGCGAGGCCAAGTTCCGGCCACACAGTGTGTATTATTACACGAAACCACTCGAGCTGTTTTCACCCCCTCATAACTTTGCTCTTCTTAATCAAAAAATAATGAAACTTGAAACATAAGGTCTCCCCACAGAGGTAACCTCATAGGTGAAATTTGAAAGTTCTATCATAAAAGCTAGAAAGCTGAAATTTGGTATACATGTAGGTCTTGGTGAGCAATTAACTAGCAGTTAACAAGTAGGTGCCCCTTCTTTGTATGGTACACTTCCAGTATAGCTAGAAAGCTGATATTTTGCATACAGGTAGGTCCTGATAGCAATTGACGAAAAAAAATTGAAAACTGACACTTTTCATATGGGGGAACTAGGGTGCCCCTACTTTGTATGGGTCACTTCCAGTATAGGTAGAAAGCTAAAATTTGGTACACAGGTAGGTATTGATGGGAAAGTACTAAGGAAAATGTGAAAAAAGAAATTTTAGATCTAGGGCTTGGGGAGGGCTAGGGTGTCCCTTATCTGTATGGGACACTAATTGTACCAAATAAAAGTTTAGAAAAAAGAACTGAGCTCCGTACGAAAACATAAATGTGAAAATAAGGCGAATCGGCCGTAAAAAGTACTGAGATCAAAATAAGGACTAAGTTCCTGATAGGTACAATATAGGGTTTTTATTCCCGGGCTTTTTTGCTTTCCGGGAGAGTGGGAAATAATAAATAAATTTCCGGGATCCCGGAAATTGATCAACACAATAAAATATTTACAAAAAATTTTCATTTCCAGAATCAATTGATTTTTATATGAGCAAAATGAATCATTGAATCATTCTTTATTTAAAACTGAGCTTTATTTTAAAAGTATTTTTCTAAAGATATGAGACAAAAAGATTCAAAGTAAATTAATAAAAAAGTACAATACTTTTACCGATATTTTAAGAAAACTTCGTATTTGAAAACTATTTTTAGACCGAACAAAAAGACAAATCATTATTTAAATCATCATTATTAAAATCATTGATGAACTGAAATTAAAGTAGTTTTTTTCTGATCATTCATCCATGATTTTATTACGTGGTTGTCAGAGGGTGGAAATGATCAAAAGAGCGATTAAAAAGTTGTATAGGAAAAATGTTGCAGTCTTAGAATGTTAAATTTAGTCCTTTACTTCTTGGTATACAACAAAAATTTGTACTTTAATATTCTTTGTTGCAAATGGCTTTTTAAAACAGTCAATAGGAGATTTCAATGTTTAATGCAAATGGTCTTGCGAAAGCGTTAATGCAAAATATCTTATCTTTTTTATGAAATTTAGTATTTTGTTGTTGGATTTCATAAAGAATCTACCATAATTTGCATTTTCACTATCTCAAGACCATTTGCATCTAATATTGAACTCCGATAATGTATTAATTGTTTTATCTCACAATCGGTTTCTTTTTCAAGTAACACATTTTCAGTTGTTGAGAAAAGCCCTTCGCCCTCTACAGAAGTTGCTCGGATAGAAGAGGACGTTGTACAAATTATCAATATTTTTCGTGCCTTTTCCGCTGTCTTCAAATACCTTCAGCTGCTTTGTTAATAGCAGCGTTTAAAGTTTCATCGAAAGTATTCTCTCTCATCAACGTCATCTGAAGAAATATCCCAGTAAAAAAGTTGCTTCCAATAAAGCATGTTTCTACTTCAAATTTGAAGTCCAACGTACCAATCACTCGACCAAAAATAATGTTGCAAAACGGCACTAAGAAACTCAAATAAACTTACTCTTCATTCTCGCTTAAAACCCTGCTTTCGATCAGCACTATAAAATCAGCTTTTTTGTATAGCGTGTGTACGAAGCTTTTGTATAAGTAAAAGCAAATACTTTTCTCGCTTCAAAACCTGCATTGTTGTGACGCTATGAAACAGCTTCTGAAAAAGCTCATATTTTAAAGCGAATTATAAACCGCTTTATTTCTTTAGTGCTTCAAAATATATGAAAATTTTTTACTGGGATCTATTTCCCCATTTTCTTCGTCATTAAACGAATCGAAAAAAACGTGCATAAAGATTTTCTGAATATCTAATTATCGTGCATTTTAGTGCATATTGAAAACATTGCAGTTGCTCTTAATTAGATTAAAAATTAAAGTCGTTTATCCTAAAAGTGCAGGTATAGAAACATTCGAAACTGTATGGGATTTTAAAGAATAGTGACACAAATTAATAATTTTATGCAGTTAAGTCGAAAGTGCGCTTAAAAAAAGGCAGCCTTCATTGGTTTCTTTTTTCTTGCATAGGTACTATTTCATGATGAACGATAAAAATTAAAAAAAAAAGGATTTTTGGGTACCAAAATCAGTACTTATTTCTGCATATAAATAGATCTTTAATCCCGGGAACTCCCGGGAAAGCGGGAAACGAAAATAAGCGATTTTCCCGGGAATTCTCAGGATGGGAAATCTCGGGAAAAAGCCCTAGTACAAAACCATCTCATTTCTAGGTAACCTGTTAGCTTGGCAATATTTTTTTGCCTCTCTAATATGGGACAGCATTATGAGAAAGATGTTGCTAAGCTTACAGGCGGAATAGAAATGAGGTGGTATGTTGTTTTTTTTTATAAGACCAGCACTCAGGGGATGACCCCTACTCATGCAATGCATTGTGCCGGAATTAGGAAGATTGGTTGTGGGAAGTAGGATAGAAGGAGAAGTGTTCATGGACATTAGAATTGATCCTTCCAACATTGAAAGTGGCGGGAAAGATCTCTGCAGGAAGCTTATTTCACATACGAACTGTTCGGCCAATTACCTAATTCTCTCTGTAATGCGTAGTGCGATTTATTAGTGTATCGACCACAAAGGGATGTGCTCTTAATGAAGAACGCGTTGTTCTCAGAAAAGAGCGGGTTTCGGGAACAACTTCCTTGATTTCATCAGAACACATTCCATTGTAGTAGTGATAAAAATGAAATACACCCCAAATTGCGTCGATTCTCTAGCGAGTCAATAGAAAGGGCTACCCCACTGTCGCCGATAAGCTTCTTCGCCCTCTCCTGTATACAGTCGAGTAACATCAAAATAGACTTCAAAGCTCCGGCCCATACATGAGAGTTGTATTCCATTTTCGGTCGGATGTAGGTGGTGTAAATATTAAGGAGATCAGATGTAGTGAACTACCTTTTACACCGTCTTAAAAAATCGAGGCACTTGCATGCTTCTTGTGAGACTTGAAAAATGTGATCAGTCCATTGAATGTCATACTGAATTTTCATACCAAGAACATCAAGAGCATCTGATTCCTCAATACTTACACCATTCATAATTAACGATGGAGCAGCAAGTTCGGTCATGCGTCTGTGCGTGAGCATACAGCACTGGGTCTTACGAGCATTGAAATCGATCCTATTTGCACGACCCCACTCAGAGATTGTTACGAGATCGTTATTAAGTGTAACATTCATATTTTACCTCATGGACCCAATCTCCGACAGGCTTGGCCTAGCAGTGAATGGCTATGAATGGAAAATGCTGCTATCATCTGCAAAAGAGTAGACAGGATTGAAAGTTTGACAGAGAAGGTCATTAAGAAAAATAAGAAATAGGGTAGGAGAAAGAACGGAGCCTTGTGGTACCCCTGAATTAATCTTGAGCTCGTTTGATGAGATCCTATCTATAACAACTCGTATAGTGCAATCCCTGAAAAAGCTCGATATGAATCGAGAGAAGTCATTACCGACACCAAAAGCAACAAGTTTTGATAAAAGTGTATCATGCCAAACTCTATCAAACGCCTTAGAAATATCCAGAGCCACCACATTACTCTCGCCAGTAAGTCACCCGTAGAGCGGCCTCTACCAAAGCCATACTGGCGGTCGCTGAGTAAGCTGTTGGACTCCAAATACCTCTCAAGATGGAAATTAACCATACTTTCCATCACTTTGGAAAGTGCAGAACATATTGCGGTTGGGCGGTAATTTTCAGGGTTACTAGCCTCTCCCTTTTTAGGGATTGGCGATACATTGGCAACCTTCCAACACGATGGGAACTCACCAGCATGGTACAAATTGCTGAAGAGGGTTGCCAACGGATGTGATAGCGGCGAAGAGCACTGCTTCAAGACCAGTGGTGGAATACCATCCGGTCCAGGAGACTTATTTATGTTGAGATCAGCTAAAACCTTTTTAACTGCAAGCGCTCGAAAGAATATTTTTGGCATAGTTACAGGTACTCTATCAAGCACGGGCAGTGGTTGATTGCTTTCTGGCAAGTGAGAATTACTTGCAAATAATTCAGACAGAAGGTTAGCTTTATCAGCCGGGTCAGTGAATATATTGATCACCCTTTAAAAGAGTCGGAATTGAGGAACTAGCATTATCCTTTAGTCTTTTAACGAATGGCCAAAAGTTCTTGCCACTCCTAGGGGCAGCAAGGACTTTAGCACGAAGGCGCTGCTCGTGTAAAGCGTTTTCACGTCTTAGTATTCCGGCACACGAAGATCTCGCCTTTTTGGTGTTTACGATCGTTTCTGCCATGGCATTGACATTATTGTCCAGAAAATATAGTTTCCAATTAAAATGCCGAAAAAAGTCGTCAAGACTCTTCGTAGATATATTTTGAACGTTTCGTAGCTGTTAGTGAAACGTTACGAAGTTTTGAGAACGAAAAGGAGGCGGAAATGGTGCATTGATCCGAGTTACCGAGAGGTGCATTAATGCTCACTTCATACTTGTCAGGGTGTGAAGTGAGAAAAAGGTCGAGAGTATTGTTTTGGTGCCCTTCAACACACGAAATGTGTGTTGGCTCATTCAGTAATTGCGCAAGGTGGTTGTGCGCGGCGAATAACTCAACATATTGGCCTTCCAGAGTTTTATGATGCGAATGGCGACGCCAAGATGAGTTGTGAACATTGAAATCAAAAGCAACAACAATTTTACTGTTCGGACAACTCTCTAGGATCTTCGATATGGAATGGTAAAGGGCATCAAAGCCTGGTATAGTAATGTCCCTTCCCGCGTTTGGACTTCTGTACAGAAACCCGAAATGCAAATAATGTGACCTGATTCTAAATTTAACCCAGAGACAGCTAAATTCAGTATCATCCTTGCCTAATGATTGCTGGCACCAGTGCTGTTAGGAATTTTTCCCCAAAAATTGTCAAATTTGGGAAATAAAATCGTCCTGATTTTCGAAAAATTTCGTAAAAAAATCAAAACTTAAACACAAAACAGCAAAGTTAAGAAACAGAAGTTTAATGCCAATATACCCGTATAGATACAAACACATATCAATACATTTTTTGCACAATAAACCTTACTTTCTAATTTTATTGTTTTATTTTAATATAATCTTCAGATTTTGATAGAAGTTTATAAAATGTGTTTACATTTTTCATATATGTATACAACTTTTTCGTGAAAATTTAATACGAGAATTAAATCAGTTTCAAGTTGATATTAAAATGCAATTTCCCAGTGTTGCCATTGGTTTATTTTTCTTCATTCCCATTTTCTGATTTTTTGTTCTACTTAAGTTGACCTTTTTTTGTTTGTTCAAGCCAGTAGCTAATTGTTTATTAATGTGATTATTTCGAACGTATTTGGTTGTGAATTCAAATTATTTATTAGGCTAAGGTTTGTAACGTTTAATTCAGAAAGAATTGGACATGATTAATATTGCAAGGAATAAGGGAAAAATTAACATAAACTTGATCTTTCAACATACACAGAAGAACAGAGTAGCGCCATTTTCGGAAGCCGCTACACTTCCATCGTCAGTGCTCACGTGTATTTTGCTTATCACTACTTGTCAGGTGGTTATGTTTAATGTGATTTCAATTATTATATATTGTATGTACAAAAATTAGGTATGTCTGTACAATGTACATATGAAAAAAATTACATCGTTTGAAATATCTTTTCAAGCTGCATACAATGGTACATTAAACTTTGTCATTCATACCATCAGCAATGCATTATTCCATAAAAAACACGTTTTTTCAAGCGTTTTTATTGCATTAAAATAAATTTTACTTATTTTTAGTAACTTAACTTAACATTAACTTCAAGTCAATGTTAAGTGTAGACCGCTCAAGTTAATGCTTTTTTCAGGTTATAACATAGTTGTTAGTGCAATAGTTTTAACAACGCAGTCATAACTTCAAGTTACAACAGCATTTCAAGTTAGGTGGAGACGTAGAGTAATGGAATACCGCATTGCTGATGGTATGAATGGTAAAGTTTAATGCAGCTTGAAAATATCTTTCAAACGATGTAGTTTTTTATATGTTGTCTTGGGAGAAAATACGAAAATACCAAAATATACCTTTTTTAGACATGGTCCAGCTGACGGGCGATTGTCGCTAGACCGCTCAAATGTTTTACGAATCCTCATTAAAAAGACCGGTCTTTAATTTGAGAGGGGTAACAAAAACACATTTTGCATCTTCATACAAGTCGAGTCGGTTTAATGCACATATATCAACTCCAAAATATATGTATATATTTTTATCAGATCTAGCGTTTTATATGAAATATTAAGAAACAAGTAGTGAACTCAACAAATCGTCAAAGTACATGGGTTACTGAAAAAAAATCTTCAATCGTCATTTTAGTAAATTTGATCTAAAAAATCGTCAAAATGACGAAAAATCGTTACGTTTAACACCACTATCGGGCACTGTTACACAACTTCATCGCGTATGTACAATGCAAAGGAGGTGATACCCAGGTAAACGAAAATCCTGTGGATCATCCTCCTCAGACACCTCACATAAGGCTAAAACGTCCGGCCAATGGAGACAAATGTGAGCATATACAGAGAAAAAAATCGCTCTTAGTCCGCGTATGTTACAGAAGTCGATTTTGAATTTTCCCCTCATAGCATGAAAGAAAACTCAAACCGAACCGCCTATTTCATATTATTTGCACCAATGCAATTAATTACTGCTGCTTTGACTGCCTAGCGACCAGTGTTATACCTTCATCACCAGACAGCCCAACAGCAATTAACGCACCGGTACCAATAGCATAAAATGAAAGATTCTATTTATTTATTTTTTTTTTAGGTAGCAGCTGTGGGAGAGGATGGCAATTACAATGCGGATAAAAGGATCATAAAAGCCCTAATCCGGTCACGCGTGACTGAGAACGACCCACTGTGCCAACACTAATATATGTGCCAGCACAGTTCTCTCACTGTTCATTTTTTTTAATTTGTTGTTGCATTTTAATTTTTTATTTATTGTTGAATTATGCTTTTTATATATGCATTTATGTTTTATTATATATATTTATTTATTTCTTGCCAATTTATTTTTTTCAATTGTACTGCACTATATTTATTTAGAAAAACACAAGACGCGAACGAAGTATATAAATTGTTACATATAGGAAGGACAGTACAAGCTGGCCAGTGTAGACGGTACAACTGACAAAACACTACTCCATGGTAATGTAGCGATCCAGAAATTGGTCCTTATTTTGATCTCAGTACTTTTTACGCCAGAAATTTTTGCATAGGAACTTGGCATTATTTTCACATTTAGCATGTGCTTGTCATTGAGATTCCACTAGTGACCTCGGAACTATTGACTTATTATAGACTAGCTGGTTCTTATGGGACCACATTGAGAAATTGCCACCAGAAACTCACTAGTGGATTTTAATGATTTTAGGCAAAACATCTGATACTTTTTACTAGGTAAGGCAATTAAATTGAATTTTTTATGAAAACTTCAGTTATGCGTGCAGCTGCATTTATTTTCAACACAACAAAATGAGACACTAAAAAAATTGTTTTGTAGTCGTCAAAAACTTCTCTTCCCATTAAAGACAAAATAAAAAGTGTAGATTGTGCTTGACAATGTCGCCAAACTTGTCGACAAAAGTGGTGACTTGGAGACACTTTGCCCCTGGCTTCCTTCAGCGTACTTACTTACGTACTTATACACAAGCTGTCATAACACCGTCCCTTATTATCTATTGAAAACTTGTAAGCTAAAAACAAAAACGTTGTTCTTTTGCAAGGAAAGTGATATTTATATGCATTGAAAAAATTTTTGTTACCCCTCTCAAATTAAAGATCGGTGTCTTTAATGAGGATTTGTAAAACATTTTATGGGTCTAGCGATGACTGTTCGTGAGCTGGACCGCGTCTAAATCAGGTATATTTTTGTAGTTTTTTGCATATTTTCTTATTTTCTTGCAAGACAACATTAACAGAAAGGTACATACATCACTTCAAAGGGGTTTTCAAGCCACGTCCGATGGCTCATTAAACTATACCATTCGTAACATCAACAATGAATTATTGCATAAAAAGCACGATTTTTCAGCGTTTTGAAAGCAGGAGCTACTCATATTAAAATAAATTCTAATTTTTTCAAGTATTATCCCAGCGGGAAAAGTAGTCATTTATTACATATATAATGAATGATATAACGTATTATTTTAAAAAGCGAAACAATGTATTTCTTTAGAAGCGAGAAGATAATTTGATCACACACAAAAATTGCACATTCATTACCACGTACTTTACCACATATGTATTGTTCCTGCTCGTAACAACTGTTCGTGTTTTCCTCGTTTGTACTTATATACTAGAGGGCTGCAAAGTGTACACATATGTATTCGTAGAATGTACCCGTATGAATTTCGAGTGTGCATAGATGTATGTTCTTCTGTATATACTTATGTATACATGCATGTATATGTGTGTACATACATAGCCACGACCAAATATACATACATATATACACACATATATACAAAAAAACATACATGCATACAAACACAAACATACATACATACGAGTACTTTCGAATATATTCGTGCAACCCTCTATTATATACATATTTGTATATTATTATATAACGAATTAAAAAAATGGATTATAGAATTCATTCGTTGGACACATTAAAATAATTCATTACTCTCCTAGGGAATGCTCTGTGTTAACAATAATGAATTCTGGTATGAAATATTATACATTCTCTGCATGACTCTCTCGGTTACTATTCATTACCTTTTCCTGCTGGGATTTGATTTGAAGCATTATTTATTTATCTCCGTTTTTAGTTCTCTCAAAAGCTCGCTCGTTTCTACGTGGTCCATCTGTTAAGGACCCCATACACTACACCAGTATGCACGCACAATCGAGTATTTGTGCCAGTGGTTTGGCCGTGTATGGGCATTTAGTGCTGATTTTGCTGATGCTACCAATTTGTGGTATTGTGTATAGTGAAATTACCTCAGTTGAGAAAAGTTGTCAAAGAGTAAACATCGGGATAAAACACATTTACTTGAATAAATTACTCATAGATTAAGAAAAAAGGAACAATATATATATATATATATATTGTAAAGTGTTTCTGAAATAAAAAAAATCATTACAAATAACTTAGTAAAAAACACGCGTTTTACTTAATTTTTATTATCAAAATAAATGCAGTGCGCACAAGGTACAACAGCTCATCCGTACAGAATTTTTAAAGAAATTAATATTGAACCAGTAAGTATGCTTGTATGGTATGTGTTTCGAGCACGATTCAACATCACTTGCTTATGCCAGTATACTGGAGTAATGTATGGTTTGCTTTAAATATCACACTTTAAATTTAGGCATTATGGGTGTTGAAGTTTATCTTTTGAAAAATATATGTACTATCATTGTGTGAATATAATTGGAATTAAAGCTTTTGCTTTTATTTCATAAAAACCATGGTTTTCCTTAACACTTTTTATGCAGGTGCTGCGTATATTAAAAAATCTAGTTTTTTAAATTATTATCTGATTTGAGGTATTGCTTATTAACAATAGCTACCATTCAGCCAAAACAATTAAACTGTTGTCTTCAGCAGAACTGACTAGCGAAATTAACACGAATTTTTTATTATTTATTGATACAACCTGAATAAATGGTTTGACTTTAAAAAAACAAACCTATTTATTTACAATTAGCAATATAAATTTAAAGAGCAATGTTGAATTTGATAATATTATTAACATAATCGAAAATCTCAATCTGAAAAAACTGAATATAAATAGGATGCTCTTTATGGAAAAATTGCATTATTAAACAAACTTTGTGATCAGAAATACAGTTCTGAAGGATTTGCGGAATTATCTACTGCAAGTCAATGGCAGCTAGTATTTAATACGACTGATAATAACTTATAAAATTTGTATAAAGTAATTTCATTTTTATTTTTTCTGCCACGTCAGCATTCACAGAGAGAGTTTTTTCTGTAATAGCGAGACGAAAGAAGCAAAGCGTCTCCTAATCTGATAAAAAATAATTTAATTATTTACTTTCATTTAAATATAGACTGTATAGATGCTGTGCAATTTAGAAATGATAATTATTTGACAACTGTCGAAAAGCAATAAAAAATACATTTTTATATATGTATAACAATAAAGAGGAATATATTGTACTTTATTTTTATTCTGTGTACTTTTTTTAACCTTTAATAACCATTGTACATTAATGGGCAAAAAGGTGGGAGCCCTACATCTAAGAGTAGCCGAGGTTTATTTAATGATAACGTACTTACTTGTCAAAAGACAAATTTTGCTACCCATAGTATCCAACTTTAAAACATGACGTTTGACAAATTGACCACATAGAAAAGTGCAAATTTTAGGGGAACTATAAATAGAAATAAATAAACAATGCCTCAAATCAGATAATAATTAAAAAAACAATTTTTTTAATATAAGCAGCACTCGCATAAACACTCTTAAAAAGCCATGGTTTTTATGAAATAATATGCGAAAAAATCCTTGGCAATAGCTTCAATTCGAATTATATTCACAGAATTATAATATATTTGTCAAAAGATAAACTTCAATACCCATAATGTCTAAATTTAAACTGTTTAACAGATGGACCACGTAGAAACGAGCGAACTTTTGTGAGAGCTAAATAAACAATGCTTCAAATCAAATAATACTGGAAAAAAGTAGAATTAGTTTTAATGCAATAATGCATTGCTTATGGCACAAATGGTAAAGTCTTATACACGCGGCTTGAAAAACCCGTTCATGTGATGTACTTTTTTGTATATGTTTCTTGGGAGAAAATACGAAAATATGCAAAAAACTAAAAAAATATACCTTTTTTAGACACCGTCCAGCTCACGAACGGTCATCGCTAGGCCCCTAAAATGTTTTCGGAATCCCCATTATAAAGACTGATCCTTAATTTGAAATGGGTAACTAAATTACGTTTTTCATCTCATACAAGGCGAGTCGCTCTAATATATGTACATACTACATACTTACGTACGCAGAAGTACGAGCGACGCATTAACACAGCGTCTTCACGAGACATTAACTTTGAGACATTAACATGAGAAAAAACGTCGGCAGAATACAAAAAACAAAATGTCGAATTTTCTCTTAATGTCATACTAGGGGAAGACGTCATTTTACTTTTCCGATAAGATTTCATGTTATGTAAATGCTCATCGAGTTAACATGTACTACTTTTGCATAATTAGTTATTTTATTTTTAATTTTTCTCACAAATTTAAATTTATAAATTAATTACACATATTTATTCATTTATTTAACACAGACATTTTAACAAAAACATCGTTTTTCATTTATTGTTATAAACACTCACACATGCATACTATTTTATTTTCATGTACATGCGTTTTTTGACAGTTCATCTCATAAGATTGTTGTTACATGTAAGAATTCTTAGAACAACGCTCTCATAAAAATTCTTAAAACATTGAGATAACACTAATTTGAGGTCTACACGTAACATAATTCTCTTTGCGATTGAAATTGACAATCTCATCTTACATATTATGTTACGTGTAGACCTCAAGTAATACAAAGACCGTAACAATTGTCTTATGTTCAGCGCTTTTAGGTGAAAAATGCCGTTTTTCATCAAACCAACGCACAACACGATAACTGCGATTTCAAAAAACACAATTTTGTGATTTTAAAATTTTATAAAAAAGAATACATATATTCAAAAATAATGAAAAAAGCAAAACAACTTTGAAATTTCTTAAATTTGAACAAATATTCAAAATGACTAAAATCAATTTATGTATATAATTTATGGCAAAAAATTTCTGAAATAAAGGGAGAGAATTCCACAGAATTTTTAATTTTTAACAGTATATCTGAAAATTATGGTTCTGCCACATTCGTCCGCATTCTCAATTTAAGCAGAGCATACACTACTCCAGTATACTAGCACAAACAAGTGATGTTGAATCGTGCTCGAAACACATACCATACAAGCATACTGGTGCAATATTAATATTTTAAAAATTTTGTACGGATGAGTTGTTGATTATAGTGCGCACCGCATTTTTTCTTGATATTGTTTTGAAAATATAAATTAAGAAAAATTCGTGTTTTTTAATTCACAAATTATTACAAGCGACTTGTTTTATTTCAGAAAAGCTTAACAATAGTTATTTTGTTTATTTTTTTATAATTTATGAGCAATTTATTCAAGTAAATTTATTTTACCCCGATGTTTACTCCTTGAGAACTCTTCTCAACAGAGCTAATTTCACCATGCACAATACCACAAACTGGTACCATCAGCAAAACATCCAACTCAGTTTGACATCGCTACAGCAAAGCGTACAATCACACCAAATGCCCATACACGACCAAACCACTAGCGCCAACACGTGATTGCGCCTGCATACTGGTGTTGTGTATGGGACAATTTCAATAAAACTTGGGAAGGGATTCTTTATTCTAAAGATTATTTGAAATTTAATAAAACCATTTAAATGCATTTATATTGCACAGTATTGAAGCTTGAAAACTCATTTTTACGTTATTTTTTTATTTATTTATTTAAATTGCGCAATACAAGACAAAATATCTTATAAATGAAAGTGCTAATGATTACACAAATAGATAAGTCATATATAAAAATATTAATTTAATTCAGAGACAAATCATATGAATTCAGAGACAAATCATATGCATTTATGTTTATCAGTCGCATGAAATTACTGGTGACTATTATTTTTTGTTTTCTTATTAATAAAAATTAATAAAAACCACGAAAAATTTTTAGTTTTATTTATGCCGACTTTCTTGCCGATTTTCGAAATTGAGTGCCGAAAATTCAGATTTTGTCCTCAAAAACTGCAGATTTCTTATCAAAGTCATCTGGAAGCCCTGCTTGTGTTCCGTTTTCTTCACTCTTCCCCTTGAATCCATTAATGAATGCAAACAATTTTAAAAGTTTTATATGATGTGCACTTTCTATATAATGTATGTATGTATGTATGTATGTATGTATGTATGTATGTATGTATGTATGTATGTATGTATGTATGTATGTATGTATGTATGTATGTATGTATGTATGTATGTATGTATGTATGTATGTATGTATGTATGTATGTATGTATGTATGTATGTATGTATGTA
>OY101450.1:77401309-77876180 GCA_956483635.1 Panzeria rudis
TATTATAATTACACTTTAACTTAAATTTAGACATTAATTTTCAATTTATTTAAGTGTCTCAAGAAAACAATTAATATAACTTTTTTATTTTGCTTTTGTCATGCATTCGAACGAAGTTATTTGTATACCTTGCGAAGATTTCATTTCAAGGATAAACTAAAACACTACATCTATACATCTATATACATACATATGTACATATATTTTGATTTTCAATATTTCTAAACAATGAAAAAATTGCCACATACATTTTATACTCATATAAAATACCTTGAATACAACATTTGAATTTCTTTATTTATTACTATGTATGCATGTATTTTCTTTTTTTATAAAAACCACCGGTTTAAATACATATATGTACTATGTATATATATATTTATATGTATGTGTACATACAAATTGGTAAGGTTTTGAAGCATACACTCACACACAAAATGACACTAAAACAACAAATTGCGTACGTAGGTTCACAGAACAGCTTTCACCGAATATTAACCGTAGACTAACTGGAGTAGCCTGCCTAGTGTACGCCCGTATAACGTGAAAATTAAGGAATATTCGAAATTCTACAAACCTTGAATCAAGTAATAGACAATTTTTAATTACAGAGCGTAACTAAAACTCATTCATGTATAAGCTTAATACATTTAATTTTACATGCTCATAACGAATTCTGGGCTTGAATGCGCATAATTCTACTACAAAAAGCTTTCGGTGAATAGTATGAACGAAAGAGTGAAAATGTAAACTCTTTATCGGCATTGCCAGTTTAGAGTTTTGGAAGCTAAATTTCATGTCCATAATTTCTTTTAATAACATATCCAGCGTTGTCAACTTTTAGATTTCAAAAAACACGGAAATAAGTAAAAAAACGTGTAATTCTTGAAAAAAAAGCACTGAATTTTATTTTATTTTAGTTCATGTTTTTTAGTATTATTTAAAAAAGTTTTTATATACCTGCGTGTTCTGTAAATCGAGCCGATTTAAAACGAATCGTTTTAGAAAAATTAAATCCACTAAAAGCTAAAATTGTTCAGTCTTTTTTGTAGCTTTCTATTTTTTAGAGCTTAATATATCATATCCGATTTTAATTCATTATATATGATCATCATAGTTAGCATAAAGAAACAACTGTAACTTTTGAATCTGTTTTCATTCCTACTTAAAGACTTTGTAGATTAAAGACCTGTAAGTTGTAGTTAACCCTGTAATAAATATATGTAATTACATATGTAAAAAACCACGACTTCAATGCAAAGATCTTATGTACCAGATAAAAAAACCAACACAATTTTGTGTTAGATCAAATGGTGTGTTCATTGTACCAAACCGTTCATGTCCTTTCAAATAAAACACTTTGAAAATCTGTCAAGAAATGTTGGAGTTATGTGATGATTAATATTTCGGGCTACCACTTTGTCCACCCGATTTTCACTTCTATGGGATCAAACTTCAAGCAATGCACTTCAGAGTGTGCAAACAAACAAAACTTTTCGAAAACGTTTCATCCGAAGACACAGAAATATGTTCAATCGTTTCGTATATGAGCAAAACCAAAACAAATACTTTTGCGATGACAAAAATTGCAAACAATACAATTGACTTTTCATTCATCTGCTTGCTTTAATATCTCGTTTCAATCGTACAACTGCAAAAGAAGAAATGTATTTTGTTGAATGGTTCATTGTATTTAGCATAAATACACTAACACATTCTCAATGATGAGCAAATCAATCGGGAAACGTTTGCAAATGTATTTTCTTAAAACTTTACAATTTTGTTCTCATTCTTTGCTTTTCTAGCTGCGTACATTTAAGTTAATGTACTTATATTTAGTGTACACAAGCTCAAACAATACAAAACTAAATTGAACTATCATTCTGATTGTTGTTGTTTTACACATTGAAAAATACAAAACAAAACGAAAGCAAACGTTTCGTTTAGTTTATTTTCCTACTCTGATTCATTTGAAACAAAACCAAAAAAGAGTTTTGAAAATTGGTTCATAAATGGAGGATTATGCGATAATCAATATTTCCGGGGGAGGGAGAATGGAAAAAAATGTTTGAAAATCGGTTCACAAATGACAGACTTATGCTTGGTGGAGCAAATTTTCCCACCAATTTTTTGAAAAAAAGTTATGCAACAAAACTACAAGCAAACTCTTTAAAAAAAAATCGGTTTATAAATGGCAGAGTTTTGATTGGGGGTAGCGCATTTCCTCACCGATTTTCGACAAAAATGTGGAAACAAACAGCAAGGAAACCCTTTCAAAAAAAGAACTGTGAAAATCGGTTTACAAATGACAGAGTTATGCCAATACAAACATGAAAAATACACACGAATTCATAACTTCCTTCATTTTTCATGTCTGTTAAAAAATAATGAAAAGTACAAATACCTTTTTCAGGATACTTTGGCATTTTAGAAGACATTCTAGCGGAAATCTATGTCGTTTTTAAGCAATACTTATTAGGAGAAGACTGCAACTTTTCGAATGAGACAAAATTTATTAATATTACGCGCTCTAAAGTTATTCAATCTTGAATATGACGAACATTTCTCAAAAAATGGCCAAGATGCCCAAGTTTAGACGACTATAAAAAGAA
This sequence comes from Panzeria rudis, assembly GCA_956483635.1. Lineage (NCBI taxonomy): Eukaryota > Metazoa > Arthropoda > Insecta > Diptera > Tachinidae > Panzeria > Panzeria rudis. The sequence goes on from OY101450.1 coordinate 77,403,922, forward strand.
ACCATAAAAAGTAACGGACTAGTTCTTACGCCACGTAATGCGCACGTAAGAGTAGAATATACATGTGTTTATGTATGTCAAATTTCGAGAAAACAGAAACTTTTTGAAATCTGAATTGCTAAGCAAACGAAATACGTACAAAAATTTGTTTTAATGGGGTTCGACAATTAGTTTTACTGGCGTTCGACAAAAAATACAAAAGATGAAGTACCACTGATTGCTCGCAGCAATTTTTTCATTCTTCTGCAAGACTGCAAAAAACGTGTTCAGGAAATAGTTGCATTAGCAAAGAGTTTTACACTTGAAAATTATTTTTCAGATAAGGAAATTAATTTTTGAATTTTGGGTTTAGTGCCACCGCCAAAAAATAAAAGCATGAAAAATTTTACTAAATAATTCTGGCAAAAAAAACCGACTTCAGTACAAAGAGCAATATACTTGAAGGCCTTTCATATAAACAATTTTGAAAATCAGTATGCAAATGGAGGAATTGTGCTCTAATAAATATTTTGAGTGGAGGCGTGGAAGACTTGCCCCACTGATTTTCGTAGAAAAATTATGTGACCAAACTCTAAGCAAATCATTCCAAACAAAAAAAGAATTATGGAAGTCGGCCCATAAGTGGAGGAGCTATGCGATAATCAATATTTCAGGGGAAGGGGAAAAAATTATGGTACCAATCTGTAAGGAGAGCTTGCAGCAAATTTCCCAACTGATTTTCGAAAAAAACTATGAAACAAAACTGTACTCAAACCCTTTCAAACAAAAAAACAAATTTGAAAATCGGTTCAAAAATGACAAAGTTATGCATGGGGGGAGTAAGTGTCCCCTCCCATTTTCGAAAAAAAATTGTGGGGCCAAACTACTAGCGAACCCTTGCAAACAACACAATAATTTTGAAAATCGGGTCACAAATGACATTGCTATAGATTTGGGAGGGCGGAGGAGGGAGGAAATTTTCCCCTCCCATTTTGGAAAAGAGTTATTGGGCCAAAGTGTTAGCAAATCCTTTCAAACAAAAACACAATTTTGCAAATCTGTTCACAAATAACAAAGTTATGCATGGGGGAGGGGGAGTAAGTTTCCTCCTCCCATTTTCAAGAAGAATTATTGGGCCAAACTGGAAACAAACCATTTCAAACAGAAAATAATTTTTAAAATCGGTTCACAAATGACAGACTTATGGATTAGGGGGAGGGGCGGAGGAGGGAGCAAATTTTCCCCTACCAATTTCCAGAATAATTATTGGTCCAAACTGCTAGCAAACCCTTTCAAACAAAAAAGAATTTTGCAAATCGGTTCACAAATGACAGAGTTATGCATGGGGGGAGCAAATTTCCCCCTCCGATTTTCGACAAAAAATTTTGGGACCGGTTTTTCTCAAAACCTTTCAAATAAAACAAGAATTTTGAAAATCGGTTCACAAATGACAGAGTTATGCGTGGGGGAACAAATTTCCCCCACCGATGTTCGAAAAAAAATATGGGACCAAACTGCTGGCAAACACTTTCCAACAAAAAATCGGTTCACAAATGACGGAGTTATGCGTGTACAAACATAAAAAAACATATACACGAATTGATAAAGTTGAAAAGGTGAAAAGTTGAAAAAGCTCTAAAAACAGTTGACAACACTGAACATACCCCACTTGACGCCAGGTTCGATATAAGCGAATGTTCACTAAAGCGAAGAATTTTCAAAACAAAATTGCTCGCGAATAGGGTTCCCACCTTTTTTGCCAATTCAAGTACATTAATTATTAAAGGTTAAGAAAAAAAGTACACAGTATAATAATTCTGGAAAAAAAACCGACTTCAGTACAAACAGAATACTTGATGGCCTTTCATATAAACAATTTTGAAAATCAGTATGCAAATGGAGGAATTGTGCTTTAATAAATATTTTGGGTGAAGGCGGGGAAGACTTGCACCACTGATTTTCGTAGAAAAATTATGCGACCAAACTCTAAGCAAACCATTCTAAACAAAAAAAGAATTTAGGAAGTCGGCCCATAAGTGGAGGAGCTATGCGATAATCATTATTTCAGGGGAAGGGGAAAAAATCATAGTACCAATCTGCAAGGAGGGCTTGCAGCAAATTTCTCAACTGATTTCGAAAAAAAACTATGAAACAAAACTGTAGTCAAACAAACAAACAAATTTGAAAATCGGTTCACAAATGACAAAGTTATGCATGGGGTGATTAAGTTTCCCCCTTTCATTTTCGAAAAGAATTTTGGGCCAAACTACTAGCGAACCATTGCAAACAACACAATAATTTTGAAAATCAGTTCACAAATGACATTGTTATAGCTTTGGGAGGGCGGAGGGGGGGAGCAAATTTTCCCCTCCCATTTTCGAAAAGAGTTATTGGGCCAAACTGCTAGCAAACCCTTTCAAACAAAAAATAATTTTGAAAATCGGTTCACAAATGACAGAGTTATGGATTAGGGGGGGCTGGAGGGGGGAGCAAATTTCCCCCTACCATTTTTAAGAAAATCTATTAGGCCAAACTGCTATCAAACCCTTTCAAACAAAAAATAATTTTGAAAATATGTTCACGAATGACAGAGTTGTGGTTTGGGGGGGGGGGGAGCGAGTTTCACCCTCTGATTTTCGACAAACAAATTTGGCACCAAGTTTTGTCAAACCCTTTCAAACGAAACAAGAATTTTGAAAATCGGTTCACAAATGACGCGAGTTATGCATGGGGGAGCAAATTTCACCCTCCGACAAACAAATTTTGGGACCAAGTTTTGTTAAACCCTTTCAAACAAAACAAGAATTTTGAAAATCGGTTCAAACCCTTTCAAACAAAACAAGAATTTTGAAAATCGGTTCACAAATGACATAGTTATGGATTGAGAGGGGGGAGGCGGAGGGGGGAGCAAATTTTCCCCTACCATTTTCCAGAATAATTATTGGGCCAAACTGCTAGCAAACCCTTTCAAACAAAAAAGAACTTTGAAAATCGGTTCACATATGACAGAGTTATGGATTGTGGGGGGGTCGAGGGGGGGGGAGCAAATTTTCCCTTACCATTTTCAAGAAGAATTATTGGGCCAGACTGCTAGCAAACCCTTTCAAATAAAAAAGAATTTTGAAAATCGGTTAACAAATGACAGAGTTATGGATTGGGGGGGGGGGGGGGGGAGCAAATTTCCCCCTCCGATTTTCGACAAACAAATTTTGGGACCAAGTTTTGTCAAAGCCTTTCAAAAGAAACAAGAATTTTGAAAATCGGTTCACAAATGACAGAGTTATGCATAGGGGGGAGCAAATTTCCCCCTCCGATTTTCGACAAAAAATTTTGGGACCGATTTTTCTCAAACCCTTTCAAATAAAACAAGAATTTTTAAAATCAGTTCACAAATGACAGAGCTATGCGTGGGGGAGCAAATTTCACCCACCGATTTTCGAAAAATAATTATGGGACCAAACTGCAGGCAACCCCTTTCCAACAAAAAAATTATTTTAAAAATAGGTTCACAAATGACGGAGTTATGCGTGTACAAACATATAAAAAAAGAACATACACACGAATTGATAATCTCCATCCATCTTTTTTGAAGTCGGTTAAAAATAAAGTACAATTTATTACGGATTTTTATTGCTTTTCGAAAGTTTTATCAAATAATTATCATTTCTAAACAAAACAAAAAAGGTCCCAATAAGTTAATTTTTGAAAAAGTTATAGCTTTTTGAAATAAAAAAAGAGCTGTTTTATTAAAAAATCCATAACTTTTTTTTGGGTTGGGTAAACAAATTTGATAGGAATTCTGAAAAACGTCTTTCGGGAGGTAGAAAGAGATAGAAAATTTTCAGCGAAATCAAAGGGGGTCGGGTAAAACATTTGACGATTTGATTTGGACTGATCCATATGTAAGTCACTTGAAGGTCGTTTTATTCCGCATACGCAGATGTTTTTTCTTCAAATCGGACAAGCCGTTCTCGAGTTGTTGTGAAATATACTGGTGTATCTAGTGGAATTATTCAGCCCTATCTCGAAAACTATTCCCATGAAAAAACTCCCAAATTTTCTGATTTTCTATCGTGAATGTTTCCCATAACAAAGTTTTTGGGAGCGAAGGGAACATGTAAGTTGTAATTTGTATTTAAGGTAGGACTCTATTGAATTACTTTTTTATTTTAATAAAGAATCGCAAGTGTTAATAAAGAGCAAATCAATTGTCTGGTGAAAGGGAAGTGAGCCAGCCAAAGTGACATATCTTTGCTGCAATCTCTGTGGTGCTTCTCCTCTTCCAGCAGCACAAAACACAGTTAAACGCTATTAATTTTTTCAAAATGTGTATATTTTCCTTTCACATATATGTTCACAAATTATTTATAAGCACTAGAAAACAGATCATAATAGGATATATTACTCCCTAATAATTCACAACAGAAACTTTTACTTCCAAAATAGGTGGCATGTCATAATGTCCAGTGACATAGTGCCCATGGACGTTATTTCACTCCAACAAGTGTCATAATGTCCATGAGTGCAGTGTCATAAAGTCCATGGACATTATGACACTTTCTAGAGTGTAAATATTTTGGGTTTGTGAGTTTATTTCGTAAAAATATTCGCGGGAGTAAACATATTAAGCTGTAACGCAGTCATATAGGATTTTTCAAAAGCCAAACTTCTTATGAATATGATTTGTTTAGATATAACATGTACAAATTTGTAACATTTTGACACAGCTGTTCCCGCAGTGCATGCGCTTAAATCTTTCCATCCACTTTGTAATTTGTAATACTTCACAATATCTACATATATTGTTCTTATTGGTGTCGTAAACGCAATGCTTATATCGTAATATTTTATTTATCGTAACTCATTTACTCTTCGTTTTGCCACTAAGAGTATATTTGTTGAGCTTTTTACTGTTTATTTCCTTTTGACCTCATTATTTGCTGACTTGCACATGACCAACTCTCATATTTACATACATTTACAGCAAAATATTAGAATTTTTATTTATAGTATTTTGTCATTAGGCCGAAGTGCTACGAATGTAATAATCGCAAATTGAAATTTTTAGTTAAGCAAAGAAAGAAAAATAAAGTTTGATGTGAGGTATTTAATTTGTTCGGGTTTGCGTTAGCATTACGACCAAGAGTTTTAAAACACTCTTTATCTTAGATTTATTACTCAAAGTTCTTAACATAAATTTTAAGTAACTTTAAAGTCTTGGGTGTGAGCAGCGATACCAGAATGAAGGCATTACCTTAATTTTAAAAATTTTTTAATCAAAATAAGATTTAAAAATCTTTTTCCCAGAATTAAGATTTTTGAGATTTAGTTGCTTAAATTTATTAAATGTTATTTTTTTATTAGATGTATTTACCTATGTCATCTTAACGTTACACAGTGGTGCTAATAAAAAAAGTGGCTATAAGAATGTAACTTCTAAGCAACTGAATGAATTTGTCTGAAAACTGAAATGATTGTAAAGGGGGAGCCAAGTTTTCAAAATCATGTCTTTTGAAGTATGTAGCCTTTACAGTTTTTAGATTTGTAAAAAAATGTTGTTAAGGATGTGCTTAGCGCAATTTTTTTTCATTTTAGACATGTACTTGGGTATACAATCGGTTAACCGATTAATGACTACCCGATTAACTGTTCCATTAATTAAAAATTGGCTATTTTTGATTAACGATTAAATCGGTTAATCTCTTTCCATGAACCGATTAACCGTTTGAACAAAATTTTATATATTTTTGTGATATTTGAACATTAGAGTAGAGAGATTTTATTTTTATTTACCAATCGCTTTCGAATACCAGTAAGAAATTGCTCTTTGAACTCACTATTATACACAGAAAATTTTAATTGGCACATGATTTATTTAGAGGTACCCCCAACATCATTAAATTTAGCAAAATTTTTGAATTTAGTAAAAAAAATAGCAAATATTTTATGAACGCTAAATGAAATTCTGAGCGTCGTCCTTTTAATATACGATAGAAAAGCTGGTATTATTCGTTTGAAGGTGTGCGCTTAGACGCGGATTTGTGGGACACTGGGAAGGTGACTTCACAACTCTCTTGAAACGTTATTCGAACACTATCAGTCAACGCGCGAGCTATTTCACTTGTGAGACCCTTTGAATTTTACGCCTGAGATCAAGCAATAAGACTAATCTAAGTAGTATTTTTAATTTCCTCTTTACAACTTCCCAGCGGGAAAACGAAGAAGATCTTCCTAATTCAGACCTTATTAAAGGCTTGCTTAGAAAGTTTTTTAATTCAATTACCTTGCTTATCTAACTGCTAAAGAATGCCTTAAAGAAGGCCTCGGCTCTTCCGTATAAAAGATAAGACACACATCCAACATTCGCTTCTATGAGAAACGAGAAAAGAAGGAGTAGCATGTTTTTTTTTGCCAAAGTAATAGAAATTCGTTTTGTTCAGCGTTGTCAACTTTTGAATTTCAAAACGCACTGAAGCAATTAAAATGACGAGTAGTATTTGAAAAAAGTACTGAAATTTATTTTTCATTTTATTTAAATAAATCCTTATATTGAGTAATTTCAAAAATTTCCGACAATATCCGGATTTGTACGCTGTCCGATTATAATGAAGTTCTACATACATATATGTATGTTCTACTCTTACATGCGCATCACATGGCGCAAGAATCACTCCTCTTACGGCTACCAAGTGTAAGCGTGAGCATTAGAGTGGGTTGATTTATTTTGCAAAATATCGTATAGCAGAAGCATAATCTACGGACAATTATAATAAATTTTCGCGAAGGAACCATAGATCGAAATTAGATCCTAGCCCGCGCAAATCGACATAAATGTATTTTATAAAATTTGGTACGAATAATGCCTCTAGCATTTACTAGTATTACTGAAAAATTTTAGCACCATCTAATTTCTGGTTTGCGAAATATAGCGATTAGAGAATAGAAAATTCAACAAAAACATACTAAACTGATTTTACAAAATTATGTATATGTTTAAACCTACTTACCATAGTTGTTCCATTGTTGTTTCATATTAAAGGGCACAAAATGCACTTTGAAATTACATATGTTATGATTTTATTTCTCAATCTTCAGAGGTCAAATTTTACTGTGCTCTTTTCTCAAAAATTTAACATCTAGCCATTTCCGATTTTTATAAAGTTTGGTATAAATGATGCCTCTGCTATACCTAGTATTAGTACTAATCCAAAATCCAAATGTACCAATCCAAAAACTTACTTACCCTTACTTATTACACTGGATATTCCATTGAGGGTCATATTAAAGGAAACAAAGTGTACTTTTCATATGTTATGCTATTATTTTGCAGTCTTCAGACCTCAAATTATGTAGACAGAAGGTCAGTAAAAATTTACCTCTGAAGATTGAAAAATAGAATCGTAACAAGCAAATGTCATTTTAAAGTCCATTTTGTGCCCTTTAGTATAAAACCACAGTAGAATATTTAGGGTAAGTAGTAGAAATAATTTTGAAATATTTTTGTTGAATTTTAAAATTTTCAAGCCGCTATATTTCGCGAACCGGAAAGTATATTGAGCCAAGATTTCGCGCTAATACTAGTCACACCAGACGCACCATCCGTACAAAATTTTATAAAACTTAGAAGGGAAAAATAACGGATTTGTTTGTATTTATTTGTTTTCTATTATATATAAAGCTAAATATTGATTTGCGCGGGCTAGGAACTCATTTCCCACCCATGGTTTCTTGGAGAAAATTTTTCAGAATCGCCCGTAGATTGCGTTTTTGCTATACGATTTTTCGGTTTTTCCCTCCATACAAATTGACCCGCTCTATTGGGCATATTGGCTATTTTTGAGAAAATGTCGTCATATTTAAAATTAAATAGCTTTAGAGCGCGTTATCAGATAATGTAGGTGTCATTCGAAAGGTTTTAGTTTCCTGTTAACAAGTATTGATTAAAAAGGGCATAGCTTCCAGCTACAAGTGAATCTAAATTGCCAATGTATTCTTTATCCTTATGCATCCTGAAATATAATATTTTAGGTTTATTTATTTTTTAAAAGAATCCATTTAGCTGACAAGGGTCTATTATGCATAGTTTTCAAATTGTCCGGTGGACGTTCATTCCATGAACATTATTGCATGCCACCTGGAATATACACACTTATGTCGAATTTCGTTGAAATCGAAGAGGGTAAATATATAAACTCTTGTTTTTTGTCAAACATTTTTTAAATTACTCTTAATGCAATTCATATAAATTTTGCTATTTTAATTCTTCTGCAAGACTGCAAAAAACTATGTTCAGGAAATAGTTACATTAACAAAAAATGTTACCCTTAAAAATATGTTTTAGATAAACAAATTTATTTCGGAATTTTGGGTTAAGTGCCACCGTCACAAAAAAAGCATTAAAAATGGATTAGAAAAAGCACCAAAAAGTATCTCTAAATATTTTCGCATTGAAAAGTTGAAAAGAGTTAAAAAAGCGAAAAGCATCGAGTTGACAACGCTGGTTTTATTAATTAAAAACGTTTTTTATAAATAACATTCTCATATTCTTTTTTCGCAACTAATTTGTATATAAAGCTGAAATTTACATTCAAGAGACATCATATGTGCTGGTATTATGCCGTTTATAATGGAGTTGATTAACTTATACTTACACTGGCGAAGCTATTCACATCCAAAACCTTCTTAATTAATACATTCATATAAAAAACTACTTTAGATGAAAGGAAATAGTTCGATACAAAAAATAACATTAATCAAAATTAAAGAAGCCAGTATAAAAATACAAAAATACCGAGAATAAAAAAATTTGCTTTTTAACAGACCTTCCTAGAAACCCTTCAAAATTACCTTTTTAGAAGGTCTTTTGTTAGGCCTTCTAGAACTGGAAAACGGAAGACCTTCTCCGCAATGACAACGTGTGTAAAAAAGATATGAGTATGGAATGGAGCGAGCAGGCCTTGTTTATTCAAAAGAAGGAGTACAAAGGCCTTCTAGAAGGCATCCGTACTCCTTCTATTTCCCGCTGGCTTAAGTCATTATTATAATACTTTTGCACATACTATTTATCTTTATTACAGCGAAATGTCTCAAGTAAAAACATGTCAAACGAAGACCGGTCCCATGGTAGAATAATATAACAGGTAGCCGCATAACTAATACAAATGTACATTTGGGGTACGAAATGTCAAACTTTAATAGAGAGGGTATGTGTGTGTTTGTAGAACATAAGCAGCAAACATACGTGTGGTATTGTGTGTGCAACGTAGTTATTTCACATATACACAAGATTTGATAGTTCGTACCATGAAAAAAGCAAATAAAAACCAATCAGCTGGCGTTCCAGGGATACCTTGTATATTATTCTAACATGACATGTCCTGTGTTTGCTTACTATAGAAGTTACTAGTACATATGTATCTCAATTATTAACTTATAATGTCGTTATGAGAAATTACCTATTCATTAAATATGAATTATAACAAGAAAATAGCCTACCAATGTCAGTCTTAAGAGAATAGTACCGCAGCAGCTAAAGTTACAACTAGTAACGCTTTGGGACAGTCATATTACTAGTTGTAATGGTAGTAGTCAAAAAACGACAATCATATTACTAGTTGTAACAAGAGTAGTAACGTTACTGGTCAAAAAAGAACAATCACATTACTAGTTGTATCGATACTAGTCAAAAAAGCACAATCATATTACGAGTTGTATCGAGACTAGTAACGATACTAGTCAAAAAATGACAAAATTTTCAGGTATACGATTTTATATAAAACCAATTGTTAGCTATAAAAAAAATAAGTAGAATGTGGCTCAGTGGGTAGAGTACTTGCCTTAAAGTATGAAGAATGCGTGTTCGTACCCCGGTTGAGCCAAAGTCTTTTTAAGAGTTACAAAACTCTTAATAAAAAACTAGTAAGCGCACTAGTTTTCAATAACTAGGATTCCAACTTGGATATAACTGTATACAAATGAACTAGTTGGTCCCCTATGACAACCCAATGTTAAAATTGATAGTTCGATATATGAAAAAAGGATAGATAGGCAACTAGTCTGAAGCAAAAAGCAACTAGTATAGTTCCAACTACATACCAGTTACCTTGTCTGCAGGGATAACATAATCGTTTCTACCATGACAAACATCAAGACCGCCAAACAAACAAAAATTACGAAGAACAGTAATCGATGTAGAGAACAAAACACAAAATTTTGGAATTTTTGTCTGTCTGTCCGAACACGCTTCACGCAAAAACCACTGAATGGATTTTTATGAAATATAGTATGGATGTACTTTAGAGTCCTGATTTAAACATAGGGTACTTTTTACTGCAATAAAATATCTCATTTCTAAGTTAAAATAGAAAAAAATTTAAATGTTCCATATTTTACTAATATAAATGTTGTTGGAAGTTAGAAAGATTTTTTTGTTTTTTTTAACGTTGGTAGCACTGTTTATTTTGCATAACGGGAACTTTAAACAATTGGGGGATTCACAAGGTAGTCATAAAGTCACATGTTTTAAAATAATAACACGAAAAAATATGACAGCTGCGAGCAACCCCTCATAATATAGTGTGCTATGTACATAGCCGACAATTTACATGTACACAACACAAACAAACAAAGTAAGAAGAGCAGAACAGTCATTTGTACCTATCAACAATGCAATTAAACACCAACCCACTTAAGCCCTTAAGCTGAAAGTCCATAGCACGCGCTTCCTGCGTTGCGCGTTTTGTGTGTTTCATACTTTAGACGCCTTTCTAAATTCAAGTTACATGCAACGCTTTCTGTGCGCCAATGTTTATGTTTTGATCAGCTGTAGTGTAAATATTTTTATCAAATAAAAAAAATTTTTGCAAAAATGTTAATTGAAATTGAAATGTTAAAAGAATTTGTGGAATTTATTGAGTTTATAAATATAATATTTTGTGCAACAAGGGTATACTCAAAGCTCCAAAATAAAACGAGACGGTTTTGGGTGCGTCTTGCAACGGGAAGTGAGTGGTTTTTTTGCGGCATTTTTCCTAAAATTAAAGCGTGATGATGAGCAGTTTCGTATAGCAACGAGAATGTCTCCAGACGTCTTCGAATGCTTATTAACCATTCTAAAAGATAACCTTGAGAAGAACTCAGCGAGAGCTGTTCCAACAGATTGTCGGCTCTTCTTGACTTTAATATAAATTTATTTGTGTCAGTACAAATATTGAATAAAGTAATAACTTTTTTCCATACAGCTATTTAGCGCATGGTACAAGTAGGCAGTACCTCTCGCTAACATTTAAAATGTCGGTGACCTTAGTAAGACGGATCGTTTTGGAAACGTGTGAGGTTATATGGAAGCACTTAAGTGGAATTTACTTGTCTTTGCCAAACACGTTCGAATGGGAACGAATAGCGCAGGATTTCAAGAATATGTGGAATTTGCCGAATTGTGTCAGAGCCATCGACGGAAAGCTCGTGATTTTTTACAGCATTAATTAGCTTCTCATCCATTGCACTTGTTTGATAAATTGATAAAATTAATAAACATAACAGAGATGAAACTTATTACATAAAATTAATCGATAAATAATATGAAAATTTTGTTGACGAAAGGATTGTGTTAAAAAATTAATTTTAATGTATTTTATTCTTGAAAACATTTTGTAAAAAAAATGTAAAAAAATAATCCACCATACAACTTATTTATCGATAACATTGAAAATATAATATAATTTGGCATCCCTGGCTATCAAAAACAGCTGTAATTTTTTCATGGCGCATGCGACGCATACAAAAGTAGAAAGTAAACCTACTTTTCGCGTCAAGCGTTTTACGCTTTGTGCTATGTAACTCGTCACATACATTTACACTGATTCTACTTTTTTGACAGCCGCTTAGTCGCTGAATTCGTGAATAAACCGCTAGCTTGTCAACACTTTAATGTTTCAAGCTTTAAATGCCAATTTTAAGTTGAACATTTAAAAATTTTTTTTGACAGGCCCCCATTTTTATCGATAACATTAGTACAAGCTTTGACAATTTGGTATTTATATTAATATAGCTGAACTCTTTGCACCTGGTAAAATTTCCCTTTATATCCTATTTGCACTGTTCTCCAAAACTTGAAAAATGAAGAAAAAATGTAGTGTCATAAGGGCTTTCACAAATTTTTTCTCATTTATTTAGTTTTCCCTTTTTTCCGCTCAGATTTGTACTGTGTAGTTATGACAAACAATAAACACAACACACAAAGTCTTATTATTTTAGGACTTTTTTGTTTGAAACACAACAACAACGTTTTTAAAATATTGTAAAATATTAAGGCAATATGACTTGGTAAGATACCGTTTGAATCACCCAAATATATCGCGACCTCAGTATTGGTTTAGCCCATATGCCAAAAAGTCGGAATGAAGAAAAACAACAAAGAAGATTTACATAAAGTTTGCTCAAAATATATCCGATAGAATTTTTTTTGATATTCTCACCACTGCTTCCGGCATATGTTTGGAAGAAAAATGTACAGTTTTGTGAACTTTCATCAATCCGATTAGAAATTAACATCTTTTTACTAAAAGTAAAATATCTTGTTTTGTGCTCCAGTAGCCACTTTTTTATTTTATTTGTAAAAAGTAGCTTTTGTTGCTCCATGTGTATACTAACTGCTGCGTATTGAGTAACTTGTTATTGAGATGCAATTTTCTACTTCGTATTGAAAATAAGCGTATATGTAAATGTTATTAGAAAAGATATTTACATGGAATAAAAAGTTAATATTGATGAAACTTGGTATTTTACTTGATTTCTGATTTTTAGTTTGTTATATAAAAAAAAATTTTTTTTTAAACAAAAAATTTATCAAAAATGATTATATCGAGCACAATGAATGCTTGATATCTCCCTATACTTAACTCAATTTTTTTTAAATGGTCGGTGGGCCAAAACAAGATTGAGGTCACGATATAAAGAACGCTACATTATTATATTTAACAGTCACCTTATAGTAGGGTCGTCATCCGTCCTCTTTTTCCCGGACACTGTCCTCTTTTTATGGTCGCTGTCCGGGAAAACAATGTGCGTCCGGGAAAGTCCTACTTTTTACCGTCTTAAAAAGGGAGCTTATATTCGCATAAAGTATCTGTTTTTTTATATATTTTTTCGCTTTTATACTCGTATTGCTTGAAAACGAGACGAAAAGGAAACCGAAAACTTTATATCGAGCCTTTGCTCTTTTTCCCGGACACTGTCCTCTTTTTGTGGTCTCTGGACGGGGAAAAAATTTGCGTCCGGGAAAGTCCTACTTTTTACTGACTTAAAAAGCTTATATTCGCGTAAAGTATCTGTTTTACATATATATATATTTTTTCGCTTTTATACGCTTTTATATGCTTGAAAAATTGCATTTATTAAAAACAAAGCTAAAAAGGGAAATACATAATCGGTATTATATGTCCAGCTTATGTTGTAAATGATACTGTCCATGAGAGTTGTGATGTTATTCTATGACGTATGTATGTATTTAAAATATGGATGGTGTTCCGTAAAAAGGGCCAAAGTAATATAGACTTAAGCCAGACTTCATAATTTATTTAATATGATTATTTCGAACTTATTATTAAATATACTAAAAAAAGAATATATTAATCTTAATTATATCGCTATTTTAGATCGGGGAAGTCTGATTTTTATTGTAATTATAAACATAATTATGTGTGTTGGTCAAACACATCGCAATTTATTAAGAAGCCGATTAGAGTTTTTCGTTAGTTAGTTAGTGCTTTTTGCGTTTTATTTAACATTATGTAGAGCATAAACTTCGATTTATGCAAATATGTATCCTCAAATGTTCATGCATTACGCACGCGTTATTTGCAAATAAAAACGTAGTTCTACCAAGTATTGTTTTTTTATTGTAACTTACTAACTCACGAAAACAATTACTGATTAACGCGCTATTTGCAAATAAGAAGTTTGGGTTGCCACCTTTACATATGTTCGTCAATAAACATTAGTAAATAGATAAATATATTCACAAATAGATGAATAATCAATGATTTAAAAAGTTACAATAAAAAACAATACTTGGTATCTCTACGTTTTTATTTGCAAATAAGCTCTGCGTATAAACTAGGTATATGTTACTACGTTCATATGTGCACTATTTGCAAATAAAAATATTTGTAAATAATTTAACTCACTGTTTATACGTCATAGTAAAAATACAAAACTTGGTAGCACTTCTATAGAAAACTTCTGTATTTTTACAAAAAAAATAGTTCAAATGTATAAAATAAATAATTATTTGTTTTAATTGTCATTATTTTCTTCTATCAATATTTTTGCGAAATATTTATCTATTTTGTGTTTTTTATTAACAAACATTTGTATGCGTGGCAACCTCAAACATTTTATTTGCAAATAGTGCGTTAATCGTGAATAGTTTTCGTGAGTTAATAAGTCGCAATAAAACAATTATATGGCAACAATTTACAGTTTTATTTGCAAATAAGCAGTCCGTATAAACGTAGTATGTATATACTTATAAACAAGTTAATGGAAATGGATGGTGTTGCGCAAAAAGTGCCAATCTGCTATGTAAAATGTTGCGAGATTGGCCCCTTTTGCGCAACACCATTGAAATGTATTTTAGATTTTATTGGTAGTAAAATTATTGGAAAAAAATGAATTGCATTTTGTTTTTAAGTCCTACTTTTTTAAGCAAATGTCCGGGGTTTTTTCCTCTGCTGTCCTCTTTTTATAAATTAAGTGATGACAACTCTACCTTATAGTCATAAAGAGAACTTTAAGCGCGCGAAGCGGGCGGGCACATCTAGTCTATACATATAATAAAACTGTAAAAAGGGCGTGTTTGTACATGAAATATTTTTTGAAAATTTTTATTGTGGCGTAAACAATAATCGATGTAGAGAAAAAAACCAAATTTTGGAATTTTTGTCTGTCTGCCTGTCTGTCCGAACACGCTTCACGCAAAAACCACTGCAGCGATTTTCATGAAATTTGGTATAGATGTACCTTAGACATTCAAACATAGGGTACTTTTTACCGCGATAAATTATCTCATTTCTAAGTTAAAATAGAAAATAACGAAAATGTACCGTATTTACTAATATAAATTAAACAATATATAAAGAACACTATATTATTATATTTTATAGACACCTTATAGTCATAAAGCGAACTTTAAGCGCGCGAAGCGTGCGGGTACATCTAGTATTATATAAAAATGAGGTGTATGTTTGTTTGCAGATTTTTGTTACGGCATCACGCCTAAAGGGCCGAACCGATTTAAATGAAATTTGGTATACAGATAGGTATTTGGCCCACAATTAATATAGGCTATGTATATAGCGGTAAAATGGGTCAAAACCTCCCCCACGCAAAACTCTGTAATTTTTTACGGCATCACGCCTAAACGGCTAAACCGATTTCAATGAAATTAGGTACACAGATAGATATTTGGCCCACAATTAATAAAGGCTTTAGCTTTTCTTGGATTTTTGACCGGGAGGGGATAAAATGGTTCAAAAGCTCCCCCTACGCATAACTCTGTCATTTGTCAAACGTTTTTCAAAATTCTTTATTGGTTTGAAAGGATTTGCTTGCAACTAGGTCCATAATTTTTTCCAAAATCGTTGCGGATATTTGCTCCCCCCCCCCCCCTTACGCCACCTACCAAATGCTTAACTTTGTCATTTGTGAACGGATTTCCAAAACTCTTTTTTTGTTTGAAAGGTTTTGCTTGCAGCTTGGTCCCAAAATGGTTTTCGAAAGTTTGGTAGGGATGGGGGAGGGGAATTAAGCTCCCTACGCATAACTGGCATTTGTCAACCGATTTTTAGAATTATTTTTTGGTTTGAAATGGTTTGCTTGCGTTTTGTCCCATAATCCTTTTTTTTGCAAAAATCGGTGGGGAAATTTGCTAACACTCACCCCCTTTTTGCTTGCAGTTTGGTCACATCATTCTTTTTTCGAAAAAGAGATGAGAAGGGATGGGGGAAGATTGGTTACCCACGCATAACTCTGTTATGTGTCACACGATTTTTAAAATAATTTTTTTTGGTTTGAAAGGCTTTGCTTACAGTTAGGTTCCATAATTATTTCCAAAATCGTTGGGGAAATTGCCTACCTTGCGGCTTACTTTCAGTTTCTGTCTTAATAATTTAATGGTTTTTAAACTTAATTTCTATTTAAATAGAAAATTCATTTTTATATATGTACATCATATTTAAATACAACTTATATCTCCAATCTTGATTTGATTTGATATTTTTAGGTTACGCTACTATTTGTAGCGATTTATTTGGCCCGGAAATTTCCATATCGCCATGACTAATTACGGCTTTCACCTGAGGAGCCTCCTCCATGAAACTAGCGTCGATCTGCACCGATGTACAGAAAGCCGGAATCCTCAAAATCCTCTCCTGTTTTGTTCCAATGAGTTTTGGTTGTCTTTCCACCAAGATTTCAAAGTACGCTTTCTTAGAAAGCTAGGTTAGGTTATCAAAATAAGTTTTTGCATGCAGTTACAACCAAAGACATGAAACAGCAACTCGGCACCGTTAACTGCCCCCAACTTGCTAATCACATGCGGGGGTGAGACGTAAAACTCTCGAAGGCCAATAAACGAACAGTGGCCTGGTTGCATTTACGAAGTAATTGCCAACGACGCGTGATGTTAGCTCCAGGCTGACCGTTGAAAAATTTTAAAAAGTGGCACAAAAAGGGGATTTTGAGGTAAAAAGTGGCACCAAAAAGGGGATTCTTCGAAAAAAAGGGGCAACTTTTTTAAAAAGGGAATAATTGAACCAAATTCTAGTATTTAACGGATTTCTAGGGCATATAATGCTTTTGAATTGAAATGAATAAATTTTCATGTTTTTTTCTATACAGTTTTCAGCACCAACGAAGTACACCGCTTTCTAACAACAACACATACATCAGAGCTGTAAAAATTGATTGCAATCAAAATGATTTCAACCTAATTGATTTCATTCTTTGATTTCAAAATGATTTCAGATTTCAAACTGAAATCATGTCAAGATTGCAATCTTTTGGAAATAATTTTTTTTAAATCATTGTTTGCAGAGTAAGCTTTATTTCTAGAAAAATGAGTATCATTTGAAGAGAACGATGATTTTGATTCTGATTTAATTTTGATTGCAATAGCTGGATTTGATTGCAATCAATTAATATAGAAATTAATTTAAAACTTTTTTTGCAATCATTTTTATTGAAATGATTTCAAGATTTCAAATTGAAATCATTAAATCAAATTTACGATTTTGATTGCAATCAAAAACTAGCAATCATTAACATGAAATCATGTGATTGCAATCTTTCACAGCTCTGACATGCATAAAGGAAGATAGCAAGTTCAATATAAATATTTTAAATAGTGGAGCAAAATGGTCTATAGATGGCGGAGTTCTGAAGTAGCATACATAAATAAAATACAAGCAAATTCATAGTATTCTCCGTTTTTTGGTATCGGTCAAAAATAATTTTTGCTTTTATGTATAAGAAATGTTGCCCTGTCACACACCTTTTAGTGTTTTTTTAAGTTTTAGCACTAATATTCGTGTAGATATAAAAATTACTATGGTTTTAAATAAAATCTTCTTGGATATTCCGCACAGAATGCATTTTGTAACATGCATGATTATTTGCGAAAACCAAAGATATACGGGGTTTTATTATAAAAATTCGTCAATCCAATTTTTCGAATCGCGTACAATTTCAAAACGTTATTATTACTTTTGTCTTAGGGGTTGATTTAGTAAAAATAAATCTAACGTTCACTCAAAAATTTGAATGGCAATAGCTTTTAAAATATTGAAAACTGCATGCTTTTTATACAAGAACGTGTTGCTAGTTCTTGTTCGTGTAAGTGAATCAGGGTGTTAGTTTCTAATAATTTTAGTGCAATAATGAATATTTATAGATCTCAACTCTTAAACTATTTCAAAATAGTTTTTTTCATGACTATAAATAATGGACTCAAAAACATTTTTTTGTAAAAACACTTTCGTGCAGTAAAAAAAACTCATATTAAAACAAAAAGTATCACTTCATAAAAAAGGGGCAGAAAGGGGCATAATTTTATAAAAGGTGGCAGATTTAGGTAATTTTAAAAAAGGGGCACTAAAAGTGGCAAGGCAGTTGAAAAAGTGGCAAATTGCCACTTTAGTCGCAAAACGGTCACGCTGGTTAGCTCGCCCAGAGCTGCTTTACGACTGATCTCCCATCTTGTATATTTAAATTCGATTAAAATTTTATAAATCACCATATGGTTTTAACTGCTTGTTGTTATTGTGGAAACAAAAAAATTGAGGCCGCTGGTAATTCAACTTTTGTTGCCGATCAATTTGGGCTTTTTTTTGTATATATTTGTCTTTTTGTGATTTTGTAAGCTGTTTTTATTCTTTTAAAACATTGCAGAAACTCTTCATTTTTCTTATTTCCTCAATGAAGAAAAATTTATTTTGTGGAATTTCTCTTTGTTTATGTTGAACAGCTGCTTTTTTGGGAAATTTAGGGGAAATTTGTGGTATTTTATGGTGCTACAATATTTTTGTCACAATTAAATAAGAACAACTAAACACGACTGAAAAACAGAATTTGTTTTTAATTACAATTTAGATTTATATGAAAATTTACTAAATAAATATTTAATTACTGAGTCAAAAACTGGTGGTTAGTCCCATAATTTTGTTTCCGAAAATCGGTGGGGAATGGGTTTGCTTGAAGTTTGGTCCGATAGGGGTGAAAAAGTGGTAGCCCGATATACTGATTATCGGACCGATCTCAAAAATTTTTTTTTGAAAGGACATGAAAGGTTTATTACCATAAAAAATTGTGGACGAACACAATTAGTAGAAGTGCACACCATTTGACGTAACACCAAATTGGTCCATTTTGCAATCTGTTCAATGCTAGACTAGATAGACATCTAAAAAATATGTTTTCAAGAGCAAAATTCTTTGATAATGCATGCAATCCTTTGTTAAACATACTTTTGCAGCCTTGTGGAAGAATAAACAATTTTATTTACATTTATATGTATTTGGTTTTGTCCAAGTAAAATATACATAAATATTCAGTCGAAATGAGCCCGTTTATGTCATTAGCAAATATTGCCATCAAACTTTTGTGACTTCCTTATTCAAAAGTTGCACGAGTTCTTAGCTTGCTGAATCTATTTAAGTCTAAAATACGTAACAGAATGTCCTTACACGCTTCACATAAAAATCGGGCTGAAGCATGAATATTCATGTTGAGATACCAACTGATGTATCTCGATTTAATTACTCCTCGCAAAAATGAAAATGCTTCGAGATCAATATAGCAGATCCTTAAATGTATATTTTCATCTGTTGAATTCTGAAGTTGCAATAAAAATTTCCAATTAGCTCTAGTTTTAAAGATATAGTGACTTTTATATTTTCATAAATTACAGCAATATTGTATTGCATTCACTTCAAAAGTGGCACAACTCAAGGAATTCGTTTTTGGATTAATAGTACAAAATTATTCGTCATATTGCTTTTCATACTGCCTAAAAAATCATACAAGATGTATACTTAACTATTGAGGAGAAAATACATTTATTTTTCCCATAAAGGTGTGAGTAAATTTAAAACTAAAATTTGTTTTCTGGAAAATCAGTATATTTGAGTTGTAGCACTTTCGCAGTGAATCTGCGATATATCCTTTAATACATCAAAAATTATGTATTTCACTTTATGAAATGATCAAATAAATATTATTTTTATATAAAATGAATATATTTTTGAATTTAGTGCGTTTTTCAAAAAATACGCGTTTCTCCTGGTTTCAGTGCTTTTTGAAATTTAAAAGTTGACAACGCTGGTAGTGAACACAGCTGGTATTATTCGTTTGATGGAAGAAGAACTTTAAAAAAACATTGCAGTGTTTTATCCACAAGTTCCAGTGAAATACCACTGCGACAGCGGTTGTTACATTTTGATGGAAAAATGTTTTTCAGGTGCCATTGGATCTCAATTACAAGAATGTGAAACAATGCCTATAGTCGAATTGACTAGAGTTGTGCTTTTCAGCTTTTTCGAGTGAGCGCTGTTTTCAGCTAGGGTTGCCATCCGTCCCCTTTTCCCCGGACAACGTCCTCTTTTTTAGAGCGTCCGGGGTGGTCCTACTTATTTTTTAGCAAGTGTCCGGAGTTGTCCTACTTTTAACACTTAAGTTTTTTAAGCTGTTAATTATTTTCAAGGGTTATTATTCTGCTTAATAACAACTTAGAGGAGTTTTATATAACAACGAGTTACAGCACAAGGTTATCTACCTCGTATAAAATGCAAAGTAAAAATTAAAACTGAAGACTACAAAGTCAAGGGAGCATAGATCGAAATCGCAAAAATTAGTGATTTAGTTGGTATTGGTTCTTACTGAAAGATTTGATGGTTTGGTACTGAAACGTTATATTTATCCGCAATACTTGATCCTGGATAAAAAAGGAAAAAAAATACTTCAATTGCTGTCTACTACTTCTATATTGACCTTAATGTAGCTTTATATTCTGCAACTAAGTATTGCGATCACTCTTACACCTCGTAGAAGTTTTGTTAAGTCTACAAAAAATGGGCTTTGGAGCCGTTGTCCAGACTAAGCTGTAATTCTTCTAAAGAAGAAGTGGAGAGATAGCTAAGAAATTCTGGTACATCTATAGATACACATCCGCTTATTTTCTGGCGCAATGGCGTCATATATATAAACTAGAAAACCATTCTCAACCGCGCCTTAGGCTGAACCCACACCAACATAAGACAAAACTGTTTTTTTACTAATACGACGACAGTACATTAGTTTTTATGAGACAACACACACCAATTTTTTTTTGGTGTGCGTTATAATCGTACGAGTGTGTTTGACTTAAAAGACAAAAACGTCGTATCTTCTTCGGTGTGTATTCTGGCTTAGTTTTCAAGTTCTGTGACATCTGAGAGGTCATCTTCTACTGCAGGACTTGTTCAAATAGACTTATGAAATCGTTTGCCTCCTAAAATTTGATAATGGCTTGTTTTTCAAACAAAAATTGTATTTATATTGGCGCATAATCATAGTCAAAATAAAATATACTTTAAGAGTTTACAACCAATATTTTGTATGGAGTTACTGGCTTTTAATTTTTAAAGTAACCTTTGTTTAGGACTATGAGTATGCGCCATTGATTTTAAATACTGATAGCTTCTATCTATGTAATGTTGTATAATAACAAAAAATAACTCAACTTATATTTTGTTTATTTTACCTTTAAATTAAATTCACTTAGCGTATCGACGATTACTTTTTCTGAGCACTGGTATCGTATCGGCAAAAAAGCGTATCCATACTTCCCTAAATTTTTTCATTACTTTTTTTTAGTTCTCTATTAAAGTTCCTACGTATTTCATCATCTGTTTATACGCTAAAATGTTTTTTTCGACAATTATTCAATACGAAGATTTCATAAAAATTGCAAGAAATTGAAGTCAAGACATTTTTCCTAACCCTTTTGAATTTGGTCCTAATTAACACTTTCGACACGGATGGTACACATGTGTACCACTTAAAGTTTAAACATCCCTAAAATCTTCAAATTCAATGTTGCTAGGTTGTAAAATGTACCTTGTCGTCTTTAAGTTCTCCTGAATATATTCTAATACGTTCAGTTATATTTTCATGTTGTTTGTATTGTATATTGGTCTTTTTTATGAGTTACAACGTAGGCAAAGTGAAGTCCTTAGTTGATTTTTGCTTGATATTGTGCGCGGACGTTCGTAAGTTATTAAAAACCAAGCAAAATTTAAATTTTCACAAGTGTTTACAATCGCGGCTGGTAAGTATTTATAAAAAAACATTTGCTTCCTGTTCATTTTAGTAAATGGTACCCATATGTAGCATTCGTCCGGTATGGTGGTACAAATGTGTACCAGTAGTCCGATAAGTAGTAAGTGGCATGATTTCAAGTTTCGATGAAAATTGTCTGTTCTGCCAGAAAATGGATTCTGAATACATTCGAACAATTTTGGAAGATGCAACTAATAGCTCCAACGACTTAGAAGACTTTTCTGGATGAAGCTCTGAAGAATTTGTTCCAAATGGTGTCTCTGGCTCCAGCGATAACGAAGATTCAGCAGACGATAGAAGCTCGAAGAAACTTGGATCAAATAGTGTCGCTATCGCATCGAATAACAATGTCATTGAAAGTACTGCAGAGGAGGATTTCATACCTACAAAAACTATTTATAGATCTCGTAACTGCTCAATAGCTGACCACGTATATCGTCATTCATTTACAATTGCTGTTTTCAATAAACTATTGCCAAGATCAGTTTATATGTACATAGCCCAATGTACGAATGAACGTATAAAAATTAACGAAGGCGAACAATGCAAAACTTTGAAAACGGGCGAAAAATTCAAGTATCGTGTCCAAGTCAAATAAAATTTTATCGCGAGATCATGGGAGGCGTCGACTTGGCTGATCACATATCTGGCGATTATGAATACGATCGAAAATCGGATAAGTTTGTTACCGTTTGATAATGATGACAGCCGTAAATGCGTGGGTCATTC
This sequence comes from Panzeria rudis, assembly GCA_956483635.1. Taxonomy (NCBI): domain Eukaryota; kingdom Metazoa; phylum Arthropoda; class Insecta; order Diptera; family Tachinidae; genus Panzeria; species Panzeria rudis. The sequence goes on from OY101450.1 coordinate 77,426,503, forward strand.
ATAATGACCTCAGCCGAAACAATATGCCATTCACATCATTTATAGTTACCTTAGCTGAAGAATTGATCCATGACGGGTTACAAACCACAGCCGTTCGTCGATCCAATAATCCAGGCCATGCAGCTAAAACTGTCAATCGCAAGGCAATGCATCTTCCTACGACGTGGTTGTACAAGCTGCAGCGCTCAAAAGAAACAGACATGTACTAAGACAATCTGTACGGAGTGCCATGTGCCGCTTTGCAAAATGTGCTTTGCACCATATCATGCATAAATTTTATGTAAAAACACATTTATTAAATAAAAACCCAATAAAATATGATTTACTATATATATTAAATTAGTATTGTTTATTTTACTGGACGGCTGGTACTTATTTGTAACACATAACATCCCGAATAGTATAAGGGTGTACAACCACCCCCCGAGCTCCCCTTTCAATGAATTTCTGATTTTATTTTACTGATAAGTTCCACATTACCTAAATAACCAACTGCCATTAAAATTTTATTTCAACATTGCTATTCGAATGTTGGGTCGAAAGGGTTAAAAAAAATCCAAAGCATTTTTTAGGGCGATTCTTTCTATTTTATTAAATGATTTTATTTAGAAGTTATAAAATTTTTATGAGAGCGTTGTTGTAAGAATTCTTATAACAACAATCTTATAATATGAACTGTCAAAAAACACATGTACATGAAAATAAAATTGTGTGCATGTGTGAGTGCTTATTAAAATAAATGAAAAGCGATGTTTTTGATAAAATTTCTGTGTTAAATAAATGTGTTTAATTGATTTATAAATTAAAATTTATGTGAAAAATTAAAAATAAAATAACTAATTATGCAAAAGTAGTGCATGATAACTCGACGAGCATTTGCATAAAATGAAATCTTATCGGAAAAGTTAAATTACGTCTTCCCCTAGTGTGAGATTAAGAGAAAATTCGACATATTGTTTTTAGTATTCTGCCGACGTTTTTTCTCATGTTATCTCAAAGTTAATGTCTCGTGAAGACGCTGTGTAATACATAATTGAAAATCTACCACTTTCCTATTGACCGATTGATCTGAAATTTTGTAAGTGACTTTAATTTTAATGACAATTTAATATTGTGATGTGAAAAGTCGGATGAGCCACGCCCATAAAAGGTAATATTTAATTTCAGACCCTTCCTGTTAACCAATTGATCTGAAATTTGGTGGACACATTTACTTACGACGAGTATACAATTTTGTAATTGAAAAAGTGGGCGGCTCCACGCTATAAAAAGTAACACTTAGTTTTAGCCCCTTCCAGTTAACCGATTGATCTGAGATTTGGTGGACACCTTTACTCACGATGACTATACAATTTTATGATTACAAAAGTGGGCTTGGCTACGGCACTAAGAAGTAATATTTAGTTTTACCAACTTTATCGAAAATTTGGTGCACAACTTTACTTTTGATTACTATAAAATTTTGATATTACATAAAAGCGGCTTCGCACGCCCATATAAAGTAATATTGACTTTTATTTACTATTTATTTGGTGAACACATAATTTTCATGACCAATTGATCTGATGACGTTACGATTATGTGTACTCAGAATTATTGTAAATCACAGATGGCCGCCGGCTCAAAATGTTAAATTAGTTATTTGTTTAATACATAATATCCAATGAAAAAGTTGACTTGCAATTTCAAAATGGCGGCCAGTGCAAAATGGGCGTTTATATTCATGCATATGGGTCATTCCATGCCAAATCGAAAAATTTTTTACCCGAACCCCTTTCCGTTGATTTCGCTGTAAATTTTCTATCTTTTTTACCTCCCGAAGGACATTTTTCAGAATTTTTTAAAATTTTTTTACCCAACCTAAAAAACGTTATGGATTTTTTAATAAAACAGCTCTTTTTTCTTCCAAATAGCCATAACTTTTCCAAAAATTGGCTTATTGGGACGTTTTTTCCCCAAAATTTTTGTTTTTATATGTAGTTTTCAGAAAAAAAAAATACAAAAAAATTTCTGAAGCCCGGATATATGAAATATTTCGGTTTTTTCGAAAAAAAAACCGTATTTTTCTCAAAGTCCGACTCTTTTAATTTTTTTTTTAAATTTCAAATAATGCTGCAGTAATTACCGCTAATTTCAATTTGTGCCCACAATCGCTTATAATTTTTTTTTTGTTAAAAAATTTTTTTTATATAATCTATTTTTGTTTTGAGAATTTTAGGAATTTTAAGTGTTTTTCTCCCAAAAACCTGTTTTTTCAAATAAGTAACAAAAATACTTTTTTGCTTCATTCACGTTTTCTTTTCTCGTACTGGAAAGTAACAACGTCAAAAATGAAGTGTCATCTCAATTCTTTTTAATAAATTAAATATTGTTAATTTATTTTTCGTACCATGCAGATATTGTTAAATAAGTTATTCACTATTTGACGAAAAGCACTTTTTATTCAATTTACGAACGATTAAAATGCAAAGTTTTTCGATCGATGTTGTAATCCATTTAATTTGGAAAAACATAGCATAAAACTATCTTTGCGAAATTTACCGAACCATTTAGCAATCCGATACAATTTGCCAACTGATGATCGAATCACCGTGACCGTTTTGCGACTAAAGTGGCAATTTGCCACTTTTTCAACTGCTTTGCCACTTTTAGTGCCCCTTTTTTAAAATGACCTAAATCTGCCACCTTTTGTAATATTATGCCCCTTTTTGCCCCTTTTTATGAAATGATGCTTCTTGTTTTAATATAAGCTTTTAACGGCACGAAATTGTTTTTATAAAAAAAAATCTCAAGACAAAAAACATTTTTTGAGTCTATCATGTAAAGTCTTATGACAAAAACTATTTTGAAATAGTTTAAGAGTTTAGATCTATAGATATTCATTATTGTATTAAAGTTATTAAAAATAACACCCTGATTCACTAACACCAACAAGAACGTCTTGTTAAAACTTTTTATTAAAATCAGGCAGCTTTAAATATTTTTATGCAAATTTTGGCGCCATATCACAATATCCAGTGACATAATGTCCAAAGACATTATGTCACTGCTAAAAATGGCATAACATCCATGGACATTGTGACACTTTTAATAGTGCCATGGACTTTATGACATTATTATTATGACCATTATGACACTTTGAAATGTGTCATAATGCACACACTTTTAAAAATGAAAACAAATTCAAATATATGTACATGTTTTTAACTATTCACTTTTTACTTCTGCAATCGGTGACAAGTAATAAAAGATCAATTGAAGTTATTACATTTTAAAAAGCGAAATAAAATCAAGAACAATTTGCAAACAGCGTCAACAATGCTTAAAATATGTCCAATCGACATCGTCGATTCAAAGAAATATTTGGAAATTAATTAAAATTGTTAAGAAATTTTATTTTACTACAAAATATTCTTTGCGTAGCTGGCCTTCGGCCGGGCTTAAGTATTTTTCTTTTTGGTATATTGAAAAGCGGCCTTCGGCCGGTCTTAACGATTTTCTCCTCTCAGTATACTCAGCGGCTTCGCCGACCGAAGGCCGGCTATGCAAACATCTTTACTCAGCGAAACTGCTTTTCAATATACTTTACTAATGTGCTGTTTCCATATGCAAACAAGCGACTTGAGTAAAAATTTTTTTTATGGAAATTGCTAAAAAAAAATATGAGTGCCTTTGTCATACATTTTATACAAACAAGGCTTGTTTGCATTGTTAGTCTAAAATTTATATAAAAAGCAGTCAGTTTTTTGAACGAAAAAACATCAAAATTGATTCATTTTATTTCAAAAGCATTATATGCCCTAGAAATTCAATAAATATTAGAATTTGGTTCAATTATTCCCTTTTCAAAAAAGTTGCCCCTTTTTTGGGAAGAATCCCCTTTTTGGTGCCACTCTTTTCCTCAAAATCCCCTTTTTGTGCCACTTTTTAAAAATTTTCAACGGTCACCCTGGATCGAATATGTACTTCATGTCATAAAAAATTACTTCAAACCTGTGCTGTTAATATTTCTGATGAAAGTGATGATATTGAAAACAATGATTGCTTTGAAAATGATCAAAATATTATAAGCGGATCTCTGTCGTCTACAGTCGCTTATGTATTTTTCTTTTCGGATGGTGCACCTCAGCAGTATAAAAATTACAAGCATTTCAATAATTTATCACATTATCATGAAGACTTTGATGTAACCGTCGAATGGAATTTTTTTGCAACAGCTCACGGCAAAGGGCCTTGTGACGGAGTCGGTGGGACAATTAAAAGAAAGGTCTCGCGAGCAAGTCTGCAGTTACCACCTGATCAGCAAATATTGACACCTATACAATTGTTCGAATGGGCGTCAAAAAATATGGCAAATATAAATGTTCGATTCTCAACAATTGAAGCCTACAATTTGATGAAAGAAAAATTAGAAGATCGTTTCAAAAATGCAAAAACAATACAAGCGACAGTAAATCCATAAAATTTCGCCTTTGGAAGATTGTATGGTAGAAGTTAAGCCATTTTCTTCTCAAGAAAAGTACTTAAATTACAGTACAGTGAAGAATATTAGAATCAATTAAAAGTAAAATGTTTAATATGAAATACATTGATTTAAAGAAAAACCAAAAAGTATTTTTTTATATTTATTTAAAGATATTATGTTGTAAATTACAAGATCCAATAAATGTAATTGATCCAATAGTTGTAAGATCCAATAATTAGGTCTATACATCTCTACAACAAAAATGCCATAATCGTGAAGATGTCAAACAAACTCCATATATAAAAAGTTTTGTTAACGTTTTTTATATATGAAGTCTGACATCTTTACGATGGTAAACAATAAACAGCTATCGAGTTGCATTGACTTGTTTATTGGATCATGATAAATGTTAATGTCAAAACGCCTTATCTAGCATTTGTCATTAAAAACTGTGTTGCACAAGATTTTCCCCCTTGGTTCCACTATATATTACGGCTGAATGATGCTAGATTCATGCTTTCTCTTTTACACATAATGCCTAAAAGAAAATGTCAAAAGGGTCAAAATGTCAAACAAGTTGTTTCCGCTTGTCTATTAAGAAATTTTATCTTTCTTGTTCTTTCATCAGCCAATTGAAAAGCTATAATCTAATAAATTTGTCATATAAAACTAATTATTTGTGGTTTTATTTCCTTTCTTTCGTTCGAGCTACATTACCTATTGGGGCTTTGTAACATATTTCCCGAGCAAATAAAATACAAAAGGCTATTTTTAATTTGGGAATTATAAGGTACATACTTAACGACAAGCCTTCGATCAAGGCACAACCACACCAAGAAGGCTCGCTAGTACGACATCTACAAATAACATAAGCATTTTGTTTTTGGAATATCATTGTACGATGTCAAAGCAAAGCGAATCTTAAGTCAAATAAAGAAATTTTTACGTCCAGCCATGAAAAATATAAAAAAAGAAAGTCAACTCCATCTGTTATGGATGTACCTGGCTTTCGATTGTTAACAATCATTCAATTATATAAATTTATGTATATGTAAGAGTAGGTTTATGTGAGCTTCTTGCTGCCATTTTCCAACAGTGTTTTTGGCCGTGTGGTTGGTGCATTGGACTTCAAATTTGAAGGATCTTAGTTCGATACTAGTTGAAAACACAGTCTAACCAGACACGACACGTGCCGGAAGATATTGCCGTCTCAGCCGAAGTGGCCAGCATCACAAAAGAGAATTAAGAAAGTATGTATTAGAGTTTCAATTCGTTTTATTTTACGCATACATTTGTAAAATGTGCAACCCTTTTAATTCGATAAAGTGAAACACCAACACGTAATTGTTGTCTCTTTCCCAACTGGCCGGCATAAAAAGTGTGATTTGGGCCATTTTGACCTCTCAAAGTTGACGTGAGTAAAAATATCAAATAAAACAAGTTCAAAAGTGTATAATCGATAATAAATTTAAACATAAAGCAAACTAGCTAAAAATTTCCTAACAGAAAAATATAATTTCAATTCATAATCTTGTTCGATTTTTTGGAAAATTTCAAGTACATTTCTTGTTATTAATTGAAAATTTAAATAAAATTTAAACCAATTTCGTTTAATTGGATCTACGAATTTTTTAATAGGTTGTAATCTAAACATTTTTTACTCAATTCTTCCGATTTTTTAATCAAAGCGCATATTAATTTCTTTCTGTGTATGGCGTAATAATTTTTTAGATTTTAGTGCACTATCTGCATCATTATGATATTTCATTACAATAAAACAATTTACCTTAAAATGTTTCTTAAATTATTTTATTTTTTAGTTTTAAGCTAATCATCTTTTTATTTTTATACAGACAAGGAACATAGCTCTAGTCGGGTGTCCCCAAGACACCACTCGTCTTTTGTTTACATTTATTTATTTATAAAAATATGATCCTCTTTATGGTCCTCGTTTTTTTGTGCTTGTCGTCCTCTCTTTCTCAAAGTGGAAATGGCAACCCTATTTTCAGCTCAGCTCACTTTACTGAACTAGGACGCTCTTTTAGCTCAGATAAATCAGTTGCTCAGTACAAGTGTGTGCACTGGGCAATCACATCCATAACTGGTAAAGTTGACAGCGCAGTTAATAACTTTTTGTTTGTTAATATAATGGTTGAATATCAAAATTTCTTTATTTGCTTTGTGCTTCTGACATCGTGCAATGATTTTACAAAAATAAAGTACGTGTGGTTTCTGTAGATTTCGTACTCGTTGTACTAGCGAGTTTATTGGTACGAATGCGCCTTGATTACAAAATGTAATCTGATTATTATTAAAGTGAGCGAAAAAAAATTAACTAAAAAGAAACGTGAACGAAGATAAAATATGAACGTAAAAGATAAATGAACTAGGGAGCTGAAAAGAGCTCAATTCGTTCACTTATGTGAGTATTTCAATTGAACTAGTTCTAGAATTCGCCCTCATTTCTACAATATTACCTGAAGTTACAAGGAGTGATTTGAGTACCGACCCAAAATATATTTACGATATTATGACCGCTATCAGCACTAGCGTTTTTTCTTCAGATTAACCCAGTGTAACCAGATGAGTGGATTGGAATTTGTGAAAAACTTGGTATGGAAATAATGGCGAAAAATTGTGTATATATTAAATTGAATAGCTTGATTGACAAATATCAAGAGCAAAAAGAAAAACCCAAAATTTCCAGAGTTTCTAAAATCTCTGGTAACAATTTTTCACATTGGAACATGTAAATGCGATTTGAAGGCAGCTCCATGTGCATGCGGCTTGGTTCCAGAACGCCTCAAAGAGTTTATGCACGATCAACATAATCAGAGAAGACTAACAGTGGCTGCATTTATAATGGAAATTGAAGAGCAAGTAGCAAGGTCTATGTCACCAATGTCAACATCCCGATGACTCAATATACGCACCGCCATCTGTTCCAGAAGATATGGATACAAGCACAAGTTCACAATACACAGAAAGATACGATTGTTTTAGCTTTGCCTTGATATGTGACAGATTTGGTGTGCCTGATAGAGTATCATCAGCATTAGGAACCGCTCTTTTCCAAGATTTAAAAATGAAAGATAAGCATGGCGAACCTCTCATCATGGATAAATCGAAAGTTCGCAGAGAAAAAGAGAAATGCAGACAAGAAGTACTTCCCAAACGCTTAGATGACACCAATTTGTTAGCGTTTTCATTCGATGGCAGAAAAGATGATACTTTAACCAGACATAAAATTGATGAGAAGTATCATACTTGGATGGTAAAAGAACCTCATATTGTTATTTTGAGAGAACCGAATTCTGAATTGATTGGTTACGTAAGACTGAAACATGAAACTGCTGAATATAAAACAACCAAATTAAATGATTTTTTCAACGATAAAAATATATCACTGGATGCATTAATTGGCATACGCATTGACGGTGAGCCAACAACCACTGGCCCACACGTTGGAATTATACGACGATTCGAATTGCTGTTATAAAGACCATTGCATTGGTTCGTTTGCCTTCTACACTTCAACGAACTTCCGTTTCGGCATTCGTTTGAATCTTTGGATAAATCAACCAGCACTGGACCAAGATCGGCAAGCGGAAAACTGAGCCGTCAAATCGAAACTTGTGAAACTCTTCCGGTAAGTTATTGCTATCACTCATTTACTATAATTGTCAACCGTTTTTAATTATTTTATTATTATATATTTCAGGTGGTGGACGGCTTTCAGAAAATTGAGTTGCAAAATATGCCCCCTGCTCCAGAAAAGATTAAATTTTCCACCGATTCGAAGTACTTATACGACATGGCTCATGCAATTTCTAGCGGCGTGGTTTCGGTGGATCTGGCTAACATCAAACCAGGGAAAATTGTACATTCTCGCTGGCTTACCAAGGCCGGTAGATTATTACGATTGTATGCGACAACGGAAAATCCATCCGAAAATTTACGGATTTTGGTTGAATTTATAATTAAATGTTATGTGCCAATGTACTTCAATATCAAGTATTACAGGTCTGTCATGTACGGTAGTGCATTATTTTTCAAGCTCATTAGTTGGTCACGGTTTCTACAACCTCATTTACGCAGTATTGTCAATAAAGATATTAAATATAATTCATATTATGCGCATTCGGAAAATATCTTGCTATCAATGTTGTTTGATGATAGAAAAGAAAAGCGAGACTGTGCTATAAAGATAATTCTACGCTATCGAACCGATGTTGAAGACCCAACGGAAATTAGAGTTTATAAAAAACCAAATATAAACTTTAATTGCACAAGTTACACGTAAATTATCAATTTGAATGATATAAATAACGTATTTGAACCACCATTCACGGGAAGCATTCCGTACGATACATTGAAAGAATATTTAAATCAAGATGATCCACCGTTTTTTTATCCAAAAATTCCATCACACATACAAGGAACGGTACGACACGTTCAATTATTAGCTAGCGTTTCCAAACGAGTTATTCCGGGAAATATAGAGGCTGTTATGGCAACGACATTAGAGAGCCGGGCGAAATTGCCCAGACTTGAAAGCAAAAAAGATTTCAAACAATATTTTTTATTTTCTTTTCTATTACTAAGTAAAATTAATTTTTTCATTTTATTCTAACTAAATAAATTTCTAAAGAGAAAAATAAACTCCAAAAATAAAAAAACAGCCATTTCGCAGATTATTTCTTGTAAAGTGCCAAAAATGGTAATTTTTGAAATGTTTGTATGGGGAACACCCAGGGGTGGTTCCAGCGGGTGGGCCACTGGCATAGGTGGGTCGGCCCTCCAAAGTTAGTGGGGATCGGTCATTTTGACTCGATTGAGGCACTCTAAATGGGTCAAAGTGATATTTTTCAAAATTTGACCCTTCGGGTCAAAAGTCGGGACATCAAAATACATTGTAGAGATATGGTTCCTTCGGCAAAGTTTTTTATTTTGATCCCTAGAATACGATTTTCCCTGTAATTTGAGCGATTTTTTTGCCTCCATACAAATCGACCCGCCCTCATACACAGCAACCAGTTCATCTTCATAGTTCATCTTTATAGGTTAAGCTTCTCGAGATCTGATCGGGGTAGAAGACTCATTTTGTATAAATACCAAAGCTTAGTCTCTGATTGGCAATTTTACATTAATGCAATCCGTCTTTGGAATTCTCTCCCTTATAACTTGCAATTAGAAAGTAACGCACAGAGATTTAAGAAGGAATTATTTCACTATTTCTTAAGATAATTTTTTTTAACTTTTTAATTTTTATATATAATTTTTCATTAATTTATTTCTTTGCTTATTATAACTATTTTTTGTTTATTATAACTATTTATTTTTGATTATAACTATTTTTTTTTGTAAACTATTATTCAAATGTGTGTCATATTAATTTGAGTTCTTTTAACTTTTAAAATTGTCTGTAACTAAGCATTCTATACTGTAATAAGAGACTTTAAGTCTTGTGTATAGAACTGTAATAACTAAATAAATAAATAAATAAAATAAATAAATACTCAAGTGTGCGTTTCTAAGGCAAACACACAACAGTTGTGAATGCGCCCATTGAGACTCAACTAGTGACCTCAGAAATATTCAGTAACTATTGACTAGGTATATAGTTTTATGCAACCACATTGAGATATTGGGACCAGAAATTCACTAGAGAATTCTAATGATTCTAGTCAACTCATATGAAACTTTTTACTAGATAAGGCAATTACAGTATTCCACGGTTAATTACCTCGCCAAAAATTTCAATATTTTTGGGTAATTATGCGGGGAAAGCATTTAAACGAATACGCTTAACTACCTCATTGAGGTAATTAATTAAACGAATAAATTTAAATACCTCAGTGAGGTAATTATACGAAAATTTGTATGTATAAAGAATAATTAAGAAAACATTGTTATTAAATTAAGTTCGATTGGAATCTATTCATTTGTCTTTACAACCTTCATATACATTTAGTCCATCGTTGGTTATTAAATTAACTTAAAATTGAAAACTTTAACTTAAATCGAAAATCGACACAAAAAAAAGAAAAAAGTTGTGTTTGAAAAAACGTTAAATTATATCGTACATAGGGCTGCCAAACTATTTTGAACAAAAATTTGAACTCTTCGGGGAAAAACCGTCATTTTCGGCACTTCAATTCGAAAATCGCCACAAATAAAATGAACCATTTTCGTGGTTTTTATTAATAAGAAAAAAATAACACTCGCCAGTGTTTTAATGTAATTTACAAACAGAAATGGATAAAAGAATGATTTGGCAAGCTTAAATATACACTATGGAATATAAATAATTTTCAGAATGAATACATATCCGAATTTATAACTGGCAGTTAGTTGTTCTTATTTAATTGTGACAAAAATATAGTACCACCATAAAATATTATAAATTTCTCACAAATTTCCTACAAAAGCAGCTGTTCAAAATAAACAAAGAAAAATAAAAACAAAAAATATTTTTCTTTGTGCAAAAAATAAGAATAATGAAGGGTTTCTGCAATGTCTTCAAAGAATAAAAAAAAGTTTACAAATTAAAAAAACGAGAAATATATACAAAAAACCCAATTTCCACGCCAACAAAAATTGAATTGCCAGCGGCCACAATTTTTTGTATGCATAAGAAGAACAAGCGTTCAAAATCATATGGTAATTTATAAAACTTAAATCAAGATTGGGGACATAAGTTATATTTAAATATGATCTATAAAAATTGTTTAATTTATGTTTAATTTCTTAATTTATGTTTAAATAAATATCGGTGGCTTTGCTTGAGCCGACTCAGTTTTTAAGCCGATCTAAATTCGGCGGCGACGAGGCTTGGAGAAATCCGGTGGTGGCTGCCAGCCGCCGATTTTGCGCCGATCGACTTGGAACTCTGATGACCAGTTGAATAGTCCCTGCAAACATCGCGACTAATCCATACAAAATGGACCAGGACTAGTCCCAAACTAATCCAAACATATGCAATGGACGTGGTCCATTTAACATTGTAATGTTCGAGGACTGGACCACGTGGTCCAACTTTGTATTACATCGGACTAACCCAAAACTAGTGCATGTAGCTACTCCATGGAGCACCTACAGGGGCTAGTTTTGAAACTACTCTACGTCACTACTCCATGGATCACAAACAGAAAACTAATACTCATTTTGTAGTCTACGTACATAATTTTCCCTCTCTGCTTTAATAAGTATCTTTTTATGACGTGAACTACACTGCATTTTTGATTTTTTTATAAACAAAACTCACTTTTATTTACTTTTCCGCTTTTACCAACAAAAAAACATTTATTATAATCACAAGTAAACTTTTGTACCACCACCCTGCAAAAATCGTGACTAGTCCATACATGCGTGTAAGGACTACTCCATAATGGACCAGGACTAGTCCCAAACTACCCCAAACGTATGCATTAGACGTGGTCCATTTAACATTGCGATGTCCTAGGACTGGACCACGTGGTCCAGCTTTGCATTACATCGGACTAACCCAAAAACTAGCCCATGTAACTACTCCATGGATCACCTACAGGGGCTAGTTTTGAAACTACTCTATGTCACTACTCCATGGTTCATAAATAGAAAACTAGTTTTCATTTTCACTTTGTAGTCTGCGTAAATGATTTTCCCTCTGCTTTAATAAGTCTCCTTTTATGATGGGAGCTACACTGAATTTTTGATTTATTTTAAACAAAACTAACTTTTATTTATTTTTCGCTTTTACCAAAAAAAAAATATCTTTTAATTACAAACATTCATTATAGCCACAAATAAACTTTTGTACCATGAGGACTACCATATTGCTGGTAATTGATGATATTTTATGATTTAACATTATTGGCAACACTACATTTCGTGCTAAAACACGAACATTTGTTTGAAAGTGGTCCATAGCTGTATTACATAGGACCATGCTGTAACTAGTCCATATCAGCTAAAATGGACCATGTAGACCAATAATTTTTGCAGGGCAGAGCTAGCGCACTGCTGGTAATTGATGGTATTTTATCAAATAACATTCTTAGCAACACTACATTTCGTGCCAAAGCACGCACATTTGTTTGAACGTGGTCCATAGCTGCATTACATAGGACCATTTTGTAACTAGTCCATATCAACTAAAATGGACCACGTAGACCAATAATTTTTGCAGGGGTTTTTCTTTTACCCATTCTTTGAGTACGGTTTCTGTTAATCATGACTAAAAATCATGAAAATTTTTTGGTGTCCGAGCGGGGTAGAGAAGAAAGAGAGGTAGGAAAAACATCACGATATCTGTTTTCCATGTTTTTTTATATTATTCTTTAGTTTGATTTGAATTTTCTCTCTCTTGTGTGATTGTTTTATAGTTTTTGTTTTTATGAATGAGTAAATAAAGCAAATTTAGGGAGTAATTTATAAAAAACATGAAAATAAAAATCATCGTATAAATGTAAGAGGTTTTTGGAAGATGTTTGAAAAAATTCATGGTTTTTTAATCATCGCATGAATCGGGTGTTAGATTGTTTTAGAAGAAACTGTAATCGACAAATATCGTGCATGACAGACAAATGTCGAAATTTCCTTGGATAGTCGTTGATGAAAATGTCCTCTACGACAAGTTGGCCAACCGGGATGTGTACTCAATACCGTAAATTTCGAAAAGGGCACATATCATTAATTTAAGATATATAGATAAACATATATGTATGTATACTAACTGAAATTTATTTGCTGATGGTTAAGCATTGTCTATATGCATTTCATTGGTGCTTTACCAATGGATTAGTGCTTCATCCGATGGATTTATAATTGTATTAAGGTGTAGAAAATTACAATAGATCCATATCGAATAAAAAATTATTTGCTGGGTTTTGTTTAAGTTCCAAAGCCTACTACGCTAATTTTTGAAAATCAGTTATTTGCAAATTCTCAAATAGTTTTTGAAAGTATGTACATAAGATAAGACGTTTGTAACTGTTGAAAAATATGGTTGAAGTCTACTGACGATTTACTAAAACATTAATTAAATGCATATAGACAATGCTTAACCATCAGCAAATAAATTTCATTTAAAATAAAATTATGACAATATGTCAAATAATAAATTTCTTACATATATAATAACTTTAATATAAAAATATTTCTGCAACTTTCGATTGATAAATTGACTCCAGAATATAATCCATATATACATTATTACCCGACTGTGCGACGCAAAAAAAGGTATTGTGTTTATCAGCCTATGTATGTATGTATGTGTGTTCTTTTGCGGCACTATATAAGCCGAACGCGTAGACCGATTTTGACAATTCTTAAGTCAATCGATTCTTCTTAATCCGCGGAGTGTCACTAAAGATATGACAGTAGTCAAAATTCAATATGGCGGCCAACAGACGCCATTTTGTTTATACGAAAAAAATAAAAAGTCGGCGAACTATATCAAAATGGGTATCACCCGACAGGTATTTGAAAATTATTTCTCTTATGATTTCTAATTTCGAATGACCATTTAGGATCTGTGACGGTTTAAAGTTTTTTTTATGCAGTCGGGTTTTTTGATTTTTTTAAATTTATGTCTTGTTTAAATATTGTACTTCATTAGAAAATAAGTATTTTTTTCATTTCCTGAAGAGTTTAAAATTTCTTATGTATATGTGCCTTTTTCGAAATTGCTGATTCAATTAGTTTAGCAATCATTTTTGAGTGCATTTCGCTTCATAAAGTATTCTATAAACATGGTCTCCAATGCGATAGTCAGCAGCACACGAATTGTCCATTTTCATTTATTTTAAAATTTTTACAACAAAGGAAAAAAATCTGCAATAAAATAAGAAGGCTGTGCCGATAACTTTTTTGTATAAACATATATTTAGTGATTTTAGTGTTATGTTAATATATGTATTCCTTTATTTGTTTACTTTATCACATTTGTAATGCAACATTTAAGAAATTAGTTTGCAGCCGCCACATAATAAAGCGTCGTTGTATTAGAATATAAACGGCATAACTCTCTTTGATCAACTGTGGAGGCAAAGCACAACATGTTGACTACAGGTAGCATAAAGTTTTTACGGTGGAACAAATGGCAGCAAAAATGCAAGCAAAGTTTATACTGAGAAATTCTCCACAGCTGTAGGTTCCAAGAAAACATGGAAAACTATACAAGAAATTGGCATAGGCAAATTTGAAAGCAATGAAACTTGTTGTTTTGATCCCGATGAGCTCAACAAAAAATTTCGAAGTGCAACTATGGTAGAAGCTGACCTTAGTTTTACAATGACAACAGTCGAGACACGTCTTACAACTTTTCCCTTGATTGTGTAAGCCAATATGAGGTTCTTTATAGCTGTATGACTATCAATTCAAACGCTGTTGGTGCAGATAATATTCACCATAAATTTTTCAAAATTCGACTGCCGAAACTGCTGCCTACTGTGACGCATATTATTAGGTAATAAAATATATCTTCCATGTGTTTACAATATGTAGTAAAGAGCATGCCTAAAATCAGGTACGCATATGTACTATTTAGTTTTAAGGTTCTCATTTTTAGTATTTAAGTCCAATTTTTTATAATAAAAATTCAGTATTTTAGAACTACTCAAAGCATAAGCTACATAGTTTATTATTTAAACAATCATCCTATTACGATGAATCCACCATCCTGTACACCGCAAGATGAAGCCACAACAACTATCGAAAACCCAATGAGTCATATACCCAAGCATGATGTTACTGTTTTTGGTGTCTCTACTGATTTGAGTGATCTTAATTTACCAACCCATCTGGATATCTTGTAATATTATTTTTACTTGGGTGAACGTGCCAAAAAAGTTTTCCTACAAATCATTCACTATTGCAGTACAAAATAAGTTGATTGGAATTTGGGAAAAACTTGGTGTGGAAATAATGGCGAAAAATTGTGTATATATTAAATTGAATAGCTTGATTGACAAATATCAAGAGCAAAAAGAAAAACCCAAAATTTCCAGAGTTTCTACAATCTCTGGAAACAATTTTTCACATTGGAACATGTAAATGCGATTTGAAGGCCGCTCCATGTGCATGCGGCTTGGTTCCAGAACGCCTCAAAGAGTTTATGCACGATCAACATAATCAGAGAAGACTAACAGTGGCTGCATTTATTATAATGGAAGTTGAAGAGCAAGTAGCAAGGTCTATGTCACCAATGTCAACATCCCGATGATTCAACATACGCACTGCCATCGGTTCAAGAAGATATGGATACAAGCACAAGTTCACAATACACAGAAAGATACGATTGTTTTAGCTTTACCTTGATATGTGACAGATTTGGTGTGCCTGATAGAGTATCATCAGCATTAGGAACCGCTCTTTTCCAAGATTTAAAAATGAAAGATAAGCATGGCGAACCTCTCATCATGAATAAATCGAAAGTTCGCAGAGAAAAAGAGAAATGCAGACAAGAAGTGCTTCCCAAACGGTTAGATGACACCAAATTGTTAGCGTTTTCATTCGATGGCAGAAAAGATGATACTTTAACCAGACATAAAATTGATGAGAAGTATCATACTAGGATGGTAAAAGAACCTCATATTGTTATTTTGAGAGAACCGAATTCTGAATTGATTGGTTACGTAAGACTGGAATATGAAACCGCTGAATATAAAACAAGCAAATTAAATGATTTTTTCAACGATAAAAATATATCACTGGATGCATTAATTGGCATATACATTGACGGTGAGCCAACAAACACTGGCCCACACGTTGGAATTATACGACGATTCGAATTGCTGTTATAAAGACCATTGCATTGGTTCGTTTGCCTTCTACACTTCAACGAACTTCCGTTTCGGCATTTGTTTGAATCTTTGGATATATCAACCAGCACTGGACCAAGATCGGCAAGCGGAAAACTGAGCCGTCAAATCGAAACTTGTGAAACTCTTCCGGTAAGTTATTGCTATCAATCATTTACTATAATTGTCAACCGGTTTTAATTATTTTATTATTATATACTATTTCAGGTGGTGGACGGCTTTCAAAAATTGAGTTGCAAAATATACCCCCTGCTCCAGAAAAAATTAAATTTTCCATCAATTCGAAGTACTTATACGACATGGCTATGCAATTTCTAGCGGCGTGGTTTCGGTGGATCTGGCTAACATCAAACCAGGGAATATTGTACATTCTCGCTGGCTTACCAAGGCCGGTAGATTATTACGATTGTATGCGACAACGGAAAATCCATCCGAAAATTTACGGATTTTGGTTGAATTTATAATTAAATGTTATGTGCCAATGTACTTCAATATCAAGTATTACAGCTCTGTCGTGCACGGTAGTGCATTATTTTTCAAGTTCATTAGTTGGTCACGGTTTCTACAACCTCATTTACGCAGTATTGTCAATAAAGATATTAAATATAATTCATATTATGCGCATTCGGAAAATATCTTGCTATCAATGTTGTTTGATGATAGGAAAGAAAAGCGAGACTGTGCTATAAAGATAATTCTACGCTATCGAACCGATGTTGAAGACCCAACGGAAATTAGAGTTTATAAAAAACCAGAGATAAACTTTAATTGCAGTAGTTACACGTAAATGATCAATTTGAATGATATAAATAACGTATTTGAACCACCATTCACGCGAAGCATTCCGTACGATACATTGAAAGAATATTTAAATCAAGATGATCTACCGTTTTTTGATCCAAAAATTCCATCACACATACGAGGAACGGTACGACACGTTCAATTGCTAGCTAGCGTTTCCAAACGAGTTATTCCGGGAAATATAGAGGCTGTTATGGCAACGACATTAGAGAGCCGTGCGAAATTGCCCAGACTTGAAAGCAAAAAAGACTTCAAACAATATTTTTTTATTTTCTTTTCTATTACTAAGTAAAACTCATTTTTTCATTTCATTCTGACTAAATAAATTTCTTAATTGAAGTTGTGTGTATTTCTAAAGAGAAAAATAAACTCAAAAAATAAAAAAACTGCCATTTCGCAGATTTTTTCTTGTAAAGTACCAAAAATTGTAATTTTTTTAATGTTTGTATGGGGAACCCCCAGGGGTGGTTCCAGGGGGTGTGCCACTGGCATAGGTGGGTCGGCGCTCCAAAGTTAGTGGGAATCGTTCATTTTGACTCGATTGAGGCACTCTAAATGGGTCAAAGTGAGATTTTTCAAAATTTGGCCCTTTGGGTCAAAAGTCAGGACATCAAAATACATTGTAGAGGTATAGTTCCTTCGGCAAAGTTTCTTATTTTGATTCCTAGAATACGATTTTCCTTGTAATTTGAGCGATTTTTTGCCTCCATACAAATCGACCCGCCCTAATACACAGCAACCAGTTCATCTTCATAGTAGGTTAAGCTTCTCGAGATCTGATCGGGGTAGAAGACTCATTTTGTATAAATACCAAACCTTAGTCTCTGATTGGCAATTTTACATTAATGCAATCCGTCTTTGGAATTCTCTCCCTTATAACTTGCAATTAGAAAGTAACGCACAGAGATTTAAGAAGGAATTATTTCACTATTTCTCAAGATAATTTTTTTAAACTTTTTAATTTTTATATATAATTTTTCACTAATTTATTTCTTTGCTTATTATAACTATTTTTTGTTTATTATAACTATTTATTTTTTATTATAACTATTTTTTTTTGTAAACTATTATTCATATGTATGTCATATTAATTTGAGTTCTTTTAACTTTTAAAATTGTCTGTAACTAAGCATTCTATACTGTAATAAAAGACTTTAAGTCTTGTGTATAGAACTGTAATAACTAAATAAATGAATAAATAAAATAAATAAATACTCAAGTGTGCGTTTCTAAGTCAAACACACAACAGTTGCGTCTTATGAATGCGCCCATTGATATTCAACTAGTGACCTCAGAAATATTCACTAACTATTGACTAGGTATATAGTTTTTATGCAACCACATTGAGACATTGGGACCAGAAATTCACTAGAGAATTCTAATGATTCTAGTCAACTCATATGAAACTTTTTACTAGATAAGGCAATTACAGTATTCCACGGTTAATTACCTCGCCAAAAATGTCAATATTTTTGGGTAATTATGCGGGGAAAGGATTTAAACGAATACGCTTAACTACCTCATTGAGGTAATTAATTAAACGAATACATTTAAATTTGGAACGATTTTCCGTCATCCCACGTCAAATTTGGCTTGAAAACAGACCGGTTTCGGCTATGTGCCATCTTCAGTGTACTATTGAATACTAAATCGTTTTTCTGTTGTACGTTGTTTCTTTTATAATTCGTTTGTATACCTAACTTCCTTCCTTGATCCCTTTTGTATTCTGCTCCCTATTTCTCTCTCCCGCTCATTCTCTCTCCCGCTCATTCTCTCTCTCTCTCTCTCCTCTTTATGCTTTTGTGTGTCTCTACCTGCTACCTGTTTCTCTTACTATTATGTTTGTGTTTAATATTTGGTTTATAATCTGCTCTATTAGTTATGAGTTGTTTTATCCCTACGTAGGTAATAGTCCGTAATTGTACGTTTCTGGGTAATCCTTTTGTCTTGTTCATTTTCTACTACGTTGCCTGTAGTATTGTTTTCTTTTGTGTAAAAATATTTTAACGGTTCAAATATTACGTCTGAAGCAGTGTTTATTTGTTCGTTTATTATTCTTCAGTCAAATATTTTTTGCTTGTATATTTCCATGTTCTCTAATACGTTCAGTCGCCGTCCTTTATGTTGTGAATGTAATAATTTAACTGTTTTTCTAATATGTCCTGGTGTACATTTGTTGTCGAATATGTGGTTTGCGAAATTCGATTCTGGTGCTATTCCTGGTTCTCTCAGTTTCTTGTATTATTCCTAACTCTTTCATATAGGCCTCACGTGTTAGGGGTATTCGTTCAAGTCTCGTTATTAATTGCCTAATTGCTGCGTTCTTATGTTGTTGAGGATGGTTTGATGAATTGTGAATTATTGTATCTGTAGCGGTTGGTTTTCTGTATATTTCGTATTCAATTCTATTTAAGCTCTTGTTTGCCCTAATCGTTAGGTCAAGGTAGTTTATCCTTTCGTTCTCCTCCACTTCCATTGTAAATTTTATGTTTTTGTGTTGTTTGTTCAGTAGATCCAGAATTTGCTCCTCCATATTTCCTTCTATTACACATAATACATTTAAATACCTCTGAACTCTTCAGGGAAAAGCCGTCATTTTCGGCACTTCAATTCGAAAATCGCCACAAATAAAATTAACAATTTTCGTGGTTTTTATTAATAAGAAAAAAATAACACTCGCCAGTAATTTCATGTGATTTACAAACAGAAATGGATAAAAGAATGATTTGGCAAGCTTAAATATACACCATGGAATATAAATAATTTCCAGAATGAATACATATCCGAATTAATAATTTTTGCTAAATCTCTTTTAATATGAGTGTCAAAACAATTGGTTTTATGAGTTTCACATAACACCAATGTTTAGTCTCTAGATAAATTGATATATAGTGGCTTTTAAGCCAAGGATATAGAAGAAAAGATGAGGAACAACTGAACAAAAATTTCAAACATGTCCTTGGAAGCAGTTTTCCTAATATTTTCTTCAAAATCTTTAATTGATTTTTTTGCAATGTTTGCAAAATATATATTAGCATTAAAAAAACTCTAAAATACACACTCATTTTACGTTTTTATCGATATTGGCTAAAAATTAATGTTTTTTTTATAACTTAATTTTCTACATACAATTTTTATAAAAATTAATTTTGTGCGGGGAAAAAAACAACCACAGGTTTTGTACTGAGAGATGAAGCCATAAAATTTCGATGTCTTATAGACTTAATTTAAGGCTACAACATATGTATAATTTTTAAGAAAAATTTTTTGGTGAACACTTTTTAGGATATGGAAGGACATATTTTTAAAAGGACATTTTTATTTATATGTTTGTACAGGCCAACTGAAGTAAATATTTTTATAAAATTCTACAGAGCCTGTAGCAAGTAACGATATATTTTGCAGGGTTGAAAAGTTAAAAGGAGATTATAGAGCGCATGCAACATTTTTCGGCTGCTTTTTCGGCGGCAAATAGTGTGGGTTCATTGTTTCTTAACTTCACTAAACTCCTTCTTGATAAATGTGCGACGGATATTCATATTTTAAAATTGCATTGTATAATACCTTAGAGAGAAATGAAATGGAAAAACGAAATGAAGAAGGGATTCAAAATAACATGGGCAATGCTGACCGATCAGTGACTAGATATTAATTCGCTTTTTCCGCTCCCAACCATGATCATATGGCACGAAAGAGCTACACATGATCCCTAACATGCCTTAACCTATCTTATGGGATGACCAGAAGCCAAAAAACTGTCTAGACCAGGTTACTATGGAAGGTTGTGGTGCAGAAGGACTATTATAATCCTGTGTGGTTGACACAAAAGGGGAAAGTTTGCTGTTACAGAATGGGCATGTTTGTTTTGCCTTCATATATTTTTGATAGCGGGACTTCTGGAATAAACGAGAGCAATTGGACTTATAGAAGTAGCTTGGACTTGAAATAAGATTATTACATATGTCACAATTTTGCTACATTGGTTTAGTGCAAACTTAACTACTCTTCAGTGTTCTATTGCATACTAAATCGTTTTTCTGTTGTCCACTGTTTCTTTTGTAATTCGCTTGTATACCTAATTTCCTTCCTTGATCCCTTGATATGATTTTGTGTGTCTCTACGTGCTACCTGTTTCTCTTACTTTCGTCTTACTATTATGTTTGTGTTAAATATTTTGTTTATAATCTGCTCTATTAGTTATCAGTTGTTTTATTCCTACGTAGGTAATAATCCGTAATTGTACATTTCTGGGTTATCCTTTTGTCTTGTTCATTTTCTACCACATTGCCTGGAATATTGTTTTCTTTTGTGTAAAAATATTTTAATGGTTCAAATATTACGTCTGAAGCAGTGTTTATTTGTTCATTTATTATTCTTCCGTCAAATATTTTTTGTTTGTACATTTCCATGTTCTCTAATACGTTCAGTCGCCGTCCTTTATGTTGTGAATGTAATAGTTTAACTGTTTTTCTAATATGTCCTGGTGTACATTTGTTGTCGAATATATGGTTTGCGAAATTCGATTCTGGTGTTATTCCTGGTTCTCTCAGTTTCTTGTTGTAGTCTCTCATGTGCTCGCGAAATCTTATTTTTATCTTTCTTCCAGTTTGTCCGATATAAATGTGTTGGCATGTGCAAGTTAATTTGTACACTCCTTGTTAATCTAGGAAGTCTGTTCCGTTTGTTCTGTTTTGCAGTATTCTACCCAAGTTGTTTCTTGTTTGGAATGCCGTATTAATGTTGTGTTTTCTAAAAATGTTGCCAGTTTATATGTTGATTTTCCCATATACGTAAACGTAGCCCAGGTTTTCCTTTCTTGTTCCTGTTCCGTTCCTTACTTGCATCGATATCCTTTCTAATCTTGTCAACTAGGTATTTTTTATATCCGATGTTTTCTGCTATGTTATATACTATTCCTATCTCTTTTATATAGGCCTCACGTGTTAGGGGTATTCGTTCAAGTGTCGTTATTAATTGCCTAATTGCTGCGTTTTTTTTGTTGTTGAGGATGGTTTGATGAATTGTGTACATTGTATCTGTAGCAGTTGGTTTTCTGTATATTTCGTATTCCATTCTATTTAAGCTCTTGTTTGCCCTAATCGTTAGGTATAGTTTATTTATCCTTTCGGTCTCTTCCACTTCCATTGTAAATTTTATGCTTTTGTGTTGCTTGTTCAGTAAATCCAGAATTTGCTCCTTTATATATCCTTCTAGTACACATATAATATCGTCCACGTATCTTACATAGAATGCTACCTCAAAATTAGTTTTTAAGTCCTCTACGTATTTTTCCTTCTAAGTTTTGCATAAATACTTCCATGAGTATTGCTGATGTTGGATTTCCCATTCCTAGTCCGTTGATTTGCCTATATATGCTATTGTTGAATTTGAAGTAATTTTGCTCCAATGTGGCTTTTAGCGTGCTTGCGAGTTGCATTGAAAATTCCAGGTCTTCTGTTTTATTGAGTAGTGTTTTTTGTATAATGTTTATTTTCTCTGCTGTTGGGATTTATGGATATAAGTTTTTTATATCAAATGAAACTAGTTTAGTATTTTCTGTTATCTATATGCTCCCTATCTTGTTAACTAATTCTGTGGTGTTGGCTATTGTGTGTTTGTTCTCTAGGGCCAAGGTATCCTTCAGTATTGTTTCTAAGTATTTCGATAGTCTATAGCTCGGAGCAGATTTGTAATTAATTATGGGTCGCATTGGCGTGTTTGGTTTGTGTATCTTCGGTAAAGCGATCATAGATGGAGCGGACGGGTTCATAAGTGTTAATGAATATGATATGCCTGGCTTTATTACTTTGGTTGCCTTTTTTATTATTTCCTTGACCTTTGCCTGGTATTCGTCTGTAGGGTCTTTCCTAATTCTCCTGCATTTAGTATCCACTATTAACTGTTCCGTTTTTCCGATGTACTCATCCTTGTTGATTAATACTGTTGCATTTCCTTTATCTGCTTTCGTTGCCACGATATTGTTAGATTTAAGTTTTTGTTCCAGATTTCTAGCTGTTTTGCGTTCCTTGTTTGGAATCCTTTTGGATTTGACTTCCTTCTCCATTATTCGTTTGCATGTGTATCTGGCCTGATCCTACTCCTCGTTTGGTAGCATCGGTATTGCCACTTCTGTATCCACAATAATTTGTTCAATTTCCTTCTTCTTGTTATTTTCCTGGATGTTGTGCTTTAGCCCTTTCTCTAGTAATTGCGCCTCTTCTGTACTGATTCTAACTTCAGTTAGGTTTATAAATCTAGTGTGGAAATTGTGTTTTTCGTATCTTTTCCTGTTTGTTGATCCTGTTAGTTTGTCTAGTTTTTTGTTCATATTTCTGTATTTCTGTTCCATTGCTTCAGCGTTTCCTGTATTTATTTGGTAAATTATGTCCATCAGTATATCAGTTGGGATTCGTTCTGCCAATTGTAAATGAATGTCTAGTAATTCAGAGTTTGTTACTTGTTTTTTGGTACAGTATTTTTCGGTTAATTGCACATCAAAATTTGCACAACTTTTTGTTCAATTAACCGGGGAACCAATTAGCCGATACCCGCTTAATTGAACAATTCGTTCAATTACAAGAATCCCGTTTAATTGAACAGTTTGTTCAATGTCAGAAATCAAGCATAATTGGAACTACTAATGAATTAAAAGAAATCGCATATGTGCGCTTTAAGTTTTTCAAAATAATTTTTTTTTACCTTAAACGAAAAAAATGCAAGTAACAGAAAAAAATGTACATATAAGTGTATACGCAGGTATTTATTATTGTAGGTACATATGTACTATTAAATGCACTATTTATTTGCACATTAGTTATACAAAAAAATAAAATTTAGTAAAATAAAATTAGTAGAGATGCCACCCAGTGTTTTTCACAAATGATGTCAAATATGTATGTGCAAAAATGCCAGATTATTTTTCAATAATAATGCAATTAACCTGGTAAAAGTAAGAGGAAATTTATTTTTGATGACATGTATTTTGAACCAATTAAGCGGGAAAATTAATTAACCGGGTTCAATTATCCGAGGAAATTTACATGTGTTTTCGTATGCAATATTTTTTTGCCCGATCATGTGGTTCAATTAAGCGTGGAAACCCATTAACCGTAGGGTCAATTAACCGAAAAATACTGTATTCAAATTTTACGAAACTTTTTTCCGCTCTTCTGTCAGTTCTCCTACTCGCTACTGTGTTGGTCTTTAGTTTTATTCTAGCGTATTTTGGTATGACATTCGATGCGAGCCATTGTTTGTTGAACCAAATGTTTGCTTTTATTGTAAGTATATTCCGTTGACGTAGTTTGTAAAGGTTTACAAATCTGATTGTGTCCAAGTTGGAAGCCTGACAGGCATTTCTTGAGTATTGTGTTTTCTTCCGACGGGGTTTTGTTTTTGAATTTGGAACGATTTTCCGTATTCAATAGAACACTGAAGATGGCACATAGCCGAAACCGGTCTGTATACAAACCAAATTTGACGTGGGATGACAGAAAATCGTTCCAAATTCAAAAAAATACCGTCGAAAGAAAAACACAATACTTAACTACTCCTTACGACGGACATTTCTAACTTCAAAAATATCAAAAATTGGAAAAAATAAATTGACCAAAGAAGGATAATTAAAATACCATGAAATGATATTCCTCTTACAATATGAAAGGACCGGATTGACAAATACAATTAGTCAATTAAGCAGCCGAAAAACGTCAAAACTATCGGCCATGTTCTGAAAACCATTTCGTTTTAAAACCGTAAAATTTCAGGAAAAAATTCAACTAAAACGGTCATTTATTGCAACTTTTTAATTTATTTTTATGTTTTAAATGTTTCAGATATTTTATTCGAACTTAACTTCGAATGCAGTAAATTGTCAGATTAAAAGAACACTGTTTTTCATTTTTGTAATTTTGCGATTTCAAAACGAAATGGTTTTCAGAACATGGCCGTATATGAGTCTTTATCGCAGCAAAATTACGAGCTAATAATTTTTTTCCTTTCTTGGCAAAAGAAGATTAAATGGAGATATAAATTATATATGATATTCGGTTTCTGGAACACCCTTTCGACTAAGTCAAAACAGGTATTATGGATCAACATTGCGACATAACAGTTTGAATTAAAATAAAGAAAAAAAGTAATTATAAGAAATGGAGATAACAGATTATCAGTTAGTTGGTACTAATCCAGAAATTTCCAATTAAATAATTTCCGAAGTTACTTTTGCAACAGAAGGAAAGAAGGATACTTATAGATTATTCATGGTTAATTAAATTCGCTGAACGATTTGCAAATATGTATTGGCATTTCCCGCAAAGTAGCAAGAACAATCGATAATTCAGTTAAACAGGATATAGAAGTTAAGGTATAACGTTTGTTAACAGACGCAATGAAATAGAACAGTGGAACTAGAAATAGAAGTAAATATAATATATAAATGGGACAGATAAGAGGTAGAACCATATATATTTTGGGGAGACACACTAAAAAAAAAATCGATAGATGTTGTTTGTTACTACTTAAGTGTGGGCCACACGTTGGGCGCCAAAAATGTTATATCTGTAGCAAGTAACGATATATTTTGCAGGGTTGATAAGTTAAAAGGAGAATTTAGAGTTTGGAACGATTTTCCGTCATCCCACGTCAAATTTGGTTTGTAAACAGACCGGTTTCGGCTATGTGCCATCTTCAGTGTTCTATTGAATACTAAATCGTTTTTCTGTTGTACGTTGTTTCTTTTATAATTCGTTTGTATACCTAACTTCCTTCCTTGATCCCTTTTGTATTCTGCTCCCTATTTCTCTCTCTCCCGCTCTTTCTCTCTCTCGCCTCTTATGCTTTTGTGTGTCTCTACCTGCTACCTGTTTCTCTTACTATTATGTTTGTGTTTAATATTTGGTTTATAATCTGCTCTATTAGTTATGAGTTGTTTTATCCCTACGTAGGTAATAGTCCGTAATTGTACGTTTCTGGGTAATCCTTTTGTCTTGTTCATTTTCTACTACGTTGCCTGGACTATTGTTTTCTTTTATGTAAAAATATTTTAACGGTTCAAATATTACTTTTATATTATATCTTTTATATGTATGTTAGTATCTGCTATATGTTTTCGTCGTAAAAATTTTTAAAGTGGTACTTTCAGGAAACTGACATATGTTCCCTTTTGTGAAAATATTCATTATTGAAAAATGCAATTTTCGGAAATGGTACTTTTTGAACACTCATGTTGAAGATACAACAAATACTTCTGGCTCAAATATTTTATTTGCCGATAACAAAATAGCGGGTCAACTGCTAGTTTATAATAAAGATACCTTTTTTGTAAAATTAGAATTATTTTTAAATAAAGCTACATACATATAAATTTTGTTACAGG
This sequence comes from Panzeria rudis, assembly GCA_956483635.1. NCBI lineage: Eukaryota > Metazoa > Arthropoda > Insecta > Diptera > Tachinidae > Panzeria > Panzeria rudis. The sequence goes on from OY101450.1 coordinate 77,452,949, forward strand.
TATATTAACATCTTCAAAAGAAAGCTAATTATATGAAATTAAATTGGCCATGTATATAGCAACACATTCCAGTATAATATCAATTGATAATCTTTGTGACTTATTTCCGAAAGCTATGCAAATTAATAATAATACAATAACAATTAAAATGCGTAAGACAAAATGTTCCGCAATAATAAAATTTGTCATAGCACAAAGAATACTAGAGGAATTAATATTGAATGTGGGAACAGGTAAATACTCTTTATTGATTGATGAGTCAACGGATATATCCAGAGTTAAATGGATGGCTGTTTGCATTCGATATTTTAACAAAACAAAAGAGGTCAAAATAATGACAGAATTTTTAGGCATGTTGGTTGTGGCGGAGGCAACAGCTGAGGCATTATTTAAAAGCCTTTCAGATTTTGTAAAAAAAAGTTGGGGTTAACTCTAGATAACTTAACTGCGATTTGAACAGACGGAAAATAGCTGTATCAAATTGGTTAAATGCGTTTGCCACTCACTTAACTTATGCAGCTCAGAAGCGGCAAAATCAATCGCCGGCTCTGTTGAATTTCTAGTTAAAGAATTGTACTACTTTTCACACTCTCCATTGTGAACGCTAAAGTACAAACAAATATTCGATTTAATTAATTTAGGTGTGGATGCAAATAAATTGTATAAACTTGTCCAAATATCAAACACTAGATAGTTGTCTTATGGAAAAGCAACGAAAAGAGTTTTGGAACAATGGATCGAGTTACAACATCATTTTAAAATAATATCAACAAACAACAATGATAAAATGGCACAGCATTTGTCGGTTGAACTAAATAACCATTATAATAAATTATATTTGATGTTTTTAAGCCCAATTTTAAATGAAGTAAACGCTGTCAATTTATTATTTCAAGGCGATAATATCAGTGTTTGAAAATTTACCTTATATAATGTACTTTAATGTTCTGTACGGTAGAATATTGTAATACACAAACGCAAATAGTGGTTGTATAGGAAATACATAAAAAAAGAACAACGGTATTTCTGTTAGTGATCTTGTACCCAACGAAAATACGGTTTTTAACAAACTCAATATAGAGATAAGAACATTTAATAGTGTTCGTTGTGTTTGGCACAGCACATTATTCTTAATGTATATTTTGTATATTTAGCATTAGTATTCGTTTGGGTCTCGTGCATGTGTACTTGAGTGCGTAGTTGTATATGATGAAAAAAGAACACTATAAAACGCTAAAATATAATGTACGTAGTACGCAACCACTACAATTGTACTGCTTTTTTTTACAAAACACAAAACGCTACATAATGTTTGTTACTTACATTAAAAAATCGTTATGTGTTTTGTTCGGATTGTGTAAATATACACAAACACTAAAAAGTAGATATCGTTTTTGCTTATGTATACAGTACACAAAATAACGTTCGGTTTATTTTCGAACACTGGATAATATTGACCTATATTCTGGATATGAGCATTTAATGTTGCTTTTTATGTCAGTTTGCTCCAAATTTTTAAAGCCGGAATTTATTGTATACGATGTTTACGATATGAATATGTTAATTTGTGATAAAGGAAATTATTTGGGTGTTGCTGAAATTGATTTTGGCGTCGAATGTTCTCAGAAATTAGAACACCTGCTATCAATTTCAGAGAAAAAGGAGTTCAAAGAAATTTGCTTGCAATATTTAACTACACTTGCAAAAGAAATGGGTAAAAGATTACCTGAAAGTATAAAAAACTTTGAACTGTTTAAAAATTTACAATTTAAAAAATTCAATGGACTCAAAAGTTGCATTGGGCACATACGAAAACCAATGAAATAAAATAGCACATATCGATTGGGAGAAACACACAAAAAATTTCTTACCCAAAGACATTTATCGCTTTTGGGAAATAGTTTACCAATACGAAGATAATGCTGGAAATCATTTCTTTCGTGAAATTACTGAGGCTGTGTTCAATCTCCTAGTAATGCCAATAAGTAATGCTTTTGTAGAAAGAATTTTTTCATGCATGAACACTACAAAAACTAAACTCAGAAATAGCGATTCCAACATTGTAGTATGCAAAGTTTGGAATCTCTAATAAGAATAAAATCGTATTTAAGCATTTCTAAAATCTGCTGCCATAAATTTGAAGTTCCTGAAGCAATGATAAAAAAAATTCAAATCGGAAAATATGTACAAATGCGTTGAAGACGACCCAGGCAAGCTTGCCGCATATGAAGTCTTGGCTTTTGGAAGTTATTTTCATTCATATGTACATATACAGCACACAAAATATATTCCCTCTGTCTTTTGATTTTGTATTTCAGAAATACCCTTGATGTAAATTTTTTTGCGGAATTGAAACAAAAATTATAACAAACTTTTAATTAGTGTCTTAAAACTTTGCAATAATATATTTTTTTGTTTTCCTAAAGCTTGTAATATTACTTTTATAAAAAAGTTTCTTTATTATATAGAGAAACTGAATAAAACAATATACATATTTCTCAAAGTATTGAAGTTCTTAGTTTTACTATACGGCGGAATAAAAAACAAAAAATTATTTTATAATTAGAGGTGAAAATGCATACATCTCCATATGTACAAAGGTTCGTATATGACTAAAATAAAATTATTTAGATGTAATATAATACGCAAAAGATTAAAGAAGCCGATATTTCTATTAGTGTAGTGGATAGTGTGCAAGAATATTAGCCGGGGATCGCAGGTTCAGTTCCTGCCAAGACCCTGAGTGTTTCTGCAGAAAAGCCGAAAAAGGCTTAAGCAGTTCATTTTTAATAGTGCTAATTGAAAATATATTTTTTGGGGACAAATTTGGGGATTTTCCATTTTGAAATGGGAATTTTTGGGGAACATTAGTGGATTTAGTATAAGCATTGCAGTTTAATTTGAAAGAACTAACATTGAGTTGATTGAATTCTGTTAGCACTAGTTTGGTAATGTTATAAAGAAGTAAATGTTATTAACAGCTGTACTCAGGCAGTTATTAACAGGCTCACTAGAGTAGTGATGTTATTTTATTGATTTATATATGTATTTTTTTACTGGAGTTAATAAGTTTATTTAGTTAATACAGGGTAGAAATAAGGAAATAAAAATTGACTTACTTGATTGCTGGATTCCGATGAAAGATCTTTCGCCGTTGTTCCTGGCTTGATGAAGATTGTATTAGTAACATGTATCGTTCAGTTGCTGAATTACTATTATATTGATGGATTTATTTTTATTTAACATTTTACGAAACTTCTGCCCACTAACATATTTTACTTCGAATGAGCAGGAGTGTTAAGTATCACGATTTTTTACGATATGACAAAAAACGATATGACATACTGTGTTGTCATATCGTAAGCTATTTACGATATGACATCACGGAGAAAACCATACACGGTTCATCGCTTTCTCAGTGTTGTCATATCGTAAAAAACTTACGATATGAAAACACAGTATGTCATATCGTTTCTTGACATATCGTAAAAAATCGTCATACTTAACACCCCTGCGAATGAGTATATATTTTTTTTGCTCTTTTGTTTCGTCTCATATAAACTATTTAATTTGTTTTTTTTTAAGTACCTACATATATCTTTAGTAAACTCGGCTTTACTTGCACTGCATGGTTTTTATTTATATGGTTTTTATTTATATTGAATTTCATTTACCCGTTTCTTGTTTGTTTTTGCTTCAACTTTAATTTTTTTACACTACAATCAATTTAAGCAATATCGAAATTAATTAATTAAACCTTTCCTAATCGTAACTGACTTGGTCACTTTTCTTTATATATATTTCCTGGAATCAATATGTATGTATGTAGCTGCTAACTCATGGGCGTTAGGATTTACGCTGAATTTATTACAGTTAATAACACTACGTCGAAGTTAAATTAACATTCTGTTTAGTTATGCTCCAATATGCTAGTCCATAAAGGTGGTTTTATAATGCTTTGTAAAAATTTTTAGCTTAAGAAAAGATACCGTGAATTTTTATGTTAAATAATCAGTTTGTCGGTAATCAAATGTATGTATTTTCGTTCGAGTAATGGAGAACTTCGAGTTATGTAAGTTCGAACTACGAAAGGCGAATTGTAAGTTAGGCTGCCTTCCTATACGTCTGTATGCAACGTCAAATCAGTGTTTAAATCAAGCAATTATACTTTACAACACTGCACATCAAATGCATTGTCATTAAAAAGCATTGCCAATTTAAATAGTGCGCTAGTTGCGTTTATTTGCATTTTAGCTTCAAAACAAATGACTTTAGGAATGCAATACTTTGTCAAAGCTTGACCGGTTGCGTATGGGAATACGTGACATTGTTGAGCTGTAAAGCAACATGCGTTTAGGAAGGCAGCCTTCATTACTCTCTTAGCGCTACCGCCAACCAAATTTCTTCGAGTTATAGAAGTTCGAATTAGGGAAGTTCGACTGTATGTAAAAATATATATATATATATATATATATATATATATATATATATATATATATATATATATATATATATATATATATATATATATATATATATATATATATATATATATATATATATATATATATATATATATATATATATATATATGAGGGTTTTAAAAATGATTTTAATACTGTTAAAGAGAATATGAGTTTTGAAGCATTACTTTCAATTATAACTTAAACGGAAAGCAACGTTTCCGATGTACACATCAATTCATATATATATATATATATATATATATATATATATATATATATATATATATATATATATATATATATATATATATATATATATATATATATATATATATATATATATATATATGTATATATATATATATATATATATATATATATATATATATATATATATATATATATATATATATCTATATATATATATATATATATATATATATATATATATATATATATATATATATATATATATATATATATATATATATATATATATATATATATATATATATATATATATATATATATATATGAATTGATGTGTACATCGGAAACGTTGCTTTCCGTTTAAGTTATAATTGAAAGTAATGCTTCAAAATTCATATTCTCTTTAACAGTATTAAAATCATTTTTAAAACCCTCATTTACATTTGCAACAGCTCTCTATAGAGTGTAACTCAATACACTCAAAATAAAATGATAGGTAAATCTAGCCAATTAAAATAGTTAAGCTTCTGTTAACGTAAATTGTTGTTGCAATTTTTAAGAAATAAGAAATTTCATTGGTTAAAAGAACTTTCAGAGTTGGTAAGGGCATCGGGTTCATAAACATGAGAACCTAAGCTCAAGACCAAAATATTACATATTACTAAATTTTAAAATATACGACACTGTTCTGTAAACCGAATCCGAGTAAATTTCTCGTTTTCAAAAAAGAAATAATTGATGTATTTTAAATCTTATATAGTAAATTAATTTCAAATATTATATTTTAAGCTCTAAAATCTGTGGAACTGCAAAAAATCTGAAACAAGTTTGCTATTAGTGGATTTAATTTCTCTAAATCAAGTGTTTTCAAATCGACTCGATTTACAGAACATGCAGAATAAATTTGGAAAAAATTACGTTTGAAAATTAAAATTATATGTATTTGATGACTAAAATTACTATTTTAATTTTTAACAATTTTTGTGCTTAAAATTACCAATTTTTATGGTGAAAATTACCAATTTAAAATAATAACAACGAAAATAGTTATTTACAAAAATTACTGGCGCATATTCATAGTCCTAAAAAAAGTACACTTTATGAATTTATTGCCATGCAAAATACTGCTTTTAAGCTCCTAAAGTATATATTGTTTTGACTATGATTATGCCCCATTGTATTTAAGTTAAGCAAATCACCAACTGTCTATGTATACATTGTACCATCATTGACTTAGCTGCGATGGTAAAGGCGTCCGGCTTATGAGCACAATAACCTAAGTTCGAGACCAATAAATTACAAACAGCAAAAAATGTTTGTTTAAAACAAACACACTTCCCAGCAGCTAAATTTAGAACTAGATACGCTTTGACACAGTCATATTACTAGTAGTAATGTTACTGGTGAAAAAAGGACAGACATATTCCTAGTTATAGCAAGACTAGTAACGATACTAGTAAAAAATAACAATAATATTACTAGTTGTATCCAGACAATAACGATACTAGTAAAAAAAGGACAAAATTTTCAGCTATACCCGACAAAAAAACTACTTTGGTGTCATGGAATCCAATGTTATCGGTTTTTTGTTCGAACTTGAATTAGTGTCGGTTTTAGGTGTCACAGAAACCAATGTTATCGGTTTTGTTATTGGAAATAAACCAATCAGCTTACAGCTGCCGTTTTGTTATTAGAAATAAATAAAACAGGCTAAAAGCTCCATTTTTCATTTTATATTTTCAACAGTTAGTGTTCATTTTATTTAAAGAAATTAAATTTTTTAATAGTTAAACAATAATTTTTTTATATTTTCAATAAATTCGTTTTATATTTTCACAAAACAATAAAATTACAAAAATGTAAAAACAAATGTAAATAATACAACGATAGAATGTATTTTCCACTACTTATTTTCTCTTTTATGACTTTTTTTTATTTAAAACACAACTCTTAAAAAATTTTTAGCACAAATACCATAATTTCAAACAAATTTTCAAACAAAAAAATTGCATTAAAAGTAGTAAGCAAATGAGCAAGGTAGATCAACACCAGGTAGTCGCAAGAGAATTTACCGCGGAGAATTTATATTTGGGCTGTCAAAAAAGCTGATACATTAACACAGTTGACAGTTCAAATATGAAAAAAAAATTCGTAGTCAGCTGAGCTCTCGAGGCCACCTGGTATTAATTCGCCTCGCAAATGAATAATTTAACTGAAAGTAAGATTTCTTATAAATTTTCTAATTATAATTATTAGCAATAAATAATTAAATATTTTTAAATATTTTCAAATGGCCGATACATTTGAATCGTTTACCTGCCACATAATATTTTAGCACATTCTTCGAAAGATATTGCTATAAGGTTCAATTGTAATATTATTGATACATGCTTCAAAATATTTTTTATATATAATTTATAATATCCATAAAGTTGATATTAGTTTGATCTTTCATTCAAAAATATTTTTATAAAATTGTAGCAAATATCTAACTGCCTTATTTATAAAAAAAACCAGATTATGTGTATTAAAGGTTTATTTGTCAACTATTGTATAGAAAGTTGTCAAATAAGCTCTTAATAAACATAAATTTTTTTTACAAATAAGGCAGTAAATAAATTGTCTAAATGTAAAATTACACCTCAATTTAAATATGTAAAAATTCAGTTGATATTTGCCCTTTATTACAATCTGATTTATATGGTTACGTCCTTATTCATAAAACATATTTTTTACTTTTTAAGAACTTAAGAAAGCGAATTTTCATACAAAATTTGTTTGATAAACATTTCATAAGCAAAAATATGTTTTAGAATAAGGCAATTAATATTTAATGGCATGATTAGTTACTAGATCTATTTATGTATCAAAATTATTATATTTTTTACTATTAAGAATTCAAGAATGTACAATTTCTAATTTGAATTAATTTTTATATATGTAATAAAATTGTATTAAATAATACATTTGACGCTTTTTTAATATTTCCCACTGGGATTTTGAAACGCTTTGGATATAACGATATTTTTTCGAATTGAATAAAATAGTGTGGTTGAAATGAAGAAACATTCCTATACATATATAAAAATTATTATTCGTTATTTTGAAAATTTTTTAATTTTATTTAACTAACTTTTCGTCAAATTAACAACATGAAAAATAACGATTGAGTTTATTCAAATAGATTAATTTTCTTCAAATTGACAATTCTACTAAAATTTCGAATTTTACTAAAAAATGTGTGTTAAATAAACGGAAAAATTTGTTAGTTGTATAATGACCTACTTTTCTTCACATCTACACTTTGGGTTCAGTTCAAAAAGTCAACTTGTCGACAAAAGTGGTGTCTTATTGACACTTGGTACCAGGCTTCCTTTCGGGTTGATTTTCTAAAAAAACAAATTTTTAACACAACAGCACATTTATCCTCCTATGCGATATCTTTATATGCATGCATACTACACATGAGCTAAGTATTTGGACATACATACATACAGACATCTATATACATATATGTAAATGAATCTCTGTTTGTATGTTTGTTTGTTGTGTGTATGTTCCTTATAGGACGCTAAATGGTGCGACCGATCGCTATGAAATTTCGCAACTGTCTTGCTGATAACAGGGAAATTCCATTACAAAATTTTTTTTTGGAAATTTTGGGCGGAAATAGTACTTCCCATACGAGGTAATTCTTAATTTTCCTATATCTGTACAACTTTAAGAGTGACGCTCTTCAAATTCGATCTGTGATATTCCTAGAATAACATACAGCTTCCAGCGAAACATTGGTGGTATACGAGGGGGGAAACTGGTACCCTCATACGAGGAAATTCTTAATTTTCCTATATCCTAACAACTACAAGACCGAGGTTGTCTAAATTCGATGTGTGTTATTCCTAGAATAACGTGTAACTTTCAGCGAAGTATTGGTGGTATACGAGGGCGGAAGCGGGTACCCCACATACGATGTAATTCTTAATTTCCTTACATCTCTACAACTATAAGAGCAAGGCTCTTTAAATTCGATATCTGTTATTCTCAGAAAGAATAACGGAGCTACCAGCAAAATATTACTGGTATAGGAGTGGGAAACGGGTTCCTTCCACACGAGGTAGTTCTTAATTTTGCTATAACTGTACAACTATAAGAGTGTAATTGTCTAAATTCGATGTGCTTAATTCTTAGAATAACGAGCAATTTCCAGAAAAATGTTTGGTGTTATAGAAGTGGGGAAGCGGGTACCCCCATACGAGGTAATTTTTAATTTTCCTATATCTGTACAACTATGTATAAGAGCAAGGCTCTTTAAATTCGATATGTGTTATTCAAGAGCGAGGTTGTCCAAATTCGATGCGTGTAATTGTTAGAATAACATGGAACTTCAAGCCAAATATCGGTGGTGTAGGAGTGACGAAACGGGTAGTCCCCGTACGTGCATATTCTTATTTTTCTTATATTTGTACAACTATAAGAGTGAGGTCCTTCAAATTCGATGTATGTTATTCTTAGCATAACATGCAATTTCCAGCGAAATGTTGGTGGTATACGAGTGGGAAACGGGTAATTATTAATTTTTCCTATATCTGTACAACTATAAGAGTAAGGCTTTTTAAATTCGATGTGTGTTATTTTTGGAATAACGTGCAACACCAGCAAACCAGTGGTGCAGAAGGGGGGAATCGGGTACCTCCAATACGAGGTAGTTCTTAATTTGCTATATCTGTAGTACTATAAACTATAAGAGTGAGGTTGTCCAAATTCGATGTGTAATTCTTAGGATAACATGCAATTTCTAGCAAAATATTATTGGTATAGGAGTGGATAAACGGGTACCCCCATACGATGTAATTCTTAATTTTCGTTATTTGTACAACTATAAGAGTAAGGCTGTTTAAATTCGATGTATGTTATTCTTAGAATAATGTGCACTTTTCAGCAATATCTTGGTGGCATAGGTGGGGAGAAACGGGTATCTCCTATACAAAGTTATTAATAATATTCCTATACCAGCACAACTACAATAGTGAAGATCTCAAACTTTTATATGGGTTACTCTTAGAACAATTTGCAATTTCTACCAGTGTTTCCAGAAAAGTTTTGCCTCATGTCCCCAATTTAAAGAGTAATGTCGCCAAAAATCACCATTTCAAAAGGAAAATTCCCCAGCTTTATCCCAAAAAATATTTTTATAATAAGCACTATTTTTTCTCATTCCTCTGAACATCCTATGCCAACGTTAAATTTAGCCTAGTACAATTTATATCTTGATGCATTCAAACAAATAAAATTCATAAAGCGAAACACTATTTAAATTAATCGAAATGCCTACCACAAGTAGAAGAAAATGTTTATTAAAAGTGCTTATTCCTCCCCACAAAAATCTTAACCGAAATAGAAGTTGAAATCCCCAATTTGGGGATAAATCTCCTCATCTGGCTACATTGATTTCTACCAAAATCTTTCGGTATCAATGGTGGGAGACGGGTACCCCCATACAAGGTAATTATTTATTTTCATATATCTATACGAGTGAGGATCTATAAATTTCATGTGTGTTAATCTTAGAATAGCTTGCAATTTTCGGAAAAATCCTGGTGGCATAGGAGCGAGGAAACGGGTTCCGCCTGTTTGTGTATGCTACTCCTAGAGCAAATAGCGATTTGCGGCAAAATCTTGGCGGTATCAGCGGGAGGAGAAGGGTGCCCCCATACCAGATAATTATTAATTTTGACCTATCTGCAAAGTTATAGGAATGAGGCTCTATAAATTTGATATGGGTGTCTTAGAAAAACGGGAAATTCCCTGCGAAATCTTAGGGGCGTAAGACGGGGCAAACGGGTACCCTCATACAAAGTAATTAGTAATATTCCTATATCAGCACATCTGCAATAGTGAAACTGTCAAAATTTTGTGTGGGTTAGTCTTTGAAGAAATTGGAATTTCTAAAAAAAATTTGCGGATATCAGAAGCGGGAGAAGGGTAACCCCATAAAAATTATAAATATCAGCAGGATCTGGGATACTCTAAGAATAAGAAGCAATTTCCAAAAAATTCGTGAGGGTATCAGAGGGGAGAGACGGGTACCCCCCATACAAGGTAATCCATTTTCCTTCTTTTGCGATCGTAAATAAAAATTCGAAAAATTCCCCTTGTAATGAATGATTTTTTCAAGTGGATTTTTCCCCCTGTTTTTGTTCACTTTATTTTAGCAGGCGAGCTGGATAAATACATCATTTAATTGCTTTTTACCCTTCCAATTAATAATTAAAACTTGTAAATATTTATTTTTAGGACAAAATCAGTAAATATGTAGTGTTCATTTATCTTAATACTAACACATTTATCTTAATATTAATTCCTTGCAAAAACCTTTCTGACACACATGAACTAAGTTTTGCGGTAATGGAATCACATGCTATATGGTCGGTGGATGGAATACCAAATAATTTTTCCGCGTCTGTACGGAATCAAACATCGTTTCCAAAATATATAAAAACACAGTTTTTTACCGTTGAGAAAATTCAATTTAACACCAAAAGACTATTTGATTGAATTAGGCTACTTGCAATGGTTCGGGTATTCCAAGGGATTGAATACAGCTAGCATACCTGGGTGAACAACTCGGATTTATTTAGATTCCTCATGGAATGAAAAATAATTCCAATTCTTAGCACTGTAGTTTTTATTTTTAAACAAAATTTTATTTGATGTTTATTAAGTTTCTTTCCTTATTTACATTCGCGATAGGGGTGACTAATTTTCCTATATATGCACAACAATGGTGTAGCGAAGCACACCGGGTGTGGCTAGTACATAAATATAATATGGATGTAAATGCTTTAATTTAACTTTTTCATACATTATTCCTTCAAGTTCCAGAGCACTGGCACAAAATATATATGTATGTATGACACTGTTGTTATTATTTTTAATAAAAAATTATAATAATATGAATATGAAGTCCGTATGCAACTAGGCTAAATGAATGCACTATTCAAGTGCACTACTACTTTAATGGTTACAACTTTTGAGAATAGAGAGTTCCATGCTAAAATTTCTGAGACACATATGTATATATCCACCCACCACTCACTGGTTGTTTGAAAGATTTCATTGTTCAACATCTATTTAAAAAAATAACTGTTGTAATTTAAAACTCGAAAATATTTCAAAGAATATCCTTTCCGTTTCTGCGTAAAGAAACCAGCGTTACCGTTGAAAATTTTCAACAAGGACATTTTTAATATAAAAGGGGCACAAAAAGGAGACTTCTGAGAAGAAAAGAGGCAACTTTAATAAAGAGAAAAATGAAAAAAGTTGGGTGTTGTATTTTTCTTCCGACGGGGTTTGTTTGGTTGATAAAAAGACCGGTTTCGGCTATATATATGGTGACCAACCGTACACTATTATAGTGAACAGTACACTATTTTAGCCTCTCGTCCACTTTTTTTGTGTACGCTATTTGTTCATTTTTTTAATATATGCCTCTTATGTACATTATTTTTTCTCACAAATGTTCACTTTTTCATTACTTCCAACATATTTAGCAAACAATTTGAAATCAGATTAAATTACATAAAAATTCTAGCTGGAAACCCAAAGTGTTTGATATTATTACTTTCAACAGATCCACCTGACAAGTGTTGCTATGCCGATGGAAGTGCAGCGGCTTCCGTGGTGCTACTCTGTTCTGCTATGTACGTTGAAAAATTAAGTTGAAGTTAATTTTTCCCTTGTTCCTTGGAACATTATTCATGCCCAATTCTTTCTGAATATAACGTTACGAACCTTAGACTAATAATCAATTAGTTTTGTTAATCCATAAAATGTGTACACTACTTTTCCATGGAATTAATGGTCACCGTTGCTATATACCATCTTCAGTGTTCTATTGAATACTAAATCGTTTTCCGTTGTACGTTGTTTATATTATAATTCGTTTATATACCTAAATTCCTCACTTTTTTTAAGAAACACAACCCGCGAAGCGATTAGCTTGTCTGCGGAAAACACCCAGGATCTATGGCGGAAATCAAACCCACGACCTCAGGACTGACAGGCTAGCATTGCTACCACTCGCCTCTATATGCTTTTGTGTGTTTCTACCAGCTACCTGTTTCTCTTATTTTCGTCTTACTATTATGTCTCTACCTGATTGTCTTTGTTTCGTCTTACTTTTATGTTTGTGTTTAATATTTTGTTTATAATCTGTGCTATTAATTATCAGGTATTTTATTCCTACGTAGGTACTAATCTGTAATTGTACGTTTCTGAGTAATCCTTTTGTCTTGTTCGTTGCCTGTACTATTGTTTTCTTTCGTGTAAAAGTATTTTAACGGTTCAAATAGTATGTCTGAAGCAGTGGTTATTTGTTCATTTATTATTGTTCCCACAAATGTTTTTTGCTTGTATATTTACATGTTCTCTAATAAGTTCAATCGCCGTCCATTATGTTGTGAATATAATAGTTTAACTGTTTTTCTAATATGTCCTGGTGTGCATTTGTTGTCGAATATGTGGTTCGCGAAATCCGATTCTGGTGTTATTCTTGGGTCTCTCAGTTTCTTGTTATAGCCTCTTATGTGCACGCGAAATCTTGTTTTTATCTTACTTCCAGCTTGTTATTTAATTTTTAAAAATAAAGATGAGCAAACATAAGCCAATGATAACATATAGTACGTTTATACGCACGACTTATTTGCAAATAAAAACGTAGTGCTTCCAAGTATGTATTTTTATTGTAACTTCCTAACTCACGAAAACAATTGCTGATTAACACACTATTTGCAGATATGAAGTTTGAGATGTCACCTTTACACATTAACAAACAAAAAATAACATATTAACAACCAAAAAATAATAAATAGATAAATATATTAATAAATATATATGTAAATATTCAGTGATTTAATAAATAACAATAAAAAGTATTTGGCAGCATTTTATGTTTTTATTTGCAAATAAGCCCTGCGTATAAACGTAGTAATAGATATCAAGGTCTCGTACTGTCAATAAAATAATGACAACTCTCTTAGCATATATGTACGAGTACTGTGAATTCAAATTACGTGAGCGAGAATATTTTCCTCATTTCAACACATGAAAAAGAGCATAAATTTTGCACTTGAATATTCTTTAATTTGCACTTTTTTCACACGTACAACCACTTTTTAGTTTTAATTAATTTTTTTACACTGTTTTAAAAAAATTTTGTTGTTGTTTTTATGTTAATTTTAAAATATTTATTTAATTTTTTTGATATTTCTGTGTTGAAACTTATCGATGTTTTGAACCATTTTTTCATTTAGCAGTATTGCATTTTTGTTTCAATTTGGGATACAAATTTTTAGTACCAAATAGAAAAATTGCAAAAAATATTTAACAAATCAATATTTTTTGAGCTCGAATGTACAGCAGCGTGACCGTTTTGCGACTAAAGTGGCAATTTGCCACTTTTTCAACTGCCTTGCCACTTTTAGTGCCCCTTTTTTTAAATGACCTAAATCTGCCACCTTTTGTAATATTATGCCCCTTTTTGCCCCTTTTTATGAAATGATGCTTCTTGTTTTAATATAAGCTTTTTATGGCACGAAACTGTTTTTATAAAAAAAAATCTCAAGACAAAAATTTGTTTTTGAGTCTATCATGTAAAGTCTTATGACAAAAACTATTTTGAAATAGTTTAAGAAATTAGATTTATATATATTCATTATTATATTAAAATTATTAAAAATAACACCCTGATTCACTAACACGAACAAGAACGTCCTGTTAAAAATTTTTATGAAAATCACGCAGCTTTAAATATTTTTAAAATTATTTTCATGCAGATTTTGGTGCCATGTCACAATATCCAGTGATATAATGTCCAAAGACATTATGTCACTGCTAAAAATAGCATTGTGACACTTTTAATAAGTCCATGGACTTTATGACATTATTATTATGACCATTATGACACTTTGAAATGTGTCATAATGTCCACACTTTTAAAAATGAAAACAAATTCAAATATATGTACATATTTTTGACTATTCACCTTTTACTTCTGCAATCGGTGACAAGTAATAAAAGATCAGTTGACGTTATTGCATTTTAAAAAGTGAAATAACATCAAGAACAATTTGCAAATAGCGTCAACAATGCTTAAAATATGTCCAATCGACATCGTCGATTCAAAGAAATATTTGGAAATTAATTAAAATTGTTAAGAAATTTTATTTTACTACAAAATATTCTTTGAGTAGCTGGCCTTCGGCCGGGCTTAAGTTTTTTTCTTCTTGGTATATTGAAAAGCGGCCTTCGGCCGGTCTTAACAATTTTCTACTCTCAGTATACTTAGCGGCTTCGCCGACCGAAGGCCGGCTATGCAAAAATCTTTACTCAGCGAAACTGCTTTTCGATATACTTTACTAATGTGCTGTTTCCATATGCAAACAAGCGACTTGAGTAAATAATTTTTTATGAAAATTGCTAAAAAAAATGTGAGTGCCTTTCACATAAATTTTATACAAACAAGGTTTGTTTGCATTGTTTGTCTAAAATTTATATAAAAAGCAGTCAGTTTTTTGAACGAAAAAACATCAAAATTGATTCATTTTATTTCAAAAGCATTATATGCCCTAGAAATTCATTTAATATTAGAATTTGGTTCAATTATTCCCTTTTAAAAAAAGTTGCCCCTTTTTCTTAAAGAATCCCCTTTTTGGTGCCACTTTTTTCCTCAAAATCCCCTTTTTGTGCCACTTTTTAAAAATTATCAACGGTCACCCTGATGTACAGTAGTTTTCCGGTTTAACGACCATTCGATTCTGCGAACATCGCTTTTAACGAACAGTTCAAGATCAATTCGCTCCATTGACGAACAAAAATATTTTTTTGTGCTCAGTTTAACGAACAAATAAGATTCATAATATTAGTTAAAAACTTATTTTAAGAAATTTCTTTTACAAATAACTAAAAACAAAGCGAGTAGAAAAAAGTACCGCTATGTTACAATAAAAAATACAATTCTAGTTATTTATTTATCCATAAACTGGTTATTCTACATAAGTACTGCGTATAACGTACTTTTCAGTTTAACGAACGGGCCTGGCAAAGTACTGGTTTGTTAAACGGGAAAACTACTGTATTGAAAAGCATTCTAAATTCATATTTTCATTACTTAATAAAAAATAGTTGTACAAACTTCTGAAAATTCATGGTTAAAAAATATGAATGATTTGGAATACTTTTTATTGCAACGAAGTGCGGTTTTAGTGCTGCCCAGTGTCAGATTTCATTGTTTTATTGGAATTAAATTAAAAAAAAATACTTCTGTTTTTTGTGTTAAATAAATTTAAAACAATAAAAAACAACCTGCTATTTACAAAAACAAGTTTAAAAAAATGTGTATACAATAAAGATATAACGGTATCACAAAGTGAGATTTTTTATTTATATAAAAATTTGTTATAGTTCTTGCTAAAAATAATCAATGTTTGGATACTCAGAATTTTGTTGTTTTTTATATATATTTTATATTCTTTTTGAATATTAGACTGCAATATATAAACTAGATAAGAGTCTTATTACATTTTAAAATAAAGCCTACTAAATTCATTTGAGAGCGATATTCAAGACATACATTTAAGATAAGTTTTTTTTATATATAAAATTTTCAATAGAAAAAAAATTACAGTGTTCAGTTGTGTTCAGTGAATTTTTTTTTGCTACACCATTTACCAACTTTTATATTTATAGAAACAAAAAAGAAAACCCACCCCAATTGACGCCCAGATAAATTTCACCCACAAAAGCATCATGCCCAAACAAATTTTTTGTAGTGAAATTTCCGAAATTTGGCTTTCAAGAATTCACACAAATACAGATTTATTGCATAGGCTTTTAACGTCATCAGATCCTGTAATTTTCAATTTGCGCAAACCGCCTAAAGCTAAAAAATTAATTTTAACAACCGATGTTTTACCATTGTTGAAAGACCCAGAAATATATTTTCCTGACTCTGACGAAGAATAAAATAATGTAATGTAAAATAATGTAATGAAAATGTAAAATAACGTAACTAACATAAAAATTTAATTAATATAAAAAAATTTTAAAAGTTATAAAATAAATAGTATATAAAACTTTTCTGTAATAAACCAGGGTTTAAAAAAAATGCTATGTGAAAATTCCTGCTGCTATTGCTAATAGGTTCCACAGAAAATACAATATCAGCAGCAGTAGCAATATGCCAAATGTTATAGCAATCACTATACTGTTATACTTTGTTATAACCATTTTCAACACATGCTAATAGCAAAACAAAATATAATAAAGTGTATTTTTCAAACAGCAGCAGTAAAAGCAAACTATTTACGATATTGCTTTTGTTATTATGTGCTGTTGAAAATTACAACAGCATAACAATAGCAAATGATTTTTGTCACATTGATTGCTGTTGTTAATTTTTTATTCCTTTAGCTTTGACGATAAAACGAAATTGTTTGGGTCTATTTTCGATGGTTGCAAGTCAATGCTGGACGAATTTGAAAGTACGAGTATAAAGCTTTGCAAAAAAAATTTTATCTCAATAACGTCAAAATTTCGGAAATAATTGCAAAAAATTTAAGAAATTCCCAATACATTACAATCATGAGAAGAAATGCCAAAATTGGTTAAAAATTATAAAAAATTTGCAAATTTGCGTTGCAACGTTTTTGTGTTTTTTCCGAGGCATTTGCTTTTTACAGTTTTAGCCATTTTTAATAAATTTTAGAGCTTGGTTTCAATTTTGGGGTTTCTCGCGAACTTTTGCAATGTTCACGATAAAGTTTTTTTTTGGATATTCAACGTCTTTAAAGTGTTAATGATTTTTAATCAATATTAGATGTGCTATCACATCGTTCTCAGCAAGTTTTCGCCAATTTTGCAATTTTTTCCAATTTTTTTTTCATTCCTTATAGTTTTAGAGCTTTTCAATCGATATTATGGCTTCTTTAAATTTTTGCAATTTTTCGCAAATTTACACCATAGACATGATGTTTATAAAGTTTTTGGATTTCACCCATTTTTGGGAGTTTTTAACCACTTTGCAATCATTTCACTTTTAACAAAATTTTGCAAATTTTAATTTTCTGCATTCCTTGCCGTGTTAGCGAGTTTTAACCTGCTTTAGGATTGTTTCTCATGTTGCATTTTTTTGCGATGTTTCGCATCATAAATTTCGTGTTTTGTCTCCTTTTTATAGTTTTAGTGATTTGTAAGACTTTTTCTGATTTTTGCAAACTTATTTCATTTGCACAACAAATCATATCTTGCAAAACTCTTGACTTTTAATATAGAAAATGATTAAAAACATTTAAAATAAAAATACATACGTAAGTACATATGTATGTACTTACATATATTTGTACATAAAATTTGTTTTGAGAAAAATCCTAAGGCTCTTATAAAACGGTTGCTATGCTACGAATGTAATTGCTATTGCTACTGCTATTACATTTTTCAACAGCAACAGCAAACAACAGCACAAATAAATTAAAATATAAACAATTAATTTTTGTGGCAACAAATGCTTTTAGTTTTTTACATTCGCTTTTGATATGCTATATTTATTTCCAATAGCATAGTATAAGCGATAGTATTGTAAATAAAAGTTTAAACATTTATAGTGTAGTATAGCACAATTTCCGTACTTTTGCTACTTCGCAGCTAGCATTTCGAACACTGTAATAAACATATCGAACCTTTGCTGCAATAGATCATAACTCAAAAAAACTTGTTTTGCAGAAAACGAGTTTGAAGTTTTGAATTTACTAACAATTTAATGGTAAAATAAAATTTTATTCTTCTGTCACGAATTAAGGTTGCAAGATATTTATATGAAATTTTTACACAACATGAAGAACGATATGACGATTAATTCTGCATTATTAACTCAAAAATCACGTTTTTTGAGTTATCACTCTATTGCAGCAAAGGATCGATATGTACATAGGCTCTTACATATGTATATAAATTGAAATAGTTAATTTTAAGCCGACAAATAACCCGTAATACAACATTATATTATATTCGATGAAGAATTGTGTAAAAGTGTTGGCAGTGGGCGTGGCAGTTGTCCAAACTTTTAGCAAAGCTGCGCATTAGTCTAGCCATACCTTGCACAAAAATTCAAAACTCTAGCTCAACTACTTACCGAGATATTAATTTTGTCCAGCTAGATTAGCTAAATCTTACACTGTGTGCTGTGGGGAAATTTTTATTTTAAATCAATACTAATACAATATGTTCTACTACTACATTCTTAAGTGGCTGCTAGACAGATCAATATTTAGCTTCAATATATGAGTTTGTGTGCGTTTATAATGAAAATCAAAAGTATTCTGATATTTCCCCGCCGTATATGTATGACTATTTTTTGTAAACAAACGCACACAAACTCATATATTGAAGCTAAATATTGATGTGTTTAGCAGCCACTTTAGACTTATGTTTTTGACAGCAGACTTAGGTTTTTGAAGTTTCATTTTGGCCTCTATATACATTATGACTAACCTGACCAGTGCCTCGTTTCTGTATTTCTCGCATCGTAAAATATCTCACATGAAACGTGTTAATTGAAAGAAAAACGAAGTAAAATGAAACAAAAAAGGGGTTTTCTCACACAAGTGTTCCTGTATCTTTAAAATGCGAGAACTATGTGTCATTTAAGTAATTTTCCAATAGTTATTGGAATGATGTGAGAAAATTGTTTCTGTAACAACATTTTGTGAAAAACTTATCACTAACGCCGTCTAAATTTCTCACATTTGAAAATGATGCGAGAAGTATCTTTAAAATTAAAAATATTAAATTATATATTTTGAAATTATACATGGATAATGTAAGCAAGTTAATTTACTTAATTATTTTGTTTTAAATAGTTTTTCTTATAAGTATTGAAGAATATAGAAATTACATCTTGGCTGTTGGCTAGTCGCCGACCATTCTCTTTATTACGATCGCGCTCCGCCGATTGATAAAACTGAGCACATTTTATTTTGCTTTGAAAATAAGACTACACTTATGTTATAATGTTTTTAAGTTACGGCATATTATCGTTGGAAAGATAATAAAGTATTTTTTGTTTAAGAAATAATATATTTTATGAAAATATTTCAACGCCGCCGCCAAAACTTTTCCATCGGCTTGTTGCTCTGTTTGACACTTGAATGATTGGAATATTCCGATAAATAATCTGGCTTTTTGCACTGAAATATAGAAACAATTTCTACTCACAAATCGAGAAACGATAAAGTTTTTTGATTATACTTCATGTTAAAACTTTTACGATGCGAGAAATACAGAAACGAGGTACAGACATCCCGCTTTTAAGAGGTCGATCCCGCCTAAAATGTTTATCCCACTTTATCCCGCTTTTTCGAATTTTATGAATTATTGATTATTGCAAAAATAAATTTAGCGACTTTAAAAACATAGAGTTCCACTAACATTGATACCTTCAATTAAAATTTTTCTCCACACAGAATAAACTAAATTTCGAAAGAATACGGCATGATTAATATTCCAAGGAACAATGGAAAAATTAACATCAACTTAATTTTTCAACGTACACAGCAGAACAGAGTAGCACCACTTTCGGAAGCCGCTACACTTCCATCGTCAATGCTCACGTGTATTTTGCTTATCACCACTTGTCAGGTGGCCTAATAATCAATTTGGATTCACAAAGCAAATACGTTCGAAATTATCATATTAATAAACTAAATTTCATTTTCAGTAAAGCAATTTAATTTTTTGTTTAAGAAATAATATAGTAATTTATGAACATATTTCAACGCCGCCGCCAAAACTTTTCCATCGGCCTGTTGCTCTGTTTGAGACTTGAATGATTGGAATATTCCGATAAATAATCTGGCTTTTTGCACTGAAATATAGAAACAGTTTCTACTCACAAATCGAGAAACGATGAAGTTTTTTGATTCATACTTCATGTGAAAACTTTTACGATGCGAGAAATAAAGAAACGAGGTACAGACATCCCGCTTTAGGCGGGATTATCCCGCTTTTAAGAGGTCGATCCCGCCTAAAATTTTGTCTAATATTTTGTCTAAAAACGTACCTACAAACAAATTTGTAAATATATACAAAAATATATCAACCATTTCATTGAAAAAAATCTGTTTTTTTTCAGTGAACAAATTGTTTATACCTTTAAAACAATTTGTCTAAAAATATTTAGAAATTGTAAACAAAACACGTGATACATAAAATGCTCAAGAACCGACAAAATAGAACAAAGTTAAAAGACATTATTTGGAGCGATTTTCCGTCATCCCACGTCAAATTTGGTTTGTAAACAGACCGGTTTCGGCTATGTGCCATCTTCAGTGTTCTATTGAATACTTAAAAGACATTAAGTGAAAAAACAGAAGTGGTTTTGATCAAAAATATTCTTTTAACTATAAACTGAATTTTATAAAAGATGACTTCGGATTTTTTCTTTCTAAATTTTGTTGGGTCCTGACGACTTCATGTTTCATGTGTTAAAGCCAAAATTATCTGAAGGCTTAAAGCAATTTATAAAATTTTTGTTTCATAAAAATTATACATTTTTAAAAAACATCTAAAAATTAATTTTTTTTTAATTTTAAGGCCTGTATCTCAATGAATTTCCTAAGAGCACATCGTTAGCTGAAATAAAAAATTACATAACTACACTGTTTTTAATTTTATAGGAGAAAGAAAAATGCAAAATAACTGACTGAAGTAGAAAGTCTCTTCATTTTCGTTTTTATTTATTTAATTATTTATTTACTAAATGTTACAAATACAATTACAAATTATATCATAACTTAATTTAAACGAGAATAGTAACAAAGACCTTCACTCGTTGTAGTGAAACAGACCAGAGTCTGTGGTGGGAATCGAACCCACAACCTCCAAACTGATAGCCTAGCACACTACCCACTAGCCTACCGAGGCACCCGAGGCGATTGATTTTTATTATATATAACAGTTTGAAAATTTGTAGAGACAAGCGCTTCGATGTAATAATTAACAATTGGATATGCGACTTTAAATTTTTTGTTAGTTACGTTATTTCCCATTTCAGGTAACGATATGGAACAGTATAGTTGCATACATTAATAAATAATAATATATTATCATCAGTGTATTTACAACATCCCGCTATCCATAAGATATTTTATAAAATCCCGCTTTTTTGGTCATATTTTCTTCAGAATCCCGCTTTTCAACCGTTCTCATCCCGCTTTTGACAAAAGCCTTCTGATCACGTTACCTATGACAAAAACCATTGGGTATATAGAGGCCAAACAGAAACTTCAAAAACCCAAGTCTGCTGTCAAAAACCTAAGTCTAAGTCTAAGAATGTTTTAGTAGAACATTTTGTATCAGTATTGGTTTAAAATAAAAAATTCCCCACAGCACTAAAACGTACTTGGTTGCAATAAAAAGTATTCTAAAGCTTTTATATAAATGCATTTTTAGAAGTTTATACAATTATTGTTGTAATAATTAATGAAAAAATGATTTAAGAATGCTCTTTAACACATTCGAGTTCAAAAAATATTAATTTGGTTATTCGGTAAAAACAAAAATACAACTGTTTAATGAAAAAATAATTCAACTCATCAATACAATGAAACAAACAAATCTCAAAAAAAAAAATTTTAAATATAATGAATAGAAACACAAAATTTGTGTAAAATAGTGTAAATTACGTAAAATCTGTGCCAAAAAAAAAATTAACGGGAATATTGTACAATTGCCAAATAATTACTGCAAAACAAATTTTGTCCAAGAGCAATGCTTAATCAGAAAAGGTTTCTGATTAATTTTATAGTTTACATTATAACTTACCCGCGAATTGTTAGTTTTTAATACATTTTTAATATTTCCAAGCCGATAAAACAATTTGAAATTTAAAGGGGTCGAGGAATATCTGTATCTGAAAGAGTCTCGTGATAAAATTTAGAAAAAATTAATGAAAATCAAAATTGTGTGACTAATTTCTTATTAACGTTAAAGTGCTCTTGTTTGAAAGGCTACAAAATTACGTGTCAAATAGTGGATAATTGCCTTTGATCGGATAAAAAATGACTGTGTTATACGGCATCATATTAAACTTTTTTTTAATTTAAATTTTGTCTCTTCGGAAGGTGTTTTGTACCACAAATAATAACAAAATCTATAGTTATAAATTTTTATTGGATAGTCTATTCGATTTAAAAAAAATTTTAGCCATAATCGAACGAAATCGCATTTTTATTATAGAATTTTTAGTTTTTATCCAATTTCGGTCCATATGGCTTAAATTTACTCGCTTAGACTATTCAATAAAAATGTATAACTGTAGATTTTGTTATTATTTGTGGTACAAACCAGCTTCCGAAGAGACAACATTTGGTAAACGTTAAAAATTTTATAAAATTCTAAATTTTATCGCCTATGACTCAGTCATTTTTTATCCAATGAAAGCCAATTATCCACCATTCGACGCGTAATCTTGAAGCCTCTCAAACAATATATAGATCACTTTAATCGAAGCAGCTTTTGACTTTGCGAAGTATACATCGAAAATATACAAATGTACCGTTAACTGGAAATGGTCGAAATTAGCACTGTTTCTTTATTTTTTTTTTGTGTTAAGCATATCCTAATCACGCTAAAAAGTGCTTTAGAATCTTTATACATTTGCTTATAAAGCAGTCGAATGTAAAGCATTTCAAAAGAGTGATCTTGCAAAAAAACACCAATCAGTTCATTGCGTAAGGAAAATTGTCTCAAGTATCTCTTTATTTAGTAAAAAGTATCAAAAAAGTGGCAAGAATTACAAAAATTATCACATTTGGGTGCATTTTGTAAAAGTAGAAAAATAGTATCTCAGCTGTCGCCAAAGTGGCTAATTAATACTTTAAGGTATCTTTACATGGTAATAATGACTTTGTAGAACCAAAATATTATGAAATTCGCTTCGTGCTTAAAAAAAGAGAACAAGTCTGTTGTAAGTATTTTTCATGTTTACACCTCTGGTGTGATTATAATACAAAAGTTTCTAAAATGGTTTAGAAAATAAACATTTACCGAACGCTTGTCAAATTTTGTATCCGTATTCTCTCCTACTCAATGCATTTTGGGTTTTTTTCATTTTTAGACATATCGTAATACATCTACAGTGAAACTTCGATATAACGAACTTCGTTATAACGAAAAACTCAATATAACGTATGTTTTATTGAGTCCCTTGAGAAAACCTCTTTATTGCAAAGTTTTTCATACAAAAATACACTATAGCTATAACGAAAAAATTCTGAGCAAAAAAACCTCTATATAGCGAAATATTCATTCAAATGCCTCTGTTCAAAAGAACATGGGAAAATTGATAAGCAAAACGGTCCTAAATAAACACAAGTGTTTTCTTATATTTTTGTAGATAAAATATAGGAATGCCGGCGACTAGTTAATGACAATTAATACATTTATCTGTAGCCGTTGTCTCCTGTGTGTTCGATAACAAAGAAGTGGTAACACATGTAGACGGTGGTGTGTTTATTTAGGATCCGTTCTGAATAGATAATAAGCGATAAAGAACACTATTAGATGCAAAACCTGAATTCGTTTAGTTTTAACGTAGTATTTAAATACCTCAGTATGCTATTTAGAATTTAGTATTAAAATTGTACTCAAAAAGGAAACTAATGCATTTTCCTTTACATTGGTCAATCGAGCCATTAAAAAAATATATAATATATAATAATTATTAATTAATAAAAGCGTGGTCGTGGCCAAACAGCGGCAAGTTGTGAATATTTTTCAAAAATAATACAAGCGTTGTCGTGGCTAAACAGCGGCAAATTGTGAAATTTTTCTAAAATTAATGAAAGCGTTGTCGTAACTAACAGCGACATATTAAAAAAAATCATGTCGACCAGCAGAATCAAATATTACACAAAGCAGAGTGATTTAAAATCTGCGATTGAAAGTATTGAGGCTGGTATTGAAACCACTAGACACTGTCAACTAAAACCAAATTTGGAAAGGTTGGAGAGCTTATGGAAAGATTTCGACAGCAATCACCAAAAAATTTTAAAGGAGCATGGGGTAAAAGATGACGAATATTTCAAATACAAAACATATGAAAATATACAAGTCATGGTAGATAATATATCAAAAAAAATAAAGTGGTTGTTAAGTTCAGAAGCGATGGACTCAGATGCTATTGCTAAACAGCAGTTAGAGACAACACAACCACTTAAATTTCCAGACTCAATAATATTAAATGATGTAAGTAAGCAGACAAGATCGCTGATGTCAGAATTTTTCAGATGTGTGCAAGAACTGAAAACTAATTTAGAAGAAGCTGATTTCATTAGCACAAAATTATTGCTGGAAGAAGTTTTGGTATCCTGGAAAGAAGAACTAGATCACGTTAGTGACATGTATATGAAACTTCTCGTTGATCATACTGTCTCAAATAAAGAAGTAATCGATGACTATAGAAATATAAAAAGCCAGTACAGATCAGCTAAACTTAAAGTACTGCAAAAGTTGAACATATTGTCTGCAGAGAAGAAGGTGGTAAAATTAAATGATATTAAAATTCCACATTTTAATGGAAATATTGAGGAATGGTCTTGTTTTCATGACATGTATACAAAATTAATACATGAAGACGAGACAATCTCGAACGTGGAAAAGATGTGTCACCTCAAATCTTTAGTTAAAAATGAAGCATTTAAAATTATTAAACATTTAGCAGTATCTGAAACAAATTACGAAGCAGCATGGGATATATTGAACCAAAGATTTAATAACAAACGAGTATTATTCCAATCTTTTATGTACAAAATATTGGATCAACCAAATATAAACAGTAACAGCGCATCGATGATTAAATCATTACACGACACCACCAATGAGTGTGTTCAAGGATTAAAAGCAATGGGCTACAATATAGAAGATGCAGATGCAGTTATTGCTTGTATAGTGACTCGAAAATTAGATAAAGAAGGGTTAATGCTGTACGAACAACATACAAGAAAATCAAAAGAGATACAAGCGCTTACTGATGTGCTCGAATTTTTAGAACAACAGTACCAAAGCCTAGAAGCGTCGAAAAACAAAAAATCGTACAGTTTCAACTATAACCACAATCATATCGAAAGAAAACAACAATCAAAAGCTATTAATTTTTTAACGGAAAAAAATGTTTGCTTGTATTGTAAGAAATCAGGACATACTACAGATATTTGTAGGCAATTTCTAGCACTTGAAGTAAAAGAACGACATGCCTGGGCTAGAACTGAAAAGGTATGTTTCAAATGTCTTAAACACACATTTGCTTCAAAATGTGAAAGTAAACTAAGATGTACCACTTGCGGAATGGCTCATCACACAATATTACATTTAACATCATCAACAAAATCATGTGTTACAAGAGCAACTAAAAATGTGTTATTAGCAACAGCACAAGTGCAAGTAAAAAGTGCAAATGGAGAAAGTGTCGTATTAAAAGCACTTATTGATCAAGGTTCACAAACAACCTTCATTAGTGAAGAAGCTGCACAAACTTTGCAGCTAAAAAGAATGAAAATAAATACTGAGCTACACGGAATTGGAAACATTTTACTTGGCGTAGCTAAAACCAAAATGGAAATAGAAATATGTCCTAGATTTAAAAGTAATGAGAAATTTAAAGTTGAAGCATTGATTTTACCAACTCTGTCGTATGTTAATCCAGATCCTTCACTAAATTTCCAAATTAAGGAATGGTCTAAATATAAGTTAGCTGATCCAAATTTCGATAAAGCAGAAAGAATAGACATCGTAATAGGTGGAGATTTGTTTGCTGAAATTCTACAAGGTGGCATTTACAAAAAGAATGGATTACTTGGACAAAAAACTAAGCTCGGTTTAATCTTATCAGGCCAGTTGCAATTTAAGAAACCAAAAAATAAAACAATTGTAAATATGGCAACTAGTATTGAGCGTTTTTGGGAAATTGAGGAAGTTCCATATAACGACGACACTTTACTTCACGAAGACGAGATATGCATGAAATATTTTAAGAATACTACAACAAAAGACGATGAGAACAGATTTGTCGTTAGACTGCCATTTAAAAATGAAAAAGCGCTTGGAGATTCCTACAAAAAGGCAATGGCGCGTTTTATGGGGTTGGAAAAAAGACTTGATGCAAATCAGGGTCTGAAAGAAGAATATGTGAAGTTTATGAATGAATATATATCCCTCGGACACATGATTAAGGTGCCGAATAATAAAAACGCTAAATACTATCTTCCACATCAGCCAGTAATAAGAGAGTCAAGCACCACAACAAAATTAAGAGTTGTCTTCGATGCTTCATCGAAAACATCAAACAGCAAAAGCCTAAATGATATTCTATATGTAGGACCGAGACTTCAAAAGGATGTTTTCGATATATTGATTAAATTCAGGTTCCATAAATTTACAATAATAGCTGACGTAGAAAAAATGTATCGGCAAATTAAATTACATGAGGAAGACCAAAAATATCAACATATTATATGGAGAAAATCAAAGAAAGAACCTATCGAAGAATATAAATTAACTACAGTTACTTATGGGACTGCTGCAGCCCCATTCTTAGCGGTTCGATCATTATTTGAAATTGCCAATGAATGTACCAACGAAAATTTGAGCAATATTATAAGACAAGATTTTTATATGGACGATTTACTAACAGGAGCGGACACAATACAAGAGTGCCGAAACATAAAAGAAGGTATTTCAAAACAATTGAAAAAATATGGTTTCCATCTTCGTAAATGGTGCTCCAATAGCAAACAAATTGTAGAACAGCAACAATGTACAGGAGAAAATGAAATAATAAAGAATCAAGAAAGTGACAAAATAAAAACACTCGGAATGTATTGGAATCCCTCAAAGGATGCATTTTCTTTCAAAATCAACTCCAAAAATAAGGTAAAAGTAACAAAGAGAATGGCGTTATCATATTTAGCAAAAATATTTGACCCGATTGGAATTTTAACACCTATAACAGTCACTGCTAAATTATTCATTCAGCAATTATGGATGATGAAGATAAATTGGGACGAGGAACTTAATAATAATTTACAAACAGAATGGAACAAGCTCATCGACAATCTGTATGCGGTGGAAGAAATAAAAATTTCGAGATGGGTTAATACAATATCTCTAAATAAAGTTCAACTTCTGGGATTCGCAGATGCATCAGAAAAAACGTATGCAGCGGTGATATATATAAAATCTTCCGATAAAATATCACTTTTAACTGCTAAATCGAAAGTGAACCCAATAAAAAACAGGAAAACACTTCCAAAATTAGAACTATGTGCTGCTCAACTTTTAGTAAGGCTTTGCAGGAAAATTAAAGAAATAATCAACACCGACGCAGAAGTTAATCTATGGAGCGACTCAATGATAGTGCTTGCTTGGATAAAAAATAACAAAAACAAAGATAAATTCGTCCGAACAAGAGTGACTGAAATAACAGCAACAATTCCAAATGCAGAATGGCGATACGTTACATCAAAAGAGAATCCAGCTGATTTAGGCTCTAGAGGTATTCCAATAGAAAAACTTTGCAAAACAACTCTTTGGTGGAATGGTCCAGTATGGCTACAAAACCCAAAGGATCAATGGCCAAAAGAGCCAAGTGTAATAGTTACGACAGCGACTGTAAATACAATACAAGAAAACCAGATGCTGGAAATTCTGAAAAAATATTCATCGTTTAGAAAACTAAGAAGAGTATTGGCTTATGTTCTCCGGTTTATCACAAAACTCAAAGGTATAAAAAATCTTCCAGAATATTTGACAAAAGAAGAAATCCAAAATGCAGAAATATTAATAATAAAAATGCATCAAACAAAAGAATGGCTTATGGAGTTAACAGAACTACAACATAAAAAACAACTTAATCATCGCCATAAATTAGCACCGTTGCATCCATATATTGATGAAGATGGTATTATGAGAGTGGGAGGACGACTTCATTTGTCAAATTTAACCCAAAATCAAAAACATCCTGTATTGATACAAAAGTCATCATTGGCATACCAAATCATTAACGATGCTCATAAAGAAACTCTGCATGGTGGGAACCGTCTTGTCGAAAGTACGATCAAGAGAAAGTTCTGGATAGTAAATGCTAAAGTTTGTATAAAGAAGTTCATCAGAAGCTGCGCGATCTGTATTCGATATAAACAAAAAACAAGACAACAATTGATGGGTAGTTTTCCAGAATGTCGTGTAAATCTTTCTGCTCCTTTTGATCACTGTGGAGTTGATTACGCAGGACCCATACAGATAAAGTTTTCAAACGGAAAAGGACAGAGGGCGTACAAAGGTTACGTAGCAGTATTTATTTGTATGACGACAAAAGCGTTGCATTTAGAAGCAGTTAGCAGTCTAACATCAGAATCATTTCTGACCGCGTTGAAAAGATTTTTTGCCAGAAGAGGTAATAGCAGTCATATGTACTCCGATAATGGCACTAATTTTATCGGAGCTTCAAGACTGTTAGATAAAGACTTCGTAAAAGCCATACAACAACATTCAACTCTGGCACCATTCCTGGAGGAACAGAAAATTAAATGGCATTTTATTCCGGCGGCAAGCCCTCACTTTGGAGGGATATGGGAAGCGGCAGTAAAATCAATGAAGCATCATTTAAGACGAGTAATTGGTGACACAAAGCTAACCTTTGAAGAGCTAAGTACTTTGCTAGCTCAAATTGAAGCAATATTGAACTCAAGGCCGTTACAAGCATTGGGTGAAAACGACATTGATCATCTCACTCCTGGTCATTTTTTGATCGGTCGTCCTTTGATAGAATGTCCAGAACCATGTGATGATAGCAGAGTCGGATGTTTAGATAGATGGAAGCTGATTCAAAAACTAAAACGTCACTTCTGGAAGCAGTGGACGGCGGATTATTTAACATCTTTGCAACAAAGGTATAAATGGAAGACAGTTCAAGAAAATTTAAAGGAGGGCCAAATTGTCATCGTAAAAAATGAAGACACATGCCCTGCAAGATGGCCGCTTGGTAGAATTACAGAGGTGCACCCCGGTAAAGATGGTCTAGTAAGAACAGTAACGCTAAAAACAGAAAATAACATAATAAAAAGGCCAATTACAAAAATATGTCCTCTTGAAAACGCCGATAGAGAAGAAAGTCAGCCAAATGCTACAGCAGTAAATGTTGTGAGAAATAAGCCGAAAGCAGCCTATAATATGGTATATATGTTGACAGTTATACTAGCTATAATAGCAGCGGTTTCAACACAACCGACGAAAACTGGATGCACAATAAACGAGCTCAAGCCCAGTACTGTATATTTGGACAACATAGGTTTTGTCCATGTTACGTCTTCGTATTGGAATTTAGTCGTATATTTCAATATGGAATCTTTTTTCGAGGTTATAAATAAATCAGAGGAGGTAATGGGTACTATGACGACAACTTGCAGTAAGCTAAGAGGTTTTGAAGATCAATGTAATCACTTCCTTGATGCAATGAAACGTCAATTACATAGTATGAAAACCACCAATCAATATATGTTCCCCTCCGGAAGCAAAAGAAGGAAGAGAGCACCCTTTGAATTTATTGGATCAATGCAGCATGTACTTTTTGGTACAATGGATGCAGAGGACCGAAGAGAGTTAGAGAATAATATGAAAAATATATTGGACAATCAATACGACTTAAAGTTTCTGATAAAAAAATAAACTTCTGTCATTGATTCTACATTAAATATACTTCGACGAACGACAGAAGAGATTAGTAGTAAGTTCAGTAGCATTGCTGACCGCGTGAATAACATCTCAGAGACAATGAAAGAAGTATACTTTGTTTATCGAGAATCAATAAAGTTTTTCATGGTTACTAAAGAGCTGCAGATGGTTATTGAAGAAAACGATAAAGTGCAAACCACAATGATAGAAATGCTGATAGACATTAATCATGGAAAATTGAATCCAGCGCTCATAACTCCAGTACAACTGCAAGAAGAAGTTATGAAAATAAAAGATCGAGTTCCTGAAGATCTGAAATTACCCGGAAACAAGCATAATCAATTGCAGACAATTTATAAGCTGATGACAGCTAAAGCAACAATCATAGAAAACCAGCTAGTAATATCTGCTACAATACCTCTATTTAATGATCATGTTTCCCAAATTCATCGCATTGTACCTATACCAATCGATATAATGGGAAGCAAAATGATTATACAACCTAGAGGGCACTATCTGATATATAATTTTAATATGGATACATATCATATAATGATGCAATCAGAACTTAACAATTGTCAAAAAATCCTCAAAGACGAGTTCGTGTGCGACGGAGGTTGGCCATGGATTGATGCAAACGACCAATCATGCGAAGTTTCAGCACTGAAGCCACAAATAAAACCTCACTGCCAGTTTCAGGAAATAAAGATAGAATATCTTTGGAGAAAATTGCATCAAGCTAATAAGTGGTTATTTAAACTGTTTAATAAAACCTCAGCTCATATTCTCTGTCAGCCTGGTCGGCAGGAAGTGTTCGAATTACCATTGCAGGGTACAGTGCTTCTGGATCCTGGTTGTACTATCAGAGTGCTGGGAGCTACAATGAACGCTCCATACATGATGGAATCGAGAAGAAATGAAGAGGTAGTATCAATGCTAACAACTGACGTCACTCAGATGTCAGAGCTAAACATAATGCCCTTGGGTACGATGATGATGAATCATTCCAACCAGATTGAGGAACTGATGAACCAGCTAGAAGACATTAAGAAGGAAAATATAGAACTTCGCGGCTTAAACTTTCATCATACCAGCGGACATTTATCGTTAATCATAGTTTTAATTATTTGTTTTGTACTTATTATTTTATCATTAAGAAAATTAATAGAAACAAGAAGATTGAGAGCGTTAAATTTTGCACATTAAAATGTTAAGAATTATCATGAATTAATAATATTTCATATAACACTGATACAGTCCACTAATCTAAAATTAATGCCCTCTGGAGAATGTTCAAAAGAACATGGGAAAATTGATAAGCAAAACGGTCCTAAATAAACACAAGTGTTTTCTTATATTTTTGTAGATAAAATATAGGAATGCCGGCGACTAGTTAATGACAATTAATACATTTATCTGTAGCCGTTGTCTCCTGTGTGTTCGATAACAAAGAAGTGGTAACACATGTAGACGGTGGTGTGTTTATTTAGGATCCGTTCTGAATAGATAATAAGCGATAACGAACACTATTAGATGCAAAACCTGAATTCGTTTAGTTTTAACGTAGTATTTAAATACCTCAGTATGCTATTTAGAATTGAGTATTAAAATTGTACTCAAAAAGGAAACTAATGCATTTTTCTTTACAGCCTCAATATAACGAAATCAGAATAAACGCTAAATGGTAAAGTCCCGTTATAAAAACAGCGAATTCTAAATGTATTTACAAGCCTCTATACAAAGCCTCTATACAACGAAGTACTCGTACAAAAGCCTCTATTCAACGAAGTAAGAATGACATTTAAAGCAAAGAAAACTATAGTTATAACGATTTTTTTTTTCGAATTTCATCAAATTTTGTTATATCAAGGCTTTGCTGATTATATTTATAGCGAAGCAATAGCTATAACGAAGTATTTTCGGATCCCTTTGGAATTCGTTATATCGAAGTTTCACTGTATTATCATTTAAAGACACCTTTGAGCTGTTCTTAGACTATTATACAAGCTGTTCGACTTTTGCGCAAAATGCTACCCTGATATAATGTGTTGTTATTGCTTTTTTAAAACTTTCCATAAACTCATTAAATCATGGTTGCATTTTCTACTGAAGTCGAACGAACGAACGGCTTGTGAGTGTAAAACAGCTATTAGTAGCACCAACGGTAACGCTGAACGGAACACAAATATAGAGGAGCTAGACAGAATGAACAAGCGATAAAATGAATAAAATAAAATTAAATAACTCCTTTACATACATACACAATGATTATAACAAAAAAACAACATGAACTACTTGTACTTCTGCAAGTATAACAATAAATAATGATGGCGACGAATACGATGACAATAAACGTTGAAGACTAAAGCGGGTGCTAGACGAATCAATATTCAGCTTGAATATGTGTGCGTTTGTTATGAAAATCTAAAGCATTTTGATATTCTTCAATACTTCCCTTACGTATATCTGTAACTACTTTTTTAAACAAACGCATACAAACACATATATTGAAGCTAAATATTGACCCGTCTCTCACCCGCTTAAATCGAAAAAGTAGTTCTAGTACCAGAGTGCAATAAAGGAAAGCATAGCTGCCATAGTACTTCCGTTCTAAACGTGATTGTTGCTCTGTGCGGACGTACAAAATACTACACAACGGAAATGGTCGCTACTGTTGCAAACGAAAATATAAAAAAATCTCAAGGAGATAATTTTCATTATTTTCTAAGTACTCGTTACACTGCAGTGAAAATGAAAGGACATTGTTTTCTTTTTTTAACGTACACAGTGAAAGATAACTTAGTATTATTTTTTTTGCTAAAAAGTAAAATAAGCAAAGAAATGAGTGTTTGTCTGTCTGTCTCACTAAATGAAACAAATTGAGAAAACTATGAGCGAAGTTAAAAGGTAAATTAACACATAAAGCAATATTCGTAATGCTGACTTTAGACGACATGTTTTTTACATATGGCTTGTTAGGTGTGTGAGACATATGTAACTTCGCATGTTTGTCAAAATTGTCAATTTACAGACGGTTTATAATATTTGCTTTCACACATACATGTGCAATTAGATCTGACATAACCTCTGAGTGTTCACAACAGCTGAGTTTTTGCACAATTTTCGTAAATATATAAAGCGCTCTTTGCTTTTTAATGTTTTTTCAGCCAAACCACACTTTTGATCATTTAATACAGCTGATGTCAGATGCCTTGTCAGATGAAAATAGAACACGCTCTAATTGAAAATTTTTCATCTGACTTTGCTTCTGTAAATGTCATCTGACAATGTTTCATATGTTTCACACGGCATGTATCACTTTTGCAGTGGGAAATTTGACAAGTCAGATGTAAAATACATGTCGTCTAAAGTCAGCATAAGTGAAATGAAGGATCAGTGTTGCCAGGAGCTGGAGAAAAAAGAATCTAAATCTGCTTTAAAAAAAAGGCTAGAAAATGCTAGATCGGTCAAAATAAGAAGATTTTAGTCGTTAATAATGATAACTTCAAGTTACCGCACAACGCCATTAATGCAGTGGTGTACGTGCTTCGCAGCTAAATAGATAGGGTGTGTGTCTCACACACAGTATACGTGTGTTGATGGTAAAAACAACATATACATACATAGTCGCAAGTGTAGGGAATTGAGAGTCTGGCCACCACTGCATTAATGTAATGCAATTTTACTACCAAATTTGAAAAGTTCATGTCCATAAGAGACCACTTTTGCTTCTGCAACTTTCATAAATTTTCTTTTGAAGTTGCATTCGTGTCCAAACTATGAAATTCTAGCTGTGCAGCTTTTGTTTTTTTTACATAGATTTTGTTGTTGCTTAATATTTCGAAGAGGAAAACAAAAGAGAATTATATGTACATGAAGCAGTGTACCCCAGTGATGCATTTTGAGTTTTGTTGTTTTGGGCCAAATTAATGATATAAAAGGACCAAAATATCTTTGATAGGGCCAAAAAAAGTAATTACATATTTTGCCCCTTATTCACAAAAAAATATTTTTGATCAATAAAAGGTTTATCAAACAAATTTTGTATGAAAATTCGTTTTATAAACTCTTAATAAAGCATTTATTAAATGAGATATTCTCCCAATTTAATTTAAAATAAAGATCTATATGTCTATATGCTTTTCATCAGTGCGTTACCAAATCATCAGTAACCGTCAACTATACTTTTGAAAAGTTTCAAAGTTATCATCTTATAGCCCGTTAAGGCTGCAGCCAAATTAATTTTTTCTTGATTTCGGCCGAAATCAACTTGAAATTAAGTAATTTCCCGTACATTTTGTCATATCCCAAATTAAGCTATTTTTTCTTAATTTCTGCTAAATAAACTTCAAATTACAATGCACATACCTGTGTTTGTTTTAAAGTTCCTTTTTTGGAACAACATACATATTTACAACTGTGGGCAGTGAAAAAAATATTAGCTGACATTTGTTTTAATAAAAAAGTAAATTGTAAACGTATAAAAACATTTTAAACGAAAGAAAAGAATGTGTTGTGGCCAAAACAGTGCAAAATTCAAAAAAACCCTATGAAATGGCGGTTGTATCAAGTGCTAAATGTCAGCCGAAATGAAGTCAAACGCAGTATGAACACTTTTAATTTGGAAAGTAATTACGGCACGAAATCAAGTCTGAATGGGCTATTATGCACTTTCAAAAACCATTTGAGAATTTACAACTAATAATTTTCTGAAAATCAGAAAAGAACAAACATGTAAGCATAGTGGGCTTAGAAACTTACATATGTATACAAAACCCAACAAACAGTTTATATTCGATATCAATATATTTTATTTTTTTACACTTTTATACAATTATGAAATGAATATAGACATTGCTTAACCCTCAACAAATAAATCTTAAGATCTTAATAAATTATATATATTTTTTTTATGAATAATGCCATTTATATGGAGTTAAAAAAAAAATTGTAGTTAAAAGAACATATTTTATATGTAATTCTAATTTTGTTGTACATACATATATGTATATTCCCCAAGTTTTTAGTCCAACACTTCTCAATTGTTTGTAATGTTATAAGTTTTTATATATCGTTCTCATAACAATTAATAGAATTATATTTCATTAAATATTTCGATTGTATTAAAGATGTCACGGTATTTGCATGAAGACGATTCCTTATACATATTGGTTTTGATCATATTTTGAGAAAAAATAATTCCTTGAAAGATAATAATAATCTCATAAGCACATGCACAAGACCCCCATTGGCGTAGGTAGACATTTTTTCTGGGCGGGGGCAAACATTTTTTTTTGAAATTTTTAATCCGGCTATGGATTTTCCTAACTAACAATACCACTAAAAAATCGATTGCTTTTAATAACACTGCTTTACAAACTTTTATTTTTTGAAGTTTTTAATTTACTAAAGCATTTTTTAGAATAATAATGATGTGCTAAACACAAAAAAGGAATAAAAAAAATTTTATTTCGGCCTTTGTGCGTAATATAACGGTTCATTTTCGTTTTTCGGTGTATACATCTTGTTAAAGCGTCATTCAGAATCAAAGGCTGGTTCGATTAAAATGAATTATATATTATTTGAAAGGCTACTAAATTACGCGTTGAATAGTGGCTCTGATCGAATAAAAGGTGACCAAATTAGAGTGGATAAAAGTTTAAGTTCTATGAAATTTTTAAAGTTCATCACCAATTGTTGCCTTTTCGGAAGCTGTTTTGTACCACAAATAATAAAAAAATCCATAGTTTTATAATTTCAGTGAATAGTCCATTCGATTTTAAAAATGTTAAGCCATATGGACCAAAATCTGGTGAAAACAAAAAATCTCACATTCTGTGTTTTATTATTTAGGCTATTTATGGTCCGATTTTTTCTTTACTTTAGATGCAAATAAAACAATTTATTCCATTTTTGTTCCCAATGTTTCATCGGCTTTGTTCCGGAGACTTTAGAAGAATCTTATAATCGACTTTGGATGAGAAAGAGAAGTAAATATATGCACATACATAAAAAAACAGATATGTACCGTTCTATGAACAATGGCTGAAGTGAACTTTTTCAGTGTATAGCATATCATTCCTAATTACCCTAAAAACGCATTAGCAAATGATTTTGTATATTTTACATAGAATTTTATTTCAATTATTTTTTACATATTTTTTATGTAAGTATTCTTCAAAAGAAAATTCTCAACATACACGGCAGAACAGAACTAACAACGTTGTTTTTGGAAAATTTTTCCTGGTTCCTTAGAATAACTATGCTGTCTAATTCTTTCTGAACATAACGTCACGGACTTTTGCGCAATGAATGAAATCGTTTGGACTCAAAGGCAAATTAGTTCGAAATAATCACACCAAAATATAAAATTCTTTGTTTCAAGTAGAGAACTGCAAAATTGAAATTGATAACACTCGTCGCGAAAATTTTGACTTGCCGCGAAATTAGCCTTGACTAACTGCATTATGAAAAATATGTGTCATGAAGCAAAAATATTATCCAAACAAGCAGACGTTATCTTAAAAGTAATTCAATAAAACCTAACGCATTTCATATACTTACATCAAAGCAGTAGTATTATTTACTCAATATTAAGGAAATATTACGTTTTAAAATAAAAGAAGTATGCATTTAGTATAAAATTTAGAAATTGTGGACTCCAATTTTCTTGTGGTTAAGGGTCGTTATAAAGTTTTGGATATCATATCGATGGTCATAAATTGACAACTAGTAACAGAATTTTTATTATGTTTCACAAAACGCAGAAAACGTTCCCATTCTCAAAATAAAATAACAGAAATGAGTTGAGAGTATCTACTAAATAATTTTCAGCTATTTTATTTCTATGCTAGTAGGTTGTACAGGTTGCCAGTTTAAAGATTAAAAAGAAAACAGCCCAATTGGGTCCCTATAGGTCCCGTTGTGTTATTCTTTGCTAGTAACGCTTTCAGCATATTTATAACGAAATTTCTTCTACTGAAAAGTTGTAAAAACCAGTTACGTGTTGTCAACTTATGACCATCGATATGTCAGTCTTTTGAAGGTCTAAAACTTTTAAAAATCATGTTGCTGATGGACTATAGGACTAATTTTATGCACAACTGGACCCAGTATCAAAAGGTTTTTAAAATGTTGTATTTCCTACTTTTTATATTTTGTTAGAGAAAATACAAAAATATATTATCAGAATAAAATAAACACACTCGTACGTTTTTGTTTAGGGATTTTACGTAATAAACAAAAAGTTGGCAATTATGTATGTATTGGAAACTAAATTTACATTTACGATTTGAATACTAATATGTCTGTCGTTCCAAACATAGAGAAGTTTTTACTAATTTTTATTAAATATTTCAGTTATTCTGCGGGGAGGGCGGGGGGCAAAATCAAGTCATGGGGAGGCATTGCCCTCCCAGAAAGGCCTATCTACTCCAGTGAAGACCCCTCAAATTTCCGTAATTGATTACAGATTACGAAAATATATTTTAAAATAAAACACTGTCTTAAGAGTGGTACCAATCTTCAAAGTTTTCATTTTCACTGAACTAAGTATACAATTATTTATTCTTTGTTATTTTTATGTGTTTATCATACACGACATTTGGTCTTGCAGTTTGGTACCGTTATTATTAATATACATATGTACATAAATACTTATTTTATGCATAAAGATATACAACCACTACTAGATAATTCTTCAAGCAAAAGAATAATCACCGTAGTAAGTTATAAGAATTACATGTTTTTATTTACAAAATAAATTGCAAATTGAATTAGTCAAGTAGAAAAATGCTATGTTCACACGGGAACGCAAATTCGTGCTTCGCTCTCCCATTCGTGCTTCGCACCCATGATCCAATAATACAGGTTGTGTTGAAAGCACATATGACTATTTCGCCGCGTTGTCTGTATCTGTCAATTGTTTCTTAATCGTGTGTTTTCAAATGATTAGTAAGGCATAGACGCTTTTATGTGGCAATAAACAAAAATAAGGTATTTATTTTAGGCCTATTAATTGTAATCAGAGTTGTTAAAAGTACATTTTAAATAAATTTTCGTCTTCTGTTTTTGACAGATACGGCCAACCAGGCGAATTGATATTGTGTTTGTTGTATTATTACCACCACCTGTAAAATTAATTCGCCTTGCCCCAATCTCGATAAGAACAACGTGCTTCGCCATACAAAATTTTGAGGGTGAAGCATCTTTTAAGATGCTTCATTTTGAATCTACTTGTGAAGTACAAAAAATTGCTATCTTCTCTAAGTTTTATCGCATTCATCGCTAGTTTACCTGAACTAGTTAACAACACCAC
This sequence comes from Panzeria rudis, assembly GCA_956483635.1. Classification (NCBI taxonomy): domain Eukaryota; kingdom Metazoa; phylum Arthropoda; class Insecta; order Diptera; family Tachinidae; genus Panzeria; species Panzeria rudis. The sequence goes on from OY101450.1 coordinate 77,491,721, forward strand.
GGTTGCAAGATTTGACGATTTACCGTTATTTGACGATTTTGGGTGCAAGAATGGCATTTTGACGACTGGAATTATAAGTTGACACAATTTTTTACAACTTAAAAAATTTTGAACTTGATCAAGAACTGCGCAGCTTCTGCTACGATATGTAATAAAAGTAAGGAGTAAAAGGAATAGTTATGTCACACTTAATTATTTGTATATTGATTTTTTTGGTATTACAAGTTTTTAAACCTCCTCATCTCCAAAATTTATCATATATAAAAATGTTATACAGTAGAAAACAATGCTCAAATATTTACAAAGAAGTTAATGGAGTTCAGTGTTTGATGCAAATAGTCTTGCAAAAGTGCAAATGCAAATTTTCGTAGCTTTTTTATAAAATCGTTTGCATTTTGCTGTAGTATTTCTTACAAATGCTACGGTATTTTGCATTTGCAAATGCAAACTCCGCTATTCTAAGTTTTTCAAATATATTGGTACCTCATATCTCAAAAAAGTGGAGCTTAGCGAAATGTATTTAAAGTTTTTCAAATGCTATTCGCTTTTAAGCGGTTAACATTTGTTTCTGAAAAGCTTTTTACGCATAAAAAAGAACTCACGGTGTCATGGGACATCGGCTAGGAGCGTAGCTCTTTACGTTTCACTTACCTTAGAAGTTGTAGTTTCATTATCTCTGAACTATGGGAATTATTTATGTCGAGATGACAAATTTCTTTCAACCGTGGCAAGTAAAAGAGTTTCTAGCTTTTCAGAAAAATATAATTTTATTTGTACAATTCAGGTAAGTAAGTATGTCTATTTTGAAAAAAGGGTTGGTTCAATAATTTTAATGTCAAATAGGAGAAAATTTGCCCCTACCTCACCTCGTGGTCCTATTTAAAAAAAATATAGTCTATTCTTCTTTTAGACTCCAATCTATCAATTTTTTGAATTTAATCAAAATCGGTTAGATAGTTTTTTAAGAGGCAAAAATATTCCCCTACCACTCCTCGTGCTCCCATTTTGAAAAAATTTATAGCCTATGTTCCGCGTTCTTGCCATTCCTCCCATTTTGGGTATTTGAAGCAATTTCAGGGCTTGTTTACAATTTTTTGCGCATTTTCACTATTTTTGCCATAGAAAAGATTTTTTGTCAGTTTTTTGTCTTTTTTCCAGTTTTACCGATTTTTAATCAATAACTTTTTTAATTTTTCGTGATTTCTTCCGAGCCTTTGGCATTCCTGACAACTATAGCGATGTTAACCAGCCATCGACTTGAACATAACATGAACATGACGCCGACAGAGTAACTGCGAAAAATTCATCAACTTCTTTGTTGTGGTGAATACGTGCGATGTCCAAGTTCTGCCTTATCAATGTATTTGGTAGTAGTGCAATAGAAATGGAATATTTAACAATTTCTTTCCGTCTCTTTTCTTTCTATTGAAAATGGTTGTTGACGGCGAACATTGATGCTCAGCCATATGTGCGGGCATCAATGTCAGAGCATGGACGAAACATGGACATCAGCGGTCTACATTAGCCATATGAGATGACATGATGTTCATACCAAGTGCATGGCTAATGTAGACCCGCAGTAAATAAATTTTAGAGGTTGTTCACCTCAGTGAACAAATATATCTATTCACCAAAGTGATCAAATATGTAAAATGTCCAACTCTGACACCTTCAACAACACCCCAAAATAACTGCAGCCAACTTCAAGTGCTGCCCTATAAAATCAGCAACATCTGGAATCTTTAATCGTTCGTATCTCGATCCGAATCGGGAAATCGCAATAAACTGAGATTATCCTATGTGAATTATCATTCGGTATACATAGAAAGTGTTAAGTGTAAAACTTCCCTCCAGAGCGCGGAAAGGAAAACTTATAAAAATAAAGTTATTTACATATATTTACTTACAACTATAAATCCTTAAAATCCTACACCCTAAAGTTAGTAAAACCCAGAATTAAATTCCTTACCTATGTATGTTGAAGTTTATACTTATCGCCTATTAAACTTAATCTACACATATTATAAATATACATATGTACATAAATCATTAGATTTACCAAAAGGTCAATAAATATATAGTGTACGATTTATAACGTTTAAGAAAAGAAAAGGTTCTTTTTTATTTACTTGCTTTCCCGCGTAAGGAAAGTAATATAGCCATTACCCTCTAACCCGTGTAAATATGGTCCTATCGATCCTGTCAAAGTGAACGAAACAGTGATATTTACAAAAATTACAGTCCACAAATTAAAATAAAAGCTTATACTTACCCAAATAAATAAATAATTATATACATACAAAAATAATATCTACCATATTATACCCTGAAAACTAAATAAAAAGTTTGTAAAAACTAATTAAATTAAATAAAAACTTAAGGTCTAATACCTATTATACCTAGAGCTAAATAAATAAAAAAGTTGCTTAAAACTTAAAAACAAAAACCAGCAAAAACAAATGTATAAAACATTGAAGTGAATTACAAAAAAAAAAAAAAAAAAAAACTGAGTGCAAAATACACTTATACTCCCTACCTTTTGTTAAATAATACCTACTAAACAAACAAAAATACAGTCCACATATAACAAAGCTTAAAATATGTAAAAATCAAATATTAATAAAACACAAAATATATCATAAATAACTACATTACAAAAACATTCCATCAATAAAATAAATTATTACAAACAAAATATATGTATATTAAAAGTGTTTGAAATAAAGAAACCGAAAAACAAAGTTACAAAATTACATACTACATACAGTATAAGCAAACAAAAAGTTACAGTGACACACAAAAATAGCTAAACATCAAATGTAAAAGTGCTTACAGACAATTATTAAAACTTTTATATTTAAAAACTATTACCCAAATTACTCGATTAATAACAAAAAAAATAAACAAGCATAAAGAAATTACGTCGACTGCAATAAAGACAATAACAACAACACTCCAATTAACTCAACACACGTCATAGCGGGAAGACGACACAAAGAAGAAAACGAAAAACACACAAGAGATTGAGTTAAGCTCTTGTGGAGGTTTGTACCCTATACCCAGCAAACAAGGTAAGTCTGTAATTTTTACAACTTACATAACAAATTTATTTCCAATTTACAAGAGCATTTGTCTCCGAATTAAAAAGCAATAAAGTAAAACATAACGTAAAAGTAATTTACGGCATACCCACCCAGCCTATTAATAGTTTTTTGAAAACTTTTAAATTTATTGCGTTTGAGAAACAAATAGTGCCTAACACGTTGTGTAGTACACATAATTATAACTTGTAAAACACCCAGTTGGAAATTTTGTCGGCTGGTACAATTTTTATATTTTATCTTAAAGTAAAAATCTTTAAGTGCTTATTAACCCTTTTATTACCCGTTATTAACCCCTGTATTACCGGGGAAAAATTTTTTAACCCGTTTATTACCAAAGCAACCAAAAACACTTTTTAAACCCGTTTAAACCCATTTTAACCCTTTTCAACCCAAATTTAAATAAATAAAAACCCAATTATGTCTACTCTAAAGTCTTTGGCCAATGATTTGGAAAATTATATCGAAGAATTGAAGTCCTTTGAAGAGGACTATGATGAAGCACAGGAGTATTCCCAATCTATACCCGCCCTAAACTTCAAAAAAAGGGAACTAGAAAATTTATGGTCTGATATTGACAAAAAATTTAAACAGATTAGGGAATCTCCGGATGTAGGTGACACAAAAGAAGCTGGTATTATAGATCTAGCCCAAATAACCCGAAATATCAGAGCTGCTAAGAAAGGTTATAGAAGGTCAATGATAGAAATTGAGGAGTCCATTGAGAGAATTACCAAGGAAAATGAAACACGTCGCTCTTCACCCGATACTCAAGTAACACAACCCAAGGATGCAGTATCCTTTAATGTACCCCCATGCGACATGCCAATATTTAGTGGTGATTTCATAAATTGGGCTTCTTTCAGAGATCTGTTTAAAGCCATGTACGGCAATAATACCCGTTTGAGTGGAGTAGAGAAACTATTTCATTTAAAACAAAAAACTAGCGGTGAAGCCAAGGAAATAGTAGACAACGCACCCTTAACTAATGAGGGATTTCTCATTGCATGGAATCAACTAGTTTCTCAATACGAGAACAAAAGAATGCAAATCAATGCACAATTAAAAACCCTTTTCAATTTACCCACCGTAAACACCATGTGTAGTGTTTCAATAAGAAAACTACAGAGAAAGATTAATTGTTGTATTTCGAATTTGAATGCGTTAGAAATAGACACGGATCATTGGGATCCTATTTTCGTATATTTATGCTCAACGAAGTTACCCAAAGAAGTCCGAAGAGAGTTTGAAAAAACACTTTCTGACTGTGCGGAAATGCCATCGTGGACTGATCTGGATTTGTTTTTAACAAATACTTACAAAGAACTCACATCAGTGAATGATGTTTTAGATCAGAGTATGTTCCACAACAACAACCCGAAACCCAAACATTTCCAAGAGAATAAGAATCTTTATGATAGAAGAGGAAAAACTTTTTATAATGTAACCCATTCAAACAAAGACATCCACCCAAAACCCAAATCTCAAAATGAACATAAATTCTCAAACCCAATCCACCCTCATACTCAAAGTCGCACAAATGTGCAAATTAACCCAAATCCTCAAAATAAACCCGATGGATCAATTTGCAAACTATGCAAAAGTAATCACACCCTCAGAGAATGTTCAGACTTTACGTCTATGGGCGTAAACGAGAGAATAGATTTTGTCAAAAAGAATGGAATATGTTACAATTGTTTGGCTATCGCACATATTATCAAAGATTGTCGTAGCACATTCACTTGCAGATATTGCGGTGGAAGACATAATACCCTACTACACAAACCCAATTTAAACCCAAACACACAAGTTGATGATAATCAACCGTCAACATCACGAAAGGCAGCACAATCTTTCTCAACACACACCCAATCAAGCAAACCCATGTTAGATGACAGAGCTAAATTATTAGGAACAGCAATTCTAAATGTTGAAGTTCATGGTGAAAAATTCCCAGCTAGAGCGCTAATTGATCCAGCTTCAGATTTCTCGTTTATTTCAGATAAACTTAGACGGAAATTGCAATTACCCACTACCCCAATTGTTGCAGAAATCTCAGGACTTAATGAAGTTGTGTCAGCGCGGTCAAACAAACTATGTGATGTTTTGTTAAGGTCAAACACCCAAAGCAATTTCAAATTGAATATTCAAGCAATTGTTGTAAAAACCCTTACAAAAAATCTACCCACCCAAAACTTAAAACCCATACCCATAAAAGACTTAGAAAATATTCAATTAGCCGATCCACAGTTTTATGAAAGCAGGCCAATAGATTTTCTAATTGGCAGCGATTTTTACCCCCAAATTTTAAAATCTGGTGTTAAGAAAGATTTTCTTAACACGTTAATAGCACAGGAAACTGAATTCGGCTGGATTTTGACCGGACCCGTTCAAAGTTCACATAGAACCCAACCCATAGTTTCATATTTCAGTTCTGTTGCGCTTGATAAAGTTTTAACTAAATTCTGGGAAATTGAAGTAATACCCAACAAATTAAAAAATTCTGAAGAAGATACAGCTTGCGAGGAGAATTATGTAACAACTACTAGTAAGTTACCCTGTGGCCGTTATCAAGTTAATCTTCCATTTCGTTACCCTCCAATTGAATTAGGAAATTCACGCCACATAGCAATGGCTCAATTTTTAAGAAATGAGAAGAATTTAATGAAGAAACCCGACCTTAAGATTGAATATGATAACGTGCTGCAAGAGTATATAGACTTAGGCCATATGAAACCCATTAAATATAACCCGAACACATCTTCAAATACCCAATATTATTTACCACATCATGCTGTTGTTAAACTAGATCGTGTTACGACAAAAATTAGAGTTGTCTTTAATGCGTCTAGCAAAACATCTAATAGTAACAGCTTAAATGATGCCTTACACACTGGTCCTACCCTACAACAAGATTTAGTTTTACTCATCTTGAAATGGCGTTTTTATAAAATTGTTTTTAATGCCGATATTACAAAAATGTACAGGCAAATTATGTTAAACCCTACCCACACACCCTTCCAACGCATACTCTTTCGTAAAAGCGTTAATGAACCCATTCAAGATTTTGAACTGCAAACAGTGACATTTGGAGTTAACTGCGCTCCATATTTAGCTATTCGAACCTTACACGAATTAGCCAAAGACATTCAAAATACCCACCCAATTGCTTCAATAATTTTGAAGAATAATATGTATGTGGACGATGTTCTAGCTGGTGGACATACCGTTGAAGAAGCTAAAAGTGCTCAAACACAATTAATCACAGCTCTTGACTCTGCTGGATTTCCTCTGAGAAAGTGGACTTCAAACACTAAGGAATTATTAAACAGCCTACCCGAAGAACACTTGCTTGAGGTCGATTTACTCACCCTACCCGATTCAAATAATGCCAAGACATTAGGCATAAGATGGAATGCCAAGGAAGATACGTTTTTCTTTAGTGTTCCAATAATTGAAAGGAAATCCGCATACACAAAGCGAACTGTTTTATCAGACATAGCTCGTCTATTTGACCCAGCTGGTTGGTTAGCGCCAATTGTTATTTCTGCAAAGATTATTATGCAACAAATATGGCAAGACAATACAGCTTGGGATGAATGTCTTACCCCACTCACCCTAATTAAATGGCACAAGTTTTTGCAGTTCTATGACAATATTGAACAAATTCGTATTCCAAGATGGATTAATTTTTCACCTTCAGCAAAAATCGAGTTTCATGGATTTTCAGATGCTTCTGAAAAGGCTTACTCAGCAGTATTATATGCTCGAGTTACACCCGTAAACGGACCTTGTACCGTAACTCTACTTCTCGCTAAAACGAGAGTTGCGCCCATCAAAGTAATCTCGTTACCAAAACTAGAACTTTGTGGTGCGGTGTTGTTAGCCAATATTACCCACAATTTGATAACCCAACTCAATTTACCGCAACATCAAACATATTTCTGGACAGACTCATCAATAGTCTTAGCTTGGCTCAGCAAACCACCCAATTCGTGGAACACTTTTGTAGCAAACAGAGTTTCTACAATTTTGGAAACCGTAGGCGTGGACAACTGGAACCATGTTGCCTCGCATGATAACCCTGCTGATGTTGCTAGCCGAGGATGTAATGCGGAAGAATTAAAAGAAGACAGGCTGTGGTGGAATGGACCACTATGGCTAAAACAAACTCCGTCAAAATGGCCAACAACACACAAACCCTTTGAAACTCAAGCTGAAGCTAAAATTAGTCAATCATTTTCTACTACAGTTAATAACAACCCACCCACAGATAATGACACTAACCCAGACATATTGTTAAGATTTTCAAAATTGTCAAAAGCTCTAAGAGTAATGTCATATGTCTATCGATTCTGCAATCGCGCATCAAAAACCCACACACAAACAGCTCTAAATAATAAAATTATTATTGATAAAAATAACGCTCATTCCAGTGAAGAAAGAATAGAAAAATTATTAACCCACCCAAGCATTGAACTTGATGCGAGCGAAATAAAATTAACCCATGATAGACTCATTATTCTATGTCAGATTAAATATTTTGAAGAAGAATATAATTGTCTAAAAAGGAAACACCCAATTCCGAAAAAGAGCAACTTACTCACCCTAACCCCATTTTTAGATTCTGCCAATATTATGCGTGCAAACGGGCGACTGGCCAACTCCAATAGTTTGTCGTATTCAGAAAGACACCCAATTTTATTACCCTATTCTAGTCAATTGGCAAAATTGTTAACTCTGCATGTGCACGTGGTGACTCTACACGGAGGAAACCAACTTATGCTAAGGATAATAAGGTCTGGCTATTGGATTCCGAAACTTCAGAATATCATTAGTTCAGTAGTACACAAATGCGTACCATGCACAAGATATAAGAATCGACAAACTACCCAATTTATGGCAGCCCTGCCACCTGAACGCACCCAAATAACCCGACCCTTTTATAACACTGGAGTTGACTTTGCCGGGCCATTTGATATTAAAATTTATAATGGCAGAAATTGTAGAATAACCAAAGGATATGTATGCGTTTTTGTTTGCTTTGCAACAAAAGCGATACATTTGGAACCCACATCTGACCTGTCAACCCAAGCCTTTATGGCAGCATTCGCTCGATTTTTTTCGAGGCGGGGATGCCCTGTCGCCATTTACTCCGACAACGGAACTAATTTCGTTGGAGCTTGTCAACTACTAAAGAAAGAGCGACAGGAATTCATGAAACAATTGAAAGGATCTGTGGTATCTACTAACAATTTGCAGAACTTGACGTGGCACTTCATACCGCCAGGAGCACCACACATGGGTGGTCTATGGGAGGCTGGCGTTAAAAGCTTTAAGTCACACCTGAAGAAACTGAATACGTTGAAATACACATTTGAAGAGTTAGCTACCCTGCTCGCCAGAATTGAAGGATGCCTCAACTCAAGACCCTTAAGCCCGTCAAGTGAAAACCCAGAAGATCTCAACCCTTTAACCCCAGGTCACTTTTTAATTGGTTCGCCAATACTTACCCCTGCAGAACCCGACTGCAGTAACGATAATATCACCCTAGCTAATAGATGGCAAAAGCTGAAAATTCAGCATCATAACTTCTGCAGACGATGGAAAGATGAATATCTTAAAGAGCTGCATAAAAGATATAAGTGGAAAAACCCGAAGCGACAAGTTGAAGTTAATGACATTGTTGTTATTAGACAAGACAACCTACCCCCTAACGAATGGCTACTCGGACGTGTAACTAATACTTACCCTGGTTCTGATGGACGAAATAGAGTCGTTGACTTGCGAACATCGACTGGAATGTTGAAGCGTCCAATTACGAAATTAGTAGTCCTACCCACTAATTAAAATTACATAGTTATCTGAAACCCTAAACTACTTGTATACTTACACTTAACCCACATAATTAACCCTAACACACACAACTAACTCACTCATACTCACCCCAAATTTACTACACAATGGTGTGATCACTGTTTTCATAATCGATAAAATCCGATTGTTTGACATTACTTACTCCACCCTAATCTACATACTTATACAGTGATCTATCCTTTGTGCACTAAACTTGCTCTCATTCATTTGCTATTATATCCTTTTTCATATAGATCATGGCACCCAGTAATCATCGCGTGGAACGTCAACGTAAAAACGACCGTCAAAATGGTACTAAAACTTCCAAACGTTCTGAAACGAAACGTCATTTTGGTTGCGGAATTTGTAAGGCAGACCATCGCATCATAAGCTGCAAGAGATTCGATAAGCTTAACTTAGCTGAAAAATATAAAACAGCGGTGAAATTACATTATTGTATCAACTGCCTAGCAAGAAATCATTTGATTAATAAGTGCACCAGTAAGGCTCGTTGCCAAAAGTGTAGTGGTAAGCACCACTCAATACTACACGGTCCAGAAAGATTATTAAAGGATCTGGCCATGCACCCATCAACTTCATCGGAAGATATGCAAGCACCCCCCATTCCAGCACCACGTCGGTCTCTAAATAATACACCTACAAGCACAGCCGTTGGGTTGCCCACCTCCCTGCAAAAGGTGCTGGTACCAACCGCGCAAGTCAACGCTACAACACAGCAGGGATGCGTATCAATGCGTGCTCTCCTGAACCCAAGCTCCACCTTGTCGCGCGTTGCCCATTCCTTTGTTGATCGCAAAAAGTTAGATATATTTCACTTGGATGGCAAAAGGTACACGAAATTGGTGATTTCCCCAAATATGTCATCGACTAGCAAATACGAGCTCTATGTGATGGTAGTTCGAGATTTGCCCAAGCAACCATACGCAGCACCTATCAACAAGTCCATTAAAGCCAAATTTGAAAACCTTACCCTAGCAGATCCTAATTTTAATAGTGATAGCCCCGTCGAACTAGAAATTGGTGGTGATTTATATAGTAGGATTTTGAAATCCAATATCATACGTGTGGATGGCGGATCCTTATTAGCACAGGATTCGTCGCTGGGCTGGCTCATTATGGGCTCTTACTCAGGCTAAACCCTTACCAAAAACCCTAAGTATTATTACTTACTTATTACCCATATTCTTACCCTATGTTTGGATCCTTACTAAAGTCCTTTCTTTTCTTTTAGGCTTTAGGCGGGGAGCATGTTCACCTCAGTGAACAAATATATCTATTCACCAAAGTGATCAAATATGTAAAATGTCCAACTCTGACACCTTCAACAACACCCCAAAATAACTGCAGCCAACTTCAAGTGCTGCCCTATAAAATCAGCAACATCTGGAATCTTTAATCGTTCGTATCTCGATCCGAATCGGGAAATCGCAATAAACTGAGATTATCCTATGTGAATTATCATTCGGTATACATAGAAAGTGTTAAGTGTAAAACTTCCCTCCAGAGCGCGGAAAGGAAAACTTATAAAAATAAAGTTATTTACATATATTTACTTACAACTATAAATCCTTAAAATCCTACACCCTAAAGTTAGTAAAACCCAGAATTAAATTCCTTACCTATGTATGTTGAAGTTTATACTTATCGCCTATTAAACTTAATCTACACATATTATAAATATACATATGTACATAAATCATTAGATTTACCAAAAGGTCAATAAATATATAGTGTACGATTTATAACGTTTAAGAAAAGAAAAGGTTCTTTTTTATTTACTTGCTTTCCCGCGTAAGGAAAGTAATATAGCCATTACCCTCTAACCCGTGTAAATAGAGGTTATTTACAATATTGCATTTTTGCGATTTTTTTCGAAAAACTTCCATTTTTAATGTACAAAGGAGTTTTGATGGTCTATTTATGGTGCCTAGATACAAACGTTCAGATTGCATTGATATTGTTACGTTTTTAGTCCTTTACATAAAAACGGTTTTATTATTTTCACAGGATTCGTTGAATTGCAATAAAATAAAACTCGCACATTTATTTTACAAATAAATTCTCAGTAACACTTTATTTATTACTTTAAAAACACGTACAACTAAACGCTATGTACACACTTACTATTCTTGGCCATATTTACTCGTCTAAGTTTAAAAACACACTTAATCTCGTTTGTCCGGCAGCCCTCCTTTTATAGTCAACTATAAAACCTTCTGGTAACTTCTCCAACCTTCCGGAACACAGCCGTCTCTCTTTATCTTTAACTGTACCCTAATGCAGGTCTCTTTTCATCTTTAAGTGCACGGCATGATCATTGTGGTCTTGCTATGGTGTAATGTATGTGCGTGTATAGTATGCATGGTATTTTTCTTGTGCATGTTTATCTTTGCATACACACATATACTAATGTTTTCAAGATTGCTACTTAAACAAATTACGCTGTTATCAAGTTTACTTTTCTTACAGCTGTGTTTGTTTAAGGTTAATGTTATCGTAATCTACAATGTCTTTTAACATTCTCGAATAATCTTGGATGTTCTCGGCAATATTTTCAAAAAGATCTATTTCCGCTATTTGAATTATTCTAACGGATATAAAAAGTCCTGCCAATAACTATATTTTGTCATTACATAGGCAGTGTTGTATTTAGTGGAAGCAAATACAGACTATCATCACAGCTGTTACTCTTATGTCGTTATATTTGAATCTGCATTTTTTGTAACACTGCCGCCCACTTAAGCCTGCTCGTCCCGAATAGGCACACAATCACCTTTTCCATAGTTCGCCAGTCGTTCGAGGTATACTACTTTCACTTTGGACCTTGGGCTGTTGTACTTCTGTATCCTGTAGACGACGTCGTTCAACCTTGTAATCACCTTATACGGTCCATCCCAGTGAGTCTGTAAATTTGTGGACAATCCTTTCTTTCGTTGTGGGTTGTAGAGTAGAACCAGTTGACGCTCGTTGAATCACTCAGAATTTGCAGCTGGGTCATATATTGCCTTCATCTTGTCAGTGGCCATTCTAATTCGGTTGCGTACAAATTCATGTAGCTGATTTAAAATTTCTTGCTCTTAGGAAGAGCTGGTGCCTACACTTGTTGGTGTAGGCTTAAAGCCAAATTCCAAATCACCAGGCAATTTTAATTCCGTCCCGAAGAAAATTTTATCAGGTGTTCGTGATGTCGAGTCATGTACAGCTGACCTATATGCCAACAAAAATTTGGGAATGTGCTCGTCCCAGTCCCTTTGATGCACGCTTACCACTTTTCGCAGGTACCCCTCTAGGGTACGATTAAATCTTTCTACCATGCCATCGGACTGTGGGTGCAGCGGCGTCGTTCTTGTTTTCTTTATCCCATATAATTCGCACATTTCTCGGAATATAGCAGACTCGAAGTTTCTACCTTGGTCAGAATGTAATTCTATTGGAACACCATAGCGACATACCCAGTTGTTGACAAATGCATTCACAACTGTCCTTGCTTCTTGATTGGGGATGACATATACTTCTGGCCATTTACTAAAATAGTCCATCACCACAAGAACATAGCGATTCCCGGCGTCGCTGACGCCGCGATAAAGTATCTGAATTTTTATGCTTTACACCCTTTCTATGCTCAATGCTGAAGTCGTAGCTATGAAGACGTTCAATCCAGCGCGCTAGCTGCCCTTCAGGGTTTTTAAACTGCAACAACCATCTCAATGCAGAATGGTCAGTCCTTGGCGTAAAGTGTTGGCCATACAGGTACTTATGGTAGTGTTTTATGGACTCCAACACTGCCAAAAGCTCACGTCGTGTCACACAGTAGTTTCTCTCAGGCTTTGAGAGTATACGGCTATAATAGCCGATCACTTTTTCTGTGCCATTGACTACTTGTGACAACACACCTCCTATGCCATAGCCATAGCCGCTCGTATCGGTATCCAGCATAAATTTTTCTCCAGCTATGGGGTAGGCTAGTACTGGTGACGTACACAGTAAATCATTTAGTGTCTGGAACGCATTCTCCTGCTGTTCGCCCCACTGATACGGCCTCGACTTTTTGGTCAGCTCATGCAGGCTTGCAGCAACGTTGGCAAAATTTGGTAAAAAGCGTCTGTAGTATGTACAAAGGCCCAGAAAGCTGCACAGTTCATGAAGATTTTTCGGACGAGGCCAGTCCTTTACTGCTAGTATTTTATCTTCATCCGTTGAGATTCCGTCTCCCGTAACACGATGGCCCAAATACTTTAATTCTTTCTGGAACAATGAACATTTCTTCACGCAAAGTTTTAAACCAGCTAATGATATGCGTTGAAGAACTTCTGCCAAATTTTTGAGGTGCTCATCAAAAGTTTTTCCCATCACGACGATGTCATCTAGGTACACCAAGCAAGTTTTCCAGTGAAGTCCCTTCGGCACTCGTTCCATGAGGCGTTCAAAAGTAGCTGGAGCATTGTAGAGCCCGAATGGCATAACCTTAAACTGCCATAATCCATCGCTCGCGCTAAAAGCAGTTTTCTCCTTATCTTTCTCTGCAATCTCCACCTGCTAATATCCGCTTTGTAGGTCCAACGTGGAGAACCATTTCGTTCCAGCTAGCGTGTCTAAGGTGTCGTTAATTCTAGGTAGCGGATAACTGTCCTTCTTAGTAACGTCGTTGAGCTTTCTGTAGTTTACGCAGAATCTCGTACTGCCATCCTTCTTTTTGACTAAGACCACGGGAGAACTCCAAAGACTTGAAGATGGCTCGATTACACCATTCCGCTCCATTTCATGGACAACTTCTTTTACCTCATTCCGTTTTGCTAGGTGTACACTTATGGGTGGCTGTTTGATCGGCTTCGCTTCGCCTGTATTTATTTCATGTTTTACTATTGCCGTTCTCCCTTGGCTTTGATTTTTCAAGTCGAAGACGCTGGCGTGCCTTTTTAGCAGCTGTTTAGCTTTATTTCTATCAGGAGCTGCTAATCCTGCTACCCCCACGTGTTTTTCAAATTGCTCTCGTTCTTTTGCGGACATATTGGCAGGTTGTGGCCTTTTCTCGCAGTTTATTATTGCCTCTGGTGGAGTACAATGGCCTACATCAGAAATTTCGTTAATGACTTTTTCGTGGCCTGATAAATTAAGTACTCTTAGAGGGATCTTTCCTCCTTTGCAAGTTCTTACGAGGGCTTTTGCTGTTAATAACTCGCTCTTAATTTCTGTTGTTTCTGCTACCCACAACCGATTGTCCTCACAATCTCCCTCCATGCGTGCACATATTACTGATTCAGACTGCGGTGGTATCGTCTGGTTTTCAATAGCAACTAATTTCCTTACGTGCGCTTGATTGTCATATCCAACATCAAGCGGTATTTCAACATTACGCCAAATCATCACTTGTTGCCCCATATGCAGGTTGATGCCATGGCTTACAAAAAATCGGCTCCAATAATAACCTCGACAACAATATCGGCAACGTTAAACACATCTTTCACGCTTATATTGGATATAGTCACCTTCGCTTCAGTCTTACCGTAGACAGTGGCAGGCTCCCCAGTAGCTGTACGTAGTCTTATATTCCTTAAAGGTTCACACTTCCCCTTCACTATATCGGGCCTGAGTATTGACTGCGACGCTCCTGTGTCTATGGTGAAGATGTGCTTTTCGCCGTTGATGTATCCGCATGCAGTAAGGTTGCTATTTTTCTGCTGCATTACTGATATGGAGATTGTGGGGCCGTCGTTTGTGGGAGCTAGCTCTTGTCCCTTAGTGGTAGCTCGTTTTAGTTTAACGGGGACTCTTGTGTTGTTTGTTGGTTCACCCGTTTACTATTTTTCTCTTTTTCTTGGCGCCTTGCAGTTGCGCTGGAAGTCGCCAACTTTGCCGCAGTTATAACAGCTTTTACTTTGCCATCCTTCTCCGCCAATGCTTGTCTCACTGCCTCCTTGATGCTAGAGACTAGAATGCTCTCATTTTCGGCAATGACCTTCACGTTCCGCACCTTGCTTCCAAATCACCCTAGCAGTCTCCTGAGCTAGTGCAAATGAAACCATTTCTGCGAAAGTAGCCTTTTGTGTAGCACACACTGCAAACTTGATGTCAGGATCACGGATTCCGTTAACAAGCGCCTCTGTTTTGACATGATCCAGTAATGGGTGGTTTTCGCCCGGATACGTAAGCTGCACTAACCGCTCAATTTCCATTGCGAAATCTTGTAGAGGCTCATTGGGTTCTGTCCTCTACATCGCAATTCCATGCAGTAGATATCTCGCTTATGTTCGCCACCATATTTCCGCAGCAGTGCCCCCATTTTGTCATCAAAATTGTTTCTGCAGCTCCCTGGTACGGTTTCGAGTACTTCTGCTGAGGCTGCTTTTAAGGCCAAAATCAACTCTATTGCCTTTTCTTCACTGTTCCAACCATTTTTGCTGGCAACTGCTTCGAACTGGAACTTGAAGATGTTCAGAGGTGCGCTACCATCGAAACTGTTATTTGTAGCTCGTGGAGTTTCTCATTAACATCTTTTTCTAAGCCTGAGAGTTTCCCGTCAAATTTATTGACTTGTACTTCAATACCATCTACTCTTTTGTTCATGGCCTCAGAAATTTGTTGAAGTTTTTCATTTGTTGCCTTCGAGGCTTCTTGAAATTTAGCTAGCATTCTCTCATTGTTAGTTCTAGATGTTTCTTGAACTTCCGCCTTAGCTTCAGCCAGCATTCTCTCATTGTTAGCTCTAGATGTTTCTTGACCTGTCTTTATTTCGCTCATCATAGCAGCTAACATTGAATTTATATCTGAGCTGTTTGTAGCACGAGTACATACCCAGCAAAATATGGAGCTTCCGTCGAAGCAGCTTTGTAAGGAAAGATTGATAAGCCAGCGCTTCCAGATTACATGAAATATTACATGATTTTTGCATAGGATTCCTCGCATAGAAGCTCTGCCACGCGGATCCCAAATATGATTTGTTCATGCCTTCTGGTTTGACCTGAATTTAACGGGGAAAGAATGCGCATATATGTAGTGTTTTGTAATATATTCTGCCATGCGTTTCTAAAGTCGTTTTTGAAGGCCTTCATATATTAATGCAAGACATGCCTTCTATTATCTTAAATTTTCATGCTTTTTTAATGCATAATAGGCATTGCATCTATTTAGAAGTTTAGGAATGCCTTTCACATAATACCTTATTTACGCACAACTTGAAATTAAAAAATGAAACTATAATTCAATTTTAATTGTATAAAATAATATGGTTTATTATAAAATAAGATTAAAAATAAGGTAAAACATAAATAACGGTTGTAATTCATTTTACTTTTATGTATACATTAATATAAAAAGGCCCTAACTTATTTTTTCCAAATAGACTTTTTTCATATATATTTCGATAGATTAGAGATTAGTTTATCGAAATATTAGTTAGGGCCATTCTGTATTATTATAAGGTATAATAACTAAAAATTGTATTAAATTATTTTTTTGTTATAAAATAAATAGCATTAAAAATAAGGCAAATATATAAATAAGGGTTGTATTTCATTTTAATTTTATGTATGCGTACCTGTACATTCAAAGTACAGCTCGATATCGGACGAAATTTCAACTAAATGGTATTTTCGTTCGATATCGAATGCCGTAATTTACCCCCAGTTATAAATTTTTATAATTTAGTGTTTAATTGTAAGTCGATTTTTGTACTTTAGGATCTGGGTCGATGTTTTCGTCATTGCTAGATGAGTCGTCATCAATGAAAGAGTTTTGCTGCTGCTTTCTTTTTAGACACGTTTCTTTGTAGTATCTGTATTTACTCAAGCGAATTGCTTTTCTTATTTCGTTTAAGAAGTTTTTCTTCGTAAGTATTTCATCCTTGTATACGGCTTATGTAAGTAAAAAAAGTTGTCATATACATTGTCCAAAGCCACATTGGAGCCAAATTACTTCAAATTCAACAATAGCATATATAGGCAAATCAACGGATTAGGAATGGGAAATCCAACATCAGCAATACTCATGGAAGTATTTATGCAAAACTTAGAAGAGAAATACGAAGAGGACTTAAAAACCAATTTTAGGGTAACATTCTATGCAAGATACGTGGACGATATTATATGTGTGCTAGAAGGAAATATGGAGGAGCAAATTCTGGATCTACTGAACAAGCAACACAAAAACATAAAACTTACAATGGAAGTGGAAGAGAACGAAAGGATAAATTACCTAGACCTAACGATAAGGGCAAACAAGAGCTTAAATAGAATGGAATACGAAATATACAGAAAACCAACTGCTACAGATATAATAATACACAATTCATCAAACCATCCTCAACAATATAAAAACGCAGCAATTATTAACGAGACTTGAACGAATACCCCTAACACGTGAGGCCTATATGAAAGAGATAGGAATAATATATAACATAGCGGAAGACAACGGATATAAAAAAGACCTAGTTGACAACATTAGAAAGGATATCGAAGCAAGTAAGAAACGGAACAGAGAACAAGAACAGGAAAGGAAAACCTGGGCTACCTTTACGTATATGGGAAAATCAACATATAAACTGGCAAACATTTTTAGTAAACACAACATTAACACGGCATTCCAAACAAGAAACAACTTGGGTAGAATACTGCAAAACAAAACAAACAAAAAAGACTTTCTAAATAAACAAGGAGTGTACAAATTAACTTGCACATGCCAACACAGTTATATCGGACAAACTGAAAGAAAGATAAAAACATGATTTCGCGAGCACATGAGAGACTACAACAAGAAACTGAGAGAACCAGGAATAACACCAGAATCAAATTTCGCAAACCACATATTCGACAACAAATGTACACCAGGACATATTAGAAAAACAGTTAAACTATTACATTCACAACATAAAGGACGGCAACTGAACGTATTAGAGAACATGGAAATATACAAACAAAAAATATTTGACGGAAGAATAATAAATGAACAAATAAACACTGCTTCAGACGTAATATTTGAACCATTAAAATATTTTTACACAAAAGAAAACAATATTGCAGGCAACGTAGTAGAAAATGAGCAAGACAAAAGGATTACCCAGAAACGTACAATTACGGACTATTACCTACGTAGGGATAAAACAACTCATAACTAATAGAGCAGATTATAAACCAAATATTAAACACAAACATAATAGTAAGACGAAAGTAAGAGAAACAGGTAGTAGGTAGAGACACACAAAATCATATAGAGGCGGGAGAGAGAGAAATAGGGAGCAGAATACAAAGGAATCAAGGAAGGAAGTTAGGTATACAAACGAAGTAAAAAAGAAACAACGGACAACAGAAAAACAATTTAGTATTCAATAGAACACTAAAGATGGCACATAGCCGAAGCCGGTCTGTTTACAAACTAAATTTGACGTGGGATGAAGGAAAATCGTTTCAAATAATTAAAGTGTTCGTTCCATAAAAATTGTGGAGATTATTCACTTAGGAAGGTCAATCATTTGCCCTTATCAGAGTTGGTAGTAGACTACTCAATGCTTCCTTGCCATACAAAACAAAATTTCCGCTTCTTTTGCCCAAACGAATCCACTTTTAGAGCTATATGTACGACATTAACATATCGTGAACTGTCATGCTGGCACGAAAGTCTTGTTATCTTTGTTGAGAGAACACGTCTGGTTAATAAATGCCAAAGAGAAATGTAGCAGGATATCCCGTAAATGTGTTCATTGTTTTAGGTATAACCCAAAATTAATGTCCCAAGTATGGGAGACTTACCCACTGATAGAGTGAGGGCCATGCGTCCATTTTTAATTGTTGGCGTGGATTTTTGTGGACCAGTATATGTGTCACTTAGAATTCGAGGAAGACCGCCAATAAAGATGTATATCGCTGTGCTCGTTTGTTTTTCCTCAAAGGCTGTTCATCTAGAGTTAGTCTCAGACCTCTCCGCTAATGCTTTTATTCTTTGTCTTAAAAGGTTTGCTGCCAGGCGAGGCCTACCCAGGAAAATTCAGTGCGACAACGCAACAAATTTCGTAGGAGCCAGCTTCACACCACCACGGGCACCTCACTTCAGAGGTCTGTGGGAGGCTGCCGTGAAGCAATCGAAATTCCTGCTTCTGCGAACAGTAGTCGAGGCGGTGCTGAACAGTCGACCAATCGCACCGCTGTCACCAGACCCCAAGGACGGCGAAGCCCTAACACCGGCACATCTCTTAATAGGAGGGGTCAGCGTTCGCTGCCGCCAGGATCTGAAGACGGCGTGAAAGGCAACGCGTTGAAGTCTTGGAAGCGATGGCGAATGCTTTCCGGACTCAAGGAGATGTTCTGGTGGGCTTGGTACAGAGACTACATAGTGGGATTGCAAGACAAGAGCAAATGGTATCAACAAGCTCTCAACCTGCAGGTGGGCGAGTTGGTGATAATACACGAAGACAACCTGCTACTCCAAGAATGGATGACAGGCCGAGTCGTAGCCGTAACAAGGCAAGGACGTCAAAGTCAGGGTAGCAGAGATACGCACGAAAAGCGGCGTATTTAAACGACCCATTCAGAAGCTCGCCTTGAAGCCCGCAGTCCTTCAATGGGGCCGGAATGTTGGTTCTGAATGTCAACAGTAATTATAGTTACTTACCATTTGTTCTCTTTTATCTTTTTTTCACTAGTTACACGTTCATATTTCCATTTATTCCATTGAATATTTTATATTTTTATTCTTTATAATCATGAACTCTACCATACTTGAACATTAACTCTAAAATTAAACATAAACCTTAACATAAGACTGAACACAAACCCTACTTGTGTAAATTTAGTAATGTATAAATTACTACTTACCGTAACAACTCTTCAATGTACATAACAGCCCATGTTAAATCTGGAAAACTGCTAGAACACCTAAAATAAGGAAACTATGTTAACACGTTTTCCTTTACAAAATCCTGAATAAATGGTCACTGTTAATTCTACTATTTCGGCAATTGAAATTATTTAATATTACCTATGGAAATACAATGTAGAATCATACTTACGGTGACCATTAATTCCATGGAAAAATAGTGTACACATTTTATGGATTAAAAAAACATAACAAAACTAATTTATTATTAGGCTAAGGTTCGTAACATTATATTCAGCAAGAATTGGACATGAATAATATTCCAAGGAACAAGGGAAAAATTAAAAAGGTGAACAAAAGTGAACATTTGTGAGAAAAAATAATGTAAATAATGGGCATGTATTAAAAAAAATGTACAAAGAGAGTACACAAATAAAAAATAAATTTAAAAAGTCAAAAAAACCCGACTGCGTAGAAACTAAAATAAAAAAAGTCCAGTGTACGGAACATTGCGACTTTTACATCCGCGAACCATTATAGCGCAGATTGGAAGATTTGATTTTTAATGTTCAGCAGACTAGACTTGTTTTTTTTTTACGCAGTCAGGTTTTTTGTTTTTTTAAATTTATTTTTTATTTGTTCAGGTTGTTCGTAGCGAAAAAGGTCCGTCCACCATTTTAATTTACAAAAAAAACCCTTAAAAACTATTAAGGTTTTCCACTGATGATATATTTTTGTATTTTCTCTAACAAAATATAAAAAGTAGTACATACATTTTAAAAACCTTTTGATTCTGGGTCAAGTTGTGCATAAAATTAGTTCAATAGACCATCAGCAATATGATTTTTAAAACTTTTAGACCTTAAAAACTTTCATATCGATCGTCATAAGTTGATAACACTTAACTGGGTCTTACAACTTTTCAGTAAAAGAAATTACGTTATATAAATATGCTGAAAGCGTTACTAGCATAGCAATAAAATAGCTGAAATTTATTCAATAGATACTCTAAACTAATTTCTGTTATTTTATTTTGAGAATGGGAATGTTTTCTGCGTTTTGTGAAAAATAATAAAAATTCAGTTACAAGTTGTCAATGAATGACCATCGATACGATATCCAAAAGTTTATAACGACCCTTAACCGCAAGAAAATCGGAATCCACAATTTCTAAATATTATACTAAATGCATACATCTTTTATTTTAAAACGTAATATTTCTTTAATATTGAGTAAATAATACTATCTGCTTTGATGTACATATGTATATTAAGCCGACTCATCGAAAAAAATATTTGTTACACCTCTCATATTAAAGATCCGTCTTTTTAATGAGGTTTCCCAAAACATTTGCGGGGTCTAGCGATAACCGCCCGTTAGCTGGACCGTGGCTAAAAGATGTAAATTTTTGTAGCTTTTTGCATGTTTTGGTGTTTTCTCCCAAAACAACATATGAAAAAAATTACATCGTTTGAAAGATATTTTCAAGCTGCATTAAAGTTTATCATTCATCCCATCAGCAATGCGTTATTCCATGAAAACCACGATTTTTTAAGCCTTTTTATTACAGGTGCTACTTATATGAAAATAAATTTTACTTTTTTTAGTATTATATAATTTGAGGCATTGTTTATTTATTTCTAGTTCTAGTTATTGCAGAAGTTCGCAAGTTTCTAAGCACAGAAACAAATAACCAATGCCTCAAATCAAATAATTCCTAAAAACAAGTAGCTTTCAAATAATATATAATTCATTTTAAACGAACCAGCCTTTGATTCTGAATGACGCTTTAACAAGAAGTATACACCGAAAAACTAAAATGAACCGTTATATTATGCACAATGGCCGAAATGAAATTTTTTATTCCATTTTTGTATTTAGCACACCATAATTATTCTAAAAAAATGCTTTAGAAAAACTTAAAAAAATGAAAGTTTGTCAAGCAGTGTTATTAAAAGCAATAGATTTTTAGTGGTATTCTTAGTTAGGAAAATCCATAAACGGATTAAAAATTTCGAAAAAAAATTTTGCCCCCCTAGAAAAAATGTCTAGCTACGCCAATGAAGGGGACTATTTTGATTCGAAAAAAAGCTATTCGAGTTTGTGTGTTATTTGCATTGCAGTTCGAAAGTGTTTTTTTTATATTTTTGTTCGAGTAACAGAGGAGAAGGCCAACAAACTAAAGAATATTACTACCATTAGCGAGGATATACATAATGCGGACTTTTGACATAAAAACTTAAGTATAATTTTAAAATTTTTGAGTAGA
Organism: Panzeria rudis; assembly: GCA_956483635.1. NCBI lineage: Eukaryota > Metazoa > Arthropoda > Insecta > Diptera > Tachinidae > Panzeria > Panzeria rudis. The sequence continues at coordinate 77,513,771 of OY101450.1, forward strand.
GCAAAAATACTGTTAAATAAAGTTCTCAATAATCTGATAATTAAACATAGTTATTTGAATTTGATTAGCATTTTTATAGACTATATATTTTTCTTTTTCGACACATTTAAAATTCGTTGCTGGTCGCAAAACAAGAAAAATTTTTAACAGATAAATTTTAAATCGCAACCTAATATTGTAGGAATATTGCGACAATAAATTCGGTTCCCACAATACAAATACATGCTACAGTCGTCAATTATTCGAATTTAGTATGTCTCCAAAACTGATGAAATTTAAATAGAGTGAAAATTTTCCTGTTAATTGAACTTTATTTGTTGATGGTTAAGCATTGTCTATATGCATTTCATTAGTGCTTTACCAAATCGTCAGTAGATTTCAACCACATTTTGAACAGCTACAAGCTCCTTATATTACAAATGATTTTCAAAAGTAAGCATAGTAGGCTTTGAAACTTATACAAAAACCCAACAAATAAATTGCATTCGGTATGAATCTATTTTATTTTTCTACACCTTTATACAATTTCAGCCATAATCATAAATATTTAAAACAGGACAATAAACTACTTTTAAGCAAAATTTCATAAAATTGCATTCAAAAATGTATATTACATGAAAAATTTAAAATAGGTTTAAAGATGGTATGTACCTACTATAAACCTTCAATAAATTCATATCATCGATATATCAATTTCAACTTCAAATATATTTGCAAATTTAGCACACAGAAATAGATGATATGCTTTAAATTAAAGCTTGAAGTCTTGGCTATAAGCGTTTACGTATGTTTTTTTTAAATTTGATAGAATATGTCACTTAATTATTTAAGTTAAACAAAATTCGCAACAAAATTAGCAAAAAAACACCATCAAAACACATAAAAACAAAAAGAAATGTTAGTGATGTAGAAACAATCAACACAAATGCAAATAGGCTCGTTATTCGAGTACCTTTTCATACATGATTAAAAGAGTTGTGTGAACTCTTTTGTAATCATTTCTTTTTTTTTCCTTTTACTTCATAGAAAACTTGTTTTAAACAAGTTGAGAAATATATTATAAAGAGAGTTCAAAATATCTTAACTTACACGAAAACAATAAAAAGCTATTCGTTTATTTCAATATCCGGATGAAATCATATTCTTTTTATTGCAACACTAACTACAAAACGTGGTGGTGTTGCCAGTATCGAAATCTAAATTTCCTTAAAACACACAATGTATATTGTAGTGTTTATAAATGCAATTTTATATTAAACAGTTTTTAGCGTAAAACTGTTCAATAACAATTGCGAGTCTTAAGCCTAAAATAAGATTTTTTCATGAATTTGGCTGTTAGAAATCCATTGCTTATTTTTGAAAATCATTTGTTAATTCTCAAATGGTTTTTGAAAGTCTGTACATATTCAAAAGTGTGGTTGAAGTCTACTGACGATTTGGTAAAGCACTCATGAAATGCATATAGACAATGCTTAGCCATCACAAATAAATTTCATTTAAAATAAAATTATCACAATATGTCAAATAATAAATTTCCTAAAGATTTTCCTGTTAACAAAACTCAATGCCATACATCAGTAGTGGGCAAAATCTCAATTTCGTTTACACTCGTTCATCGGGTGTTGTTTTCAACACAATCTTACGTACACTATGCGTGAGATTCATAGCCTATCTATTCAGTTGGCCCGACTGCCTTGCACGACATTGTCATCTACGATTCTTTTACGAATTGTCCTCTGTCGATTAGGTTTTCCAATCGAAAATTTAATTGAATCGTCGTTCACGATAAACAGAGCGAAAAATTCTTGAATGTTGTCCTCTATTACACACTTTTGACGCCAATATGAGCGACAATGTCTTTCGTTTTGTCCTCAATCCAACTTTTTGAGGTCAATATGAGCTACAATGTTTACAGTTTGTCTTCACTAACATTGTGGAGGACAAGAGGAGCGACAATTTGTTAATTGCTGCTCTCAATCCAACTTTGTTGAGTGCGAAATGGCGACAATGTCTTATATTTTTAACTATTGACGAAAAAGTCGCCCACGTGGTCACACCAGTATCTGAACGACATTGTGGCTCATTGAATCGCACACGATTTTCGAGACACTTGTTTGAAAACTTCCTTGAAAATTTGTTATTAAAGTATTGTGTATTTAAAAAAAATTGGATTTTACCAAAAATCATTAGATCGCGAAATCCCGGGATCCCGAAAATCCCTGGATCGGGATTTTGCAAATCCCGTGATTTTTAAAAGTCAATCCCGATTGGCTTCCCTAATATGTACATAAGATTGCAGCTGTCATTGTCTATGCCTTTATACGGTATTTCGTAAAATACGTTGTTGTGTTGTAATTTTGATATTGGTGTTTTTGTTTTTGTGAATATCGTATTTAGTGTTTTATTCGGTTTATAGCCAAAATTAATATCATTACTATCTATCGTTGTTTTTATAATTTTATTGTCGGTAAGACCGGGTATGTATTTTATAATGCAAAAACGTTTATCTTTGTTAGGGTTGCCATGATCATTGTGTGCTGTGGGTTTATAGGATTTTATTAGGGATCTTATTAACCTTGTAGGAAATCTATTATTGTTTATTATGTTTGTAATTTTCTTTATGTTTTGTAAGTGAAACTGTTTGTCGCTTATGTCCAATACTCTTCGAATAAAGTTTTTTGCAGAGTTGATAATTTGCGTTTTTGGTTGGGTTGAATTGAAGTTCATGATTCTGCTGTATGTTTCGCATACCAGTCAAATACTATTTTGGTTTCACTCCTATATAATTTTGTATCAAGGTATGCTAGTTCCCTACTATTTTCAACTTCTACGGTAAAGTTTTATTTGTTTTATATATTTATCAATTATATTTGTCTTGTTTTTTTCTCTTATATAATAATAAAAACTTGGGTACCCACGTAGTGTAGTGGATAGTATGCTAGACTATTAGCCGGGGGTCGCCGGTTCTATTCCTGCCAAGACCCCGGGTGTTTCTGCCGAAAAAGGCTTAAGCAGTATGTGTGTTTGTTTATAAAAAAATAAAAATAAAAAAAATATTTGCGTATTATTTTAGTTTTGGTACTTTGTTCGTAGATAAATGCACATTTTTCATTTTTAGGTGCATTTGAAAAGCGCTTATAATCAATTTTTAATTGCCCTGCCAATAACAAACCAAAAAATTTCTTAGTAATAAAAATAACATGTAATTTAATATATTCGCTAACAAAATATATGACTGGATAAATAAAGTATTAAAATATAATTTTTTTTAAATATTAAAACATATCTTTGTGCAGACCAAACCTAATGGGAATCGTTTCGATTTATGCACAATTCTTTAAATTGCATTGTAGAGCTAATGGTCTTAAAATCAAGCTTATTCCAGCATTTAGTTTCGACTAAACTTAGCTGCAAAAATATCTTTTCAGCAGCAGCCGAACTGTGTGGAATGCCATTAAATCAAAAACAGAACTAATCAAATTACCAAAACATTTTCGTTCAAATCATCGAAGCGTTTTTCTTTGGAGGTAGTGATGTATCTTTGTGTAACGCTATGTTGATTATTCAGCAGTGTTGTCTTTATAGGCAAATTTAAAAAACTATATAAAAAATTGTCATTTTTGTGTTGAAAAAAGTAACCAAAATGGAAAAAAAGTGCACATGTGAAAACCAAGGACCAAATTTTGGTTAAAAGTAACCAAAACGGCAACGTTGCTTGTCATCCGATGTTGTAGGACGATTCGTAGAATATCAGTTGAATTATTATATGACTCACCCTGCAAACCTAATAAAAATTCAGAAATATTAATTTGTTTCGCACACATCCTGTTGTTCACAGAATGGTTATAAATTTTTCGATGCTCTCACTTGGTTAAGTGTCTGTATTGAAATTAAACCTTTGCTGAAATTAAACCGATTGGCTGACAGAGTTAAGCGGTTTCCCTGATATTATTTTCCTCTCGAAAGAGCCGGGCTAAAATCACGGCACCTAAAATTTTTATTTATTTATATTTTTTAGATCTTTTTTTTAATGTTAAAATACTTATTTTTCATAAGGTATTAGAATCAATAACAGAAAAAATGGATTATAGTAAATAAATAAATAAAACCAATAAAATAGTAATGGGTGATTTTATAAGAACTATCGGAAAGTAAAAAAAAAAAAAAAAACACATAAAATTCAGAAAAATGCATGAAATATTTATTTGGATCGATAGTTGGGTCGATATAATTTAATGTTTGAAGATTATTTCATGCAAATGTTGGCCGCGGCTGCGCCTCAAACGGTCCATCCGCTTAGTCCAATTTTGGCATACTATTTCCAACATTTCGGCCGGTATCTCACGAATAATGTTGGCAATGTTGGCTTCCAGTGCGTCAATCGAAGCGGGCTTGTCGCTATAGACATTAGCCTTAACATAGCCCCACAAAAAATAGTCTAGAGGCGTTAAATCGTACGATCTGGGCGGCCAATTGACTGGTCCCAAGCGTGAAATAAACTGTTCACCGAACTCGCCTCTCAATTGGTCCATTGTTTCGCGTGCTGTGTGGCATGTGGCACCGTCTTGTTGAAACCACATGTCATGGAAGTCAAGCTCTTCCATTTTGGGCAGAAAAAAGTTTGTTATCATCGCACGGTAGCGCTCACCATTCACAGTAACGTTGTGATTCGCATCATCTTTGAAGAAATACGGCCCAATGATGCCGCCAGCCCATAATCCGCACCAAACGGTTGTTTTTTGTGGATGCATTGGTAGCTCTTGCAATGCTTCTGGCTGCTCTTCACTCCAAATACGGCAGTTTTGCTTGTTCACGTATCCATTCAACCAGAAATGAGCCTCGTCTCTGAACACAATTCTTCGCGCGCGATGAACTTTCTTAACAGAGCACGCATTTTGGTAATAAAATTCAATAATTTGCAAGCGTTGTTCGTTTGTAAGACGATTCATGATTAAATTATAGACCAAACTGAAGATGTTTGACAGTGACACAAGATACAAAACGTGCGTGAGCTGTCAAAACTAGTGTTGCCAAAAAGATAATAGCAAAAAAATCACTCGTTAATTTGGGATAATATTTTTTAGTAGGAAGTAGAAAAATTGCAAAAAAAATATTTTTATAATATCAATATTTTTTTAACTCCAATGATTCTAAATGTAGATTTGCATAAATTAATGCGGAATGAACTATATAACCTAAAAATGCATGTTTAAGAATAAACATTTTGTAATATACTTTTTGTACAACTAATACCCGTAAATTCAACAAATAGGTACCCAGCCAGCAAAGTAAACCGACGTTGTCTGAATCAGAAAATTCAGGAAAATGTCTGACTTTATTCTTACAGATTTCTGTCAGACTTTAAATATACGACTGGTCTGGCCGCTTTCTGATCGATTTCGTATAAATATATCGGAAGGATATTATTTTCTTTTGTGTACCGACATGTCTGATATATATCTGACTGATTTCCTACAGATGTGTCTGAGTTGTTATAATTTCCTTTGGTTTTTTTTGTTCTGAATTTTGTTTTTTAATTAATAACAAATAAAAATGTCGTTAATGTAATTTAATAGCAATTTAAAGATATTTTGGGTTTTATTTCTTAAATATTTTTTTGCCGTGTCTTTTGTGTAAAAGGAAAACCAATAATTTAAAAGGTATGTATATTATATATACAAAATTGGAAAAAATATCAATATGTAATTTGTTTTTCTAGATCTTGCTTGGAGAATAATTCAAGTATAGCATGCTACGTAGATTATGTACAAATACGGCAGATTTCTAATTTTGCTCAACATTTCGACGGTGTAGGAGCTAAATAGAATAAATACTAAATGTCAGACATCTGTCCGACTATTTTGCTGGCTGGGTATCTTGTGCGTAAATTACACATTAGATATTTTAACCTAGGCGGTAAAAGAACATTTGCGTTCAATGCTTACCTATAAGCAGGGAACCCGGAAATATGCCTTAAAAAGAGTTTTATCAGCGTTAAATATGCACTAAAAACTTAAAAGTATGCTCGCAAATCTAAACTCTACGAAGCCACTATTCGACATACCCAGAAAAGAAAACACTTAATCCCGTCCAATGCCCAGCTATGCAGCCAATCTTCAGTCTGCAGTAGGTACCATTTGCATGAACTTTATTTCCATTTTTATGGTCATTATTTCCTTCTCAACGTGGAAACAACGTCCATGGACACTATTTGATTGCATGTTATTGCATGCCACCTTATATTCTGGTGCCTTATGGGTACAGGAGTCGATTTGACAATACAAGCCTGGCCTTTAACTGTCCGAATATAAAATGTTGGGCACCAAGACATATTTTGTGGTTTCTATTAAGAACAAATCAGAAAAATGGCATAAACAGCTTAGATATTAGCAAAGCGCGAATATTGTCGTCTATTTTTCTAGCAATAACCCAACAATCTCGACAAAATTAAAATTGCTCAAAAATTCTTAAAACTAAACAATGAAAATTTTTAAATCTGTGAACAAACTGGGAATAAATCAATGGAAAGAGGAAAATTTTAAAGAAAGGAAAAATACATTAGAGTAAATTTAAAACCTCAAAGGAAAACATTTTTATATGTGGAAAAATTTTTTAAGTTTCAATGCCACACAGACTTTTTTTTTTGTAAATATGCATATTAATATTTAAAACAATTCAAAATATGTAGGAAAACGCCCAAATATGCCACAGAAAATAGAAAAAATGCCTTAAATATGCGACTAAGTGTAAAATAACTAACAATTTGATGTCAAAATTCTTAAAATGTTCTGAAACGTATAAATATCTTATATGTGCTTGCGTGCATCATAAAGGAAAAAACATGCAACTGCATATTTTTTATTTTCCAGCCTATAACATAAAATTAGCAAACGTTTTTGCACTGTAGATATAACTATTCACAGAGAGCTATCTATTTGATAAAATTGCGGGCATAAGTACAGTTTTGGTGCTGTGGGGAAATTTTTACTTAAGCCCATGCTAATACAAAATATTCTACTTATACATTCTCAGACATAGGTCAGCTAATTTGTTATGATTCGGGCTTATATATATTTTCTATGTTATTTTCTGAGGTATATAAGTTTCGGCACAGCCGAATATAGCACTTTTACTTGTTTTCATTATAATGGTTCCAAGTGTAGTAAAATTGTCTGCACAAGGGAGATGTCCGATTATAGAAGCTGTCCACGAGTAGAGCTTTCACTGTATATGTATTTGCGACAAATTAGATAAGACAACTACAAAATTGATGCAATTTTTAGGTATGTTCTAATAAAAAATGTTTTGTTCAATTTACTGTACATAGAATAAAATTATAAAAAATAATTTCTGCCACTGCGAACGAACCCGGATTAACGTACTCGTAGTAAATTGCTTTACCCTTTACGCCACAGTGGCACTTCCTTGCTCTATCTAGATAAGTATACTTTACTTGAGTGATAGTCCAAAAATCCTTCAAGTAAAATTAAGTTGATGTTAACTTTCCCCTTGTTCCTTGCAATATTAATCATGCCAAATTCTTTCTGAATATAACCTTACGAACCTTAGCCTAATAATCAATTTGGATTCATAAACAAAATTTTTGTTTGGCTTTACAAATATTTAATTTTTACACAAAAATATTATGTATTCTAATTTAGTAATAAAATCTCAATTGAATAAATTATGTAAGTATTACAAAATACTTTATTTCGTAATAAGGAATAAGAACTAAACTCGATTTTGGCAAGTGGCAGTGATGTTATATGTAGGGAAAAATCCCTATTCGTAGGGATTTTCTTCTCTAAAAAAAATGGGCGGAGGGAAAAATGGACAGATTTTTTCAAATCATTAAAATGTAGGGTTTTTCAATAATGTGCCAAAAATATATTAATTTGGCAACCTTTTTCGACTTGTGAAAACAAACTAATAACATTGTTGATATGGCAACATTAGAAATTGTCAAATTTCTTTGAATAATCGCTTGCCGCAATTTCAGCTTTGATTTTAAAATAAATTTAATGTAAATTTGTGAAATATTGTTTTATATTTATATATAATTGTTATGTACATATATTCTGCAGAATGAACTCTGCGTCTTCTTCAGATTCCTCGGCGTGCTTTGAGGAAACCCAAAAGTAGCGGAAACAAAAATTCAGCTACAAATAGCTAGAGGACGACAACTTTAATGGCTGGAAGCTGTCTCTGATGAACCATCCAAATGCAAGTGTTCTGCGTGCAATAAAATTTTTAAATGCGGTAAGTCTGATCTTCTGAAGCACGCAGAAAGTAAGATACATAAAAATAATGTTAATTCTTTAAAGAAGACAAACAAAATAGAAAACTTTTTAAAAATGAAAAGCAGCGAATCTGCTTGGTAATAATTAACGACCCATGTATTATTAGTTCTTATGGATCCCCAGTTGCAGGATCATAATTTTGAAAAATATTTTGTAATGGTCCGTGTTGGGCTAAGTAAAGAAAGGTTCGTGTCGTCGTAAAAAAATATGTTGGGCAGGATCTCAAACGAAAAGGATCTCAACTTAAATTAAATTCGGTCCGCAGTTGCAGGATCTCAAAGAAAAAGGTTCTCAACTTATATTAAGGTCTGCAGTTGCAGGATCGCTATGTGGGGTTAAAGGAGGTGTAAGTGTTTGAATGGTGTCTTGCCCTATAGCCCTTATATTTATTTTAAACAGCTGAAAGGCTTTCAGCTAAAATTTAGGCGTTCAACAGAACTTCCGGAACGTTTGAAACTTTAAAAATAAAACAGGCAGATGTTGCCGATATTGTTTGTCAAATTAAAGTCTGTTTTATGTAACATTTTCTTCGGCTTAATACTATTTTTGAGAATTAAACTTAGCCTTTCTCACTTATTGTAGTTATTCTATACATTATATTTGTTCCATTAGGTACTATGAAAATTGTAAAGGAATCCTATTACTTTCTTTCATTGACCAATCATAATATGTTGCATTGGAATGCACTCAATTTAATATGACACTCAAATATGTGTCACTCAACTATTATGATTGATCAGCATGTGTTATTGATAATTGTTATGGTGCATGCATAATACACATGTAGGTTATACTACATTATGCATTGTACACATGTGAGGTACACTACAAAGTAATGGGCAAGCATTATATTGGTACCCGTAATGAAAACGGTGAACGATTTATAGTTTTTGCAATTCCATGGAACTTGTGATTGGAGGCACGCTATTTGATCGCAAAGTTTGCCATAAAACAACAAGGGTGTCCTCAAATTGACCACTGTTCCATAAGCCATCATATAGGAAATGCCTACTAGATGTACGCAACAAAAGAGGAGCTGACATAGGCCAATCTCGAGACCATTATTTGGTGGTTGCCAAAATTCGACTCTGCACAGCTACAATCCAGAAAAAAGTTGAAAATTTGCGACCAAAAAGTACGACGTTGGACGCCTAAATAACACCATTATCAGGGAAAACTTTACAGCGCAGCTACGGGATGCAATAACCACAACAGAAAGTGAATCTCAGTCCTCTTTTAATTCTAAATGGCACCACATTCGAAACGCAATAATATCCTGTACCGACCGTACCCTAGGACCAAACCCTAAAGCGAGACAAGAATGGATGAAACGTGGAATATAATAACACAACGGAAAATGATAAAAGAACAGCTAGGAGCAATGGAAGGCTCGGAGGCAAAAGTTATCATAGAAACAGATTACCGTAATATATACATAAATTAGTGCAACGTTCGGTGCTGAGGGATACAAAAATATGAATTGACTGTCTTGCAGAAGAAGCCGAAAGAGCTGCACAAGCCGGCGATACGCTAACGGTTTATAGGATCACAAAACAACTTGTATATCGCAATTTACATACAGAACACCCTGTGAGAGATCTACACGGCAATCTACTCAACACCGATCATGAACAACTTCAAAAGTGGAGGGATCATTTTTCAACTGTTTCGAACTGTGTAATAGATCCCACTCTCAAGATTCCTATTTGTATAAATACCCCAGAGAATATTAAACCAAGGTTAAGGTAACACCACCAAGTATAGTGGATATTGTAGCTGCTATAAAACAACTTCCAAATGGGAAAGCTGCAGGTACAGATGGTATACCAGCCGAAATATGTAAATGCGACAACGCACTTTCAGCGCAAATTTTACACCCCCTGATCAAAGAAACACGGGAAAATGAATCTTTTTCCTGAAGAATGGAAAAATGGTATAATTGTCAAAATTGCGAAAAAGGGAGACCTCAAAAATTGCTCAAACTGGCGAAGTATATGTGTGTTCCCAACCGTAGCCAAAATAGTGGCAAAGATAATATTATATCGAATAAAAGAACATCTATAACAAACCATCAGTTCATACTAAGCCGGATTTCGAAGTGGTTCATCGTGCGCAGACCACATCAACTCATTGCACATTATTATAGAACAATACGTTGAGTTCAACTCCAAGCTATATATGTTATTTATCGACTTCGAAAAAGCTTTCGATTCCATTAATCGGGACTGTATATGGTTAGCCCTGAGAAGAAGTAATATACCGGAAATATATATAACACTGATTAAGGAAAGCTACAATCATGCTAGATGTTTTGTGCTACATAAGGGAAAACTTTCTGACCCGTTTACGGTTGAAAATCAACAACCACTATTTGAACTACCTTGCATATGCTGACGATATCTGCTTGCTTTTACACAAGCTTGGTGATCTAAAGCAAACAACGAAAGAACTTCAGGAAAAGCTGCAATACACTGGCCTCAAGATGAACGCTGGCAAAACAAAAACGTTAAGTATTGGTTCACTAATAGAGCCAATTACCATCATTAATGATATTTTTGATGTTACAGATCAATTTTGTTATCTTGGATGCGAGATTACAGCACATGGTGGGATCGAAACTGATGAGGGTACACAAATAAAATATGCTAGAACATCTTTTGCATACTAGCCCCAATCTGGCAAAGTAACAAAATAAGCCAAAGATCCAAACTTAGAATTTTCGAGTCAAATGTAAAATCAGTGCTTTTATATGGATGTACAACTTGGAAGGTTACTAGCAATATAACAAAACGCATTGCGTATTTTTTGGCCGCTGACAATTTCTAATAGCGAGTTGGTAGCTGAGACAAACCAGATGCCGGTAGCAACGGAGATACGTAAACGAAAGTGGCAGTGGATCGGACACACTCTACGTCGCAATGACGATAATATTTCAAAACAAGCTCTTAGATGGAACCCAATTCATCAAGGTGGAAGAAAAAGCGGTAGGCCACGTACAACATGGAGACGTTAAACAGAATCCGAAATGAACCAACTAGGTTTATTTTGGAACGAATTAGGATATATCGCTCAAAATCGGGTCAGATGGCGGTCTGTTGTTATTGGCGCCCTATGATCCAGTCGAAGTTAAAATAATATATATATATATATATATATATATATATATATATATATATATATATATATATATATATATATATATATATATATATATATATATATATATATATATATATATATGTAAGCAGTGATATATTTCCAAAAGATATATATTCTATATCGTCATCATCAACATTTTTCCGATTATAGTATCAAATATACAAATAAATCAATGTTTGTATTTTGTTTACTATTTTTTCGAGTGCTGTCTAGTATACCTTTTCTAATGACTTTATGTGTACATTCTAAAGCTTGCTCGGGTAACATCCCTATCGGCAATGTAGAATATTTAATAAACTCAATATCATGCACTAAGATCATGTGTACTGTTTGTGGCATACAGTACCAAGGATATAATGATATATACATATATTAAAAATGTCTCTCTTAATAATTTTTAAAAATTTATGAATTTTATATTCTTTCCCCTAGATAATTTTCTTAAAATGATCGCAAAGTTTTTGATTAAATTTACATCTACTCCCGTTATTTTTGATGATATATTTGTATCTGAAAAAAATCGACGTGCAGTCATTACTAACGAGTGATTTTTTTGCTATTATCTTTTTGGCAACACTAGTTTTGACAGCTCACGCACGTTTTGTATCTTGTGTCACTGTCAAACATCTTCAGTTTGGTCTATAATTTAATCATGAATCGTCTTACAAACGAACAACGCTTGCAAATTATTGAATTTTATTACCAAAATGCGTGCTCTTGAAAAGTTAGATGAAGATCCACTTTTTTATCGAAGAATTGTGTTCAGCGACGAGGCTCATTTCTGGTTGAATGGATACGTGAACAAGCAAAACTGCCGTATTTGGAGTGAAGAGCAGCCAGAAGCATTGCAAGAGCTACCAATGCATCCACAAAAAACAACCGTTTGGTGCGGATTATGGGCTGGCGGCATCATTGGGCCGTATTTCTTCAAAGATGATGCGAATCACAACGTTACTGTGAATGGTGAGCGCTACCGTGCGATGATAACAAACTTTTTTCTGCCCAAAATGGAAGAGCTTGACTTCCATGACATGTGGTTTCAACAAGACGGTGCCACATGCCACACAGCACGCGAAACAATGGACCAATTGAGAGGCGAGTTCGGTGAACAGTTTATTTCACGCTTGGGACCAGTCAATTGGCCGCCCAGATCGTGCGATTTAACGCCTCTAGACTATTTTTTGTGGGGCTATGTTAAGGCTAATGTCTATAGCGACAAGCCCGCTTCGATTGACGCACTGGAAGCCAACATTGCCAACATTATTCGTGAGATACCGGCCGAAATGTTGGAAAGAGTATGCCAAAATTGGACTAAGCGGATGGACCATTTGAGGCGCAGCCGCGGCCAACATTTGCATGAAATAATCTTCAAACATTAAATTATATCGACCCAACTATCGATCCAAATAAATATTTCATGCATTTTTCTGAATTTTATGTGTTTTTTTTTTTGTTTACTTTCCGATAGTTCTTATAAAATCACCCATTAGTACCATATCCAGTTTTTACCTTATCAGTAATTAAACCCAGTTTTTTTAAAGTCATTCTGAATACGAGCTTTGCATTCGAAAACAATTTGTTTCTTCTCTTCTCCAAAAACTTTATGACACTTTACCGGGAGTTTATATCCAATTTAAAGTACGCACTCCAAGTATGAAGGTTAGACAAACCATACTTGTAAAATTCTTTATTTACAGGCCTTTCATAAACTTTCTCAAAATTCAACTCTGATGGCTTACCTTTACACATAAAACAGGACGCGGAACTCGTATTTCCCGTTAAAACGCTCAATACTGCACCATCTATTATTGTCAATTTCATTCTAAAATTAACTAATTTTTTTTCTTTCGACTCATAACAGTAAGTTGTCAGTTTCTGTGTGTTTGTGATAACGTCTGAATTTTCTTTCTCAAATATAAATTTGATCGGAATGCCTATTGTTTTCCCATAAAACTTCTTCGTTTGCCCAATCTAAAAATGTTATTGGTACAAATGATACAGCAAATAGAAATTCTTCCCTTAGATTTACATCACAGCTTTTTTGTTTGTCTGTGCCCTGAACTACCATCAAATCCCCATTTACACTCTAATATTGTATAATTTTTTAATTTAAAGTTATATAAGTCTAAAAAACTTTTTGCAGTTATATTTAAAATGCTTTGCAGAGGAATTTCTGCAGAGTTTTCTGTTGCAACAATATCATCGTTTATAAAATTTGTATTTGCGGTAGAACTACGGTAATATGAAGGAAAACAATTCTTATGAACTGAATTTACAACAGACCCCATCATATTTTACTGTCGACATGAAAGGTTCATATCTATGTATAAAGTCAAAGCTTTTTCTGCAGAAGATTTAAATGAAGAAGGCGTTAAGCAACAAAAAATAAATAAAATGTTTATTCAATTAAATATCAATTGGTATTTGTTAATGCAAATTATGGGTTTCTCATTAATACAATTGATAAGCTTCAACAATTTAATTTATTACGCAACCAAATCCAAATAATTAACGAAGCAATAAATACAATTAATGCGGTTCAAGGCACAATTAGTGTAAAAATTCGGAGCAAACTAGATGCCGTTATTAAAAAAATAATTTATTTCAAAAAACAAAACTGGTGTTTTTGTTTCAATACCTTGTGATTTTCATTTAAAGAAATATATTCCATAAAAGAATTAGAACTATTTAAATATTCAGAATACTATTATTTCTGAGTACAATAATTCAACATTAGGAGGACACCTATGTGTCAGAAAAACTACTTTAAAGCTCAAACAACGATATATATGGAAGAACATGGGTAAGATGGTAAAAGAACATATACGGAATTGCAAGGAATGCAAAATTAATAAACAAACAAAAGAAAAATTGACAGAAACAGATACACCAGGGACTATTTTCGAAGTCGTATCTATAGACACGGTAGGACCCCTTAGATTTTCGAATCAATTTAGATACATATTAACCATGCAATGTGACTTAACGAAATCCGTCATAGCATGCCCCATTGAGACAAAGGAAGCTAAAACTATTGCAAGGGTTCTCGTAGAAAATTTGATTTTAGTATACGGGCACTTCAAGGTTCTTAAGTCAGATAAGGGTTCCGATTTCATAAATGATTTAATGACAGAAGTATGTAAGCTATTGGAAATAAGGCAAGTTTTTAGTACACCATATCGCCACGAAACTCTATGTTCCATTGAGAGAAACCATAGAGTACTTAACGAATTTCTTCTAAAGTTCTGCAAAAACGATGAATGGTAACATTGGCTCCCATATTTCTGTTTCGCGTATAATACAACTCCACATATGGACACAAACTATACTCCATACGCAGAGTTGCCAAAAGCTTTCCGAGCAAAGTCATCATTTGACGAAATAAAAATCATATTTTGATATAAAAACTCATCATGAATATTTTATTCCAAAATATTATTCAAAGCAAAGACAAACAATGAAACTTTTATATAAAACGAAAAAACACGAATTTTTAAAAGTTTATATGATTTCCTTACATTTACATTTCCTTCTAGATAGAAGAGTTAATACTTTTTTGGTAACCAAATATATAAAATATTCTTGTACATTTTAAAATTTTATGTAATTTTTTTTCAATTATGCATTTTATGTAATAGTAAAAATTAGTGAAAAAGAATTAAGATCGGGAACAATCCCCAAAATATATTAAGAATTGCCATGACGGTAAGAATATATAAGAACGTCAAAATGGTCAAATTCACTCACAAAATTATAAAGAAGCTCGTAAAACATAACTCGAGTAATATCGAAAACATGTTGATATCAGCAAAAAAGCTTTAAAATTATCAATATCACTAAAATGAAAAATTTATGATATTTTTGCAAAAAAAAATTTAAATCGCAAAAAATTCAACAAATATACTTACATATATTACATCTGCACGAGTTTCCCAAAAGTTTTAAATGTTAACAAATTTCATCGAAAAAATTTATTTCATAAAAAATTCCGAAAAGTGTCCAAAAACATATTTTTAAATTATGTAACGGTTTTTTATGTCAAATAAATGTTTTTGTTGCTCTGTTTTACTAAAACTGCATCATCACAATGTGATTTGATACTTTTGACGCAGCCAAAAACTAAAGAAATCCATGAAACATATATTTTAATACAGTGGTGGAAGAAATAACAGGGACACATATTGAATACTTAGTATTCAATAGAACACTGAAGATGGCACATAGCCGAAACCGGTCTGTTTACAAACCAAATTTGACGTGGGATGACGGAAAATCGTTCCAAATTCAAAAAAACCCCGTCGGAAGAAAAACACAACACTCAACAAAAGAAATATTATTATCTAAAATTTAAAATATTTTAGGCAGAGAAAGTTCACGCTCTACCATAAACTTTTATGTTAAAAACTATGGAAAATTATAAATTAATTGATCTAAAAAATTAAAACAACCATTTAAAATACTTCCAAGCAAGTATAAAAAATTATCATTTGGCAGATAGAAAAATCATCTTTTGAGAAATCGTCAAAAATATGATAAAATCATCATTCTGGCAACGCTGTCCATACGAGCTAATATTTGGAAGGTTACCTAACCTACCAAATGAAAAATTGCCAAATTTTTAACCACTTTACAATATACTTAGATGATTACTCAAAAGAATTAAAAGCAAGGTTACAACTCTCTTTAAGAAAGGTAAATGAATTACTGGATATAACAAAAAAGAAACGCGTTGAATTTAAAAGTAGGAGACATGGTTTTAGTAAGAAAGTACAATAGAAAAAAACAACCTCCATATTATGGTCCGTATAAAGTAATAAAAACAAAAGGAGTAAACTCTATCATAGATTTAGGAAATAATGTTAAAGAATTCCACAACAATAATTAAAAAAAAAAACTAAATATGTGAATTATAGTACATCTAAAATATGCAAAAAATATTGACAATTTTAATTTTCTTTACAAAAATTTTAAATTTTTCTTGAGGGTTAGGGTGTAGAGTATTTTAAATTCTACGAGTATTACACTATTTTTTTTCTACAAATTTTTCAGTCAATTTCCACTAGATTTTCACTCATTGGAAATTGACAATAAAACTTGTTTATGTAAAACAACAAATATTACTTACTTTTATACTAAAGTGGCTGCTAGACGGATCAATATTTTACCTTCAATATATGTGCTTGTGTGCGTTTGTTATGAAAATCAGATGTATATTGATATTCTTCAATATTTCTCCTCCGTATATGTGTAAAAATTTTTTGAACACAAACACACTCGAACACAAATATTGAAACTGAATATTGATGTGGTTAGCAGTCACTTAACAATTGTAAAATATATTTATTCTTGTATACCGTTATTTAAGTGTAAAAAGAAGGATTTTTTGAAAATAAAATTAATAATTATTCCGCCTTCAGATTGGCTTTTGCTTTAGTTACTCAGCGTTTACACGTGCAGGTGCAAGTTCGAAAAACTCAATACAGTCTTACTTTTTTACTAATACACTTACACTTTTCGCACTTGCAGCCAACTTGCAGCTCACTTGCAAGGGATTTTACAAGACAGTGATTTTTTGACACTTGCAGCAAGTAAAATGACAAGTTATATAACAGTGTTACCCTATCAACAGCTTAGTACACATTAACTGGATTGCAATATAATGTTATTGTACTTTTACTGATTTTAAATAAATTTAAAGTTAATTTGATATTATTTTCCTTAAATATACGTAAATCAAGCAGTTAATGAAGTTTTAAAACATAAATATCGTAGAGAAAATACGAATAAAATTGAATGTTATCTGGTTCCCTTAAAATTAAATATTTTTGTATTATTGGCAACTCTGCATTAAAAAGTAAAGAAAATCAAACACTGTTTTAGCTTCAATAATAAAGACATTTTTTTAGTTGTTCTGCTCTCGCCGACATTTTTAAAATGAACTTTTATCTGCCCGTGTAAACATTCAAGCAACTTGCAAGACAGTTGGGCATTTTTTCGAAAATTTCGTTGATAATACGTACACAGTACTAGCATGCAAGTACTTGCACGTCTAACCGCAGGGTTATTCAGCCTTCAGATCGGCAATATCGTCGTATGTTGGGAAGAAAAATGTAAATTTTTGTGAACTTTCATCAATCCGATTAGAAATAAACATCTTTTTACTGAAAGTAAAATATCTTGTTATGTGCTCCAGTAACCACTTTTTTTATTTAATTTGTAAAAAGTAGTTTTTGTTGCTCCATGTGTATACTAACTGCTGTGTATTGAGTAACTTGTTATTGAGATGAAATTTTCTACTTTTTATTGAAAATAAGCGTATAAATGTTATTAGAAAAGATATTTACATGGAATAAAAAGTTAATATTGATGAAACTTGGTATTTTATTTGATTTCTGATTTTTATTTTTTTATTTAAATTTTTTATTAAAAATTATTGATATCTCAGAAACCAGAAACAATCTCGCGAAACAGTTTTTGGATTCTGAAAGAGGGCATTCAAAATATATATACCCCATACTTAACTAAATTTTTTTAAAAATGGTCGGTGGGCCAAAACAATACTAAGGTCGCGATATATTGAAGCTAAAATATTGATCCGTCTAGCAGCCACTTAAAGCATTCATCTGCTTTTATTAAAACAGGCATATAAATCTGCCTAAAATAAAATATAATTTTCTGCCAGTGGCGTTTATCAGCGCCGGCATCAAATCGGGTAGGCAGTAGTGGTCTGAAACAATCGATGGTACTATCGATACTATCGATGTTTTTTTACTATCGAAACACTATCGATAGTTTTCAATACTATCGATAGTTAATGATAGTTTTTTTTATTTTATTTTTTTAACAAACACAACGCCCGAATCGATAAGCCTATGTCGGTAATCGAACCCACAACCTCTGGACTGACAGGCAAGCATCGCTACCACTAGGCCACAGGGGCACCCATTTTGAATTATTAGGTCCGATAGCGTATCTTTTGGGTAAAATTTGGTAAAAAGAGAGTAACCAAAAATTAATCCCACCAAAATCTTCAAAAGTACGGGAACAGCAAAAACAACTTTCGGGGCTTAAGTCCACTTTAGTGACACAGCTCCAAATAAAAAAAATTGCACAGGGGGTAGAAATGCAAAAATGAGAAGAAAATTTTAAATTAAAATATTACGGGAAACGCTTAGTTTTCGAGTTATGGACCTCTGAAGTTTTCATATATATGTATATGTAATTTTATACTTTATTTCTGAACGTATATGGCCAATATTGGTATCATTTTAAAGCTTTTAAATATATCTTTCTGAATATTCAAACATTCTTAAAATTTCTTAACCCATTACGAAGCGGGATGAGTTTACCAAAATCAAAAGTTTTTAGAAAGCAAATTAATAAACAGGTGAACTAATTTATTTTTTCATTATTTGTGTACATTTATTAATATTTATGAAATTATTAATATATATGAAATTATTTGTGTACAAAAGACTTTAGTTAGCGAAGTCGGTGTTTGTTATACCGCAGAGAAGAAAACTTTTGTGCCCGGCCGATTGTACCATAGAGGAGAAAATCTATGCGTCCGGCCGAAGGCCAGCTATGCAAAAACGCTTAGTTAGAGTAGCCGGTGTTTGTTATACCATAGATGAGAAAATCCTTGCGTCCGGTCGAAGGCCGGCTATGCAAAAAGGCTTTAGTTAGCGTAGACGGTGTTTGTTATACCATAGAGGAGAAAAGTCTTGTGTCTGGCCGAAGGCCCGCTATGCAAAATGGATCTAGTTAGCGTAGCCGGTGTTTGTTATATCATAGAGGAGAAAATCTTTTCATTTGAATATATTGCATACTTACCTAGTGCACTTTCTTAACATTTTCGTGTAAAATTTTTTATAAACTGTATTAAGAGCTAAAGATTTATTCAAAAGCTTTAAAATGATACCAATATTGGCCATATACGTTCAGAAATAAAGTAGAAAATTACGTATATATGTATATGAAAACTCAGAGGCCCATAGCTCGAAAGCTAAGCTTTTCTCCTAATGTTTTTATTTTATTATTGTTTTATTTTATTATTATTTTATTTTATTATTATTTTATTATTTTATTTGTATGTTCAAGTCCTGTACAACAAGAGTTAATCTTATATTTAGAGTACAGAAAGTAGTATCCATAAGTTAAAGTGGCAAACATAAGTATAAAAATTGAGACAAAATTAACTACAAATTATTTATATATTATGTATGTTTTCCTATTGCGAAAAATAATTAAATAAGAAGTGCTTAAAGCTAGTTGCGTTGCTATTAAGTTGTTGTGTTTGTGGAAGAACATCCAGAGACGCGCCGCATGTATGAAAAACTGCCATTCGGATACAAGAAAACGGTGTAAAGGAATTATCATTTTTTCCCCCTGACTGATCTGGCAAACCGGATTTTATCAATAAGATATTGTGGCATTTCAGAATAAATGATTTTATGCAAAAATAAAAGCACACGTATGCTAAGAAGGTTCTTGAACGTAACGCCATACAATTTCGAGGCAAATTGAGAAACATGATTATATCTTTTCAATCCGTATACATATAATAATATTGTTGTATAAAACGTTTAGCTTTCTTTTGCTAACAGATTCACAGCTTGCAAAAAGTTCACAAGCGTGGATTAAGCCAGGAACAAGATAAGCTTTTGCAAGAAGTTGTCTTATGTTGAAAGGAGTATAATACTGTGACGACCAAAGACACCTCTCCTTAGAGTAAGTCTGACCCACAAGTGTGTTAATATGGTTTGTCCAAGTAAGACCGTTATTAAAAATTAATCCCTGGTTTTTGGCAGCATTAACAATAGTGATTTTTCTCCATTTATTAAAACATGGAAATCAGCAATATGAGTAATTGTTTTCTTGCGAATTATGATACACTTTGATTTGCAAGGGTTTAAACAAAGTCCATTTGCACTTGCCCAGCAATAAACTCTATTCAGATCTGCATTAAGTCTTGCAATATTCTCAGCAACGAAAATGACTGGGCTACTTAAATACAACTGCACATCATCTGCGTACATTTGAATTTGGCTATGTAAAAGTTGTTTTGGCAAGTCATTTGCATAAATGGAAAAAAGGAGTGGCCCAAGATTTGACCCTTGAGGCACACCCCTAGATAAATCTAATACCGAAGATTGATTATTTTTCGAATACACAAATTGCCGAAAGGTATGAAAATAGCAGTCGTGTGGAAGTTAAAGAGAAATTAAAGAAGTGTCGAAGTTTCATGCAGAGCATGCTATGGTCAACCGTGTCAAAGGCTTTAGAATGATCAAGAAGAACCAAGAAATTGATTTTTCCTTCGTCCAGCTCACGTCGTATATTTTCAGTTACGTTAAGTAAGGCAGAAACACAGCTATGATTTTGGCGAAAACCAGATTGCTTATCACACAACAACTTATGATTTTTAATATATAGCGACATTTGATTATAAAGAATTTTTTCAAGAGCCTTAGATAGATAGCACAGTATGGCAATTAGCCTGAACTGAGTCGTTTTTCGGTATAGGCACTATTTTTGCGTATTTCCACTTCAACGGAAAAGTGCTAGTCATTAAAATGGTATTGAATATGTGTGTTATATATGGTAAGAGGACCGGCAACAATATCTTTACAAATTTAGGGTGAATGTTATCAGAGCCCACTGCATTTGACTTAATTAGATTGAAGCTTAAATAGACTTCAGATTGGCTTATACAAGTGAATTGGAACACATTACTATTGACTTCGTAAGCATTAGAAATTATACTAGAAAAGTTATAAAAAGTATCATCTGTAGGTAGTAGAGGTATACTTGTGAAAGTTCTATTAAGCTCTTGCTTGAACTCTCAGATCTACCAACCCCTATCTCACGAATGTATTTCCAAGTTTCCCTAGAGCCTATTGCAGAGCCAAAGCGTCTACAATAATACTCAGTTTTTGCAATTCTTATTCCAATATTAACGTTTCTTCTTGCAGTTTTAAATTCAGCTTTCAACTCTGAGGTTCTAAATCGCTTCCACCTTGAGTAAGCACAGTCTCTCTTAGCTATTAGAAGTTTTTTATTGGCAGAAAACCAATGCTTTTCCCTACCAGATATTGTTTTAGATTTTACTGAAACTGTTTCATCAAATAGACGTTGAATATTGTTTTCAAAAAATGCTACTTGCTCATCGACTGAGGGCATGTAGTACATATGAGACCAATCAATACTAGAGACGCTTTCGCGGAGCACATTGTAGTTCAAGCTTTTGAAGTCACGGTAATAGACTGTATGTTCTGACAAAGGAATTCTAAAATTGTAAGTTAAAAAAATTAAATCATGCTTTGAAAAACACGGGGCTGACAATTGTTCATACAACATTACATTTACGGTATTCGCAACAAAAACAACGTCAACAACTGAGTTCGTGGGAGTTAGTCCAAAGGATAGCATATTGTCAGTTAATTCTGATTCCAAAAGTAGGTTAGAATTAAAATCACCTGCAATAATTATATCGTCATAAGCAGCGGCAAGAGTTTCAATTGCACAGAAAAAATTTGAAAAAGATATTCTTTTATTCGGCCTGTAAACACACCCTACCAACATCTTCTTACTGTCTATTTCAATAAAGATAAATTCAACATATTTATCATTTAATGGTAAATTGATTGAAGACTTTAAACAAAGTTTACAAGATATATCGTTCTTCACAAAAATAGCTACACCGCCAGCATTACCCTCGCGATCCTCTCTAAAGACTTTATAACCACTAAGGCAAATTAATCTATCCGGAGTCCCAGACGAAAGGCAGGTTTCGGAAACGCAGACAATATCAGTGTTGGAATTTTCAAAAACAAATCTAAATTCATCAATTTTATTGTTTAGGCTTTGGGCATTGATATGGGTTAGCGTTAGCCCTTTCTTGTAATTGGCACGAATATTAACCATGGTCATTGTTGTTTCCCTGGAATTTCCTCCCGCAGCATCACCATTATCCGTGATCATGGTCAAATATATACTGAAAATCCCTAATAGCAACGCAAAATACAATAATTTTGTTTTTAATAAAAATAATGGTTAGAAATTGAAATAAAAAATACTGATGACATGATCTAAACAAAAAGTAAAAGAGTTTCAAAAACACATTTATAAAAAATAAGAAAATGTAAAATTGATCTTATAATCGAAAGAATTTTTGCAATTGGTCAGGAAAATCGATTTTAATAGGGTCATCATTTTCATTTACTTTTATGTGTACGATTCCACGTTGTGTAAATACAGCTTTCAAACAATTCCTCTTTTTCAAATTTAGCACTGATTTAAATATCCCATAGTTGTGCGGAGTTAAGTTTTCGTTGATAAAGAAAGGCATGTTACTGTCAAAGCCTGCATTCCGCAGACGTAATGGTGATTTGTGTTGACGACGATAATCGGCAGCGTTTTTGAGGAATAAATTTTTCTCGTATGGATAGTTCATTTTAATAATAATTGGAGGGTCTCTCACATCACGTATATGCTTAAAGTGCTTAACACGAAAAATGATTTTTTACATTTTCTTCTTATTTTTGCATTTTCTATCCTCCTATGTAATTTTTTTTTATTTGGAGATGTGTCACTAAAGTGGATTTGTTCCACTTTCAGTTCTAAGGAACGACAAAATTTACCGAAACTTGTAAATTGGTGTAAGCATTTTGAAATTTTAATTGTTATGTGCTTTTTTCGATAAGCTACTGAAGTCTAAAACCAGTCCTTTTGCTTTATTTTTGTGGTTTTAAGACTATCGTAAACTATCGATATTTATCGATGGTTTTTCAAAAACTATCGCATGCTATCGATAATGTAGACTATCGATAGTTTCAGACCACTAGTAGGCAGGAATAAATAAAATTAAAACTCCACTCATCACAAATATCACTAACTTTTCTTCCGGTTTAGTAACATGTAATCTTAGAATTCTGTTGTGAGCCATCTAGAATAGTTGAGAGATACAGTACCCGTGCTCTGTAACTAATGTAAGATCTTTTCAATGCGAGTAAATTGTTATCATCCTGTAGATAATTTTCTTTGTTTATTTTAATGTATCCAGTGACTACTATAATTATGACTACTATAATTATTAAATTTTATCGATGCGATAACTTCTCCCAAGTTACAGAACATGGGCACAGGTTCAATCCCTGCAAAAATTATTGGACCACGTAGTTCATTTTAGTCGAAATGGAGTAGTTACAACATGGTCCTATGTAATGCAGTCATGCACCATGTCATTTACAAACAAGAGTTTGTAGTTAAGCGACAAGTGTTCGCGTTTTAACGATTGCAAATAACATAACCAATCGTTAAAACACGAACACTTTATTGCTCCATCAAGTAGTGACATGGACTAGTTTCAAAACTAGCCTCATGTAGGTGCTCCAAGGAGTAGTTACATAGGGTTAGTTTTTCGGGTAGCCCGATGTAATGCAAAGCTGGACCACATAGTCCAGTCCTAGGACATCGCAATGTTAAATGGACCATATTTATTGCATACATTGGACCACTTTGTAACTACTCCTGGTCTCTTGTGGAGTACTCTATACATGCGTGCATAGAGTAGTCACATTTTTTGCAGGGATGTTAGCTAAATCCAGTGCTGCCAGAAGTTTTGCCTCATGTCCCCAGTTTTAAGAATGTTGTCTCCAAAAATCCCATTCCAAAAGTAAAAATTTCCAGTTTTGTCCCCAAAAAATATTATTTTATAACAAGCACCAGTGATGCCAACTTTTTGAACCAAAAACGCGAAAAATTTTTTGAAAAAGGGGTTAAAAATGCTAAATTGAAAAAAGATACGTTTTAAGCAATATCCAGGAAAATGTTCCGAAAAAGCTCAAAAAGGGCTAACTTATAAAGTGTTTCAATTGAAAATCAAAACACGTTTAAATTTTTGGATCAACTTAAGATCCCAACCAATTTTTTTAAGAAATAGAAGACTATTCTAGACTCTGCTCCTTTTTATTACTGGTAAAGGAAACTAACAATAGGAAATGAGTAAAAGCAATGTTACAACGTTTATTCACAAGTGGCTATTGCTAGAATAGAGGAGGAAATAGTTCTCAAAAATAAAAATATACCCATATTGATCAAAAAATAAAGAGCCTAATTAGGACTAAACATTTTTTCGCCTCTCTAGTAACTAAAAACGGGCTAAATCTAAAGGGCTAAGCTGGCATCCCTGATAAGCACTATCATTCAATAAAAATAACATGTTTAAGTCCTCTACGTAATTTATTGCATCTAAATAATAGTATTATTTTGATCTATCTATATATGAACCTAATATTTACATAATATGTAATATGCCTATTCCGCATTTTGCACTTCTAATTAAAAGCAAATTGTCAGTATTTTTTCCACTGTATAGTAAAACTAACAACTTTTAATAGTTTTCAAATTGTTATATTTATATCACTTTCTCTATAGGATAAGGAAACATTTTTTAAAAGTAATAATAAATATACAGTGAAATAAAATAAATTAAATACTTTCCTTTTTTCTGATACAAAGTTTCACGAAACCATTACAGTTTTGCGATTCTAGAAAACAAAAAAACGGGTTTGTTTTATATATTTTTTGGTTTTTTGTGCGGCCCAGATGTGTACTGAAGCAGATTAAGGGCACGCTAAAACAATTATTCCGCTCGGTGAGACTTATATACTTCACTTGAAGTCATCAGTATTCCTTCAAGAAACTTCATTCTGTGAGCAATTACAGTCGGGTAATTGCGGGGGTTCCGGCATCTCTTCTTGAATTTCATGGAGCCAAGGGCTTCCTCTGTTGTTTCCATAGTCAGCTCACTCCTTCCAGCATTGCCAGGCACGCAGCATAACGTCAGCTTATTATGACTGTCAATTTCATTAAGATATCGTAGGTCACACGTTGACAACACATATGTGATTTCTCAACTTTTTAGTTGAAGAAATTACATTACAATTGAAAGGCTGAGTAGCAAAGGGTACAAGTGTCAAACAAAACAAATGAGTTAGATGCAGGAATCAACACTTATGTGCTATTTCCACAATGCAAACAAGCACTGCTTGTCTAAAATGTGTATGGAAATCACTAAAAAAATTAGTGCTTTTCATATAAATTTTAGACAAGCAGTGCTTGTTTGCATTGTGGAAACAACACATTAATATGGATAATTATCAATCTCAAAAAACTGTATGATAATCTCAAAAACCTGTATGTATTACAAAGTCAGATTTAAGATTTTCTCTTTGGGCAGGTTTCTCATGTGTTTCCTTCTCTACGTTTATCGAATAAATATCTCCTACTAGTGAAGCCTGGATAGGAAGAAAATCTTACCTCAGCGAAGCCGTTTTTCTATATACTGAGAAGAAAAAGCCCTTAAGCCACTCCGAAGGTCGGCTATGCAAAAATCTTTACTCAGCGCAGCCGCTTTTCGATATATTGAAAGGAAAAATCTTTAATCCCTGCCAAAGGCCGGCTACGTTGAGAATCTTTAGTAATAAAAATAAAATTTCTTAAAACTTTTAAATATAATAAAAAAATATGGCTTTTAATTGACTTAGTACATTCAGATTATTATTCATTGGGAAGTATCGCGATGCTCTGCAAAATAAAAGTTTGAAAGTGCAATAAACTCAGTTGATTTTAATTCGTTTTCGAAAATGCAATAAAGTCAGTTGACTTTACTTCCTTTAGAGTTGGGCAAAATCGTTCCTTTTGTGGAATCGTTCCGACCGATACGAAAGACTAAAGGAACTAGGTCGTTCCTTTCGTTCATCGGTCCGGTTTTTTTGTTCGAACAGTGAATGAACGAGGAACGAGAGAATATCTCTGTCGCTCCTAAAAACGGCCACAAACATTTTTCATGGATTATTTTCATTTTCTGACATAACAATAAAATAATTCTTTGCATTCGTAAAATATTTGTAAAAAAAAACAAATAGCCCACTACAAGCAATAAATTTTTGAAAATAAACAAATCTTTATCTATACAAAAAAGTGTACACAAATAACTGAACGAAGCAAATTATTGTATTGAACGTTTATCAAAGCAAATCAATTACTCCTCAAGACGGTTTGCAATTGCGGAACGAGGAACGATAAAAAAGGATCGTTTGGATCGGTCCGTACCGTTCCATTTAGGGAGTCGTTCCATGGAACTAGGTCGTTCCGGAACGACACAACTCTCATTTCCCTATATGGTGGAAAAAAAGGCTATTGATATTATTTTCATTGAGATTATTACCTGTCACCTTTTTTGCACTCAACCCCTTAGTTAGACTGAAAGCGTTACCAACCACGAAATAAAATAACGGAAAATTAATTAGTATATAATCAGGTATGTTATAAAAAAAGATTTAGACACAAAAACGATAAAAGATGTGAATGCGTTTGCTATATGTAGTCGTTTTGTCAATAATTTCTAAATTTGTTTTTAATAGTTTTCTCAATTTTTTTCACAGTTCTATTATATTGATTATATTTTATTTTCTAGTGCACTTTTGATAAGTATGTAGTTTGAGTTTCGCAACTAATTGTCAAAATCAGTCGGAATTCATCGCACCTTTTCAAAACAATCCTATTCTTGATTTTGAGGATAGGAATGTTTTCGTAACGATTTACACTATAACATTTTCTGCGTTTCCTGAAAAATAATAAAAAATTAGTTACGTGATGTTAATATATTGTCCATACCATGTCTATTTAATTCAATCTTCTATGAGAAATTCAGCATTTTGCAGCGTACAAATTGGAGGACCACGGTTACGAATCTAAAACACGAATTTTGTACTTTGATAGTTGGACATGGTAGGGCCGATATGACTATGTAAAACATTTTCATGGAATCTTTTAAGGATTTCTCTTGCTAGTACAGCTAAATACATATTGTAAGCAAAACTTTTTAACGTCTATTGATCTGAAAGTGATAACAGATCTCATTCCTCTGAACACAACATCAATTTCACCCTAGTGTCTGTACACATGTTCAACTTACATGGCAATGCATTTAAACAAATGAAATTCATTATATGAAACACTATTTTTAAATAATTAAAATACAAGTGGAAAAAAATTAATGTTTATTAGAAGTGCTTATACTGAAAAATCCCCAAATCCCTCCCCACGAAATCCACTCATCTGGTTACACTGGCTTAATCTGAAGAAAAAAACGCTAGTGCTGATATCGGTCATAATACCGTAAATATATTTTTGGTCGGTACTCAAATCACTCCTTGTAACTTCAGGTAATATTGTAGGAATGAGGGCGAATTCTAGAGTAGGGTATTTCATGAACGAACTATTGAAATACTCAAATAAGTGAACGAAGTGAGCTGGTCATATCATTGAGCTCTTTTCAGGTCCCTAGTTCAATTTATCTTTACGCTCATATTTTTTTCGTTCAAGTTTCTTTTTAGTTCATTTTTTTCGCTCACTTTCATAATAATCAGATTACATTTTGTAATCAAGACGCATTCATACAGTAAAGTCGCTAGTACAACGAGTACGAAATCTACAAAGACCACACATACTTTAATTTTGTAAAATCATTACACGATATCAAAAGCAAATAAAGAAATTTTGATATTCAACCATTATATTAGCAAACAAAAAGTTATCAACTGCGTTGTCAACTTTACCAGTTATGGATATGATTGCCCAGTGCACACACTTGTACTGAGCAACTGCACTATCTGAGCTAAAAGTGCGTCCTAGTTCAGTAAAGTGAGCTGAGGTGAAAATAGGGCTGCCATTTCCACTTTGAGAAAGAGAGGACGAAAAAATAGCACAAAAAAACGAGGAAATTTGGCCCAAAAAAGAGGAAAATATTTTTATAAATAAATAAATTAAAAAAAAACACATTTGGCAATCAAAATAAGTGATGCCGTTTCATTTGAAATAACAACGACTGTGCTTCCAAGCAGAAGTTGCAGAATGCAGAAGCTTCGATGTAGGATTGAATTTACACCATGAAATATTTTATGGAATTAGTTGCATTACATTTTTTTGTTGGCAAGAGGTGTAGATAATCAAAAGGGTTAGGGAAAATGTCATGACTTCAATTTCTTACAATTTTTATGAAATCTTCGTATTGAATAATTGTCGAAAAAATAGACATTTTACAGTATAAACAGATGATGAAATACGTAGGAACTTTAATAGAGAACTAAAAAAATTAATTAAAAAATTTAGGGAAGTATGAATACGCTTTTTCGCCGATACGATACCGGTGCTCAGAAAAAGTAATCGCCGATACACTAAGTGAATTTAATTTAAAGGTAAAATAAACAAAATATAAGTTGAGTTATTTTTTGTTATTATACAACATTACATGGATAGAAGCTATCAGTATTTAAAATCTATGGCGCATACTCATAGTCCGAAACAAAGGTTACTTTAAAAATTTAAAGTCAGTATTTCCATACAAAATATTCGTTGTAAACTCTTAAAGTATACTTTATTTTGAATACAATTTTTGTTTGAAAAACAAGCCATTATCAAATTTTCGGAGGCAAACGATTTCATAAGTCTATTTGAACAAGTCCTGCAATAGAAGATGACCTCTCCTTAGATGTGGCAGAACTCACTTGAAAACTAAGACTGAATACACACCGAAGAAGATACAACGTTTTTGTCTTTTAAGTCAAACACACTCGTACGATTATAACGCACACCAAAAAAATTGGTGTGTGTTGTCTCATAAGAACTAATGTACTGTCGTCGTATTAGTAAAAAAACAGTTTTGTCTTATGTTGGTGTGGGTTCAGCCTGAAGCGCGGTTGACAATTGTTTTCTAGTTTATATATATGACGCCATTGCGCCAGAAAATAAGCGGATGTGTATCTATAGATGTACCAGAATTTCTTAGGTATCTCTCCACTTCTTCTTTAGAAGAATTACAGCTTAGTCTGGACAATAATGTTTCAGTACCAAACCATCAAATCTTTCATTAAGAACCAATACCAACTAAATCACTAATTTTTAGTTTCGATCTATGCTCCCTTTCGGGTAGTTTTGTTAATTGACTTTGTTGTCTTCAGTTTTTATTTTTAATTTGCATTTTAAACGAGGTAGATAACCTTGTGCTGTAACTCGTTGTTATATAAAACTCCTCTCAGTTGTTATTAAGCAGAAAAATAAGCCTTGAAAATAATTAGCAGCTTAAAAAACTAAATTGTTAAAAGTAGGACAACTCCGGACAATTGCTAAAAAAAAGTAGGACCACCCCGGACGTCGTAAAAAAGAGGACGGTGTCCGGGGAAAAGAGGACGGATGG
Organism: Panzeria rudis; assembly: GCA_956483635.1. Classification (NCBI taxonomy): domain Eukaryota; kingdom Metazoa; phylum Arthropoda; class Insecta; order Diptera; family Tachinidae; genus Panzeria; species Panzeria rudis. Next base: position 77,543,492 of record OY101450.1, read on the forward strand.
CAACCCTAGCTGAAAACAGCGTAACAACCGCTGTCGCAGTGGCACTTCACTGGAACTTGTGGATAAAACACTGCAATGTTTTTTAAAGTTCTTCTTCCATCAAACGAATAATACCAACTGTGTTCACTACTGTTTGATCGCAACCAACAACAACTATTTCACTGAGTTGGTATAGTGCAGCATTGGCCAAGCCCTATGCGCTTATTGTAAAAGCACTTAGCTATATGCTGTGTGTTAGAGCTGTGCAGCGAATACTCGAACACGTGAAGTGCTTATGAAATGGTAAAGCATGAACACCTACTCGAAGTATGACAACAAGAAAAAGTACACATTTTATAGCATAACAAAGCTGTAGAATAAATCAACTTGTTGTTCTTCTTTTTGTTTGTTGTTCCTGTTACGCACATGCTATCAGTTGTTAAGCGAATGCCACACAGGTCAATACTGAGCTTCAATATATGTATTTGTGTGCTTTTGTTTACAAAAAATATGTACACATATCCGGAGGGGAAATATTGAACAATATGAAAATGCTTTTGATTTTCATAACAAACACACACAAGCACATACATATATTGAAGCAAAATTATTGATCCGTCTAGCACCCGCATTAGGTACATCAAACGAACATTTGTAGGTATATGTTACAAACACAAAACTTCAAGAGTGTGGCCATAGTATATTAAGCCTTCTGGTGGCAGCGTTGCGGCAGCTGATTATTTTTTGCTCTGTTAGTTTTGTGTATACCATACATCAAAAACGTTTATTTTCTGACAACTAGTGGTCTGAAACTATCGATAGTCTACGCTATCGATAGCATGCGTAGTTTTTCAAAAACCATTGACAACTATCGATAGTCTTAAAACCACAATTTTGCTATACATACGTTTGTTGTACTTGGTATCTTTGTAAAAGAAATATATTTGTTACAAACTCAGTAAATTTATTAATAAGAGTTACAAAAAGAATTTAAATTCATACATATATTTACATTAGACCACATACATACATATGCAAGTAATATTTTTTCCACTCCCCGAAATACTAAATGAACAAAAAATAAGTTTCTAAAGTATGGACCGATCCAAAAATACCCTAAAAAGGCATACAGTTTAACTTACCTATAAGTCTTTAACTAAAGGTTTTTACCAATTAAGTTGAATAAACTTTTTTCTGCTAGTAAAATGAGAAACATTTTCTTCATATAAGTTTTTAGTCGACGATTGGCCGTTAGCAGTTTTTTTGACGGATAAATTTTGATCTCCTAAATGCAAACGGACTGGTTTTAGACTTCAGTAGCTTATTTTTTGTGCACTTATTATGTTTTAACCGGGGAGCGGAACAAAATTTTTAGTTTGAATTTCTCGGAAAATTAGTGCGGGAACTCCCGGGAATTTTCACCTTAATATATTGAACCTCGATAAACAGGATTTAAAAAAAATATACTTCTAAGAAGTTGTTGTCTCTGAATTTTCAACATCCTTTACTTTACCCAGTTTTTTTCAATATATATATATATATATATATATATATATATATATATATATATATATATATATATATATATATATATATATATATATATATATATATATATATATATATATATATATATATATATATATATATATATATATATATATATATATATATATATATATATATATATATATATATATATATATATATATATATATATATATATATATATATATATATATATATATATAGATATATATATATATATATATATATATATATATATATATATATATATATATATATATATATATATTGAAAAAAACTGGGTAAAGTAAAGGATGTTGAAAATTCAGAGACAACAACTTCTTAGAAGTATATTTTTTTTAAATCCTGTTTATCGAGGTTCAATATATTAAGGTGAAAATTCCCGGGAGTTCCCGCACTAATTTTCCGAGAAATTCAAACTAAAAATTTTGTTCCGCTCCCCGGTTAAAACATAATAAGTGCACAAAAAATAAGCTACTGAAGTCTAAAACCAGTCCGTTTGCATTTAGGAGATCAAAATTTATCCGTCAAAAAAACTGCTAACGGCCAATCGTCGACTAAAAACTTATATGAAGAAAATGTTTCTCATTTTACTAGCAGAAAAAAGTTTATTCAACTTAATTGGTAAAAACCTTTAGTTAAAGACTTATAGGTAAGTTAAACTGTATGCCTTTTTAGGGTATTTTTGGATCGGTCCATACTTTAGAAACTTATTTTTTGTTCATTTAGTATTTCGGGGAGTGGAAAAAATATTACTTGCATATGTATGTATGTGGTCTAATGTAAATATATGTATGAATTTAAATTCTTTTTGTAACTCTTATTAATAAATTTACTGAGTTTGTAACAAATATATTTCTTTTACAAAGATACCAAGTACAACAAACGTATGTATAGCAAAATTGTGGTTTTAAGACTATCGATAGTTGTCAATGGTTTTTGAAAAACTACGCATGCTATCGATAGCGTAGACTATCGATAGTTTCAGACCACTAGTTGTCAGAAAATAAACGTTTTTGATGTATGGTATACACAAAACTAACAGAGCAAAAAATAATCAGCTGCCGCAACGCTGCCACCAGAAGGCTTAATATACTATGGCCACACTCTTGAAGTTTTGTGTTTGTAACATATACCTACAAATGTTCGTTTGATGTACCTAATGCGGGTGCTAGACGGATCAATAATTTTGCTTCAATATATGTATGTGCTTGTGTGTGTTTGTTATGAAAATCAAAAGCATTTTCATATTGTTCAATATTTCCCCTCCGGATATGTGTACATATTTTTTGTAAACAAAAGCACACAAATACATATATTGAAGCTCAGTATTGACCTGTGTGGCATTCGCTTAACAACTGATAGCATGTGCGTAACAGGAACAACAAACAAAAAGAAGAACAACAAGTTGATTTATTCTACAGCTTTGTTATGCTATAAAATGTGTACTTTTTCTTGTTGTCATACTTCGAGTAGGTGTTCATGCTTTACCATTTCATAAGCACTTCACGTGTTCGAGTATTCGCTGCACAGCTCTAACACACAGCATATAGCTAAGTGCTTTTACAATAAGCGCATAGGGCTTGGCCAATGCTGCACTATACCAACTCAGTGAAATAGTTGTTGTTGGTTGCGATCAAACAGTAGTGAACACAGTTGGTATTATTCGTTTGATGGAAGAAGAACTTTAAAAAACATTGCAGTGTTTTATCCACAAGTTCCAGTGAAGTGCCACTGCGACAGCGGGTGTTACGCTGTTTTCAGCTAGGGTTGCCATCCGTCCTCTTTTCCCCGGACACCGTCCTCTTTTTTACGACGTCCGGGGTGGTCCTACTTTTTTTTAGCAATTGTCCGGAGTTGTCCTACTTTTAACAATTTAGTTTTTTAAGCTGCTAATTATTTTCAAGGCTTATTTTTCTGCTTAATAACAACTGAGAGGAGTTTTATATAACAACGAGTTACAGCACAAGGTTATCTACCTCGTTTAAAATGCAAATTAAAAATAAAAACTGAAGACAACAAAGTCAATTAACAAAACTACCCGAAAGGGAGCATAGATCGAAACTAAAAATTAGTGATTTAGTTGGTATTGGTTCTTAATGAAAGATTTGATGGTTTGGTACTGAAACATTATTGTCCAGACTAAGCTGTAATTCTTCTAAAGAAGAAGTGGAGAGATACCTAAGAAATTCTGGTACATCTATAGATACACATCCGCTTATTTTCTGGCGCAATGGCGTCATATATATAAACTAGAAAACAATTGTCAACCGCGCTTCAGGCTGAACCCACACCAACATAAGACAAAACTGTTTTTTTACTAATACGACGACAGTACATTAGTTCTTATGAGACAACACACACCAATTTTTTTGGTGTGCGTTATAATCGTACGAGTGTGTTTGACTTAAAAGACAAAAACGTTGTATCTTCTTCGGTGTGTATTCAGTCTTAGTTTTCAAGTGAGTTCTGCCACATCTAAGGAGAGGTCATCTTCTATTGCAGGACTTGTTCAAATAGACTTATGAAATCGTTTGCCTCCGAAAATTTGATAATGGCTTGTTTTTCAAACAAAAATTGTATTCAAAATAAAGTATACTTTAAGAGTTTACAACGAATATTTTGTATGGAAATACTGACTTTAAATTTTTAAAGTAACCTTTGTTTCGGACTATGAGTATGCGCCATAGATTTTAAATACTGATAGCTTCTATCCATGTAATGTTGTATAATAACAAAAAATAACTCAACTTATATTTTGTTTATTTTACCTTTAAATTAAATTCACTTAGTGTATCGGCGATTACTTTTTCTGAGCACCGGTATCGTATCGGCGAAAAAGCGTATTCATACTTCCCTAAATTTTTTAATTAATTTTTTTAGTTCTCTATTAAAGTTCCTACGTATTTCATCATCTGTTTATACTGTAAAATGTCTATTTTTTCGACAATTATTCAATACGAAGATTTCATAAAAATTGTAAGAAATTGAAGTCATGACATTTTCCCTAACCCTTTTGATTATCTACACCTCTTGCCAACAAAAAAATGTAATGCAACTAATTCCATAAAATATTTCATGGTGTAAATTCAATCCTACATCGAAGCTTCTGCATTCTGCAACTTCTGCTTGGAAGCACAGTCGTTGTTATTTCAAATGAAACGGCATCACTTATTTTGATTGCCAAATGTGTTTTTTTTTAATTTATTTATTTATAAAAATATTTTCCTCTTTTTTGGGCCAAATTTCCTCGTTTTTTTGTGCTATTTTTTCGTCCTCTCTTTCTCAAAGTGGAAATGGCAGCCCTATTTTCACCTCAGCTCACTTTACTGAACTAGGACGCACTTTTAGCTCAGATAGTGCAGTTGCTCAGTACAAGTGTGTGCACTGGGCAATCATATCCATAACTGGTAAAGTTGACAACGCAGTTGATAACTTTTTGTTTGCTAATATAATGGTTGAATATCAAAATTTCTTTATTTGCTTTTGATATCGTGTAATGATTTTACAAAATTAAAGTATGTGTGGTCTTTGTAGATTTCGTACTCGTTGTACTAGCGACTTTACTGGTATGAATGCGTCTTGATTACAAAATGTAATCTGATTATTATGAAAGTGAGCGAAAAAAATGAACTAAAAAGAAACTTGAACGAAAAAAATATGAGCGTAAAGATAAATTGAACTAGGGACCTGAAAAGAGCTCAATGATATGACCAGCTCACTTCGTTCACTTATTTGAGTATTTCAATAGTTCGTTCATGAAATACCCTACTCTAGAATTCGCCCTCATTCCTACAATATTACCTGAAGTTACAAGGAGTGATTTGAGTACCGACCAAAAATATATTTACGGTATTATGACCGATATCAGCACTAGCGTTTTTTCTTCAGATTAAGCCAGTGTAACCAGATGAGTGGATTTCGTGGGGAGGGATTTCGTGGGGAGGGATTTGGGGATTTTTCAGTATAAGCACTTCTAATAAACATTAATTTTTTTCCACTTGTATTTTAATTATTTAAAAATAGTGTTTCATATAATGAATTTCATTTGTTTAAATGCATTGCCATGTAAGTTGAACATGTGTACAGACACTAGGGTGAAATTGATGTTGGTATAGGATGTTCAGAGGAATGAGATCTGTTATCACTTTCAGATCAATAGACGTTAAAAAGTTTTGCTTACAATATGTATTTAGCTGTACTAGCAAGAGAAATCCTTAAAAGATTCCATGAAAATGTTTTACATAGTCATATCGGCCCTACCATGTCCAACTATCAAAGTACAAAATTCGTGTTTTAGATTCGTAACCGTGGTCCTCCAATTTGTACGCTGCAAAATGCTGAATTTCTCATAGAAGATTGAATTAAATAGACATGGTATGGACAATATATTAACATCACGTAACTAATTTTTTATTATTTTTCAGGAAACGCAGAAAATGTTATAGTGTAAATCGTTACGAAAACATTCCTATCCTCAAAATCAAGAATAGGATTGTTTTGAAAAGGTGCGATGAATTCCGACTGATTTTGACAATTAGTTGCGAAACTCAAACTACATACTTATCAAAAGTGCACTAGAAAATAAAATATAATCAATATAATAGAACTGTGAAAAAAATTGAGAAAACTATTAAAAACAAATTTAGAAATTATTGACAAAACGACTACATATAGCAAACGCATTCACATCTTTTATCGTTTTTGTGTCTAAATCTTTTTTTATAACATACCTGATTATATACTAATTAATTTTCCGTTATTTTATTTCGTGGTTGGTAACGCTTTCAGTCTAACTAAGGGGTTGAGTGCAAAAAAGGTGACAGGTAATAATCTCAATGAAAATAATATCAATAGCCTTTTTTTCCACCATATAGGGAAATGAGAGTTGTGTCGTTCCGGAACGACCTAGTTCCATGGAACGACTCCCTAAATGGAACGGTACGGACCGATCCAAACGATCCTTTTTTATCGTTCCTCGTTCCGCAATTGCAAACCGTCTTGAGGAGTAATTGATTTGCTTTGATAAACGTTCAATACAATAATTTGCTTCGTTCAGTTATTTGTGTACACTTTTTTGTATAGATAAAGATTTGTTTATTTTCAAAAATTTATTGCTTGTAGTGGGCTATTTGTTTTTTTTTACAAATATTTTACGAATGCAAAGAATTATTTTATTGTTATGTCAGAAAATGAAAATAATCCATGAAAAATGTTTGTGGCCGTTTTTAGGAGCGACAGAGATATTCTCTCGTTCCTCGTTCATTCACTGTTCGAACAAAAAAACCGGACCGATGAACGAAAGGAACGACCTAGTTCCTTTAGTCTTTCGTATCGGTCGGAACGATTCCACAAAAGGAACGATTTTGCCCAACTCTAAAGGAAGTAAAGTCAACTGACTTTATTGCATTTTCGAAAACGAATTAAAATCAACTGAGTTTATTGCACTTTCAAACTTTTATTTTGCAGAGCATCGCGATACTTCCCAATGAATAATAATCTGAATGTACTAAGTCAATTAAAAGCCATATTTTTTTATTATATTTAAAAGTTTTAAGAAATTTTATTTTTATTACTAAAGATTCTCAACGTAGCCGGCCTTTGGCAGGGATTAAAGATTTTTCCTTTCAATATATCGAAAAGCGGCTGCGCTGAGTAAAGATTTTTGCATAGCCGACCTTCGGAGTGGCTTAAGGGCTTTTTCTTCTCAGTATATAGAAAAACGGCTTCGCTGAGGTAAGATTTTCTTCCTATCCAGGCTTCACTAGTAGGAGATATTTATTCGATAAACGTAGAGAAGGAAACACATGAGAAACCTGCCCAAAGAGAAAATCTTAAATCTGACTTTGTAATACATACAGGTTTTTGAGATTATCATACAGTTTTTTGAGATTGATAATTATCCATATTAATGTGTTGTTTCCACAATGCAAACAAGCACTGCTTGTCTAAAATTTATATGAAAAGCACTAATTTTTTTAGTGATTTCCATACACATTTTAGACAAGCAGTGCTTGTTTGCATTGTGGAAATAGCACATAAGTGTTGATTCCTGCATCTAACTCATTTGTTTTGTTTGACACTTGTACCCTTTGCTACTCAGCCTTTCAATTGTAATGTAATTTCTTCAACTAAAAAGTTGAGAAATCACATATGTGTTGTCAACGTGTGACCTACGATATCTTAATGAAATTGACAGTCATAATAAGCTGACGTTATGCTGCGTGCCTGGCAATGCTGGAAGGAGTGAGCTGACTATGGAAACAACAGAGGAAGCCCTTGGCTCCATGAAATTCAAGAAGAGATGCCGGAACCCCCGCAATTACCCGACTGTAATTGCTCACAGAATGAAGTTTCTTGAAGGAATACTGATGACTTCAAGTGAAGTATATAAGTCTCACCGAGCGGAATAATTGTTTTAGCGTGCCCTTAATCTGCTTCAGTACACATCTGGGCCGCACAAAAAACCAAAAAATATATAAAACAAACCCGTTTTTTTGTTTTCTAGAATCGCAAAACTGTAATGGTTTCGTGAAACTTTGTATCAGAAAAAAGGAAAGTATTTAATTTATTTTATTTCACTGTATATTTATTATTACTTTTAAAAAATGTTTCCTTATCCTATAGAGAAAGTGATATAAATATAACAATTTGAAAACTATTAAAAGTTGTTAGTTTTACTATACAGTGGAAAAAATACTGACAATTTGCTTTTAATTAGAAGTGCAAAATGCGGAATAGGCATATTACATATTATGTAAATATTAGGTTCATATATAGATAGATCAAAATAATACTATTATTTAGATGCAATAAATTACGTAGAGGACTTAAACATGTTATTTTTATTGAATGATAGTGCTTATCAGGGATGCCAGCTTAGCCCTTTAGATTTAGCCCGTTTTTAGTTACTAGAGAGGCGAAAAAATGTTTAGTCCTAATTAGGCTCTTTATTTTTTGATCAATATGGGTATATTTTTATTTTTGAGAACTATTTCCTCCTCTATTCTAGCAATAGCCACTTGTGAATAAACGTTGTAACATTGCTTTTACTCATTTCCTATTGTTAGTTTCCTTTACCAGTAATAAAAAGGAGCAGAGTCTAGAATAGTCTTCTATTTCTTAAAAAAATTGGTTGGGATCTTAAGTTGATCCAAAAATTTAAACGTGTTTTGATTTTCAAAAGAAACACTTTATAAGTTAGCCCTTTTTGAGCTTTTTCGGAACATTTTCCTGGATATTGCTTAAAACGTATCTTTTTTCAATTTAGCATTTTTAACCCCTTTTTCAAAAAATTTTTCGCGTTTTTGGTTCAAAAAGTTGGCATCACTGGTGCTTGTTATAAAATAATATTTTTTGGGGACAAAACTGGAAATTTTTACTTTTGGAATGGGATTTTTGGAGACAACATTCTTAAAACTGGGGACATGAGGCAAAACTTCTGGCAGCACTGGATTTAGCTAACATCCCTGCAAAAAATGTGACTACTCTATGCACGCATGTATAGAGTACTCCACAAGAGACCAGGAGTAGTTACAAAGTGGTCCAATGTATGCAATAAATATGGTCCATTTAACATTGCGATGTCCTAGGACTGGACTATGTGGTCCAGCTTTGCATTACATCGGGCTACCCGAAAAACTAACCCTATGTAACTACTCCTTGGAGCACCTACATGAGGCTAGTTTTGAAACTAGTCCATGTCACTACTTGATGGAGCAATAAAGTGTTCGTGTTTTAACGATTGGTTATGTTATTTGCAATCGTTAAAACGCGAACACTTGTCGCTTAACTACAAACTCTTGTTTGTAAATGACATGGTGCATGACTGCATTACATAGGACCATGTTGTAACTACTCCATTTCGACTAAAATGAACTACGTGGTCCAATAATTTTTGCAGGGATTGAACCTGTGCCCATGTTCTGTAACTTGGGAGAAGATATCGCATCGATAAAATTTAATAATTATAGTAGTCATAATTATAGTAGTCACTGGATACATTAAAATAAACAAAGAAAATTATCTACAGGATGATAACAATTTACTCGCATTGAAAAGATCTTACATTAGTTACAGAGCACGGGTACTGTATCTCTCAACTATTCTAGATGGCTCACAACAGAATTCTAAGATTACATGTTACTAAACCGGAAGAAAAGTTAGTGATATTTGTGATGAGTGGAGTTTTAATTTTATTTATTCCTGCCTACTAGTGGTCTGAAACTATCGATAGTCTACATTATCGATAGCATGCGATAGTTTTTGAAAAACCATCGATAAATATCGATAGTTTACGATAGTCTTAAAACCACAAAAATAAAGCAAAAGGACTGGTTTTAGACTTCAGTAGCTTATCGAAAAAAGCACATAACAATTAAAATTTCAAAATGCTTACACCAATTTACAAGTTTCGGTAAATTTTGTCGTTCCTTAGAACTGAAAGTGGAACAAATCCACTTTAGTGACACAGCTCCAAATAAAAAAAAAATTACATAGGAGGATAGCAAATGCAAAAATAAGAAGAAAATGTAAAAAATCATTTTTCGTGTTAAGCACTTTAAGCATATACGTGATGTGAGAGACCCTCCAATTATTATTAAAATGAACTCTCCATACGAGAAAAATTTATTCCTCAAAAACGCTGCCGATTATCGTCGTCAACACAAATCACCATTACGTCTGCGGAATGCAGGCTTTGACAGTAACATGCCTTTCTTTATCAACGAAAACTTAACTCCGCACAACTATGGGATATTTAAATCAGTGCTAAATTTGAAAAAGAGGAAATATATATATATATATATATATATATATATATATATATATATATATATATATATATATATATATATATATATATATATATATATATATATATATATATATATATATATATATATATATATATATATATATATATATATATATATATATATATATATATATATATATATATATATATATATATATATATATATATATATATATATATATTGAAAAAACTGGGTAAAGTAAAGGATGTTGAAAGGATAAATATATATATATATATATATATATATATATATATATATATATATATATATATATATATATATATATATATAGATATATATATATATATATATATATATATATATATATATATATATATATATATATATATATATATATATATATATATATATATATATATATATATATATATATATATATATATATATATATATATATATATATATATATATATATATATATATATATATATATATATATATATATATATATATATATATATATATATATATATATAACAAAATAAACAGCAACATCGAAAAAATACATAGCAAATAATATTTCAAAAGCTTACACTAATTTAGCTTTTAAAAATCGCCTAACCGAATCTGCAGATTGTATATTTTTATTTCATAAATTTTTACTATTTAACTAGATTAAAGCTGTTTCGTCTGCTTAAAACTGAGTTCAACCCAAAACTCATTTCCTTTGGACATTGTTGAACAGGCAGATAGGTTAAGATATAAGAAACACACCGCTGCAAAAAGAAAATTGTGTGCAGAAATATCAATACCTTTTTTCATGAAAAAGGTATTGATATAAGGACCAGCAATAGCTCAAAATTTTTCAATTCAATGTGTTTTTTAATAACAACAATTAATATTTTACATCATAAGTAATATATTAATGTTGGGTAATATTGCGATAATAAATTTAAAAACTAAGGTAAAAATTAACTTTTATTTTTTATCAAAAAATATTATTCAAATTTTATTTTTCATTTTCAACCAAAAAAAATATGTCATATTTTAACTTTTACAGCAAAAATATCAGTAAAAACTTAACAGTTATATATTAACTTTCTTAAAAAAAGGAAAAACGTATTTTCAGATTTGTATTCATTACAAAATGCTATCCTCAAATATCGTATAGACAAATTCTTTTCGGTCCCTGGCTTGAATCTACTCTGGCAAAATCAAAAAAATTATTATATTTAGTGTTCAATGTTATGGATACACATAATTAAACACCATTTAAAAAGCGAGCTACATCTAAAATCCTTGGAAGTCAATCTGTTGAAAGCAACTCGTCCTCTTGATAGGCTAAAACTCTGCTTGCAATGTCGGTAAGCAAATTTTGAAGTGAAATTTCACAACAGCCAGCTCTCAGATGATTTAATGCAGGTCGGCATTTCAATTTACATTCATATATTTTTTTGTATCATAGGTAAATATTTTTATATTGTCCCAGCAAAAACTTTTGTGGTACTTACTTATATTATTACTATGCTTCAAATTAGAGCTACTACTTAGTTCTTAATAAAATTATTACGTATTTTTTTCATTATCTGAAAGTAGTTCCAATTTGGTGATATGTATTAATAAAATAAGTAGACAACCACTTTTTAAATCAACATGTGTTTGTATATGAACACAAATTTTTGTCGCTTAAACTTATAAGTCAACAATAACTGAGTGGGTGAAGTTCTTGTCTTCAACTCTGAACGAGCACACGTATCCCAGATGGGTAAAAAAAAAAATAGAAAATAAAAAAATCTAATAAATATAACATAATGTGTGTAAAATTTTTTTTAAATGAAATTTAATTATTTTTGGCTTGAGTTCGGTTTAATTTTTCAATTAAACTATATTTTTATTTAGAGATAAATGTGAAGCATGTAAACAAAGAAAATTTTGACTGCGCGGAGGGTTGAACTGACGTTTCGATAGCTCCCGCTAATCTCATCAGAGCTCTTTACCGCTTACACCACTTGACCAAAGTCGGTGGTTCGAAGTCAAGAGTTGAATATCATCTACTCTTAATCAATTCATACTGTCAGTCTTAGAGCTGTATTTCATTTAATAGTATTGATATTCACTTTTGTCTTGTGTTAAGCTTCTTTTTATTATTTCTCTATTCTAGTATAGTTTTTTAAAACTCTTCATCTCCATAATTTATCCAATATAAAAATTTTTGACACTAGAAAACAATGCTCAAATATTTACAAAGAAATTAACGGAGGTCAGTGTGTGATGCAAATAGTATTGCAAAAGTGCAAACGCAAATTACTGTAGCTTTTTTATAAAATCTTTTGCATTTTGCTGTAGTATTTTTTAAAAATGCTACGGTATTTTGCATTTGCATCAAACACTAAACTACGCTATTCTAAGTTGTTCAAATATATTGGTACCTCATATCTCAAAAAAAGTGAAGCTTAGCGAAATATATTTAAAGTTTTTCAAATGTTAGCATAGATATGGCTGTTATTCGCTTTTAAGCGGTTAATATAAAATAATATAAAATAAAATATAAAGAAGGTATTAATGAACACTTTTACCAAAGTAACTTGAAAATGTCTAGATATGATTATGTTACATTAAAAGAGCGATACGCATTTTTAAATATTATTGAAAGGCATAAAATCTTGTGAACATATTAAAGTAGGGCTGTCATATGTCCTGGTTTTCTAGGATTGTCCTGGTTTTAGACAAATTGTCCTGGTGTCCTGACTCATTTTTGAATTGTCCTGGTTTTTTGATACAGGTCAATGCAGACAAAAATTTAATTTCTGCTGATTTGTGTTATGAACAGAGGATAAGCTTTCTGTTATAGCGCTGTTTACATGAATCAATTTTACCATCATTTCGTCCCCTTATTATTGGTTTGACCTATAAACATAGAAAAAAGCATTAGAAAGCAGCAAACCAATAATAATCTGACGATTTGTTGCCTGAAGCCAGGGCTGCCAAATGATTTTGATAAAAAATTTGAACTTATCGTCGAAAAAATCGGTAGTTTCTACGCATTTTTTGTGGTTTTATTAATAAGAAAACAAAAAATAGCAATCGCCAGTAATTTCATGTGGTTTATAAACATAAATGCATGACAAAAAAAAAATTATTTTACAAGCTTAAATATATACCATGGAATAAAATAAAATGGATTAAATGATTTTCAGAATGAATACATTTCCGAATTTATAATGTTTGCTAAATCGCTTTTAATATGAGTACCAAAAGAATTAGTTTTATGAGTTTCAAATAATCTGTAGAATAAATAATTCCTTCTAAAGTTTAATTTTCTAAGGAACATCGAAATTCAGTTTAGTTACCCGCGTACTGAAGAGTGTGCTAGGCTATTAACTGGGAGGTCGCAGGTTTGATTCCTACCAAGCTCAAAAAGTCTTAATCAGTATGTGCGTTTGTTAAATTGACGGAGCCAAATATTTGTCCGATACTTGCAGACAAATGTGGGAGAACCATAATTTTTTTAAAAAATTCTGCTAAAACTGGAAAAGCCTTTAAGGAATCGCCTTGCTTTATTTTAGAAATTGTTTGCCAAAAATTACATAAATTAATTTCTTTCTTTTTAAATATTTGATCAAATGCAAGAACTTTCAATCTATAAAATTCTGAAATTTCTAATAATATCAAAAATAGTGGTGATTTTTTTCTTCATTACGATATTTGGATTTATTAAACTTAGTGATTTACAGTTACCATCAATATCAAAGTTTTCGTATGAAAGTGAGCATTTCTATATAAAAAAAAGCATGGGGCTTACGTCTTTTAACTACTCGGTGAAATAAACACAGGTCGCCTCGCCAGCCCATGTATTTATTTTCACGCCTCGTAATTTTAAATGAATTTATTATATTATTATTATTATTATTATTATTATTATTATTATTATTATTACATTATTATTTTTGTTTATTGTTTTTTATGTATGAATTATCTGTTAGGTTTTGTATCTATTGTTTAATTGTTGGACTTCAATTTGAAAAATATGGTTGATACATGTATCATAATAAAATTTTTTTGCGGTTCATTTTTATATGATTAGTTCTTATAATATACATATAAGCTTTTGTTAAACATATTTTAAATGTCCTGGTCGACGGGTTCAGGCTTCTGGCAGCCCTATATTAAAGGCTTGTTGCAATAACTCGGCATGCCACATAAAACCAAAAATTGGTTTTATGTGCTCATAATCTAGCTATGAATCATAGCTTTGCATACTAGCTATGAATCATAGCTTTGCATACTTTGATAAATTTGATAAAAAGTAGAAAATTTCAAAAGAAAAAAATAATTTTTTACTAACAATATTTGGGAAAGTTGTAGTTACGGTAGGGCTGAACAACTGTTGTCAATATAAAACTACAATCTGAACGTGTCTAGGCACCATAATAGCTAATACTGGGTATATTCAAGTGCACACTTCTCTGTTGTGTTTCATTAACATTTTGTGCCAAAAAAAGTAATTTTTCCTGCACTTTTTTTGAAAAAATATAGGAAACAATTATTTTATTCTTTTTTCAGCATAACTTACAGGGACTAAAAAATTTTCACTAACAATAGTTGGCAAAACAACAACAAAAAATGAGAGATAATAAGCTGAAAATTCGTACACACCTTCAGTTTGGTGTTCTAAACGTTGTCTCAAAAGTCTCATAAAATCTCGTGTCTGCGCCTTAAGTTATTCAAGGCCAAAGGTCACAAAAATCAATTTTTCGCAATTATCTCAGTTTCTATAGCTCCAATGATGTTAACAGTTATTATAAAAATTGTAGAGCACAAAATTTGCGACACATTTTGTATTAAACATTTTTTTATACGCCCAACCGTTTCCGATATAGAGAGCAGAGCCCGCAGCGTTCAGCCATACTCACTGTAATGCAATGTCAACCGTGAATCTTCGAGTAAGTAAATATTAATTGCTGTAACAATGTTAGTAAATTTTTAAGGGGTACTCTTGATATTTATAACTTCTCAATAAAACTAATTAGTTATCGAGTGCACTTATTAGTAGTTACAGCTTAAATCCTTATATAATTTTTTCCGACCAGTGTGCAAATATTTTGCTAGGAATGATTCAAACAGATGAAGCCATGCTGATGTAGGCCAAACAAATTGCATATAAAGCTACTTTTATTGCATGACAACCAAACTTATACATCGCTAATATACTTTCTTTTGTTTTGCATGATGTAACATAATAGTAAATGGATACAACATTTAAATTTGACACCACTCCCATAGGCAGCCATCAGTTGCCAAACATCCACCCTGTCCAGTATAAATATTGCAATATTCACTTAGATCAATAAAGGTGCAGGTGTTATTAGGGCAAATATATCTGTAACAATGAGAAGAACAATTTTCAGAACGAAAATTAGCACATCCAGAACAATCAACAGCAACTAAAATATGAGAAAAATCAGTTAGAATGTTTATTAATCAGTTGAAAAAAATGATTTACTGGAACTATTATAGCAGTTATCGGATACGCAGGCATTCAGCTGGGGATTGGGTGGCATTATTAGGATAGGTGGCTCGTATTTTATTTCCGGTGGCTTAAGATAGACAATTGGTGATTTGCAAATACGGCTATCACATCGTTGATATTTGCGGTTAAAGCACAGCCACTTGTTTCCATATAATTTGCAAATACGAGGAGTAAATACTTTGCAACAAACTCCATTGTTTTGAATAGTTTTAAAGCCATTAGAAGTGGTCGATGATGTTGAATATTTCGTCCCTTGCGTGGGTCTTAATAGTGGAAATGATTGAGAAGTATTAAAAGGATTCCGCGTTGCTGATGTGTGATATACAACCTCATTTAGACCACTAAGAGAAAGTGGGTTCTTGTTGACTTCACTTATGAGCACATTATCGATTTCGATAATTGTTATAACATATCCAGGTTTTTGGCATTTTCTTCCACGCCATACTAATCCTTGTGGGCAGACCGCCTGAAGACACGTTCCACTGTAGAATTCTCCTAAGGAGCATATAATTTTTCTGCATTTATTTTTTATTAGAATTGAACCTTCCGGACAATCTAGTTTTATTATGTTTCTAGTCGAGTGCACAGTAAAAGCATTTGTAGTGGCTACAGCTGTTGATATTGATTGAGTTTCAAACGGATATGGTTTATTTATTTTTGGATAGCATAATTCATTTGACTGAAGAAAATATCCATTTGGGCATCTTTCATTTGACTAACAACATACATATGTACATAGTTTTAAGTTTTCCTCGCATTTCATGTATCTCTATTTATGAATAAATATATATACTCACTTGGTCAATATCTTGTACTTGTGCTAGCTTAGAGTCCACCGCGAAAATAAAAAATAATGACCACAATATTCTAACAAAGCGTGAGATTTGCATAGCCAAAGTGTGTACTAAGAAATCTTTATACAGACTGAGTAAAGTAGTGTTTGAATTGTAGGCATAGTCAATACGACACTTGTGTGATAAGCTTAATGACCCAAAATAAAAAGTTCAAGTTTTTATTTAATATTTTCAATGATTATGAATTTTAATATTATGCATTGCTATGTTAGTTGTAATTCCGAAATCGGAGAAGATGTATCCGTATTAACTTCTATCAAAAATGAATATCAGATTTTATTTTTTTATCGGATTTCTTGTAACCGTAAGTTAACTCAACTATTCTAAATTCTATGACGAAACTGTTGTTTTTTCAGCAACTGGCAATAGTAGCTTGTAGAAATAATTCAGGATGTCCCAATTCACCAGTCACTACATATCCAACTCAAAAGCCAATATCAGATTGCCCCAACATGGCGGTTCCTCTTAGTCAAAAACCTTCCTTTGAAAATCAGCAAGTTATTCTCTGTCCTGCAATGCCGGCAAATTTGGCTTGTAACTTTCAGTGTCAATGCTGTTTTTCACAGTGTTGTCAAGAGTGTGATTTAAATGCTACTTCACAGTGTTGTCAAGGTTATGGTTTAAATAACTTAAGTTGCGTGTTAGGACTAACATGCTCGAAACCAAATATTCCCCCCACGCCTGCACCACTTATAAAATGTCCTCCAGGAACGCACCTACTCGGAAAGCGATGTCATTTACTTTATTGCCCTCGTGGCTCCAAAATGATGAATGATCGATGTATTGCTATTGAATGTCCAGAAGGATCTATTTGGACTGGAAATAGATGCTCGGTGCCCAAACCTATTATACAGAACGTTACATTTTACACTAATATTGTATCTAAATTTAATCAAACAAAACCGGACATCATACTAAATAATGCAAATAATATCCTTGTTAATACATCAGTGGTTTTAAGCGATAATATAAAATATATTCGTGACTGCAACTATGATTACGGTGACTGTGATGAAGCTGCTTCTAGTTCAGTAGCAACTTCAACAGCAAGTTCAAAATGTTGTGAAGTAATGACGCCTCGAATTTGTGAGGAACGGAATAATCGTTGGCGATGTTATAGTCGTCGCTCCCGTAGATGTGGAGAGTTTTGTGTTGCACCCATTATTTATTTAAGACCATCTCGCATACATGCCACACCAAAATACCTTGTAATGCCTCCGATCCAAAATCATTGTGCACTGTATGGAAATTGCGGCCATTTACTAGGTAAGTTTAATTTCACTAAAGTTTTTAAGACATAATAACTTTTTAAATATTTTGAATCTAAGGAGGATATGATTGTTCTGGCTGTGCATTTGACAACATGGAGCGATGCTCACATTACTGCTACCGTTATACATGTCCATCCCGTAAATGCAATTTTTATGATCAGGAAAAATATTGTGATCATAGAGTTGGTTTATTTGGATGTCAGCAAGAAGATGGTTGCTTGGACAATTGGTGTCTGTAGCTTTTTGTTATGATGATTCATTGTCAATTAACTGATCAAATAATTTAAATACACAGAGAAAACAGGTTCACTGTCATAACCGAATTTGTATCCAATCCAATTTTGTCGGTTAAATGCCCCAGTAGTAAATGAAACGAAGTACCTACCCTGCGGGAAATGTACCAATGATCTTGAACGTACTTGTCCTATGACTGGTGAAAATGGAAATGCTACGAAATGTTCCTGAGTGGTGACCGGTGAAAAGAATCATATCACAACATATCACAAAACTAGAACAAAAATGTTTTGAAAAACCCTCATTGCACAAGCAGATTTTTTCAAATTATAAATTTTTGTTTAAAGTACAGTAATTCAACTAGAATTAAGGAACCAATCACATGACAAGTAGCCTTAGTTTGCGTCTAGAGCCCATCACTGAGTATCTTAATTATGTCAATTGACCCCCTCCAATGATCCCTTTCATATAAAGTTCCGGAACTCGAACCGGTTGCTAATCTTTGAGAACCAGTCACGTGGCCTGTCGTTTGACTGGTTCTTTCCCTCTAGGGTAGATAATAATACAGACCAACAAAATGAAATTTTTTCTGTAAGGTCTAAGGTTTCATAGTCAATTTGTATACACTTGGTACTGAGTATTAATGCCTATAAATTACTTTTTTCGAATTGGCTCTGTATCTCGACATTTTTTGTTATATAGAAAAAAGAGGATGCTTCACCACACAATTTGCATTTACTCGAGAACTAGTTCTTCGATTAAATTAAAAAAACACAGTAGGATCGGAAGCAAAATATCCTTTAAATTAATGCCTTGTGAATATTTTAGCAGTCTTATAGTTTCGGAGACATTCAGAAAGTTTTATAAGAAAATAAAATAAATTTTTTAAAAAAATATTAAAATTTTTTTTAAGACTCATTAAAATTTTAAACTGAAAAAAATTTAAATTTTATTCTTAATTATAAAAGAAACTATGTAAATATTATCCGTAAATAAATAAATGAATGATTGATTATTACAATCTGAATTTATTCACAATTTAGTAGTAGCACATATTTTATAGATTTATTTTTAATTTCTATTTATTTTAAACTAACTTACAAAAATTAAAAAAAAGCTGTTGGGAAATGCATTTTGTACGGGATTTCCTATTATATTCTACTTAGGCGCTAACATTGAATTGTGAATAAATTCAAAACTTATGAAATGATTTTAATAAATTGTAGCTCATTTTATTTGTAACACATGAAGTTATCACAATTAAGAAAAAAATTTTAAATTTTCTTCAGTTTAAAATTTTAACGATTCTTTTAAAAAATGTTTTTTTTTAAATTTTTTTTTTGAAAAAATGTATTTTTTTGATAACACTTTTTGAATATCTCCGAAACTATAAGACTGTTAAAAACTTAATACGGAAGTAATTAAATTTTTTTAATTTAATCAAAGAACTAGTTCTTGAGTAAATGCAAATTATGTGATGTAGCATCCTGTTTTTCTATATAACGGACAATCTCGAGATACAGAATCAATAAAAAAAGTAATTTATTGGTATTGGAGCTCAGTATCTGAGGTGACCATACGACCTCTTTTTTAGAGGACAATCATCTATTTTAACTCGCTGTCATCTATAAAATTTGTGGCCTCTTTCTGTCATGTTTTTTTATTATCAGTCATCTTTAATATTAAAAGAATGATCAATGTTTGTTTTTATTTTACTTTTTTACGAAAGTTAATATATCGATTGATTGTGTGGAGGCAAAATAATAGGGATGTAACGATACGCCGTTTTTCCGATCCGATACCGATACCGATATTTAAAAATAAATATCGCCGATACCGATTCCGATACCGATACGAATATTGAAATTGAGTTCAATATTCGATCAACATATGTAGATCAACAAAACTCCAGTGCAATTTTTTTATTATACAAAATTACATTGTAAGAGAGAATAGTTAAAATTGGTTTTAACCCAGTATAAAAAATTAAAAGTAATTTTTAAGGAGCTACATTTTCTTTGCTTCAAAAAAATCTATATTAAAAATATGCAGATAATTAGTAGAAAAGCAAGAAAAAATTTTTAGTTCCTTTAAAAAATACTCGCCATGCTTTTTAAAAAATCGATTTTTTAAAGGACATTTATGAACTAATATTCTTCTCAATATCTTAATAGCTTAATTATTAAAAGTCTTCTAAGTTTATATTTATTCACCTAAATTTACATGAAAATAAAGTTTAGAGTTTAAATTCGCATAAAAAAAATTGTGAAAATAGGTAATTTTTATCATTTTTCCTTGAGGAAAAATCAATATAGAACACCGAAAAAGAAATTTGTCCTAGCATCGCTTCCAATTCGGTGATTGGTAATCGAAAAACAGAACTTCTTGCAATGGCAAGGATATGTAAAACTAATTAGAAATTATCCAAATTCATGGTAAAATTAACAAAAAATAAATAATTTATTTTACAAAATAACAGCATAAAATATTATTAGTTTTTAAAATTGATATTAATAAGATTTAAAAAATAACGAAGTAAATTTAATTCATGGTAAAATTGAACAAAAATAAACTATTTGTTAAAAAAAAACTCTGAAAAAAATTTAAAAGTATCGTCGTATCGACAGTAAAATATCGCCGATACCGATGTATCGGAAAATCTGAAGTATCGCCGATATATCGGTATCGGTGTTCGTTACACCCCTACAAAATAACAATAAAAATACTATGAAGGAAAAGATGCTATTTTAAAGGAAGTTCACGAATCTGAAAAATACAAGTAAAACTATAAGCTAATTATATACTGTAATAAGAAATTTTGAATGATGAGTTCTTAAGTTTTGATATTTGTTTTAACTACTTTTACATATTTATAAGTTAAAGTAAACTTTTCTATTTGTTATTTTTTTTACATACATACATGTATGTATCATAACGGGTACGAATAGAAGGGAATCACAATGGATCCAATTGGTTATCCGAGTGGATGTGCGGTATAGCACTACCCTTCCTAACCTAACCTACATGTATGTATGTGAGGGTAATTTTTTCTGTAAAATATGTAAAAAATGTAGACATTGAATTCAAATAATTTTTTTACTATTTTTGTTGATGTCATCTTTTTCTTTCTTCGAAATCTGGTCACCTTACAGTATTATAAGTACGCAAATCGACTAAGAAATCACGGGCCTTAGAAATTGTGTTGACCTGTGTCATCAATGCTGTCAGGATGACGTTCTAAGCGAGCAATCTGAGTACTTAGATTGTAATGTAGTTGTAATCTAAAATGTCAGAATTTATTCCTTATACATATGTCCAAAGTAAAACATTGTGGCATACTTTTGGGATATATTTAAACAACAAGCTCACTTACACTTCCACTTATTATGTAATCGCATAGTAGCGAGACATACTGACATCATAGCTTACTTTTTTAACGAGAGCGCATCGATTAAACAGCTTAAGACAAGCTTATGTTAAATCCAAGTTGAAAAATAAGCCAAAGCGTCATCCTTAGCTGCTGCCAAATATTGCTTACATCAGCGATTACGTAATGAGTATTTTTACCACTGGGGCACTACCCCGTGGTAAAAATACCCTGGATCTTAGTATTAGTATATTTTGTAACCGAATGAACTGCTCGATTTTCTACGAAAATTGGAATTGTTTTGTTTTCTTTGTTTTTTAAGTTATCGATTGTTTGTTTGTGTTATGTATCTTTCCTATAGTATGTTTTACTAAACACTAAAATAAAGACGTAATAAAATTATAATATTGAAATTTTAGCGTTATTATTATATTGTTTGAAAAAGTGTGCTCTTTTTTGGCGTTTGTGCTCTTTTTCTAGCTGACTGTGCCCAGTGTTGCCAAATATGAAGATTTATCTGAATTTATCAGTTTTTCTAAGCATTGATCAGTTTGGCAGTCTTTTGCTTAAAAAATAAGTTTTTCTGCAGATTTTGCAGTTTTTACATTTTTATTTCTTTCTCTCAATTTTGTTATATTAATTCCAATTCTAAAACCATAATTTCACCCCATTTGGTTGATATTAAAGTGCCAAGGTTTACTCACACTTTTTTAATACGACTATGTAAAGCAAGAGGGAATTCACACACATTTAGGTCTACGAAAGTTGTGTTTTGCTATATGGAGTTTACTATTATAGGAAATGTATGTATGTACCTAACATTTTTTCAGAATTCTCTTGGCGAAATTTTACTAATTTACACAAACAAAAGTCAATACTTTGTTAGCCCAAAAAAGAAATTGTATACTTCTAATAAAACAAAAACCTAAATACAGAAGCAAAAATTTTAATTACTTTATTGCATTTTGCTCCTGACGTATTTAAGCCGATTCGGAAAAAATAATCGATTTCACTGTGTAATTTGCGGAAATTTTGTGATAAATGTCCCACAGTGCAACTCATGGACTTCGTTTTCATTTAATTCAGAAAGCTATTAATATGGAGGCCGCTAAGGCTTAAATCGAGGCTTCCGATATGGTAAAACGTATCCGGTCTCTAGCATTTGAAACTATATGTTGCATCAGCAGTATGACCCGAGCCCATTTTTATAGTTAGATTATTCAGATTTTTTTCAAAATTATTATATCTGTTAACTTCACGTTCGCACTAAAAAATACCTAGTTATGGAACTACCTCATTTTATCTTATTGTAGGCTACCCCCAAAATATCGCTTTTACATTTAGAGAATTTCAAAACTTGTCCTGCTTTCTCCTCCGATATTGAAAACAGTTAAATAATATCGATTTACCGGTTAGTATTACATTATTCGAAACATAATTCTTTTAATTTGTTGTACGTATTATGTTTTAATAAGAAAATATTTGAAATAATTATATACTTAAAATTTTTTATGTGCATTTTTTTCACGTGAAAATCAGTTTTTTATTCTAAATTTGCAGTTTTTTTGAAAAAACTATGGCAACGCTGACTGTGCCTTTTCTGGCTCTCCAAAATCTGGCTTCCCTAAACTCAGCTAGTAATCAACAGCGTTGTTAACTCAGTGCTTTTCGCACCGTTTTTAGTGCTTTTTCAACTTTTCGACGCTAAACATTTTGAAGTTAGTGCTCGGTGCTTTTTCAATCTACTTTTTGGTGCTTTTTTCTGTGACGGTGGCACTAAAGCCAAAATTCATAAATAAATTTCTAAATCTAACAATTTGTTTCAAATATAAAATTCTTTGCTAATGCAACTATTTCCTGAACATGCTTTTTGCAGTCTTGCAGAAGAACTAAAGAAGTACATTCATGCAACTAGCTGTGCTTTATCATTTGTCATTTAAAAGCGTCAATACCCATATAGAACGTTTTTTACTTTAGATTAATTTCAAACATTTTCGACACAAAAACAAGAGTTTATATTTTTAACTTCTCTGATTTCAACGAAATTTGACATATGTAGTATATTGTACTTTTACGTGCGCATCACATGGTGTAAGAATTAGTCCGATACTTCTTATGGTTTCTATTTTACAGCCATCTAAACTTTGGAATTTCAGTAATTTTTAAGAAAAGTTCGTGATAATGAAGATTGATTAACTTTAGAGCGGGTCATGAGATATTAATATATTTGGTGTTATTCGAAATGTTTCAGTCTGCTCTTAATAAGTATTGATTAAAGAGGACATAGCTTCCTGCTACAAGGGCCTCTAAAATCTCTTAAATATCCGGTAAAAGGCATTTTATTTTCTTTATTTCTTTACAGAATGAATTTAAATGACATGTTTGTAACATACAAAGTACTCAGGTTGGGATGAAAACAGATTCAAAAGTTACAGTTGTTTCTTTATGGTAACTCGAAAATTTCAATGAAAAACATCTAAGCAACAACTATAAAAACAACCATTTGAATACATTGGGACTTTTTTTGTAAAACGTTATATTAAAAGTAACATAAGTTTGAAGCTCGTCATCAGATTTTAGTAATTCAAAAATTTTAGAAAAAATACAGCTGTGAGTGCTTATATTGTTATTGCTTACATATTTGACGTAGAAACTATCGGGTTATCATAAAGAAACAACTATAACTTTTGAATCTGTTTTCATTCCAACTTGAAAACGTTGCACAACAAACCCTGTCAGTTAATGGCATTTCGTAAAATAATTGACACAGCAGGAAGCTGTGTAAAGAGAAGACTGAAACCTTTCGAACGACACCAATATTATTCATATCTGATGACGCACTCAAAAATGTTATTCAATCGTAAATATAGCGAACTTTTCTCAAAAATGGCCAATATGCTCATGTTTAGACGGCTATCAAATGGAAATCATAATTATTGCGCTATGTTATGCGCTCGTAAGAATAGACAGGGCAAAAATCCAGACCTTTTCGAAATTAATCTGCATATCGTCATTGCTCTGACGTAATCAGTTACGTGACAATTTTCGAAATTTTTTTATTGCACCATTCTTAATAATTTTTGGTCATACATCTACCCACCAAAGCGTTTAAGGATATCTTGATGGGTTTAGAAGTTAACAAAAGTAGATATGTCAAAGCCATATATAGAATGTTCCTAAAAAAGAGTTATATGCATAAACTCAAAAGAGAAAAACATTCTTTATGATGAAATTTAAAATTATTTATTAGACTGAATTTACAATATGAAATTTGTTCATGAAAGTTTTTTCAATTCGGTTGTAAAGTTGCTACGTTTACTTGAAAATTTCAACGTTTAAGCAGACGGTGAAAATTTTCAAGCAATCGTCTTGAAATTTCTTTGATAGTTCTCTTTTGAAATAAAGTTTGTGCGTTCGTTATAAAAATAAATGCATGTATATCTTTAATTAAATATTGAAAAATATTTACAGCTAATAAAATGTATGTAAAACACTATTTAACAAATAAATTTAAACAATTTTAAAATATAACCGGCAACGAAAGAAATGAAGACGAAGCATTTGTCAAAAAAATCCCCTGAAAATAGAAGAGGTGTAGAGAAGCAAACGGGGTATGCCCATAAAACAAAATTTCATGCAACTAATTTCATGAAAAATTTCATAATGTAAATTCTGTCTTATACTCTGTAAACAAAAACAGCTATGTCTCAAGAAATAATCTAAATCAAAAAATTATTTTATTAAAAATGCTTTAGAAAAAATTAGTTATGTGTAGTTTTTCTAACAATTGTACTATATATCCCCAATGTGCAACTATCCCCTTTGTTTTTTTTTTGCAAAATACTTGTAATTCAAAAATTCCTTTATTGATGCGCTTAAAAAATCTAAGGCTGGCATATAAAGTAGTTTTTTTTGCTCTCCTGAAAACATTGTAAAAAACACATAGTTGATTTTGTCAGAGCAACGACGATATCTATATAAGAATGTTTTTGAATAAAACGAAAAAATTTTAATTTTGTGCTGTTTTTGAAAAATGACGTGCTTTTTTCCTTGTTTCAGTGCTATTTTAAATCTAAAAGTTGACAACGCTGGTAATCAAGTTGTATGTTTGTCGCTCACACGGTATAATTAATTGTGTTATGTCAACCACAACTTCATTTGGCAACCAAATTGTGTCCGCAAATAATAATCGCATTCAGTGTTTGCTGCAAGTGGCAACAACAATAATAAACACATGTGTATATTATTTAAAATATCTGTTGTACCACAGATATTTTAAAACAATCGTTAGTACAACAGATATTGTGTGTGCGTATGTTTCATACATATAAAACACATTCACATACACTTCATGTACAAATTCATTGCTAGCTTACAATAAGAGTTAATGCTTGTTGATAGGTACAGCACAGTGATGTGCTTTTTTATTGTTGTTTTTTCTCTATTTTGATGTTGGTTTTAAATAGCCGACCAATTGCGAACA
The DNA here is from genome assembly GCA_956483635.1 of Panzeria rudis. Classification (NCBI taxonomy): domain Eukaryota; kingdom Metazoa; phylum Arthropoda; class Insecta; order Diptera; family Tachinidae; genus Panzeria; species Panzeria rudis. Next base: position 77,569,535 of record OY101450.1, read on the forward strand.
AACTTCGTTTTGCATGACAAATTTGCCTGTTTATACAATAAGTACTTATTGTAAGACATCAGTATCTATCAACAGCGTTGTCAACTCAGTGCTTTTCGCACCGTTTTTAGTGCTTTTTCAACTCTGCGACGCGAAATATTTTGGAGTTGGTGCTCGGTGCTTTTTTAAGTTCATTTTTGGTGCTTTTATTTTCTGACGGTGGCACTAAACCCAAAATTCAAAAATTAATTTCTTTATCTAAAATTTTTTTTCAGGTGTAAAATTCTTTGTTAATATAACTATTTTCCGAATATGTTTTTACAGTCATGCAAAAAAATTAAAAAAGTGGATTCGATCAATTAGTGGTGCTTCATCTTTTGTCTTTTAAAAGCATCAAAACTCATAAAAAACGAACTTTTGTACGTATTTCGTTTGCATGGCACTTCAGATTTCAAAAACTCAGTTTTCAACGAAATTTTACTTACATATATATATATGTATATTCTACCCTTACGTGCGCATCACATGTCGTAAGAACTATACCGATACTTTTTATGATTTCTTTTTATAGCCGTCTAAACTTGGGCACCTCTGCCATTTTTTGGGAAATGTTCGTCATATTGAATAACTTTAGAGCGCAGCATCGGATATTAATAAATTTGTCTCAAGAAATAATCTAAATCAAAAAATTATTTTATTAAAAATGCTTTATAAAAAATTAGTTATGTGTAGTTTTTCTAAAAATTGTACTATATCACCCCAATGTGCAACTATCCCCTTTGTTTTATTTTTTGCAAAATACTTGCAATTCAAAAATTACTTTATTGATGCGCTTAAAAAATGTAAGGCTGGCATATAAAGTAGTTTTTTTGCTCTCCTGAAAACATTGTAAAAAGCACATAGTTGATTTTGTCAGAGCAACGACGATATCTATATAAGAATGTTTTTGAATAAAACGAAAAAATTTTAATTTTGTGCTGTTTTTGAAAAATTACGTGCTTTTTTCCTTGTTTCAGTGCTATTTTAAATCTAAAAGTTGACAACGCTGGTAATCAAGTTGTATGTTTGTCGCTCACACGATATAATTAATTGTGTTATGTCAAGCACAACTTCATTTGGCAACCAAATTGTGACCAAGTAAAGATCTTCCATTTTATATTGTCCGCAAATAATAATCGCATTCAGTGTTTGCTGCAAGTGGCAACAACAATAATAAACACATGTGTATATTATTTAAAATATCTGTTGTACCACAGATATTTTAAAACAATCGTTAGTACAACAGATATTGTGTCTGCGTATATTTCATACATATAAAACACATTCACATACACTTCATGTACAAATTCATTGCTAGCTTACAATAAGAGTTAATGCTTGTTGATAGGTACAGCACAGTGATGTGCTTTTTTATTGTTGTTTTTTCTCTATTTTGATGTTGGTTTTAAATAACCGACCAATTGCGAACAAACTTCGTTTTGCATGACAAATTTGCCTGTTTATACAATAAGTACTTATTGTAAGACATCAGTATCTGTTAACAGCGTTGTCAACTCAGTGCTTTTCGCACCGTTTTTAGTGCTTTTTCAACTCTGCGACGCGAAATATTTTGGAGTTAGTGCTCGGTGCTTTTTTAATTTCATTTTTGGTGCTTTTATTTTCTGACGGTGGCACTAAACCCAAAATTCAAAAATTAATTTCTTTATCTAAAATTTTTTTTCAAGTGTAAAATTCTTTGTTAATATAACTATTTCCTGAATATGTTTTTACAGTCATGCAAAAAAATGAAAAAAGTGGATTCGAGCAATTAGTGGTGCTTCATCTTTTGTCTTTTAAAAGCGTCAAAACTCATAAAAAACGAACTTTGTACGTATTTCGTTTGCATGGCACTTCAAATTTCAAAAACTCAGTTTTCAACGAAATTTGACTTACATATATATATGTATATTCTACCCTTACGTGCGCATCACATGTCGTAAGAACTATACCGATACTTTTTATGGTTTCTTTTTATAGCCGTCTAAACTTGGGCACCTCTGCCATTTTTTGGGAAATGTTCGTCATATTGAATAACTTTAGAGCGCAGCATCGGATATTAATAAATTTGGTGTCATTCAAAAGGTTTCAGTCTCCTCTTAATAAGTAATGATTAAAAAGGACATAGTTTCCCGCTACAAGATCCTATAAAATGCCAAAATATCCTGGAAAAGGTATTTGTAATTTTCTTTATTTTTTGCAGAGTACAACTGGCAGGTCTTTATTAGAGGGCTGCAAAGTGTACCCAAATGTATTCGTAGAATGTACTCGTATGAATTTCGTGTATGCATAGATGTATGTTCTTATTTATATTCTTATGTACACATGCATGTACATACATAGCCACGACCAAATATACATATAAACATACATATATACATACATATACAGAAAAAACATGCATGCATACACACACAAACATACATGCGAGCACTTGAGAGTATATTCGTTCAGCCCTCTAGTCTTTATTGTACAAAGTCTTTAATTAGGTATGAAAACATATTCAAAATAACAGTTTTTTCTTTATGATAACCCGATAATTTCTATGAAAACATGTAACAATAACTATGATGATCATATATAATCAATTAATATCGGAAATGATATATTAAGCTCTAAATAACATTAAATTAAAAATTTTAAAAACCCCGAAGAAAATAGATGATAACTTCAAAACGGCTGGACCAATTTTCATTAAACATAGGTTAGAGGATTTTGGATCAAGTCACCCTTGAAACAAAATTTACTAAATTAAAAATCAATCTAGCCGTTTGGGAGCTACGGTGTGAAAGACACAGATTCAACAAGATACATGTAGTAAAGATGTGATATCTTCCAAGCGCTGCACCGATGTTCTTCAAACATAGCTAAGAACACTCTCGATCAAGTCACCTTTCAAACAGAAGAACCAAAATCAAAATCGGTCAGTCGTTTGGTCCGTACGTGGAGTCGTACAGACACACAGACCCACACTACAAATTTATAAAACCACTTTTTTTTGGTCAGGGGAAAACTACAAAAAGTCTGGAAAATGTCTGTTTTAGTGGATTTAATTTTTTTAATTAATACGTTTTAAATCTGGTCGATTTACAGAATTGGCAAGTATATAACAAGTTTTTTTATATAAAACGAAAAAATTAAAATTTAGTGCTTTTTTCCAAGAATTACGCGTTTTCTTACTTGTTTCAGTGCTTTTTGAAATCTAAAAGTTGACAACGCTGTCTGTTAATATCTGTTTGGGCGAAACATTGGAGAACAAATGTGGTTTTCTCAGTCTCTCTGTATCCACTCATATATACTATACTTCAGCCAATAACAATACCACCTAATAATAGAAACACTACATTACCAAGGAGAATTAATTTTATCAGGTGGTGTTGATTCTAAAACAACTACAACATTACAATAACATTTGACATCTCAGCCCCTATGCGAACATATACAAATTTTGACATCCGAGCATCTAATTTGCAGAAAAAAAGTAGAACAGCTGTGTTTATAATATCACCAGTATAAATCCACCTTGTACATTACTTATCAATATGCACTCATAAGAATTAAAACACAGAAACTGATATAAACGGATGTATCTGTGCACGTGACTATTTCGAATACCTCCAGAATAGAATGTTGCATTTAACTATATTGTATACAAAATTAATTTTTTAACTTTTTCAACATGTCTTTTAGCCCTCTACTACGGCTGGAAGGTAGAGAAATTATACGAGTTTTATTTTAATTTGTTTCATAAATATAGAAAAAAAATTTATAATATTTTTAAGGCACAAGAAACAATTTTAAGCCAAATTAAAAAAGTTTAAAATCGACAAGATCTGACAAGATATAAGAAAGTTATAAGCCAGTAAGTAAAAAGAGCTGATTTTATTTCCCATACAAAATTATTTTAATACAAACTGATTTAAATTAGTTTTGTATGAAAAATAATTTAAAAATTAGGGCAAATAATTTTCTTACTTTTTTATCAGAATTTAGCGATTGCATCCACCGTGTGATCGTCACAAAATTATCTTTAAAATAGAGCCCAAAAACAGTATACTCAGTATATTGATTATTAGACTAAGATTCGCAACGTTATATTCAGAAATTATTGGGCATGATTAATATTCCAAGGAACAAGGGAAAAATTAACATCAACTTAATTTTTCAACTTATGCAGCAGAACAGAGTAGCGCCACCTTCGGAAGCCGCTACACTTCCATCGTCAGTGCTCACGTATATATTGAATACGAGAATTAAATCACTTTCAAGTTGACATTAACTGCACTTTCCCAGCGTCAAGTCAAACTTTTTTGGTTTGATTTTATACATAAGTATATGTATATGAACATGTAAACGTGTGAAAAGCTCAAGCCAGTACTAATTATTTATTAATATGATTATTTCGAACGTAATTGCTTTGTGAATCTAAATTCATTATTGGGCTAAGGTTCGTAACGTTATATTCAGAAATTATTGGGCATGGTTAATATTCCAAGGAACAAGGGAAAAATTAACATCAACTTAATTTTTCAACTTATACAGCAGAACAGAGTAGCGCTTCTTTCGGAAGCCGCTCACGTCGTCAGTGCTCACGTATATTATGCTTTATTAGCCTAATAATCATTTTAGATTCACAAAGCAAATACGTTCGAAATAATCATATTAATAAACAATTCTCAATGTAGTTTGCATGATGCAAATTTAAAATAGTGATTAGATTATTAGTAAAATGGTCGGAACATTTATATATTTATGCTTAGCTCGAAAATGCAAAGAAAAACTTTGAGCATTATACTCTGCTACCTTTTATTATTTAAGAGATATTTCAATGGAAAAATTTATTTTGCCGATTTAGCCATACTTTTTCGCGATTTTAGAATGTAATTGTTTTAGTGTATTATCCTTCTTTTTCCAAAGCTAAAGTATATAAAAACTTTTAAGATCGGTTGAGATTTGCGAAACTTACAACACTTTTAAAGCTTTCCACATGCGATACGTTTAGTTTTAGCCCACTCTAGAGCAGAGACTTGCGCCGAGGCGGCCGAGCCGCCGACTAATTTCCACAGCCGCCTCCGCCGATTATTCCTGCGGCTAAAATCGGCTTAATGGAAGCCGCCACCGACGATAGTTTTTCGACTCAAAACGGCTTAAAATAATCCGCCGATTGCTTTTTTAATATCCGCTTCTACTTTTTTATTTTTATTTTTCATAATTTTTGTTCAAGCATTATTTTAGTAACTCTACGTCTCCACCTAACTTGAAATGCTGTTGTAACTTGAAGTTATGACTGCGTTGTTAAAACAATTGCACTAACAACTATGGCCCAATTTAGATGATGAATTTTAATGCATGAATTTTTTCAATTCATCTTCGAAAACATCTTCTAAAAACCTCTTGCATTTATACGATGAATTTTATTTTCATGCTTTTTTATAAATTTCTCTCAAAATTTGCTTTATTTACTCATTCATAACAACAAAAACCATAACACAATCACATAAGAGAGAGAGAGAGAGAGAGGGAGAGAAAATGAGAGAAATTTCAAATCGAGCTAAAGAAGAATATAAAAAATGCTTGGAAAACAGAAATCGTGCCGTTTTTTATGCCCCGTTTTCTTCTCTAACCCGCTCGTCCACCAAAAAAATGCATGAATTTTATGCATGCATTTAATGCCTGGTCTAAATTGAGCCTATGTTATAACCTGAAAAAAGCATTAACTTGAGCTGTCTACACTTAACATTAACTTCAAGTTAATGTTAAGTGTAGACCGCTCAAGTTAATGCATTTTTCAGGTTATAACATAGTTGTTAGTGCAATTGTTTTAACAACGCAGTCATAACTTCAAGTTACAACAGCATATCAAGTTAGGTGCGCATAATATGGAACAGAATACTCACTTTTGACAGCTAAAAAAGGCTGTTATTATGTGTTGTGCAGTTTTACATGCAAAGGCTCTTACTAAGATAATATGAAAGACATAGTCAAATTAGAAACCACATTATAAAATAAGATTCATTCAATCTTCGTAATGTTGTTGTATAGTGACGGGTCTAGTTAGTAGTCTATGGTTAGGTGGAGACGTAGAGTAAGATAAAGAAAACTATTTTTGTATGCAGTACTCTGCGACCTAGGCTTGAAATATTCAAATTGTGAAAAAGAAAAAAAAAGCCTGATTTACCAAAAAAATCTTGACAGTTACTTAAACTTATTCAAAAGAATAAAGATTCATTATCCGACTTCAAAAAAAGGAGATGGTTATCAATTCGTTTGTGTTTCTTATGTGTTCCTTCAGGGCTCTGCCATTTACGATTCGAATTGGAAATTCTTTTCTTTATTTGGATTATATTACTTACTTCCAAATGGGTCTTGTTTTTTTTATTTAATAAGAATTTTTATTTCTTCCCACATATATTTGCTCATTCTTTACTTTAATTTGTTCGCAAAAAAAATTTTTTTAAAACTAAATTTTCATTAAAATTCTTATCATTAATTCGGGAAATTACATTATTTTTCTTTTTTTACAAACGCATTATTAATAGGAATCGAAAATACAAACGAAGTTAATTTATGAAGACGTCCTCTTCGTCCAGTTTTTAAATTAGACTATATTTAGTCACTACAAATATCTTTTGGAAGAAGCTCTTAATCTGTATATAATTTAATATTTTCTATAGACTCGACGAATTTCCATTAATAGTTCCCAACAACAAGTGTTTTATTTTTAAAAAACGTACGACAGTTTTTTGCAAAAGTGAAAATTACATTTAAAAATTTATTAGATAAAGACTTTCATTGTAACCATTACCCTAAAGCGTATTAATAACAAGTGGTCTTATTAGTACAACAACAACTGGACTTTACCAATCTGTCATGTGATTCCAACGGTAAGATATATAATTGATGTGCATGCATAAAATTGCGAACAGAAGAAAAATTAATTTTTAGCTTGACAAATAGCTTTTTAGCTTGAATCTGGACAAGCCTTAAAAAAGGTTGACTATCAAGATAAATCAAGTCTGTCTGGCAAGCCTACTGCGATCACACGAGCAACAAAATTTTTATAAATTTGTCGACGTTTATACTATATTTACACTGGTATAGTTTAACGTGTTTCGGCAAATATTTTAAGAAACTAAACAAAGTTGTTTGTTCAGACTACAATTTTATAAACTTTCTGTTTACAGCATGACGCATTCATAAAAGGTGGTAGCAAACCGGCAACAAAAAATTTTTTTGTGTCGGAAATATTAATAATTTTGCGAAGTTATTAATTAGAATTTTAAATGTGTATGTACATTTTTCCATTTGAATTGAAAACTTGAACAAAAAACGAGGTTTTAATACTGTTAATTAAGCCAACACAAATCATAGTTTTCAAAATACGCTGCTTGTTGTTATAGAAATGCTACAACCTTTTTTAATTTCCACTTTTGTTATATATTTTCAATAAGCACTAAAATCAAAAAATCGACTGAACATACATCAAGAAGTACTTGGAACCCTGCCTTTTACTTGTTTTTGAATGAGTTTAATTTTGAAACACGTAAATTTGTTGACAATTGATTATATGGGAAAACATCTAAAAATTAACGTGTTTGGCTCGTAAACACTTAAAATGGCCATAAACACGGTGTGAATTGCCTATTAGACGATGCAAGTCTTATTGATCAGCTTCTTATTTATTCAACTGTGAGAAAGACAGAGAACTGAATACACATTTCTCTGTTTTTCTCACAGCTGAATAAGAAGCTGATCAATAAGACTTGCATAGTTTAAACTGGGACTTTGCTTTCTTTTTCATAAAAATTTAAAAATTTTTGAGAAGCAAAGCAATGTTTAATTTCTATGCATTTTTTTTTGGTGAAGAATTTGTATGAAAAAGAAAAACTAATTTTAACAACAAAATGAAAATGTTCACTTTTAAGCGGCATGGCAATTTATCAAACTGTTTGATCAAACAGAGATTTTTTTGACTGTATTAGTGCAAAAAACCTCACACGTATAGTTTGATGTGAGTTTGCTGAAAAACAAAACACTTTTGATTTTCACTACCGCCGATGACGAAATTTGAAGTTTGTTTGATGAGTGGCTGTGTAATTACTTCAAATGGCATTTTTGTTTAGTTTTCGCAGCGACCACATCATTTCTATGGAGACGCACTATTTAAAAAAAACGTGGTTTGGCTGCTTTATGGCGAGTTAAATCGAAGCAATATAGCAAAAGAAATTAAAAAAATGCTTAGTACGACATATTGCTTGAAACATATACAGAAAAAACCCAAATGCTAAAAAAGGATGTCGCACAAAAGGTTAACTCTCTTCGAACTGCATATGGAAAGGAGTTAAAAGGAATTAAAGTAAAAGGAATTAAAAAGGGAGTAAAAAAACTTTTTTTCAACAAACAAAAAGTTTTTTAATAAATAATAAAACATTTCCGCCCAAAAAATCACATGTTCTTTCTTTTTCACAACAACTTTCAAATGAAGTTTAATTTGATAAGTTGCTGTGGTAAGCAAAACAAAATATTACCAATACATACATGAATTTGATCAAACAGTTTGATAAATTGCCACGGCCCTTTACACACCGACCACCCGAGCAATTGTATATGTCTTAATACAAGCAATAACGCCGGCAGAACCGCAACGTCAATTGCGAACACGTACAAATTTTAAAACATTAAATTGACAATTTTGTTGAAGAAGGTTGTGCGTTATTTACACTATATTCTTTTATGTATGTAATTTATAATTTTATATATAATAATTTTTTACATTTTTCAGCAATGTTCTTTTCAAAATTAGCTTTATTGTTAATTTTTTCACTTTTCACAAAAAAACCTCAAATGGCAATTGAATTTGACAGCTTGTGTTAAAAGATTATTGCTCAGCAATGTATTTTAACATTTGTTGCTGAATATGTATTTGAACACATATTCTTACGGTCCACACGCAAATATCTTGTGTCGGCAATCGAATTTGACGGTTGCCACGGCAATAATTGCCAAACTTATTGCTCGTGTGGTCGGGGTGTTAGTAAATATCCATTTGCATTTTCAGCCGTTTTTCAGCCGAGTTTGAGCCGCCGCCGACTATTTTTTCCCAGCCAGCCGCCGCCGATCAAAACCCCTCAGCGCAAGTCTCTGCTGTAGAGTCGTCAGCACATATTCTGCAAATTTTCGCAAACTATATTGTGCAAGCGTAGACCCTCATTTATTGATATGCCAAATTTCAAATAAATCTAAACAGTAGTTTACAGCGATGCCAACTTAGTCCTCTTCGGGCTACATTTAGCCCGTTTTAAGTTACTCAAAACGCGAAAAATAATTTTTAGCCCCACACAAAATAACGCGTAAATCTAGCACTTTTAACAATTATCTTTTAGCCCTTCTAGCTCTTTTTTACTTTTTGATCAATGTGGGTACATTTTTTATTTTTTTCGAACTATTTCTTCTTTTATTCTAGCACTAGCGACTTGTGAACTAACGTGTCAATATCGTTTTTACTCATTGTTTTGTTAGTTTGCCTTACAAGTAATAAAAAAACAATAGTTTAGAATAATATTCTATTTCAATAAAAATTGGTTGTGATTTTAAGTTGTCCCCAAAATTTAAAAGTGTTTTGATTTTGAAAAGAAACTCTTTATAAGTTAGCCCTTTTTTGCGCTTTTTCGAAAAATTGTACTGGATATTGCTTTATACGTAACTTTTTTCAATTTAGCCCCTTTTTCAAAAATTTTTGCGCGTTTTGGATCCCAAAAGTTGGCATCACTGGTAGTTTAGCAGTTAAGAAATAAATCTATTCAGAGTTCGCCGCGTATGACGAATATCGTCCGACGCCGTTATTGTGTGTATTTTCATATACACAAATGTGTTTTATTTTTGGCGACGAATATTCGAGACCAAATATTCGTCGTTCGTCCCAGTTGTGTTCCTAGCATTATTCGTTTTTTACCATTTATTTTCTGAGCAGCTACAAAATGCACTGGGAATGTGTTGCATGTATAATTTTACATTGAAATTTTATTTTAAAAACTTGTAACTTTATCAATTCCCTACCGATTTTAATAATTTAAGACTTACTGTAATCGCTAAAAAATACGCTTTGTATGAAAATATAAAAAATTTTAAGTTTTCAAGCAAATTGTTGCAAAAAATACGCAAAATTTGAAAAAATCGGAATAAAATAAAAAAATTCATTTTTCTTTCCATGAAATATAAGTAAAAGCAAAATCTTTTAAATATATGTACACGGAAAGCTTAAGTCCTCCTCTATTCGACACCGCTTAAAAATTGAAAATCGGCGCAGAAACAGCGCAGTAACAAATTTGTTTGTCCGTAAAGTCCCAAAATATCGTTTTTATCGATAACTTCCGATTTTGAGGGCGTATTGCAATTTTTTGAAGTGGCAATATGATCTACTTAACTAGACCTTCAAGCCTCACTAAATCGTTTTTCATATTTGTGTAAAAATATGTTCATATTTGTGTAAAAATATGGAAGCATATAGGGCCAAACTACCAGATTGGCCCTTTTATTTTTAATTACTAAAACTATTGCTACGTAAAAAGGGCCAAACTGCTTTATTTTGCTCTTTTTATAATTTTTCTTACAAATAAGAACGTTTAGATGATAATGGAGGTACTGAAATAGGTAGACCACTGAATTGCTCGAAGATACCGACCAATTATATAGTCGTAAACGTTATTTGCTTGCCGTATGATCTATGTAAATCTTAGAAACATTATTTTAATCTGCAGATTGGCCCTTTTTACGCAACTGCGTCGATATACTTAAGTATAAAATCAAACCAAAAAAGTGACTTCCTTGGTTCGAGATTGACTGACCTCTCAGTAGTAGGGAACTGGGCTCATGGCCCCAATTAAAATTTGGGTAATTAAAATTTGAAATTGTTAAATTTTAATTGTTAAATAAACAAAAGTGTAATTTGATACCCGTGGGAAAAAAATGAAAGTACCCTGTAGGTAAAATGTTAGTAAAAAATTGTGATGAATTATTATTGAGTTAAAGTGTTAGTGTGAAATTATATTATAGATAATATTTTGTGTTATATGAATTTCGGATATGGGTGTATCTGTGGGTGAGTGGGGTTCGATACCTACCATAGACCCTGGATGTTTTCCGTTGCTTCGTGGGTTGTAGTTGTGTTGAGATAGTGACCTAGGAACAATTGGCTTAGTATAGACAATGTGGTTCTAATGGGGTGATATATAGACATTGGGTAGTGAGTTTGGAGCTTGAAAGTATTGGCTTAGTATAGACAATGTGGTTCTTATGGGGTCATATTGAGAGATTGGGTAGTGTTTTAGATTATATGTTGAAATAAAGAGTGTAGACAAGTTTGGTGACAACGTCACCAAACTTGTAGATAAAAGGTCGACTTGGGTTCCTACGGGGTTTATTGTGTCTCTATTATTATTTTTTTGTTCTTGTTAATTTTTTGTGATGCTTGTGTTTACATTTACTTTGTGCATGGCTGTTGGTGTGTGTGTTTCTTTTTTCTTATCTTTAGATTTGTGAAGAATGTGTGTATGTCGTTTCAAATGTCCGTCTTGTTTATTTCTTGGGATAATAATTTAAATATATTTGTTCTACAGAATCATGTTTATTGCTTTGTTTATTCAGCTGCACATTTTTTGAGAATGAGTCATCATTTGAAATGTCCGTCTGATTATTTGTTTTGCAGAATCATGTTTATGGCTTTGTTTATTCAGCTACACATGTTTTGAGAATGAGTCATCATTTGAAATGTCCGTCTGATTATTTGTTTTGCAGAATCATGTTTATTGCTTTGTTTATTCAGCTGCACATTTTTTGAGAATGAGTCATCATTTGAAATGTCCGTCCACCAATTGACTGGTGGAGGGTTTGTATATTTTCAGAATGTGATTATGGAAGTGTGAGAGGGGGGTGTTAAGAATGTGGTTATGGAAGTGTTAGAGGGGGGTGTTAAGTTCCAATTAATATGTTTTTGTTTATAATATTTTTTTATGTCAAGTGGGGGTATTTGTTTTTTGCATCAAATAATCGCATGATCGTTTGGATTTGTAGCTGTGTTGCTTAGTATGACAGATGGTCTGATATGTTTGTTTACGTTAAATATGCATGCTTAATCTTGTTGGTGTTTTTTGTTTATTCAGGTGGATGTGTTGGAGAATGAGTCATCATCCTAATTTTTGTTTGTTTGTTGGTGTACATGTACATGTGGATTGATGTCTGTCTGTCCATATTAAAATCTTGCTTAATCTTGTTTATTTTTTGGCAATGGATTTTGAATTTCACAACATTATGAAATTGTAGTGCGTGTATGTGTGCATATAGTTGCGTATGGCTACATCTACATACATACATTTCTATGTGTTGCCCTTGATTTTGTGCTGATCGTGCGAATTCTTGCTGTTGCTATGTATATAAATTTAATCATATTTCTACATCTGGATTGATGTCTGTCCGTGAGAATATATATTTGTGTATGTGAGATGTTCATAGCTTGATGTTTTTTTCAATGTGTTAGTGTAAGTATGGGGCGCGTGAGAATTTCTGTCTGTCTGTGGGAATTTCTATATGTCTGAATGTATGAATTTGAGTCTGTCCATGATTTCGAGGTATGTTGTTAAAAAAGTTTGAATTGTTTTTGTGGGCGACATGTGATGTACATATATAGTATAAAATGTTCTCATGTATGTGACCTTCCATATTTTTTTTATGTTTATGCTAAAATCCGTTTGATTAGATCAGTGTTTTATAATACTGTGGACGATGAAATTTTTTTATTTTGTCAAGCTTATCTTTGTTCTATGTATGTTAAATTCAATTTGTTTATATATAAAGTTTTAAAATATTTTGTTTCTATTTATTTAAGCGTGTCCGTCCATTTTTGACTTAACGTCAGTCGGTTGGTGAACGGTTTGTATATTTTCATTATGTGGTTATCGAAGTGTGAGAGGGGAGGAGGAGCTGTGTTAAGTTCTACTAAATGTTCTGAGTACGCAATCGAATGGGTATGAAATTTGCCAATATGTGTACATACTTATGTACATATCTACAAATTTATTTGATGTATGCATGTAAATACATACAAATAAGTGTTTGCTCTATGTTTGTATTCATTTTTTATTGCAAAATATTCGCATGATCGTTTCGATTTGTAGTTGTGTGTAGCCATAGCTGCCAGAAATTACGATTTTTTACGATATGACTAAAAACGATATGACATACTGTGTTGTCGTTTCGTAAGTTTCTTACGATATGACCACACTGAGAAAGCCATACACTGTAAATGGCTTCCTCAGTTTTGTCATATCGTAAAAAACTTACGATATGACAACACAGTATGTCATATCGTTTTTTGCCATATCATAAAAAATCGTCATTTCTGGCAGCTATGTGTGTGACTAATAAATATGCTGATATATTTTATTTGAAATATGTATTTTGTTTGCCGAGGTTTTTTTATGTACAAGTGCATTTCAGTTGTTCAATATTTTGGGACCATAGTATTGATAACCAGAGTTTTTGAATAGGGTTAATGAACTTGTGATGGATATTTTGATTTCTTTATTTTAATGTAACAATTGTAGATAGATGTTAAGGTGACATTATTATTTTACGGGGTTTTGTCTGTCCGACTATTGCTTCGTTGGTGAGACGAAGGTGTCGTTATGGGACCTTCGTTTATTTATTTAAGAAACAGTGTTTCGTATTGCTAGACAAAGGAATTTGAATTGCACAATACATAGTATGAAATTTTATTACATATATGTTATGTTTGTGTATGAGTATTTTTTTAGGTGTGTGTTGGGCTGAGTACACACGTATACGATATATGTCTGTTGTGATCGATCTAATATCTATATAAATTTTGCGGTTTTGTATGTTGTTGTTTATGTATGTATATAAATTTCTTTTTAGGTTGTACATATTAATTTTTCTTTTAAAATTTTTTTATGTATTCTTAATTCTGCAGACTTGGATATTTTTGTTTATTATTTGAACTTTACAGATAAAGATTGTATATAGTCTTGAGCTTGTAGTGGTAGTTGTTGTGCATGTACATCACTATTTTTTATCACTTTGTGTGAATGTTTTACAACGAGCTCTACACGAGGACTAGAAGATTAATTTTTTGGGAGGAAGTCATGGGAGGTTTTCATGACTCAGGAAATTTATTTTAGTATTCGGCGGTTATATTTTTGAGGGCGAAAGGTATATCAATATACTTATTACATGTTTGTTGTTCTTTAATTTGAATGATTATACCTATACATGGAAGACAGGAACATTAATTATTTCTATCACTTTCACATCCGATATTTTTAATAATTTTAATGAGTTTATTTGATATACAAAGATATTTCTTTACATTAAATATTTTATCAAGTAGGGATTTTACAAGTTAATTTTTCTCTTGGCCGCTGGAAAGTAGTAGATGGTATTAGTATGCTGTGATCGATAGATAATCTTTGTATTGATGTGTTTTATTGTTTGAGTTTTTGTTTTATTTTTCTGAAGCGTGTCATTGAACGTACATATGTATGTATATTACTTAATAATACATACATTTTCTTATACTGATTTGCTAAACAAGGTTAGTTTTTTTTTATTTTTGATGTGCAGAGTAAAGCTGCTTGTTTTAAAACACCAGCGTTTAATAAAACATTCTAAAAATATGAAAGAAGCAAGTGTTTATTATAGAGATTGTGGTGATTACATGTTTGAAAAATTTTGATACAAATAAATGCCTAATCTAAGAAGAAAGTAATTATTTAGGCTTTCTAGTTTAATTATTTGAATTGATGTAAATTCAAATTATTATTATGAATGAGATTCTGTAAAATCTGTTGACTAATTCCATACCGAAACTGAATATACAAATACGTAGTATTTTTAAAACTCATATTACTACACATATCCTTGAAAATTCATTTTAATTGTAGATATATTTCGGAATATTATTACTCGATATCTTTTTGAATATTATTAAATTACAGGTTGATAAGAAGTCAACTACCAAAATATTCCCATTAGATTCATGTGCTTAATTCAATACCATAAGGGGATAGTCTTAATAAAAACATAAGGGGAGAACTTAAAAAAGCAAATATATATTTAGGAATCAGTGAATATACCAAACTCAAATATTGTTAGATAACTGTAAAAGCATATTCCATTTGCTTACAGTTATCATATTAAGTATTCCTTTAATTCAACATTAGACATATGTACCATATATACATGCATATTTAGAATATTTATAAGAGAATTTTTAAATAATAATGTATCTATGCATAGTCATATTAAAGAAAATTATAGTGAACGAAAAAAACGCATTACTAAACTATATTTCATTGACTAATTTTGATTTATATTATCAAGGTATCAAGTTCGAACACACTAGAAGGTTTTTTATACGATGATGGTTGATATGATGACGTTGCTAACAAAATAACTGAATTGTCGATGAATTCTACTTAATTATATGTACAGGTATCATCTCCTCGTGTAATCATCTGAACTAGTTTTGAAAAAATGATTACTAAATAGTCATATAGTAAGGATGATTATGAATATGTTGGAAAAGTATGTACTACATTAAAATGTAGTACTATGATGTAACACAGGACTTTACAAATAAATCAAATTATCTTAGTTATTTAGTTGTAAACAACTTGTATGACTATGGTATATGTTATTACCTACCATATTCCATTCTTCATTGGTTGAAGATTCATAAAATTTTAATTTATATGATGAAACGGAAGCTTACATCATTTACAAACATTTGGATACATATTAGATTAGACCCATAGAAATTTAATAACTTAATTGTTATTAGATTAGAAGAGAAATATAAGGTGATTGGATTTAAAAAAAAAACTAATTTTTTTTTTATCACTTTATTTAATTGAATCAAAGTTTATGACTGATTTATTTAGTAATTTTCTTCTATTTAAATACAAAATAAATGCTTATTCGATAAGAACAAAAATATAAGAATCAGTTTTTAATAATTATTGTCAAGTAAAAATAAAATGATTAAAAATTAATTCTTAAGAATTATTGCTAAATAACCGAAACGTTTTTATTTATTTTATTACAACTTAAAATTAATTTCCGAGAATTGTTTTAATTACAAATCATTCTGTTATTGTTTTAATGGTTCATTGATCTAAAGTTTTAGCTTAAAATTGATTTCCCAGAATTGTTTGTTTTAATTGCAAAATTGTTTTAATAGTTCATTGGTCTAAATAAAATTACTATATTTTTGATGACAAGCATTCTTGGATGTTATTTGGGTGTCAATGGATTTATGTAAGAAATGTGACTGCAGAAAAGTGAAAGTATTAAATGTTTAAGTATGTTATGTATGTTTGTATGTATGTTCATAGAACGGAATTATTTATATAATGGTTTTATTAGGGGTTACTATAACTATTAGACTTAAAATACCATCAAGATTACACAATTATCAAAATGCTTTATCATTTTGTGTAGAAAACAAGAAAATTCAAAACATGAAACAAATTAAATTAATAACGCATTTAAGTAATAAAACAAATACTAGGATCGCCGGGTGACCGAAATTCAAACGGGGATATTTCTGGGGAGCTTCTGGAATTTTGAGGATTTTCGGTCAAAAAAATATATATTACGGACATATATTACGGACAAATATCTTTTTAACCATATATGTATGTTTCATTAATATTGGTGGACAATAAGATACTTAAAAGTGTACGACAAAATTGTGTAGTCTATTTATATATAAGATGCAGCTCACTAACTTTAGAAATATCTAACAATGTATTCAACAAGGATTCATTTCAAATAAAATAAGTTTAACTGCTCTGAGGGAAATGTTATACCAATTGTTTTGAATGTACTTGTTGTATGACTAGTGAAAATGGGAATGGTACAAAATCTTCCTGAGTTCTATCCGGTGAAAATAATCACATCACAAAACTAGAACAAAAATGATAGGAAAATTCCTTCATTATACAGCAGATTTTGTTCCAAATTAAAATCATTTGTTTGTAGTACAGTAATTTAACTAGTATTAAGACCCCATCACATGACAAGTAGCTTAAGTTTGGGACTAGAACCTATCACTGGGTATCTTAATTATGTCAATTGAACCCTTGGCGAACCAGTCACGTGAACTGTCTTGTGACAGGTTCTTTTCTCTCTCTAGGGTAATTGAATAGGTTAGGGAAGAATATTAGTTTCAATATCCACCATCGATTTTTAGATAAAAATTCATTTTAGCAAAAATTTTTTATTAAAGAATGCCGTCGGAAAAAAGATTTTAAAATAGTGTGTGTGTGAATGAAAGAATATAGCTAAAAGGTTGTATGCTTTAGCCCTTGTCTTACAGATCGTTTTTTATTCTTTTGAAGCATATCAGGATTATTATGTATGCAGTACTCGATCTATGTTTGCTGGCTAAATTATTAGATTGATACCTATTCACGTGCCTACTACATTTACAGAGTTTTAATAATTGTCTTTGTTGTTCACCTTTTTAATAATAATATCCGTTAAACTTTCATTTTATTGACAATTATAAGGTGAAGAAGTAACATTGGTTTAAAAAGTGATATAAAGAAACATAATTAGGTTATATCTGTTTTGAAAGCGTGTATTATTCTAATATTCTAATAAAGTTAATATATATGTATGTATGTACGCAACTATTGTCGTGAGCATCAGTTCTTCTGACATCTTATACGTAAGCCCTTCTTTCAGAAAAATATTTAAATATTCTTCGATAAAGGTGGATTCAAGCACATCCTTCAACTTGAATATCCACTCATAGAGCAGAACACCTTAGACTAGATCTGGATAGAAGTTCATTTGAGATCGATGATGATCTTTCGATTAATTCCCCAGAAAAGCAAAGCATATTTGATTGATATAAGCTGTGTTCATTTACTGAAAATTGTTAACAATTGTTAACAATTTTTGATAGAAAGTGTTCATTAACTCCAAAAATTTTCAACGAGAGAG
Organism: Panzeria rudis; assembly: GCA_956483635.1. Taxonomy (NCBI): domain Eukaryota; kingdom Metazoa; phylum Arthropoda; class Insecta; order Diptera; family Tachinidae; genus Panzeria; species Panzeria rudis. The sequence continues at coordinate 77,587,574 of OY101450.1, forward strand.
CGTCAAAAGAGAGCAACAAATTGAGACACAAAAAAATTGTTGAAAATTCTTGATAGTAAAATTTTTACTTTCAATAATTGTTCAAACAGCTGTTTTGTGTTTGTATTTACAAATCAAGTTTGCTAAAAGAAGTTGGGAAATAAAAATATTTTTGCAAAATTTAAGAAATTCTAAGTGAATGTTAATTTTTAAAGCGATGAAATATATTAATACGATAGAAAACCAATTTTTGTTTAATTTAGGACCAACCGCACAAAAATAAGATGTCTAAAGCAATGGAATTTAGCAACACAGGATCTAGTACATCAGGGCCAGAGGATGTTGCAGCAAATTTTAGTATTGCAAATATTATGAGTATCTAGATACTCGGTACTTTACACTATGGCGGTAGATAATCCAATTAGTTCATACATAAATATATTTAATGTTAATGTAAATTTGACTATGTAATTTAGACAATTAGCAGTATCTTGGAAACCATAAGAGGGAATTTCTTGAAATTAAAAAAAAGCTAATATGTACTAAATATTTCAAAATTAAAAAAATGTCAAAACGAAAAATCGCCAAAATGAAAAAGCGTTTAACGGAAAAAACACCAAAATTGCAAAAAAATTACTAAAACGCAAAAAATCACCAAAACTAAAAAGATCGCCAAAAAAACTTAAAAAAAAACCCAAAAACCGAAAAAAGTCGCCAAAACGAAAAAAACACTAAAACTAAAAATATCGTCAAAAACGAAAATTCGCCAAAAATGCAAAAAATCACCAAAGCGAAAAAAGCGTCAAAGCTAAAAAATCGCCAAACACCGAAAATTTGCTAAAACGAAAGTGTCAAACCCAAAAAATCGCTAAAACTAAAAAAATCAGCAAACACCGAAAAAATTCCCAAAACCCAAAAAAGCGCCAAAACTAAAATAAATCTCTAAAAAATCGTCAAAAAGTAAAAAAAAAACGTTAAAACAAAAAAAAAAACGCTAAAACAAAAATATTGCCAAAACTAACGAAAATACACAAATAAACATACGTTATTCTGGCATATTCTGTGTTTCACAAAAAATAAAATAATGTGAATTTTCTTGGCATTGTTGTTATAAAAAATTATTTATAACAACAATGCTATGAGAAATACACATAATTTTATTTTTTTGTGAAACACAGAACATGCCAAAATGACGTTAACATAAAAATATTTCTGCAACTTTCGATTGATAATTGGTCCCAAAATGTAATCCATATATAAATTTTTTAAATATTGTACTTCATTACAAAATAATTTGTTTTTGTTTTCATTACCTCAAAAGTTTAAAATTTCAGATATGTACCCTTTTTTCAATTTCTTATTCAATTTTGTTGAAAAGAAATAATAATAAATGCCGAAATCACATTATTTTTATAGTAATAGGTACATATATTACATTTTTCCACATATAGGAGTAGTTATTAAGTACTCATATATACCTATATATTATAACACTATTTTAGCTTGAAAATTTTGGATGGTAAAGTGTTCATTTACTTTTATTATTTTTGAGAGTAATTTTACAAAATTCCTTTTTACTCTCTCGTTGATGGAAAGTGATAGGAAAGTAAATGAACAAAGCTATAACTAGATCCTTTATCTAACAGTCGAGGGACCTGAAAGCTGATATATGTGTCTAATGTTAGTTAAAGTATCCAGACTGTACAGTAAAGTCTAACGAAATATAGCTATATGGAGGAATTAAACACAATCTGATCCTACACAATTCGTTCCTCTTCGATGTCTAGTTGAGTCAAGCTAGATTGCTCGAGTAGCATATCTGGTAAAAAAAAGTACATGCAACAACAATTAGCAGCTTCCACTCGTTTGCAAAAGCGTGCGAAGTGCTATTGTATCAAAAATATTCATATAAACAATGGTTCAGGATACATTGTAGATCATGATGAGCCTCAAGTTTAACTGAATTATGTGCTTATATATGTAAATAGGCGCTAATAGCTAATATGTACGAGTATCTATAATATTTGATTTATGTGCTTATAGCACTATAAGATCACACATTCTAATTAAAATATTATTATTATCTTGCTGTATGTAGTATATCAAATATATAAGTAAATGAACGAAAAGATATGAACAGATTTAAAAAGATTTATTTGTAGAGTAAAATTATTGAAATTTAATCAGTATTGAACATAATGATTTATCCTTTTGTATCCAAAATATATGTAAATACCTTTAACACACACTTTAATAAGAAACACCACTATCATCAATATACACTTGAGTCCAACAACTACAAACAAAGTTTATCTGAATGCTGTATCTGTTCTTCAGACAGAAAATCATTTCAATGATTATCTTTATTCCTAATACTAAACGAGTTAACAGAGATTATGGTAAGTCTAATTGCCACTATAGCTGTCTAATTACAAATCAGTAATTTTTATTACAATATTCTCCAAAAGTTATGTATTTATTTCCTATTCTTCTTATTATAAAATTATATTATTAGATTATGTACTAAATAGGATTTTTTTATTGTTTCTGTTTCAACTACAATATTTCATCTATGTATGCTTGTACAAGAATTCTGTTGATTAGACAATCCCAGCTCCTTTAGCTTTAAGAACCCTTTGAAGTGCATATTCAGAAATCTCCTTTTTGAAAGTTCTTCGTCATTGAATCAATCTTTAGTGATATTACAACGAAAATCTTCTAATTTGAGCTATTATAATTATTATTAGGTACGTGATCAGGTACCTAATAACCTGATCTGATAACCTCATCAGATACTTAATAGTCTGATCAGGTACCTAATAGCCTGATCAGGTACCTAATAACCTGATCTAATAACCTCATCAGATACCTAATAGTCTGATCAGGTACCTAATAACCTGATCAGGTACCTAATAACCTAATCTGATAACCATATCAGATACCTAATAGTCTGATCAGGTACCTAATAACCTGATCTTATAACCTCATCAGATACCTAATAACCTGATCAGATACCTAATAACCTGATCTGATAACCTGATCAGATACCTAATAAGCTGATCTGATACCTAATAAGCTGACCTGATACCTAATAACCTGATCTGATACTCTGATCAGGTACCTAATAACCTGATCTGATACTCTGATCAGGTACCTAATAAGCTGATCTGATAACCTGATCAGATACCTAATAATCTGATCTGATAGCCTGATCATCAGTTCTGTGTGGTTATCAAATCACATATGTATACGCACGAATAAATATACTTACATAAAAGCACCTCACAGCACGACTGCTCTCAATTGAATAAGGCAGCAAAAACAGTAAACATAAATACAGACGATGGAATATTGCGTTTGGAAACAGGAAATATTGCTAAAAACGATGGAACATTGAGTGGAACCTGCCTATGTTTCCCTAATGTTCCTTCGTGTGGGCAGCCTTAAATACATACATATGAAACACTAATGGCCTGTCCCACGATGTCGTTCTCTTATTTATATTGAAAACAATAACACAAAGTTTGAATTTGTTTTTGTTTTGAATATAAATAAGAGAACGACATCGACTTGTCGATACCGTGGGACAGCCCCTAAATATAACTGATAATAACTTCAAACAGAGGTTTTTGAATACATATGTATATGAAATTTTTTTTATTAATTTACTTTTGAAAGTGTTGTAAAAAATTTTACATAGTACTAAAAACATATCTGCAAATAGAACATTGCCGCACAATTAATGAAATTTTGCGACCGAGCTGATCAGCCGGCGGCTTTGATACAGTTGCCTCAGCTTTTAAGCCGACCTAAGTCGGTGGCGGCGCGGCTAGGGTAAATATAACGACGGCAGCTAGCGACGCACTTTCAGCGCAAATTTTACACCCCGTGATCACAGAAACATGGGAAAGCGAATCTTTTTCCTGAAGAATGGAAAGATGGTATATTGTAAAAATTGCTCAACTGGCGAGGTATATTTGTGTTGCCAACCGTAGCCAAAATAGTGGCAAAGATAATATTAAATCGAATAAAAGAACATCTAGAACAAACCATCAGTTCAAGCCAAGTCGGATCTCGAGGTGGTTCATCGTGCGCAGACCACATCAACTCATTGCGCATTATTATAGAACAATGCGTGGAGTTCAACTCCAAGCTATATATGTTATTTATCGACTTCGAAAAAGCTTTCGATTCCATTAATCGAGACTGTATATGGTTGCCATTGGGAAGAAGAAATATACCGGAAATATATATAACACTGATTAAGGAAAGCTACAATCATACTAGATGTTTCGTGCTACATAAGGGAAAACTTTCTGACCCGTTTACGGTTGAAAATCAACAACCAATATTTGAACTACCTTGCATATGCTGACGATATCTGCTTGCTTTTACACAAGCTTGGTGATCCAAAGCAAACAACGAAAGAACTCCAGAAAAGCTGCAATACACGGGCCTCAAGATAAACGCTAGCAAAACAAAAACGATAGGTATTGGTTCAACAATAGATCCAATTACCATCAATAATGATACTTTTGATGCTACAGATCAATTTTGTTATCTTGGATGCGAGATTACAGCAGATGGTGGGACCGAAGCTGAATGTGGGTACACGAATAAACAATGCCAGAACATCTTTTGCATACTAGCCCCAATCTGGCAAAGTAACAAAATAAGCCAAAGATCCAAACTTAGAATTTTCGAGTCAAATGTAAAATCAGTGCTTTTAGATGGATGTACAACTTGGAAGGTTAATCGCTGTCAAAGAAGAATATTGTGTATTTTTTGGCCACTGACAATTTCTAATAGCGAGTTGCTAGCTCAGACAAACCAGATGCCGGTAGCAACGGAGATACGTAAACGAAAGTGGCAGTGGATCGGACACACTCTGCGGCGCAATGACGACAATGCTTCAAAACAACCTCTTAGATGGAACCCATTTCATCAATGTGGAAGAGAAAGCGGTAGGCCACGTACAACATGGAGACGTTAAACAGAGTCCAAAATGAACCAACTATGTTTATTTTGGAACGAATTAGGATATATCGCTCAAAATCGAGTCAGATGGCGGTCTGCTGTTATTGGCGTCCTATTCTCCAGTCGAAGTTAAAATAATATATATATGTATATATAAGCAGTGATGTCTTACCAAAAGATATATCTTCTATATTGTCATCATCATTTTGGGAATCATGTTTTTCTTCATTTATATAATTTTCTATGCCCTTTAAGGAATTTCTATCAGGTTTCCTTATTTGGCTATATAATGAAAGAGCCGGTTCTGATTGTAGTATCAAATATACAAATAAATCAATGTTTGTATTTTGTCTACTATTTCTTCGAGTGCTATCTAGACTACCTTTTCTAATGACTTTATGGGTACATTCTAAAGCTTGCTCGGGTAACATCCCTATCGGCAATGTAGAATATTTAATAAACTCAATATCATGCACTAAGATCTTGTGTACAGTTTGTGGCATAGAGTACCAAGGATATAATGATATACACATATAATGAAAATGTCTCTCTTAATAATTTTTCAAAATTTATGAAATTTATATTCTTTCCCCTAGATAATTTTCTTAAAATGATCGCAAAGTTTTTGATTAAATTTACATCTACTCCCGTTATTTTTGATGATATATTTGTATCTGAAAAAAATCGACGTGCAGTCATTACTAGTACCAAATCCAGTTTTTACCTTATCAGTAATTAAACCCAGTTTTTTTGAATACGAGCTTTGCATTCGAAAACAATTTGTTTCTTCTCTTCTCCAAAAACTTTATGACACTTTACCGGTAGCTTATATCCAATTTGAAGTACGCACTCAAAAGTCTTTATCCAAGTATGAAGGTTAGAAAAACCATACTTGTAAAATTCTTTATTTACAGGCCTTTCATAAACTTTCTCAAAATTCAACTCTGATGGCTTACCTTTACACATAAAACAGGACGCGGAACTCGTATTTCCCGTTAAAACGCTCAATACTTCACCATCTATTATTGTCAATTTCATTCTAAAATGAACATAAATTTTTTTTCCTTCCGACTCATAACAGCAAGTTGTCAGTTTCTGTGTGTTTGTGATAACGTCTGAATTTTCTTTCTCAAATATAAATTTTATCGGAATGCCTATTGTTTTCCCATAAAACTTCTTCGTTTGCCCAATCTAAAAATGTTATTGGTACAAATGATACAGCAAATAGAAACTCTTCCCTTAGATTTACATTACTGCTTTTTTGTTTGTATATACTGTGCCCTGAACTACCGTCAAATCAACATTTACACTATAGTATTATATCATTTTTTAATTCAAAATTATTTAAATCTAAAAAACTTTTTGCAGTTATTTTTAAAATGCTTTGCAGAGGAATTTCTGCAGAGTTCTCTGTTGCAAGAATATCATCGTGTATAAAATTTTTCTTTGCGGTAGAACTACGGTAATATGAAGGAAAACAATTCTTATGAACTGAATTTACAACAGACCTCATCATATTTTACTATCGACATGAAAGTTACATATCTATGTATACAGTCAAAGCTTTTTCTGCAAAAATTTTTTTCTGTAGAGGGGTCAACCTTTATTGCTACCTTCTTAATTACCTCGGCAGAGTTGGATGAAATTAAATGTTGCATCTTCTTCTTTTAGACCTATTCGAACTTTCTTCAAAAGCAACAAAAGGTCTAACACCATCATCGCTAGTAGTTGGCTCGTATAATTGATAAACGGTGAAAATAAAAACTATTAAAAACAAACGCAATACTGTGCCTAATTAAAAAATATACAAACATCACACAAATTTTTTCAATATATTGGCAAATCGGTATTTAGGCAGTCGCTGAACTTATATTCAAAACGGTCACTTTTTCGGCTGCTATCGGACCACATTCGTTTTAATTTTGAATTTAAATTATATATTTTCTGGATGTCTTTGGGTTCCAAAAATTTCCCTATTAAAGCTCCCACAATTCCTGATAATTTTTTAGCAACATCTGTGCATTCTTTTAACTCAACCCAAGAATTAAAAAAATCTCGAATTTGCATGTGGGCTGACACGCGGATGGCTTAGAAAATTACCTTCGTTAACAACAAATTTTCGTTCAGTTAAGTAGCTTTCTAAAAGCTAAATGGTGTTTACGGGTAGGTTTTGCTTTAGTTTATGTATGTACACCTTCGTGCTATACTTTATCAAATGCCTGAGAAACATCGCTTAAGAGCGCAGAACAATGTTTCTTTTTCTCGTAGGTTTTTCTAATAACATTCACGAGTCTATGTGTTTGTTCAATCGTGCTGTGTTGTCTCCTAAAACCGAATTGTTGCTGTGGAATGCATCTAGTACCATTCAGTATGGGTGTTAGCTTACTCATAAGTAGCTTTTCAAATAGTTTTGATATGTTAGACAATAGACTTATAGGCCTATAGGATTCCACCTTCCTACGATCTTTGCCTGGCTTGGGTATCATGGTAATCAGTGAAACATTCCATTTTGCGGCATAGCATTTGAGGCGCAAAATATTGTTCCGAAAAAATAAAATTATCCATCTTGCAGTATAGGGTAGCTCCAAGAGCATTCTATTGCTTATTTTATCAGCGCCTGGAGCTTATTTCGAATTTAAGCCGCAATACAGTGTTCAATCTCACGAATATTGAACCTCAAGGTAACATCTGGTATAGCGAGAACTGGTGGCAGATCACCTATAGTATCAAACGTATTTGGAGTAAATGCTTTCTGCAATTAAAAAATTCGTTGTGCCAAGTAAAAACTTAATTAAATTTTCACCTGTAAACGAATTACTAATATTAAGTAAATATTTGTAGCAAATTTAATTGAAATAATTTTTATTAAATATTTAATAATAATAATTAAAAGTTAAATTAAAATATTTTCAAGTTTTCAATTACATTTTTAACCGTAATAATTGAAAAAATGGAAAAATGTCCGATTTGGATTGGAGGTAATGATGGTTAGATGTGTTCCAAATGTGCTAACGACGTTATGTTGAGTTGAATTGAATACTTATTAATTTCGTTTTTGTAATCATTAATTTTATATTTTCACTCACTGTTTGTTATTTTAATTTCATCTGAGGGTTGAACTAAGCTCCTTCTGTTTTGAAATTCAATGCACCTACCACTGAGCCAAAAGATTGTTGGCAAACAGGCGGCAAAAAGTTAAAATAAACTTACTATTAAACTCTCACTCTCACTGAGTAATATTTTGCTTTTATTTATAAATGATACACATCATGGTATAATAAGTGTACATTTGGTGGCAGCCGATTATATTTATTTTGCGCTGTTAGTTTTAGACCGTACGTTAAAAACGTTAATTTTTTGACAAGCATTACCTAGTTTTTTTTTATTGTAGTATTTGTTTGCTTTATGCGGCCACCTTGTATTGAAAGCTTCGCTATATACAGTAGATACCGGTTATAAGCACATCGCATATAAGAAAAAACCGCTTATAAGAAAGTGAACCAAAAACACCGTGTCTTTTTCTGTACTTTCCATAGAAAAAATGTTCTATAAAATAAAATCGTATATAAGAACAAACCCTGATATAAGAATCTTTTTTCAAACACCAAAGATGATAAATGATATGAAAAAAGATTTTATATAAGAAATTTTTATAGTGCTAACTGAATTATTTTTTTAGTGTTTATCTTTTGTTAGAGCTATATAAGTTAGTTTTTTATATGAATTGTTTCGTATACATAATAAAAAATTTTATATATCGAACTTAATATGTTTTATTTTTTATAAAAAAATATTACATATGTATGCTTTATTAAATATACACTTATAAGAAAAAAGTTTCTTATATCCATATAAATGTGTATAAGAAATAACTTTCTTATAAACAAAAATTGCTTATAAGAAAAAACCGCATATAAGAAACAATTTTGTAAAATTTTTAAAGTTTCTTATATCCGATATGTACTGTACATATAACAGCTCTTTTAAGTTCTTGTTGTTTCACATGCTAGGGCCCGATTCTATTTTTGTGAAAAAATAAAAATGAAAAATAAATTATCAATTCATTGAAAATGCGATTCTAGTTTTAGCTTTTATGAAAACTATCTGTCAAATTTTTCTCATATGATAATATTTTTTTCATCATGAAAAAGTTGGCGAAAACTTAAATGATGACAACTTTTAATGACTTTTTTATTAACTTTTGCTTAAAAAATCATTTTATATGAAGTAAAAAACGCCACAATGTATTATTTATAATAATTGTTAATTGTTATTTATAATAATTGTTAAATTGTGAAATTAAATAGGCTTCTATTCCTAATTATACTGAAGCGTAAAAAAATAAAAAAGACTCGATTAATGAAGTCTTTCGGTCGTTATCGTGACCACATACAGGATCCGTACATACAGACAGACAAACGGACATACAGACAAACAGTTTTTAATTAGTTTAAATGTCATGAGTGTTAATAATAGTATTTTTCTTGATATGAGTGTGTATATATTTTTTACAAGTGCAATATATGATAATAATAGAGCCATTTTAAGTTTGAAAAATCGCGTGAAGTGAGAGTAGTACCCACCTCAACGCTTCGCTTATGAGGCGTGCAATAGAATAACAGAGTTAAGTTATTTGCTATACATTTTTATAACAAGTACATAAAACCATAAATTTTACAAAAGTAAACTTAATATTTAAAAACAACCCAATGGATAAAAAAATATGTTGCAAAGCTTCAGAAGACCAGAAAGTACATAATATGTATTTGCAATAAAATTATATTTTATTTTAAGTTGCTTATGATTCAAGAAATGAGCGGAATAAAACAAAAAGTGGCAGATGGTTTTCATAATGATTAAATTTTTCATAATTGCAATCAGAATCGCTCTAAATGAAAAATGAAGTGAAAATGACAAATTTTTTATCACTTCATTTTTATCATAAATTAAGAATCGACCCCCTGGTTATCATATATACGTATTAGGGATGCCAATCGGGACTGATTTTTAAAAATCCTGGGATTCGGGATTTTGCAAATCCCGAACCCGGGAATTTCGTGATTTTTCGGGATCCTGGGATTTTCCGGGACTTCGGTATCCAACGATGTTTGGTTAAATCCAATTTTTTTTAATAAACAATACTTTAATAAAAAAATTTATGCTATTTATGCATTATATGTAAAATGTTTTATGTAGAGATTATACCATTACAGGCATATGAATATATAGAAGTGGTGCCCACACATACACTATCACATTCTGTGTTTGTGTATGTGCTTCGCATCTAAATATCAAGTTAGTCACGTCTTTAAGACATCATCATTGACGAATGCACGACAATGTTAAATCCTCGACGACATATGTCGGACAGCCGGAACAAATCATTAAGGAAGTTTTCGAGCAAGTGTCGCAAAAATCGTGTGCGATTCAATAGCCACAATCTTGCTCAGATATTACTGTGACTACGTGGGCGACATTGGCAACTATTTTAACGTCAATGATTATACAGGGTGTTTTTTTTAGAGGTATAGAACTTCGAATTGAAATAAAACACAAGAAAATCGTTTTAATGTCCATCAATTTGGCTTTATTGGAAGGATAATTTTATGCCATTAATGTTTAAATATGATTTCGGGCATGTGGCCGCCGCGGCTGGCTCGAATAAAGCCAATTCTACAGGTCCAATTTTCAACCACTTTTATATATATATAAGTGAACACGCTGCCTGTCTTGTTGCCAATGATTAAAAATGCGACAATGTTGCCTATTATGTCGTCAATGACTTCGTATGATACTGAAGACAAAAAGTAAGACATTATCGCTCATATTGTCCTCAACATACTTGGATTAAGGACAGCAATTAAGACATTGTCGCTCATCTTGTCCTCCACAATGCTATTGAAGGTAAAATGTAAGACATTGTAGCTCATTTTGTAGCTCATTAGATTGAGGACAAAACGAAAGATATTGTCCTCATATTGCCGTCAAAAGTGTTTAATAGAAGACAATATTCAAGAATTTTTCGTTTAAATTGTTGTGAACGACGATTCACTTAAATTGTCGATTAGAAAACCTAATCGACAGAGGGCATTTGTGTTGTGTGAACCGAATATATTGTCACAATATTCCTAAAATATTAGTGTTTTAAAATGTATCTGTTAAAATTTTTTCTTAATTTCCGACTGATCGATAAGCAACGATTTTTAAATGTGTCCAAAAAGGACAAAATAAAATCTATACAAAATTCTAATCAAAGTCAAATAATTATGTTTAATTATCAGATTGTTAAGCATTTTTGTTCTACTCAAAAATTTTAAAATTATACTTAAGTTGTTATGGCAAAAGTCTGCATAGATGTATTCCCTCGCTAATGGCAGTAATAGTCACTTGTTTGCCGGCTTTCTACTGTGTAACTCGAAGAAAAATAAAAAAACACTTTCGAGCAGCAATTTAAATAACATACAAACTCGAATAGTTTTTTTTAACTCAACAACATAATATATTCACTTCTCTACCCGTAATAGCTGTTTTATACTATCTCACAAGCCATTTGTCGAACAGAAGTCGAAGAGCTTGTATAATAGTCTAAAAACTGCTTAACTTACGGTTAATTAATTGTAAGGAGCTATCAATAGTACTCAATTGTTATCGACAACGAGAACAGAACAGAGAAACAAGCCGAGGCAAAATTATCGGCGGCGGGTGGGCAGATTTTGGGTCGGCGGCGGCGCGCCGATAGAATTTTCGGCAGCTCACCTATTTACAGATATTTTGGGAAAAAAGGTAGTAAAATTTTTTTTTCGAAAAAAGTACGCAAATTTGCAACCCAGTCGTGAACAAATTTAAACGAACTCGGCGTCTGGATTTGAACCGATGTAATCGGCGGCGGCGCGATAGGTGAAAACGCAACCGGAAGCGGCGCCCCGTCGGCTCGAATTCGACTGACTTGTTTCTCTGGAACAGAAGTGACCTTTTATGGTGTGGGGTTAAAGTAACGTCGACATATACATAGTTATAGAACAAGGGAATGAATTTTTCAAACTGATGAATTTTCCAAATACATATTATTTTTCTTTTTATATTACTTTTTTTTTAATAATTCGCAGTTGTATAGTGGCAGAAGAGTTGATGAAAATAATCGTAAGGAAGTACACTTTATCACGAATAATCATTAACTTCTAAAAAAAGGCATGTACAAATTTATTGGGACTTTTAAATACTAATATTTTTACATATAAAAGAAATCCTGAAAAATCCCGAAATATCCCGGGATTTATTTTCACAAATCCCTATATTCGGGATTTTCCAATCCCGAAAATTCCAGGGATTTAGGGATTTCCCGTTTGGCATCCCTAGTACGTATGTGTACTATTTGTGTGTATACATACAAATGATCGCGAATTTGTGTAATAATAGTTAAATATTTATTTATATCAATTAAATTATTTAATTGAAAGTTTGATTTTTTTTTAAATTAATGATTTAATTAGAAAAACACTTGTAACATTTTTTTCTGTGTACAAACAGAGTGCCTTTTTCAGCGTCAGTTCTTGCCCAGTCTCCATTCGAAGCTCGCAATAGAGGCTTATATATCACCGGTCTTTTGAGGGCTCGGGCTGCTCTCCATATTCTGTTTAAGGTGTTGCATCGAGCCCATTCAGAAATTTTTGAAGAGAAGCGGTTTTTTTATATTCTAGTAGGGTTTTAAGCTGTTTAGTACATTCCTTTAGCCTAGATTTTAACTGAGGGGATCTGTTGCGTTGCCATTCTCTACGAACTCTTCTTTATTCAGATAAAAGCTGTTCTACATCTGCTGAATAAATTTTATTATAACTCACCTGAAATTTTGTAGTAGTAGCATTTAGAGCAGCTTGCTTAACCCTACGTCTTCACGAGCCATCGACTTGAACAAAACATGATCATGACGCCGGCAGAGCAACTGCAAGAAATTCATCAACTTCTTTGTTGTGGTGAATACGGGCGATGTCCATGTTTTGCCTTATCAATGTATTTGATGGTAGTGCAATAGAAATGGAATATTTAACAATTTCTTTCTATCTCTCTTCTTTCTATTAAAAATGGTTTTTTACAGCGAATCTCATGACGAACATTGATGCTCAGCCATATGTACGGGCATCGATGGCAGAGCATGGACGAAACATGGGCATGAGCGGTCCACATTAGCCATATGCGATGTCCGACATGATGTTCATACCAACTTCATGGCTAATGTAGACCCCCAGTAAGGTTTGCCTCAAACATTCGAATAAAGTCATCTATGTCACCAGGCGTTTTTAATGGAATATATTCTGTGCAACGAGCACTTATATTCAAGGTTGGTAACCGAAACGAATAACGGTAGCGGTAGTGGTATTAATTTTTTCTTTTGTTTCGGTATCGGTAGCGGTAGCGGTATTTTAACTATATCGGTATCGGTATATACCGCTACCGAAACATGAATACCGGTATGATACCGGTATTACAATTTTATTAATGAAACTAAACAAAATGCTGTTTAAATAATTTTTTTAATAATGATAAACAAAACCTGACTAGTATTGGAAACAAAACAACCAATTCAAATATTTTATACTTCTATATATACATTAGGGTATCCCTATATATAGAATATTGCTCCGATTCTCGTTCTAACCCCATAGACATATACGAATAGTTCAATAACTATTATGTTCCAATTTTAAACAGATTGAAAAATATGTAGAGGTGGCTCAAGGCGACAGAATTCTTAAAAAATTCAGATTATGTTTACCATTTTTCATTTTGCTCAACCATATGTCTCCCTAATTTCTTAAAATGTTTTCTCTCAAAAATGTCAAAATTCCAACCACCAGTAATAAAGTTATGACATAAAATATCAGTCATTTAATGTAACTTTGGTCGTTATATTAGCAGCCTGAGAGTATTTGAAAATATAAAATATTGTTGTAAAAAAGAGAAAAGGTAGACGTAATATATGGACAAATGTTTTGGTCTTTCAAAAGAGATATGTACTTACACATAGTATTAGTGGGAAAGGGTTCCCAACAGACCATTCGACAAGCAAAATGTAAATGAGTTGTAGAATAAGCTTATCATAAGAGATTTTCTACAACTTTTTGTAAGCATACTTATTATAAGCTTATTTAAGTACAAAAAGATAACAGTTTTTAAATACTGTTTTAAAAAGGCTTCACATGACAACACCTTTTACAATAATACTTGCTATACACTTAGTTTAGATAACAATTTAACAAGTATGATTGCAAATGACTTATTCTCGCTACAGTTTTGTAAGTGTTTTTGAGAATGATGTACCGTTATTTGACGTGTGCCTGAATTTTGTATTATAAGTTAAAGCTTTCAGTCTTTGTGTTTCGTTCCAAGAGTGAAGTATTTAAAGTGTTTCAAACAGTGCACAATTAAAAAAAGTAATAAAATATTATATTAGTAAAAAACTTATTGTAAATATGCCCTATAAATTTAAACAGAGTGTTCGTAAAGAATCAAAAGAAATTGTTGAATTACTTTTAAATGCTAATAAAAGAAAGAGAAACAATTCTAGTGAATTACCAGCCAGCTCTATTGAGATTCGGCCTTTCAGTGATGAAGGTTTTGACAAAAGTGATTACGAGTTTTCAAGTTCAGAAGAAAATTCGGATGATATAATTGATAATATGGATATTAAGAAAGAAATTGCCGTTTGGGCTGTAAAAATATCATAACAACCAGTGCTGTAAATGACTTACTAAACATTTTAAGAAAATCTTTTCTTTTTTTACCAAAAGATGCAAGGACATTAAAACAAACACCGCGCGACTCGCCTATAGTTCCAATACAAGGAGGAAATTATGGGTGAAAATATTGTCTAACCGATTTCTTATCATCTGAAACGTTTCTAAATAGCTCTATTGATTTGAATATACACATAGATGGATTGCCTGTAGAAAACAGTTCTCTAGCACAGGCCTGGCCAATTCTTATTAATCACAGCAAAAATAAATTTGGTACAAGGATGCACTAAGATTAAATAGAAGGGCTTCGGAGATGCGCTAAAGCACCTAGTGCATCCCCTCTGCCTTACGAGGTTGCAATAACGTAAGCGAATGAAGAAATTTAACGCACACGAGAAAGGGGTCAGCTATTTAAGTTTTTTTCATGAAGTTTTTTTCTTTCAACTCAAACTTTTTTTATAGTGCATCCTCTCTCGCTTACGTGGATTCAAATATTGATGCGAGTGTTATTTTTACTTCGTAATTTGATTTTTTATTCTTCCATTGAATTATGTATGATAATAAATGTGCCTCGGTAGCTTAGTGGTTAGTGTTCTAGCCTACAATGCGGAGATTGTGGGATAGATTCCTGATTCAATACGCGAGCAAAAAGTATTTAATAAAAGTAATTGTAGTGAAATATAGTTTTCAATTGTGTTTGTACCACTAAATACATAAATAAATATAAAAACAACATAAAATGATTTCAAATAAAAAATTTATCCAAGTGTAGGTGAAATTGTGATATAAAGAGCAAAATTTTTTTTATTATATACATATAACAAAGACATGAGGTTAATGCATCTAAGATGCGCAAAAAGAAGCTCATGCCTCCAGACCTACCAAGTAGGACATCCCATACAAAAATCATGTAATACGGAAGCAGGTTGGTAAGGGAGAGTACCGAAATCTCTCCTTTACAAACCTGCTTCCGGTAGACGTATATTTTTGCTGGGAATGTTAATGGAACCGATTCAGTGTATACAGTTGGTATTTATGGTGGAAACAGTAAGCCAAAAGATGTTAATGAGTTCTTACACCCTTTTATCAAAGAGTTAACCGAAATTATGCAAGAACATTTAACTTTCCGTAATAAGCACTATACAGTTAACTGTCGAGCATTCATATCGTCGCTCGCATGACCAACTAACGGAACTGATATTTTTTCCGAAACTGAGTTAGGACCACTATGGGACTTCTTTAGGCATGTCGCATCTTGTGTGTAAATTATGTGATTGTATATAGTACCGTTATCTCATAAGACGCCATAACATTTTCAACGTATCTGCAGATGGACCAAAAAAATTTTTCACTAACTAACGTAACTGCAATTTAATACCTACTGCTATACTTTATAAAGAATTTTTTTTATAAAGGAAATTGGAGAGGGTGCTGTTGCCAGCCTTTCGACTTATCGAAAGATATTTCAAACAAAAAATTTGTCATTCCATCGGCCCATAAAAGATCAGTGTGGACTATGTATGAGTTATCATAAAGGAACTGAAGAAGTCAAAAATAATTTAAGCAAACGGTTTGAAATACACAATGAGGAAAAAAACAAATTTCGACTAATTAGAAATGGATGTAAAGAAGCCGCTAAAATAGACCCGACAATTCTGTGCGCAACTTTTGACATGCAGCAAGTCATAAGTCTTCCAATTTCAATGGACAATGCTGTATTTTATAAGAGACGCCTTTCTGTATATAATTTGACATTATATAATATTGCATCTGGTGATTGTTCTTGCTACACGTGGCACGAAGGAATTAGCAAACGAGGCGCATCTGAAGTGTCTACTGCTGTTTATCATTTTCTTCAGAAGTATGACAATAATGGCTGCAAAAAAGCTTATCTGTTTGCCGACGGATGTAGTGGTCAGAACAAAAATTCAGTATCAGTTGCTACTTTACTATATATAGTAAACAACTCAACTAATATTGAAGAAATAGAGTTAAGAATATCGGTACCTTGCCATGGACAAAACGAAGGAGATTCTGCCCACAGCGCTATCTCCTAAGCCTTAAAGAAAAGTGGTGATGTTCATGTTCCAAGTCAACTAAACCCAATATTCAGGCTGGCGCGGATAAAGAAGCCATACGATGTAGTTACATGGATTATTCTGATTTTTTAAATTTCAAGAAAGTGTCGACCGATCTTAAACTATTATCCATTCGAAAAGACGACCCAGGAGAACCAATAAACTGGACCGAAATGGTTGAGTACAGAGTAGAAAAAGGATAACCTTTCAAATTGTTTTTTAAAAATAAACATACAGACAAAAATTATAGATCCTTGACTCTAAAACGCCCTGTTGTCAGTTTGTTGACGGGAGAGATTTCAAAATTAAACACGACTCCTCCTAAAATACCTCAAAATAAATACGAAGATTTAGTATCGCTTACTACTGGAGATACGCCAGTAATCAAGTTATGTGAACATACAAATTTTTATAAATCCCTTCCTCATTAATTACAAATATTTTTTCATTAAATTTTTTTTTGTATTTCATATCTATAGTCCAATAAAGATAAAAAAAAAATTCACTTTAAAATCCTGTTTTTTTTAAATAAAAAAAACGTATCTGCAACTAGGCAAAAAAAAATTTCACAAAGGTAACGTATCTGCATTGGAATCAAAAAATCGCATTAAAATCCAATATAATACCATTTTGCCATAATAATATTGAAGAGTAGACGTCAGAGTACATAATTAGAAAAGCAGACTGAAAATATCATGCATACCTTTCGACAGGGACAATGGAATAAAGGGTCAAAAATATTAAAACTGCTCTCCTGTAAAATTTTGTAAATGTCAGTTCCGTTAGTTGGTCATGCGAGCGACGATATGTGATGAACCGGCTATGGGAATAAAAACACATACCGGTTATAGTTGCTGCCACAAATGTATTCAAAAGGGTGATCATATGAACAACAGAATGGTGTTCAAATATGAAGATAACATAGTACGAACTGATGAAAGTTTTAGAAAGCGTTTGGATAAAAATCATCATAAAATAACTAGTCACATGGCCATAGAAGACTTGCCAATAGACTTAATACGATCGTTTCCCATGGATTATATGCATGTGGTTTGTCTGGGTGTTGTAAGGACTTTAATGAATGCTTGGATTAAAAAATGAAATACACCATGTTCGCTTCAAAAGGACAAAATATGCAAACTAAACGAGCAAATATTGTATTTAAAAGGACAACGTCCACGTGAGTTCAGGAGAAGTACAAGAGATATCAATGAGTTCGATCGATATAAAGCTACTGAGTTTCGTACGTTTCTTCTGTATGTTGGACCGTTTATATTAAAAGACATTTTAGATGAAAAGCGATATTTGCATTTTCTGCAACTGAGTTTGGCTAGGAGAATTTTATTGAACACTGAACAATGCAAACAAACAATACCTGTGCTGATGCATTATTAAAGAATTTTGTGAAAACATTGCCTGATTATTATGATCATTTCATTTCAACATACAGTTTCCATTGTCTAACCCATTGTTTACAATATGGATCATGTGAAACTTTTAGCGCCTTTAAATTTGAAAATAAGCTGGGAATATTGAAAAGACTTTTGAAGAAAAAGAATAATATATCCACCCAACTATATAACCGACTGGTGGAGCAAAGTATCAACAGCTCACACAAGGATTACTCACCAAAAAACTCAAATAACTTTTTTTCAGCAGCCCACCCAAACAATTATTATAAAGCTGGAAACAATATTTATCGAGTGTCATCAGTATGTAATAATAATGTTAGTAAGGTTATTGGCCAGCAAGTTTTGAATTTGAGATCGATGTTTCACAATCCGCTTGAATCTTCTCTTCTCGGCATTTGGGAAACAACAAGTTTAACATTTTCAAGAGAATCCTACGAATACTCCTTAAATGATATCACTAAAATTTGTGCTTTAAGCAACAAAAGTAATGAATTTGGTTTTTTTCAGTTATCCACTATGGCTGAAGAAAATAACACAAATTTCAATAATCTATTTCAAAATTCCCAAAATTTAACAACTCTTCAAACAGTGCTAAATAATTCGTTTTCCGAAGGTCAACATGTAATACATGCAGAATCTGTGACATTTGAAGGTAATTAGTCGATGATATATTTAAAAAATTATAGTATTTTGCCCTTTTTATTTAAATTTTGCTATTTTCAAACTTTTTTATTTTAAAAATATATAAAATTATTAATATCTTTGGACTTTTGACAAAAGCACTTCAGCCCAGTTGAGAAAGTTTTGCAATTATTGGTATTTATATGCAGAATTTTAATTGTATTATTTCTACGATATTTAGTTACAAAAATATTTTTAAAGTCTTACTAATCTAAATTTTGTAGATTTGTGACTGATCAACAAACAGTCTATTTCAAATGTGTTAAAAGTAGGGATGTAACGATACGCCGTTTTGCCGATCCGATACCGATATTTAAAAATAAATATCGCCGATACCGATTCCGATACCGATACGAATATTGAAATTGAGTTCAAGTTAAATCAACAAAACTCAAGTACAATTTTTTTATTATACAAAATTACATTGTAAGAGAGAATATTTAAAATTGATTTTAACCCAGTATAAAAAATTGGAAGTAAGTTTTAAGGAGCTACATTTTCTTTGCTTCAAAAAAATCTATATTAAAAATATGTAGATAATTAGTAGAAAAGCAAGCAAAAATTTTGAATTCCTTTGTAACTTTAAAAATACTCGCCATGCTTTTTAAAAAATCGATTTTTTAAAGAACATTTATCAACTAATATTCTTCTAAATAACTTAATAGCTTAATTATTAAAAGTCTTCTAAAAGTTTATATTTATTCACTTAAATTTACATGAAAATAAAGATTTGAGTTTAAATTCGCATAAAAAAAATTGTGAAAATGGGTAATTTTGTATCCTTTTTCCTTGAGGAAAAACCATTATAGAACACCGAAAAAGAAATTTGTCCTAGCATCGCTTCCAATTCGGTGATTGGTAATCGAAAAACAGAACTTCTTGCAATGGCAAGGATATGTAAAAATAATTAGAAATTATCCAAATTTGCAATACTTCCGGATCGCGAATTCTACATTTTTATGACTTCTTTGGAGTGTCTTTTTTTGCTGGCGTAAGATTTAAAAAACAACGACTTGAATTTGAATTCATGGTAAAATTAACAAAAAATAAGTAATTTTTTTACAAAATAACAGCATAGAATATAATTAATTTTTAAAATTGATATTAATAAGATTTAAAAAATAAGGAAGTGAATTTAATTCATGGCAAAATTGAACAAAAATAAACTATTTGTTAAAAAAAACTGAAAAAAATTTTAAAAGTGTCGTCGTATCGACAGTCTGAATTATCGCCGATATATCGGTATCGGTATTCGTTACATCCCTAGTTAAAAGTAAAAAAAAATCAAAATCGCTTAATTGTGTTTAGTTTTCACTTTCCCTTAAAGTCCTACACAAAAAATTTCATTTAGCTCTACAACAATATTTATGCTCTCTTTATAGTTTAGAAAATTATACTAATTGCTTTTGTGAAAAGTCCACATATACTTACATATGTATTCGTATTTTTTGTCTTCAAAGCGAAAAACTACTTCAGTTTGTTTTATCTGTAAATTTTTAGGGGTGGTGGTTCAATTCTCTAAGGTGATTGAACCAATGTTTATACGCCTCACGAATGAAGTAAATTCATTGCGACAGGAGATAAATGGCCTGCGCAATGAAATCAAAAAGGTTAAGAAAGACAAATCCGAAGTAAAATTATTCATACCTAATAACCCTTTCAAAATAATGGACGAATTTTTAAATTTTGAAAGTTATTGCAGGAAGACAATAACTTTCTGAAATCGTTTGTAAGTTAAAAAAAACTTTCTCATAACTTAGAGCGCCTTAAAATAATATGTTTCTTTTAAGGAAAAAGAGCTGCTTGCGGTAGCAAAAAGTCCAAATTATATAAAAAACTGTTGGCGCAAATTACTAACAGATGAGCTGGCAAAGCATTTATGCTGGAAGAGAACGGCAGAGAAGAAGAGTGCGCGGAGCCTGACTGCAGCTAGAGCCATAAGAAGTAAAGTATTTCAAACATTTTATTCATTAAAATACTAATTTACTTTTTATTTTTTGCAGATGCTGCAATTTCTATAGGAGTTGGAGAGGACGAATATGTGAAAAGCACAAACTCTTTTTTTCAATTCGCCAAAAATAGGCAAGTGTCCCGCAAGAAGTATGTGGGTAAACAAAAAATATATTAATTTGTAAATATAATATTTTATGAAATAAAAAATAAATAAAATTTTTATTAAAAAAAATACTACCTAGTTCACTGTGCAAATATTATTTGGTTATATTCTTAAACTTACAAAAATATTACGAATGTAAGCTTATTATAAACATGATTAGAAAACTGATTTTCTGTAAACTTATTCTATAATTATAACTATAATTATAATTATAACTTTCTGTATATAGTAGACAAGTAATATTATCGCAAGGGTTCAGTTTTCATTATTAAATAATTTTTAATAAGCCTTTTACAAGATTAAGGCTTATGTTAGTAAGCTTGTTACAAGTTATTTCTAAATCGTTTTGGTTTGTTGGGTTACTTTCGAATAGCGTAAAACGTAATTTTTTACAGGTATTTGTAGCGAAATAATTTGATCACTAAGTTTTGTGTGTTCATAGTTTTCAGCGAATTTCGCATAATAATCACACAAAATCTAATTCCTAAAAGAAAGATGAATTTAAGAGAATTCTAAAATAACTTATTTGAAGCCAAACAAATTTTTTGTTTTTTTATCAAAAACCGTGAATTCTTTGTGGCGCACCCTACGTGACGCGCGTTACGTTTTTTTTACTATCTATTACTTTTTAATCGTATAATTTACAGCAAAAATGTGTTTAGTGGAGTTGTAGATAATATTATTATCTAAGACAAAGCTTTTAACAAAATTTTCATATTCCTTATAGTTTACGAGATAATCTAAGAAAATATTTACTCACTTATTTTCAAGATAACGGGGGTTCCCGACCACCTCCAACCTAGAAAACTCCAACTTAAGCTTACGGTAACATGAGTAACTAAACACACACAAAAATAAGTGATTGAAGATAAATACGCCAAGTAAAATATGTTTTTGACGCAAAGCCTTACGTCATTACATATTTGCAAACTATGTTTTTAATTTCGACATATTTGACAAATATGTTTTAGTTTTTGTGACAAAAGTGAAATATGTCTCCCCTTTTTGGGATTTTTGGAGGGAATAAATTTAGTTGTGGCCATACCAAAGGAGATTACTAAATGGGTTGTACATCAAATTGAAGGTAATTCGCTTCCATTCAGTAATCTACAACCAGTGATGCCAAAACGGAGGAAAAAATTTTTCCATGTACGCAATTTAGTCATTGAAATAGGAACGTAGGGAAAATCGGACAGATACATATACATTTTGTGTTAGTTAAAACGAAACATTTGAGACACCAGTTCTTCCCAGGTATTTTCTTTTGCACGCAGTGGCCTGTTAAAAAACATTTACTGGCAACACTGTCTATAACAATATTTGCGAATACCAAAATTTTGTTTAACTAAATGGACAATTAATGAACTCCTGATTCTGCGAAAGAATAATTTTAGTTGTGGCCCTACCAAAAGAAATTACTGAATGTGTTATACATCAAATTGTAGGTAATTCACTTCCAATTAGTAATCTACAACAATATTTGGAGGTAGCATAATCACCTTCAATTTGATGTATAACACATTTAGTAATCTCCTTTGGTATTCCTTCCCAGAATCCGGAGTTCAGTAATTTGGGTATTTAGTTAAACAAAATATTGGTACTCGAAAATATTGTTGCAGATTACTGAATGGGAGTGAATTATCTTCAATTTGATGTATAATACATTCAGTAATATCCTTTGGTATGGCCACAACTAAAATAATTTCTTCCCAGAATCAGAAGTTCAGTAATTTGGTCATTTATGTAGTTAAACAAAATTTTGGTATTCGCGTATATTGTTGTAGATTACTGAATGGGAGTCAATTACCATCAATTGGATGGACAACCCATTTTGTTATCTCCTTTGGTATGGCCACAACTAAAATTATTCCCTCCTAGAATCCAAAAAAGGAAACATATTTCACTTTTCTCACAAATTCTAAATCTGCAAGTATGTCCCAAATTGAAAACATATTTGGCAAATACGTAATGACGTAAAGCTTTACGTCAAAAACATATTTAACTTGGCGTATTTATCTTCACTCACTTCAAAAAAATTGCATCCTATATGAAATACAAATTTGGTTCTTTTTTTTCTTAGGTATATCCCTGCCTGTGTTGTTAATAGGAACCACAGGACACAATATACATATATATACTGTATGTATCCTTGCCATTCATAAAGGGATCATTAACAAACTATTCTATATACATTTTGAAGGTTAATATATATAACACATTATTCCATCAACATATATAAATAGTTCTGATGACTCTCAAATTCTCACCTTGGAAGACCATTTTTGTGGTTTTCTCATATACCACTGAGTGTTATCCTCTTTTTAGATTTATGAAAATATTTGAACTTTTGTTCAAATAAATGAAACAGAAAGCCAGCCTCCGATCCAAAAATTTCAGCCGTTAATAGCACTGAGATCAAATTTCTAGGCAACCTGCTATCTGGGCAGCATTTTTCCCATAATTCTTTCCCATATTAGAAACGTAAAACAATATCGCCAAGCTAACAGATTGCTTAGAAATGACATGGTATTGTTAAAAGTTTTAGGGCCATTATTACAACTCGGCTTTAGTTATAATTAGCATTTTATCGGACGGATAAACAGTTTTTCATTATTACAACTTTAATTTAACCTAAAAGTGTGGGATTACTTACTGGGAAGTTCATTCTTCCGCTAACTTTTATCGGCACACATTTTCATAGGCTGCCATACTTGCTTCTTTATCAAGTAAACACCAAGACGTATCTAACAGGTGAACTCACTAGAACACATGACCTTATTCCGGCAAACTTAGTGGAATGATGAAATTATCACAATTTCGTCACAATATGGAGCTTCCCTTCTTTAAGGTATTGGACATTTCATTATAGAGCTACCTGCGCTGATAATTCCATCCATCTTTCAACACTTTTTGACAATTGTAGTATAGTTTCTACAACAAATTTATACTTGTTGTAGACTTGTGTGTACCTGTTATCTGTGCCATTGTAAATACATATGTATGACGTTGCCACCTGTGCTCTGGTATAGCCATACTTTGAAAAAGATAATTTTTATTTTACAGGCAAGTTGTAATAATGAAAAATTGTTGCAGGTCAGTTTACCGATCACTTCTGCTTATCATGCCGGTAACTATCTTCCACTTTACTGTTGAGTTGTAATAATGGCCCTTAGTGAAACTACCAATTTTTTTGTTTTGTATTTTTACTTAAATTTTTTCCAGAATGGTGCTCTTTAAATTAAAAACGAACGCTTAGTAAAAAAGTTATAAGCAAAAAATAAAAAAACCTATGCAAAAAAGTAAAAACTATAATGTCGAAGTGAAATATCTCTTAAACTATAAGACATACAATACAAATGCTAATATCAACATTTGTTGTCATATCTAGCAAAATTTAAAACGCTTGAAATCGTTAAAATCGGCCAGTATTTCAGAATGTTACAAGCCGCACGAAGTTGTGCACACCAGAGATAGTTAGCTTTCTTCCCCTTTGCTCCGCCCGTAAGTTCAGATATTGCCTTCAAAAGACATGATTCTGAAAACTTAACTCCTGCGATACAATTGTTTAAAAATTCATACTTATTAATTTTGTTTAATCAACAATACTGAATTGCACTGTGGGTGACATTCATCATGATATAAATACAGCCCGTGTGAACTGTAAGTAAAATACGAAATGAAAACAGTGTTCCATTGGCAGTACGTTAAGCTAACAAATATCATTTCGATTAACAATTGAAAATAAAAAAAAAACAGTTACTACAAGTTTAAAGTCTTTAGTTCGTGAAGTAAAATAAAATTTTTCGTACCGAAATGATGATACCGGTATAATACCGGTATTGCATAAAACGGTTTTTGACTACCGGTATTTTTGAACCGAAAAGAATTACAGTATCGGTATTGCATTTCAAACGGTATTGAATCGGTAGCGGTATTTATTACGGTATCGGTTGCCAAGCTTGCTTGTATTTCAAGCAATTAATACGTGCGGTTGTCATCCTTAAATCACAAGTGGGTGAATAAGTTGTATGTAAATATATAGTGACAATAGTTGGTGAGTGATCTGAAGAATAATCTAAATATGCTTCAACTTAGATCATTTCGCTGCGCACACCCTTTACCACTCCGAAATCAATAACATCAGGTATTTTTCGGCGATCTGTTAGCCAGTAAGTTGGCTGCCCATCTGATACAACATTCAAACGCATTTTAGAAATTGTGTCAAACAAAACGCAACCCTTTGGTGTGACGTTGATTTTAAAAAATGCGTCTCAGAGATAACCATGACATCAATTTGTTTATCCATCATGTATGACTCGAGTTTGCTTTTATGTTGGCGGATGCCGTTTGCGTTGCAGAAAAAGATTTTTATGTTCATGGTTTGTTTAATGCAGCCTGCGATAATGTAGACTGCATTTTCAACACTTTCTGCATCATGCAGGTCGTGTTGGTTGTAAAAAATTTTACTGATCGTATTAAGTTTTCTATTTCAATTCGATCAAAATTGAAACCAGTGTTTTCGTTGGCAAGAGCCCGTTATTGAGCTGTGGACTGGTTAGACTTCAAGGCATTAGCGTAAGAGAACTGACTGTTTGCTATGTTTTGCGTTATGGCTTGGTTAGCAGCGCTGTAAACTTTTAGATTTCAAAAAGCACTGAAACAGGTAAAAAAGCGCGTAATTCTTGAAAAAAGCACTGAATTTTATTTTTTTAGTTTTATTTAAAAAATTGTTATATATCTGCCTATTCTGTACATCGATCCGATTTAAAACGAATCGTTTTAGAAAATTTAATGGCTCGATTATCGATGGCAACCGAACTTCAGTTGCGTTGCCAGTTGCTAAAAATCATATTACGGATGGCAACTGAAAGCTGCCAATTGCAGTTGCTTTTTCGTGCTTTTCTGGCAACCACAAATTTTCAGTTGCCGGCAGGCAACGCACTGAAGTTCGGTTACCATCGATAATCGAGCCATAAATTCACTAAAAGCATAAAGTCTCAGACTTTTTTGTATCTTTCTATTTCTTAGAGCTTAATAAATCATATCTGATATTAATTCATTATATATGATCATCATAGTTATTGCTACAGAGTTTTCATAGAAATGAGCGGGATACCATAAACAAAAAACTGTAACTTTTGAATCTGTTTTCATTCCTACTTAAAAATTTTGTACAATAAAAACCTGTCAGTTGCATTTAGCTCTGTAATAACTATAATTACATATGTCAAAAAAAATCCGACTTCAATGCAAAGATCTTATGTACCAGATTACAAAACCAACGCGATTTTATGTTAGATCAAATGGTGTGCTTGTCTACAAATGGGGTGTCCGCCCACAATTTTTCATAGTACCAAACCTTTCATATCCTTTTAAATAAACTATTTTGAAAATCTGTCAAGAAATATCAGAGTTATGAGATAATTAATATATCGGGCTACCACTTTGTCCGCCCGATTTTCACTTCTATGGGATCAAACTACAAGCAATTCATTTGAAACAAGAAAAAAAGAATTTTGAAAATTGGCTCATAAATGAAGGATTATGCGATAATCAATATTTCCGGGTGATGGGATAATGCCCTACAGATTTTCGAAAAAACAATTTTGAAAATCGGTTCACATCTGAAAAAAATTATGCAACAAAACTGCAGGCAACCCCTTTAAAAAAACGGGTTAAAGATCGCAGAGTTTTGATTGGGTGGAGCGAATTTCCTCACCGTTTTTCGAAAAAAATGTGGAACCAAACAGCAAGCTAATCCTTTCAAACAAAAAAAAAGGACTTTGAAAATCTGTTCACAAATGACAGAGTTATGCCATTACAAACATAGAAAATTCACACGAATTCATAACCTCCTTCTATTTTGATGTGGGTAAAAAATAAAGAAAATTACAAATACCTTTTTCAGGATACTTTGGCATTTTAGAGGACTTTTCTTGAATATGACGAACATTTCTCAAAAAATGGCCGAGATACCCAAGTCTAGACGGCTGTAAAAAGAAAGCATAAAAAGTATCGGGCTAGTTCTTACGCCACGTGATGTGCACGTAAGAGTAGAATATACATATTTTTGTGTATGTAAACTTTCGTTAAAACGGAAAGTTTTTGAAATCTGAAGTGCCAAGCAAACGAAAGATGTACAAAAATTTGTTTTAATCGGGTTGGACAAAAAAGACAAAAGCTGAAGCCCCACTGAATGCTCGAATCAATTTTTTCATTCTTCTGCAAGACTGCAAAGAACGTGCTCAGGAAATAGTTGCATTAGCAAAGAATTTTACACTTGAAGAACATTTTTTAGATAAAGAAATTCATTTTTAAATTTTGTGTTTAGTACCACCGTCAAAAATAAAAGCACCAGTAATTAGACTAAAAAAGCACCGAGCACTAACTCCAAAATTGTTCGCGTCGAAAAGTTGAAAAAGCACAAAAAACGATGCCACCTAGTTCCAGCTCCACGCGAAATAGTGATTGTGGGACTAGCTCTCTATTTTTAATTTTAGTAAAATTTTTCACTTTATAATTATTATTTAGTAGATGCGCTTTTACCTCTTCTGGATCCATGTATGAATCGTTGCCTTTTATCACTACCTGGAGGCCTTTTGCACTTTTCAGTTGGTAGGCGTAAACATTTTTATTTTGTGTTTCAAAATCCAAAACTACTGTGCGGTAATGAGTTTCTTCATTTACTTGAATTTTTCTCATCAATCGCGCCGCGTCTTATCACGATTACGTAAAACGCCTCTTCACCGATTAATTGTACTAGGATTTTAATTAACTCATTTGAGTTTTTCTCTCTTAAGTACATATATTGGGGGCGGCTTGCTTGACCTGACAGTAGTGATTTCATCTTCGTCGTTTTATAAAATTGAAAAGTGATTTTCAGAACGCGCCGCATCAGATTTACCATCTTTGGGCATTTTCGCCACTGGAGTGAGGTTTTTCGATCTTGGACTTCTTTGTCTTTTTTTTATTATTTTTGGCTTTTCAGAATCATTTTCTAGGATGCCACTTCCTGTCGTATTTCTTTTTCGGCTAGATGTTGGCTCATATTATTGGCACTTGAGCTTTGCTGTGAAGCTGGTTTCAAGAAAATTATTTTTATATTACTGTCTGTAGATTTTTGTTTACTGGGTTTTCACATTCTGTAGCAACAATGCATTTCTGTTATTTGTTGCTGTTGTTATTTTGTCTTGACTGGTACTCATATGTGTATATGAGTACAACCTTATATATTTGTTGTTTGTGTGTCTGCTTGTTTATGGGTTTATGGTTTACTTTCCGAAAATAAAAAATGTATATGTACGTAAAATATTAAACAAAACGGTGTTTGTTAAAACTTTGTTGCTGCGAGCATTTGTTTTTTTTATTATACATTTGTATATTGTCTATTTTTTCACAGACCGACGCACAGTAGTTTAAAAACTTTTTTTGTGAAAATTATTCGGTAACTCGTGAACCGTTTAATACATCGTTATGAAATTTCATATTAACATAGCTTAGGTGTTTCCGAAATCACTTGGAAAAGCCCCAAAATTGGCTACCTCGGACAATATATTAAAAAAAAATTCGCCAAAAATTTAATTTCTTGTCCGAATGCTAAAATTTTTTACATATAGATAGTCCTTGAGAATGTCTACAAAAAAAAAATGCTTACATGTGTTGAATAATCTTTTTAGTTTCACAGATCATTTCGTACGAAAATTTTTTTTGTTGCCTTTTTTTGTCGCCCTTAATTCAGTTTTTTTGGTGTTATGGACTAACCTAATGCCCGGTAATTTTTCCAATATTAATAAGAAAATTTAGAACAAACACAGAAAATTTCATGCCGATATCTTTTTTCGGTAAAAAGTTAAACGCATCTCAATATGAAGCATGTCAAAGATGCTATATTTTTGAGGTTTTTTCTCCCAAAAAGGTGGTATTGTTTTTTCGGTCATATAAAATTGATTTCCTTTGAATGTTACACAACTTTTGGCAGTTTTTTTAAAGAAAACCTGTGAAAAATTGGTGTAGAAGAAAAACCGGGTCAAAGAAGCAAATGTTTCCCCCTCCAGCCCTATCTAAAATGGACCGATTTTGAAAGAAAATTTTTAGTTCCCTTAAAAATTCCTCAGAGTGCAAAGTCCCGATCGCCACAAAACTACAAGTGTTCTAAGGCTTTAGGTATTGTCTAAATATATCGAAAGTTATTTAGATATCACGCTGTAAATAACGACAGGTGACCATTTTTGTAAAAAAAACTAATTTTTTGGAACATATTTTGCCCGTTTTAGGAATTCAGGTATTTAGATAGCAAAAGTGGTAAATGTTATTTTTCTATCTCTTAGTAAACTATTTCGTATATACGTATTCAAAATTTTATTACAATAGAAATTTAAGAAAACAAATAATGCACCTGTTCTCAACAGGTGCATTATTTGTCTGTTCTACATAGGTATAATATTTTATTTTTATTATTTTATATATTATTATTATATTATTTTTTGTTTTTTATGTACTATGTTTGTACTATCTTATCTGCCTTATTCTTAGGAAATATTTTTGGTTGGTGGGTGTTAGTGAACATAATTTTTTATGGAAATTCGGTTTCCTGACCTGTCATAGATTGAGCGTGTTTTTTATGAATAAGGTCATAAATATTTGAATTTATGTTAGTATTTGATTATACATATGTATGCACTGTTTGTCAAACTTATTATTCAGTTTCACACTGCAATATAAGACATAAAGTCTTGTGTATGGAACAATACAAATAAATAAATAGAAATATCTCTGTCCGTTAAAACTTTATGTGAATACGAATATTACACTTTTTCCAAAAATTTCATTCCATCATGAAATATTATTATTTAATGGTAAATAATATTTTTAGAAATCGGCCAAAAATAATTTTCTATTCTTTCTATTCTGAGAATCTCTAGCTTCCATTTATGCCAAACATGTAACCAAAAAGTCTTTATTTCTATGTCTGGTTTCAGAAATCTTGCCTACAATTGCTATTTTTAATTTTTTACTATTTTGCAGGTAAATATGTATAAGTTCAATATGAATCACTGAGCTAGAAATTGCTGTAAAATAATTTTGTAGGTATTTTGAATTTTTTAATAACCATTTTTTATCCGTGAAATTTTATATCACTAGCTGAGCCCTTCACATAAATTTAGCGTTACTATGCACAAGACACATAAGGGCTAAATAATTTTATACTACATAACTTCATTTGAAAATACTGCTTGAGGTTTAGAACCAGCTCACGATTATTAAAAGTGAATCAAAAAAGTAGAACATTTTATTAAGCTTTTTGAAATAAAAATGAAGAACGTCAATAACTGTATACCACGGTTTCAATCGAAATATAGCAGCTGGTTGGATTGTGAAATGGAAATAAAAACTACGACAGCTAGATGCCCCAATAAATCGTATGAGGACTTGGGGCGAAAATCGGAAAAATTTAAACTATCAGGAATATTAGCAAATCATTCAGATGGCGAAATCAGACTGCTTTAAGAAATTTTTAAAAAGGAATCAGCAGCCAGTGGAAGCGACACAAATAGCTGACATTATTTCTGAAGCACCACCGAAACATCTTAAGTGAATAGTATACCTACACCTACTTCCGAGACCGATTTTTCTGAAGAAGAAGCAATAGCGCTCATAATGGAACTGCTTAGTCTAAATAAATACATAAAACTAACGAAGATACTACAAGACAAGGGATGTTCAATACTGCCGGAATACAATTCGATATGGTTAGCTTAGGAGGGCAGTCACGACTGAAGAAATTACTCACAGGGGTCCGTTGATTCGGACCCTTTGTGATACCCTAGAGCAGACAGGGTGTAAAAATCGTTCATTACGATTGTATAGGAGAGTCCAAGACGAGGGTTTTAAATAGATTTCTATAGTTTATTTAATTCATTTTGTTGTACATTTCATAAGCAATATTCTATTTATTGGTTAGAAATATTCCGAAAAAATAATGTATTATTTTATTCTGCATACATATTTTGATTTCACAATAAGAAAATTTTTTTATTTTCTTTTATTTTAATGTTATTTTTTATATAGGAGGTAGAATTCTTTTCAATATACCGTACATTATCTTGATAATAAACAAGATATGTAGGTATATATATGTGTAAAACAATTGAGCTTATATTTTATTATTGAGTTACTTTAAAGTTTTTGTATTTTTAATTAGAGTTTCCAAAACCAAGTTGTGTTTGAGGAAAAATTCCCAAACATTCTCCCCGTTAGGAATACTATTCCTTCATATTTCTGTAAGAGCTTGGCTAGCATCGTTTGTTGGGGGGAAAAATTAGGATATTGGCCGTTTAAGACGTGCTTCTTTCGTGAAGTAATGGAACTAAGTCACCTTTTTTACATTTCGTTCAATTTTGTTCCATTTCGGCCGAGCTTGGAGTCTGCACAGTTATTCCTTCATCCAACGAGCCCAGAAGTGTTGTTTCATACGTTCTACAAGTTTCCAACGGCTTAAATTATCAATATTATCGCCCATAAGATCCACATCCGGGACACAAGTGGTAGGTTCACCAAGCAAAAAATGTGCTGATGTGATCAGACGATATAAGACAAAGTGGTCGAGAATTTAAACAGCTTTCTATCTAAGCCTATAGCATGCTGAACTCTTCATAAGTAAGGTGGCGATCTTTCATAATTCGGCGAAGATGATATTTAGTCGATTTCACCCCAGCGTCCCAGAGGCCTACAAAATGAGGGGAAGCTGGCAATATAAAGTGCCACTTTGTGCCTTAATAAGCCAGGTTTTCGGCAAGATATTCTGGCAGTGATGTTTTATTGCGTTGGTACAAAATTTGCAATGTTTTATTTGCTCCAACAAAGTTGGTCCCATAATCTAAGTATAAATCAGTGCAAATGCCTCTACGTGAGATAAAACGTCGATATGCTGCAAGAAACGCGCCAACAGTTAGACTGGTCACTGCCTCCAAATGGATGGCTTTTGTACACATGCAAATAAACAGACAAATATATCCTTTTGTTTTTGTTTAAGATGCACGCAATGTTGAAGTCTTAATTGTTATTGGGCCAGCGTAGTCTAAACCACTTTGTTTAAATGGTCTGGTTGCCTGAATTCTAGCTGATGGGTGATTTCCCCTTAATTGTTGGCATGTTCTTGCTTTGTATTTAAAGTAGGCGATACATTCTCTTTGAACAGATTTTTCAATATCACGTCCAGATAAAATCCAATAACGCTGCATCACGTAAGACTGCATAAGCTGTGCATCTAAAAATATTAATTTAGAAAGATAATTTTGTTTTTTTAATAATACAGGGTGTTTTGTTTTGTATGGCAGTGTCGCATTAAGCAGGTGTCCTCCAACCATTAGTATGTTTCGTCCAAAAAATGGATTAAGCTGCAGTATTTTACTTTTTGTTAGAACCGGCTTTCCAGACTTTAAACAAATCATTTCCTCATGAAATGTTTCATGTTGTGTGTATATGATTAATTTACTCAAAGCTCGGTTGAGTTCATAGGCTTTTAGGGATTCATATTCCTTTTCCTTGTGGTGAATTTTTTGTTTAATGTTAAAAAAATACCGGAGTATGTATGACGCCACACGAATCATATTTGAAAGAGAAGAGAATTTAGTTATTACTTTAGCAATAATAAACTGCGGTATATCTGTATAACTGCGATATATCTGTGACGAGAGTAGTTACATACATTTATTTCTATTTCAGTTGATAGATTATTTAGCTCAATAGTAGGCCAGGAATTTGATGAAGATATAAGCCACGAAGGTCCTTGTCACCATAGCTGATGTTGTATTATTTTTTTGGCATGAGACCTCTGCATGCGCAATCCGCCGGGTTATTTTCAGATGAAACGTAATTCCAGTTGCTGACTAGTGATTTGAAACTATCGATACATAATATGCAATAGTTCTTTAGAAACCATCGATAACTATCGATTGTCTTAAAATCACAATTTGTGCTTGACAAATTTGTTAAAGAAAAATATTTCTTACAAAATCAGCAAGGTGAATTCATAACAGGTGATCCTGACAGCTCAGCTGGTGACTTTTTTTCATTTTCATCATAGTTGCAACACTATTTACTTTGTGAATTAGACATGGTACAATGATTTTACAAAAACAAAATGCTTGTGGCTTTTGTACATGTTGTACTAGAGAGATCACCGCCTTACAAGTTCAGTAAATTATCAATAAGAGACTTATAATAAATAAAACTTCATAATTTATGTACTAATTCCATTACAAAATATTTATCTATGTGTGCATACATATATATATATATATATATATATATATATATATATATATATATATATATATATATATACATATATATATATATATATATATATATATATATATATATATATATATATATATATATATATATATATATATATATATATATATATATATATATATATATATATATATATATATATATATATATATATATATATATATATATATATATATATATATATATATATATATATATATATATATATATATATTGTTACGTTTTTAGTCCTTTACATAAAAACGGTTTTATTATTTTCACTGGATTCGTTGAATTGCAATAAAATAAAACACGGATATTTATTTTACAAATAAATTCTCAGTAACACTTTATTTATTACTTTAAAAACACGTACAACTAAACGCGATGTACACACTAACTATTCTTGGCGATGTTTACTCGTCTAAGTTTAGAAACACACTTCTTCATGTCGTCTGGCAGCCTCCCCTTATATAGTAAATTATAAAACCTTCTGGTAACTTCGCTAACTTTCTGGAATGTAGTTGTCTCTTTTTATCTTTAAGTATACGGCATGATCATTTGGTCTTGCTATAGTGTAGTGTATGTGCGTGTGTAGATGCATGAGATTTTTCTTCTGTTTGTTTATCTTCGCACACACACATACTCTAATGTTCGCAACTTAAGCAAATTATGCTGTCATCAAGTCTACATCTCTTGCAGTTTAAGTTTAATGTCACTGTTTGTAATTGCGATTAAGCAGTCTCGAATAGTCTTGAAAGTTCTGGCTACCGTTTCCTGAAGATTCCGGAAACTTCCATTTTCCGTTATTTTGAATTCTATTGGCAGTTGTCGAGTGATGCCAAGTTTAATTGTGGTACTTGGTTGCCAGGTTTTGATTTTATTACAGTGATTTAGGGGTATAAAGCAGATAATGATCGGGTTGTCAGTTTGTGTCGTTACATTTGAATCTGCATTTTCATTTCGTAACACTGCCGCCCACTTAAGCCTGTTCGTCCCGAATAGGCACACAATCACCTTTTCCATAGTGCGCCAGTCGTTCCAGGTGTACGATTTTCATTTTGGACCTTGGGCTGTTGTACTTCTGTATCCTATAG
The DNA here is from genome assembly GCA_956483635.1 of Panzeria rudis. Lineage (NCBI taxonomy): Eukaryota > Metazoa > Arthropoda > Insecta > Diptera > Tachinidae > Panzeria > Panzeria rudis. The sequence goes on from OY101450.1 coordinate 77,621,942, forward strand.
ACGACATCGTTCAACCTTTTAATAACCTTATACGGTCCATCCCAATGAGTCTGCAATTTTGGAGGCAATCCCTTCTTTCGTTGTGGGTTGTAAAGTAGAACCAATTGACCCTCATTGAATCCCTCAGAATTTGCAGCTCGGTCATATCTAGCCTTCATCTTGTCACTGGCCATTCTAATTCGGTTGCGTACAAATTCATGTAGCTCATTTAAATTTTCTTGCTCTTGGGAAGAGCTGGTGCCTTCTTCACTTGTTGGTGTAGGCTTAACGCCAAATTCCAAATCACCAGGCAATTTTAATTCCGTTCCGAAGACAATTTTAGCAGGTGTTCGTGATGTCGAGTCATGTACAGCTGACCTATATGCCAACAAAAATTTGGGAATGTGCTCGTCCCAGTCCCTTTGATGCGCGCTTACCACTTTTCGCAGGTACTCCTCTAGAGTGCGATTAAATCTTTCTAACATGCCATCGGACTGTGGGTGCAGCGGCGTCGTTCTTGTTTTCTTTATCCCATATAATTCGCACATTTCCCGGAATATAGCAGACTCGAAGTTTCTACCTTGGTCAGAATGTAATTCTATTGGAACACCATAGCGACATACCCAGTTGTTGACAAATACATTCACAACTGTCCTTGCTTCTTGATTGGGTATGGCATATACTTCTGGCCATTTACTAAAATAGTCCATCACCACAAGAACATAGCGATTCCCGGCGTCGCTGACGGGAAAAGGACCTGCTATATCCATTGCTATCCGCTCAAATGGTGCACCTGAGTTGTACTGTTGCAGCTGTCCTCGACTTTTTCTTGCTGGTCCTTTTGCTGCGATGCACTGTGGGCAGTTTGCTATCCAGTCGGCTACGGCTTGTTGACACCCAACCCAATAAAAACGCTGTTTTAGCTTCTCCAGCGTTTTTGTCACTCCCAGATGACCGCCACTAGGACCATTGTGGAACTCGTGCAAAACCTTATTCACCTTGGAGGATGGCACAACTATTAGGTTGGAAGCCATTTTACCATCTGCACTTTCCCATACGCGGTACAAGCACCCGTTTATCAGCTTCAGGCTATTCCACTGAGCCCAATAAGATTTCACAAGTGGGCTTTCAGCTGATATTACATTGCGAGCAGGTCTTCTATTTTCCTCTTTGGCTGCTATAATTGTCGCCAATATGGTGTCGTTTCTCTGTGCCGCTGACCAGTCCTCATCGGAATCGATGTGCGTTAGCCGAACATCAATAACGCATTCCTTCTTTTCGGCCTTAACACAATGTCTGCACTCCAAGCTGCAGGGCCGTCGTGATAAAGCATCTGCATTGTTATGCTTTACGCCCCTTCTATGCTCGATGCTGAAGTCGTAGCTTTGAAGACGTTCAATCCAGCGTGCTAGCTGCCCTTCAGGATTTTTAAACTGCAACAGCCATCTCAATGCAGAATGGTCGGTCCTCAGCGTAAAGTGTTGGCCATACAGGTACTTATGGTAGTGTTTTATGCACTCCAACACTGCCAAAAGCTCACGTCGTGTCACACAGTAGTTTCTCTCAGGCTTTGAGAGTATACGGCTATAATAGCCTATCACTTTTTCTGTGCCATTGACAACTTGCGACAACACACCTCCTATGCCATAGCCGCTCGCATCGGTATCAAGCAAAAATTTCTCTCCAGCTATGGGGTAGGCTAGTACTGGTGACGTACTCAGTAAATCCTTTAGTGTCTGGAACGCATTCTCCTGCTGTTCGCCCCAGTGATACGGCCTCGACTTCTTGGTTAGCTCATGCAAGCTTGCAGCGACGTTGGCAAAATTTGGTACAAAGCGTCTGTAGTAGGTACAAAAGCCCAGAAAGCTGCGCAGTTCATGAAGATTTTTCGGACGAGGCCAGTCCTTTACTGCTCGTATTTTATCTTCATCCGTTGAGATTCCGTCTGCTGTAACTCGATGGCCCAAATACTTTACTTCGCTCTGGAACAATGCACATTTCTTGACGCTAAGTTTTAAACCAGCTGATGATATGCGTTGAAGAACCTCTGCCAAATTTTTGAGGTGCTCATCAAAAGTCTTTCCCATCACGACGATGTCATCAAGGTACACCAAGCAAGTCTTCCAGTGAAGTCCTTTCAGCACTCGTTCCATTAGGCGTTCAAAAGTAGCTGGAGCATTGCAGAGCCCGAATGGCATAACTTTAAACTGCCATAATCCATCGCTCGCGCTAAAAGCAGTTTTCTCCTTATCTTTCTCTGCAATCTCCACCTGCCAATATCCGCTTTGTAGGTCTAACGTGGAGAACCATTTCGTTCCAGCCAGCGTGTCTAAGGTGTCGTCAATTCTTGGTAGTGGATAACTGTCCTTCTTAGTAACGTCATTGAGCTTTCTGTAGTCAACGCAGAATCTCGTACTGCCATCCTTCTTTTTGACTAAGACAACGGGCGAACTCCAGGGACTTGAAGATGGCTCGATTACACCACTCCGCTCCATTTCATGAACAAGTTCTTTTACCTCATTCCGTTTTGCTAGGGGTACACTTCTGGGTGGCTGTTTGATCGGCCTCGCTTCGCCTGTATTTATTTCATGTTTCACTATTGCCGTTCTCCCTTGGCTTTGATCTTTCAAGGCGAAGACGCTGGTGTGCCTTTTTAGCAGCTGTTTAGCTTTATTTCTATCAGGAGCTGCTAATTCTGCTACCCATTTCCCCACGTGTTCTTCAAATTGTTCACGCTCTTTTGCGGACATATTGGCTGGTCCAGGCTTTCGCTCGCAGTTTATTATTGCCTCTGGTGGAGTACATTGGCCTATAGCAGAATTTCCGCTGACGACTTTTTTGTTGCCTGATAAATTAAGTACTCTTATAGGGATCTTTCCTCCTTTGCAAGTTTTTACGAGGGCTTTTGCTGTTAATAGCTCGCTCTTAATTTCTGTTGGTTCTACTACCCACAACCGATTGTCCTCACAATCTCCCTCCATGCGTGCCCATATTACTGATTCAGACTGCGGTGGTATCGTCTGGTTTTCAATAGCAACTAGTTTCCTTACGTGCGTTTGATTTTCATATCCAACATCAAGCGGTATTTCAACATTACGCCAAATCATCACTTGTTGCCCCATATGCAGGTTGATGCCATGGTTTATCATAAAATCGGCTCCAATAATAACCTCGTCAACAATATCGGCAACGATAAACACATGTTTCACGCTTATATTGGCTATAGTCACCTTCGCTTCAGTCTTACCGTAGACAGTGGCAGGCTCCCCAGTAGCTGTACGTAGTCTTATATTCCTTAAAGGTTCACACTTCCCCTTCACTATATCGGGCCTGATTATTGACTGCGACGCTCCTGTGTCTATGGTGAAGATGTGCCTTTCGCCGTTGATGTATCCACATGCAGTAAGGTTGCTATTTTTCTGCTGCATTACTGATATGGAGATTGTGGGGCCGTCGTTTGTGGGAGCTAGCTCTTGCCCCTTAGTGCTAGCTCGTTTTAGTTTAACGGGGACTCTTGTGTTGTTTGTTGGTTCACCCGTTTACTATTCCTTGGTGGCGAAACAGATCTGGCTCTTTTTCTTGGCGCCTTGCAGTTGCGCTGGAAGTGGCCAATTTTGCCGCAGTTATAACACTTAGCTTTTACTTTGCCGTCCTTCTCCGCCAATGCTTGTCTCACTGCCTCCTTGATGCTAGAGACTAGATCACTCTCATTTTCGGCAATGACCTCCACGTTCCGCACCTTGCACACCTGTGGCTTCCAAATCACCCTAGCAGTCTCCTGAGCTAGTGCAAATGAAACCATTTCTGCGAATGTAGCCTTTTGTGTAGCACACACTGCAAGCTTGATGTCAGGATCACGGATGCCATTAACAAACGCCTCTGTTTTGACATGATCCAGGAATGGGTGGTTTTCACCTGGATACGTAAGCTGCACTAACCGCTCAATTTCCATTGCGAAATCTTGTAGAGACTCATTGGGCTTTTGTCCTCTACATCGCAATTCCATGCGGTATATATCTCGCTTATGTTCGCCACCATATTTCCGCTGCAGTGCCGCCATTATGTCATCAAAATTATTTCTGCAGCTCCCTGGTACGGTTTCAAGTACTTCTGCTGCGGCTCCTTTTAAGGCCAAAATCAGCTCTATGGCCTTTTCTTCACTGTTCCAACCGTTTTTGCTGGCAACTGTTTCGAACTGGAACTTGAAGATGTTCAAAGGTGCGCTGCCATCGAAACAAGGCGTCTTTACTCTGCTAGAAGCCTCTGGAATAACTCTCACTGGCCCTCCTTGACACTGAAGATTAACAATTTTTGCTTCCAAGTCATGCAATTTCTCGTCCACATCTTTTACATGCACTTCGACGCCGCTAATTTCTAGGCTATGGAGTTTATTCTCTAGTTCTGAGAGTTTCTCGTCAAATTTGCTGACTTGTACCTCAATGCCATCCACTCTTCTATTTATGGCCTCCGAAATTTCCACTAGCTTCTCATTTGTGGCCTTAGATGTTTCCTGAACTTCAGCCTTAACTTCAGCTAGCAGTCGCTCGTTAGCTCTCGATGTTTCTTGAAATTCATCCTTGACTCCAGCCAGCATTCTCTCATTGTTCACTCTAGATGTTTCTTTAACTTCTTGCACATCAGTTTTCACTTCTTGAAATTTTTCCATCATAGCGGCGAACATTGTACTTAAATCCATGTTGCTTGTCGTGGCACGAGTACACACCTCTATTTCCTCTTTATCCTCAAATTCGTATGTCCCGATGTCGATGCCACGCTGCTTGAACTCATCTATCAGCCTCTTCTGAAGTTCCACTTTATTGCCTGTTGTTGGCAGTTCCAGCTTACTCAGCTCTTTTTTTAGCTGCTCAACTTTTAGCTCTTCAAACTTCATGGCTTCTATTTTTTTTTAATGTCCTTTTGTAATTTTTATTTTAATTAATAATGTTTTTTTTTTTTTTATTAATGTCCTTTTTATTATTATTAATGTCCTTTTTATTAATTAATAATGTCCTTTTTTTTTATTAATTAATAATGTCCTTTTTATTTTATTTTGCAATTTTACTTCTGACACCAATTGTTACGTTTTTAGTCCTTTACATAAAAACGGTTTTATTATTTTCACAGGATTCGTTGAATTGCAATAAAATAAAACACGGATATTTATTTTACAAATAAATTCTCAGTAACACTTTATTTATTACTTTAAAAACACGTACAACTAAACGCGATGTACACACTAACTATTCTTGGCGATGTTTACTCGTCTAAGTTTAGAAACACACTTCTTCATGTCGTCTGGCAGCCTCCCCTTATATAGTAAATTATAAAACCTTCTGGTAACTTCGCTAACTTTCTGGAATGTAGTTGTCTCTTTTTATCTTTAAGTATACGGCATGATCATTTGGTCTTGCTATAGTGTAGTGTATGTGCGTGTGTAGATGCATGAGATTTTTCTTCTGTTTGTTTATCTTCGCACACACACATACTCTAATGTTCGCAACTTAAGCAAATTATGCTGTCATCAAGTCTACATCTCTTGCAGTTTAAGTTTAATGTCACTGTTTGTAATTGCGATTAAGCAGTCTCGAATAGTCTTGAAAGTTCTGGCTACCGTTTCCTGAAGATTCCGGAAACTTCCATTTTCTGTTATTTTGAATTCTATTGGCAGTTGTCGAGTGATGCCAAGTTTAATTGTGGTACTTGGTTGCCAGGTTTTGATTTTATTACAGTGATTTAGGGGTATAAAGCAGATAATGATCGGGTTGTCAGTTTGTGTCGTTACATTTGAATCTGCATTTTCATTTCGTAACAATATATATATATATATATATATATATATATATATATATATATATATATATATATATATATATATATATATATATATATATATATATATATATATATATATATATATATATATATATATATATATATATATATATATATATATATATATATATATATATATATATATATATATATATATATATATATATATATATATATATATATATATATATATATATATATATATATATTCAGCTCAGTATTAATTCTTTAAAATACATGCATTTTTGTGCAGTAAAATTTGCATATTTACGTTCTTCGGCTTTAGTCTGCTTCTTCTGTTTAAAATAATCAATCCAGTTTTACTGAAAGTTCTCTCGGATTCCGTTGAAGTTGTCGGAATGCAAAAGTATTTTAACATGCACAACTTTAATGGCTTAAAGTCATCCGCAGGCACCTACATAGAGCAAGAACTATTATAAAGGAGGAAGAGTTTAATTAAATTTCGAAATGATTACCTTCCAATAGAGAAGAGGAACAGAATCGGAAGCAGTGTTCACCCTTTCTATGTATTGTCGAATTATGATAATTGCGTCGGATCTGGAGGATTTATTTTTTGAATTTATTTTATGTTCGAGAAAGCCAAATAATGATGGGGCATTTTCAGAGCTACAAGTATTGCTGTCAATGTTTGAAATACTTTTTAATTCGTTTTCTTTTGCGTAAATGAATGAAATTTCTTCCTCCAACTTCATAGTTGCTTGCCACCCGTCCTTTATAATAATTATTGTATTTCGGGTAATTGTACTCTATACTCTATGAGAAGAATAAAGTACGGGAAAATACTTTATTTCGCGTGATTTGATTTATCTAGAATTCAAAATAGATTCAGGTGATATTCGTCAGTCAGGTTACATAGATCACTTTAATCCAACCAGCTTTTGAGTCTGAGATGTATACATCGAAAAAACACGAATGTGCCGTTATTTGGAAGCGGCCGAAATCAATTTATTTTCTTTAATTTTCTCCTGTTAAGAACATATATCCTAGTCACTCTAAAAAATGCGTTAGAAACTTTGTACATTTTGCTTGTAAAGCAGTGTAATATAAAGTAGTGTAATGTTGTTGGCTTGCCTTGAACTTAAGACCTCAGGGTTTGTAGTCAAACGCGCTAACCATTCAGCAAAAAAAACTGTGGTCCTTACCGGAACTGACTTGAAAATTAACAATAATTTTTGATTATTTATTGATAAAGCCTTAAAGTACCTGAATAAATGATGTGATTTTAAGAACACAAACTTGTTATTTACAATTAGCAATATACATAAATTTAAAGACCAATGTTGAATTTGATAATATTGTTAACATAATCGAAAATTTAAATATGAAAAAAACTTAATATTAATATGGATGATCTTTATGGAGAAATTGCGTTATTAAACAAACTTTATCATCAGATATACAGTTCTGAAGATTTTGCGGAATCATCTACTGCAAGTAAGTAGCAGGTAGTACTTATAGCAGTTTTACACTATCTCACAAGCCGTTCTACTTCTGTAGAAAATGCAACACTGATCTAATGAGTTTAAAAACTTAAAAACACATTGTATCAGAGTTGCGTTTTGTGCAAAATTCAAACAGGTTGTATAATAGTCTAAAAGCAGCTTTATTAAGACTGATGATCATTTATCAAATTTGTATCAAGTAATTTTATTTTTACTTTCTCTTCCTGCCACGTCAGCATTCCTAGAGAGAGTTATTCTGTAATTAAGAGCAATTAGCGAGACGAAACAAGCAAAACGTCTCTGAATATGACAAAAAATTTATTAATTATTTACTTTAATCTAAATATACACTGTAAAGATGCTGTAAAGATTTGTTTAAAAATGATAATTATTTGATAAAACAATAAAAAAAAGCAATAAAAATACGTGTTTAAATACAACAATAAAGAGAAATAAATTGTACTTTATTTTTATACTGTGTACTTTTTTTCTTAACTTTTAATGACCAATGTACTTTCATTGGAAAAAAGGTGGGAGCCCTAGCCGCATTGTTCGCCGACAGTGCTGTTAAACGTGACGATTTTTCGTCATTTTGACGATTTTTTAGATCAAATTTACCAAAATGACGATTCGCGATTTTTTGTATAGTATCCCATATACTTTCACGATTTGTTAAGATTACTACTTTTCATAATATTTCATATAAAACGTTAGATCTGATATAAATATATATACATAATTTGTTTTAGCTTTAACTCATCAGTAGATCTTTAAAAAACGGTTCCACATTTAACTTTTAAAATAATGTTCCATATTAAACTATTGCACATAAATTCTTGAGATTATCTTAAATGAATACAGCAACATATTTCAAAATAAGAAATACTGGCATCACTAACATAGAATGTTGGCTGCTAAAATGTGTATTATATACTCACGTATGAATGTATGTTTGCATACATACAAACTCAGCTGGTTTAATGAAGTTAAACCATTAAAAATTTGTAGCCGTTTGGTTGAGAGCGTTAAGCGCTTTTCCTCTCGAAGGAGCCGGGCTCAAAACATGCCGCCTAAAACTTCTTTTTACATGTTTTTTTATGTAAAAATAACTATTTCTCATAAGATATTAGAATCCATAACCCAAACAAAAATTATAGCAAATGAATTAATAGTAAATAAATAAAATCAATAAAATAGTTATATGGGAAAAAACTTTTAGTGCCAAATAGAAAAATTGCAAAAAAATTTATAGAAAATCAATATTTTTGAGCTCAAATGATTCTAAATTTGTAATATACTTTTGTACAACTAATACCCGTAATTTCAGCAAATAGGTATCTAATGCATAAATTACACATTCGATATTTTAACCTAGACGATAAAAAACATTTGCTTTCAATCCTTACCAATAAGCAGGGAAACCGGAAATATGCCCCATAAAATTGGTTTTATGCGCGTTAAATATGCTCTAAAAACTTAAAAATATGCCCCCAAAATGTAAATAAATAAAATGTAACAAAGCCAAAATATGCCCCACAAAATAGAAAAAATGCCGTATGTAAGCGACTAGGTGTAAAATATACAAAAACATGCTGTAAAGTGTAAGTAAAATATGCAAAAATATGCACTAACAAATCCATGTTAAAATTATTTGTGCCTACATATATGCATCGCTCAGGAAAAAACATGCTATTGCATATTTGTTGTTTCCCTGCCTTTTGCTAATATCAAATATTTTTACACTATAGATACATATAACTATCCGCAGAGAGATATATATTTGATACAATGGCGGTCATAAGTATAGTTTTGGTGCTGAGGGGATATTTTTATTCAAGCCAATGCTAATACAAAATACATTCTTAGACTTAGGTCAGCAAATTTGTTAAGATTTGGGCTTCTATATTTTTTGTGTTATACACACCATTCGTTGGGGAAGGGTATATAAGATTCGGCACAGCCGAATAAAGCAGTTTTACTTGTTTTTGCTTAAAAGGATTAGCCTGAAGTTTAGTCCCATAATTTTTTTTTTCGAAAAACGGTGGGGAAGTTTGCTACCCAAATGATTGGCTCTGTCATATTTGAACCGAATTTCAAAATTATTTTTTTGTTTTAAAGGGTTTGCTCAAGGTTTGGTGCCTTAGAAGTGGAAATGGGGCGGATCTTGACCGCTTAAAAAATTTTTTATTTGAAAGGACATGAAAGATTTCGTACTATAAAAAATGTCGGACGAACACACAATTAGTAGAAGGACACACTATTTGACCTAACGTAATCTGTGTTGTAATCTGTTCAATGTTGTAATCTGTTCAATGTGATCTTTGTATTGAAATCGGATTTTTTGGCAGAGTTATTTCGTCTATATTGCTAGACCAGATAGACGATAAATAACGCATTGAGGACTTCTCCTCAAAATATTTAAAGCCCGTGCATTGCCGAGCCGAAAAAAGCTAGTTATATAAATAATGTATCGTTGCAAACGTAAGATCTTCGACTTTAGAGAAGAAAAAACTTCACAAATAGCGGCAGCAAGCCATTTTGCAACCGAATGACTTGGATATCTACACAGAAAAAATTATGACAGCTTTTTTTAAACAAACATGTTTTTGAAACTGATTTTAAATCTTTATTATTGTCTCTATTTAGTTTGATAAATAATTTTGCTTGACTTATTATTTCATTCCATTTACCTACCACCAATGTTAGCAACCTGATAAAATTATGAAATTCTTTGATCTATTTTCTATATTTCTCTAAAACATTTTTTGATTGAAACAATTTGTTTATTGAAAAAATCAGAATTTTTTTTCAAACAAATTATTACAAATTTTTGCATTTGAATTTACAAATTTCTTTATAGGACCTAAATTGAACACATTTACATTTGATGCAGGAAATTTGGTATTTGAAGTGAAAAATTAGTTTTTTCTGTGTATGTATCAGCTGTTGTAAATAAACATGGGCAATGTCAGACGTAATTGTACATGATAAATCTTCAAAATAATAATTTTGACAGACATGCACAATTACTTGTGAGTCACAAAGGTGACAAGTCATATGTAAAAACCATACGGGTGGCATAATCAAAGTTTTTGCTGGGTATGTTTGTATGTTTGGGATATGGGATTTACTCAAATTGCTTAAATTGGATAATATGATATCTGACAAACAGAAACCAAATTGTTGTTTTAAAAAAGGCCATTTCAGAAACAATTGCTGTTACTTCTGCTATTCCACAAGGAAGTCATCTCGGACACTGCTTTTTTTACTATTTATAAACGATTTCCCAAAAATTATAAAATATTCGCATACACTTCTGTATGCTGATAATGTTAAAATATATTTTAGCTACAATAACTACGCAGATCATTCTTTCCTTCAAAAAGATTTGGATTCTTTTCATTCCTGGTGTGAGCCGAGCTTAATGAAGTTAAATTTTAAAAAATGCAAACTCATGTGCTTCTTTCGTAGAAGCCATATAAACGTTAACTATTTTTTGGGCGGTCACGAGTTGGGTAAAGTTGAAGTTTTTTCTGATCTTGGAATTTTATTTGATGCAAAATTTAATTTCATACAGGATATTAATCTAAGTGTGAATAAAGCACGTGGTCTACTTTGAATTTATTAAACGTTGGGGAAAAGAATTTGATGATCCATATGTTACAGAAAATCGTTATACATCTCTTATTCGTCCAGTTCTTGAATATGGTTCGGTGATATGGGATCCAGTGTATAAAGTCCATATAAACAGTATTGAATCCGTACAAAAACAGTTTCTTTTATTCTGTCTCCGCCGATTTCATTGCGATGCCTTAAATATTCCCTCATATCAAGCTAGACTTGCTCTAATTAAGCATCGTTAAAACGTCGTAGAACAATGTTTAATGTAATGTTCGTATTAAACTTGATAAATGGCAGTATTTTCTCAGATTTTTTAATTGAGAAGATCTCTGTTAGTGTTCCACATCGTCCAACGCTCTATTATTATCCGCTCTCAATTAAAGCAAATTATGCTAATTTTGATCCGTTTATAAGATGTTGCAGTGATTTTAATAAACTTTATTCTTTTGTTGATTTTTCCGTTAATAGTAATGCCATTAAGCGTAATAGTTTGTTATCGTTAAATAATTAATCATTTGTTATGCGTGTATGTAAAATTTTAAAAGTAGTCTGTAAGAATTGTCTATTCATAGACTAATTCAATTTAAATAAATAAATGTTTGTAAGAGGTTATCTCCGGTACCACCAGTTCGATTTCTAAAATTTTATCAACAAAATGTAGAATGGAACCTCCAAACCGACATAGCCAATATAGGCTTCCATTAAAGTGCTTAGGATAGGGTCGTGTGCATAGAAAAAACTATTTTTTCACTTCAAATACCAAATTCCCTGAATCAAATGTAAATTTGTTCAATTTAGGTCCTATAAAGAAATTTGTAAATTCAAGTGCAAAAATTTGTAATAATTTGTTTGATAAAAAATTCTGATTTTTTCAATAAACAAATTGTTTCAATCAAAAATTTTTTTTAGAGAAATATAAAAATATAAATCAAAGAATTTCATAATTTTATCAGGTTGCCAACATTGGCGGTAGGTAAATGAAATTAAATAGAGACAATAATAAAGACTTAAAATCAGTTTCAAAAACATGTTTGTTTAAAATAAAGTTATCATAATTTTTTTTGTGCGGTAGTAAGACTAACGAGACCAGAAGGTTTTTCCAAAAAGCGGGACAAGTCCGATTGAAAAGCGGGATTCTGAAGAAAAATACGACCAAAAAGCGGGATATTATAAAATTTCTTGTGGAAAGCGAGATGCTAATATGAGTATACACATCGTACTTGATCAACAAGTATTAACTCAAAATTTTAAAATTTTCAGTAGAGGTCAAAAACTGTTTGTGGTTACATTTTAAGAAAATCCGAATACATCATAGTAAGTATATTCCGGCTTAAAATATATTTACATTGTTTTTCTTTTAAATTTTTGCAATTATTGCGTGAAAATGGTTATAACTAAAAAAGGATCGAATTATTTCATGAAAAGGGTCACAACTCAAAAAAATTAAAACAATTTTATCATAAAGAGTCATATTTCAAATTAAAATCATAAAGTAAAACAAGTTTTATCAACAAAACAGTATCAACTCAAATTACAACCAAATTTAAATAAAACAATTTGATTATTTTTAACATGAATAAAGGCTCAAATCAAAATAATACATTTATTATGAAAATATACTATGCATTTCTATTTCAACTTTTGTATTAACTCAAAATAATACCTTTTTTGTGATATGAAGGTAGTCACTACACTATCATGAAAATGGTCTCAAATGAGGTTTTCGAGATGAAAGAGTAATCGGAATACGTTGAAGGTTTTACCGTAGAAAGTGAAATTTTTTGAGTTAATACCCTCTTGTTGATCAATTGCGACATGATTTCTTTTAAATATATGCAACTATATGGTTTCATATCGTTACTTGACTAATAAATAATTTAAAATCGCATTGCTATTTAATTACTGCGTATTACATCGAGGCGCATGTCCATACAAATTTTCAAACCCTTATCATAAAAATCAACCAAATTAAAAACGAAAAAAGAAACTTAGCTTCAGGAATTTGAAGTGCATACATACTATACGAATATCTGAAACAATATTCGCCGAATTCGAATACGAATATTCAATCTAAATAGTTAGTACCACTTAATATTTCAAATTTAATTGAAAAAAAATCTACCCTTTACGTCAATAACAATAAATACTATAGGTATTTAACATTATTATGATGTTCCGATTACGGAATTTGAAATTATTAACTTATCACCTGAATGCCACTTTTTTAAATTTTTGGTGGAAAGTAAATGAGGGAAAATATGAGCTTCTTTTACCTATACCAGCGGCGACTGTTCCGAGCGACCGAGTGGTGCGGAGCTTATTTACACACCGCGCAATAGACTTGATGGAGAAATTACTTCAAAAGTTTTATTTTTGAAGTTCAACATTCCTCTACTGAGCTTTGAGTATTACTTTAACATGATTAATAAATTAATTTAACAGGACTTTACTTTTTAAATACCATGTCGTTGTGAAATATATATTGTTTCGTTTTTCTTTACTAAAAGAAGATTATTGTTTTGCGTTATAGACAAATTTTTTTGTAAAAATTAATATATTTTGTTTAATTTTCAGTATTTTTTGTGTTATTTTTTGGATCGTATTCACAAAATATTCGTTTGAATTTGGCGAATACGAATATCATGAAAGAGGCGAATATTCGGCGATTCGAATACGAATATTCGTAACATGACTAATATGTACCTTAAGGCGGCTCGAAAAAAGAGTTTCACCACTCGCCTTCTAGAATGAAAGATATGCCAATGACATTTCCAAACCAGTAATTTTTTGCCACGCCCAAAAATACCGCACTTTTAGTTTTTTATGTCGTTCTTTATGGCTTGACTATGGCTTAAGTTTTTCCTTGGCTGGCTTCTTAATCCGACATCAAATTCTGGGCATGATTGGCATACCATTTTGGATCCTTCCCTCCTAATGTTCAATTTTGTGAACGTGACGAGAAAGTTCTTCCAAAGGTTTGGATATTTTGCTTTCAATATCTCGCTTTTATGTCACGCCCCAAAATTACGCTTCGTTTTTCTTCAACATACAAATTGCTTTAGACTAGGTAGATTCCAATACAAAACAATAAATTGCACCAACCACACCTTAGAATGAAAGGTATATCAATGACGTTTCAAGATCTGTAAAATAAAAGTTTTTACCACGCCCAAAAAGACAACACTTTTATTTATATGACTATTTCGAACGTATTTGCTTTGTGAATCCAAATGGATTATTAGGCTAAGGTTCGTAAAGTTATATTCAGAAAGAATTGGGCATGATTAATATTCCAAGGAACAAGGGAAAAATTAACATCAACTTAATTTTTCAACGTATACAGCAGAACAGAGTAGCGCCACTTTCGGAGCCGCTACACTTCCATCGTCAGTGCTCATGTGTATTTGCTATCACCACTTGTCAGGTGGCTCTGTTGAATGTGATTTTAATTTTTATATATATATGGAAACGCTGGGAAACTGCACTTTAATATCAGCTTGATAGTGATTTAATTCTCGTAAGTGTAGCGGTTTCCGAAAGTGACGCTACTCTGTTCTGCTGTGTACGTTGAAAAATGAAGTTGATGTTAATTTTTCCATTGTTCCTTGATCATGCCCAATTCTTTCTGAATATAAAGTTACGAACCTTAGCCTAATAATCAAATTGGATTGACAACACTTTTAATTTTTTATATATTGCGCCATCATTAAAAGTCCGATCTTATCATACAGCATATCTTTGTTTGTGGCTTAATTTTCGCCTCAGTTGACTTCTGAATCCGACATCAAATTCTGGGCGCCACTTATGCCATTTCGGATTCTTCCTGCTACTGTCCAATTCTTTGCACGTGGCAAAAATCCCTTCTAAAACTTTGTATGTCGTGCAAATTTTTGCTTAAAAAAGAAAAAAGAAACTTTATTTACACTGTATGAGCGTGGCACTGCCAACTTATTTTATCATTAAATCGTACTGTCGGGAAAGTAGTTGAAAAATAATATTTTCTTTGTAAGGGCGTGTCACTGCCCACTTTCCTTTTTACAAAATTTTTCTGTCAGAGGAGATCAATGTGTGTGCAAAGTTTCATAAGAATCGGTTTATTAGAAGTAGATGAAAAACAGTATTTACTTAGTATGGGCGTAGCACTAACCATTTTTATATCCATCAGTTTGTATTGTCATGGTAACGTAAAGTGTTACCATCAAGTTGATCGGCCGTCTTCAAAATCGTGAAAATTACTATGACATTGTTAAATCTGTTACAACTGAAACTAATAAAAGCATTTTAAAAAATTGCATACACAGAAAAAAAATAGACAAGAATTATATTCAATAAAACCATGTTATTAAAAAAAATATGAATTTCAATAACATTTATCTTTAACATAATAAAATATTTCGTTGTAAGTATTTCTTTTCCATGCCGGTTATTTATTTTCTTTTTATACATACGTACTTAAAACAAGTTGTATCCCATAAAAAAATAAATGGGATATGGCTCGGCTATAGAGTGTATGCTTTACGTCCGGAAAGCCCGGGTTCGTATTCCAGCCATGTCAACATTTTTTTAATTTATATATATATTTTTATTTTGAAATAATTTTGTTATCAATATAGGGGAATTCTTTATCACAGGAAATTTGAAAAAAAAATTATTGAATACCGGGATTTTTGTTATCAAAAACGAAATTTATTTTTTTCTGTGTATAGAACAACAAATTTTTTTATATTTAGCTTTTTTGTTTTGGTTTTTGTTCTATGTGCATGATTTTTTGCACATAGAACACAATAACTTACGAAGATTGTCACTAAATTGTTGTAAAGAATAAAGTCGATCTCTCACATCTCGAAAACTATAAATGATAAAAGCAAGCTGATTCTGCAGATCGACAGATCTCGAAAAGGTTGCCTAAAATGCATCCTTATCTCAATTTTTTCAGTTTTGCGGTATAGAACACAATAACTTACGAACGACGATATGTTATTTAATTTTCTCTCCTACAAAATTTAAAAAAGTAGATACGTAATTTTGCATTTCAGATAACGATATGTACTTGGAAGTTCATAAGAACATAAATCGTCATTTATAATTTCTCCGTTGCGAAGAAACAAAAATCTACTGATGAGTTGGCATTAGCACCCAACGAAATGCAGGCATATTGATGAACAAACTAACTAACTAACCCACAAATAATAAATTTATGTATTTTTAAAATATTGTTACATTTTTAGTCCTTTACATAAAAACGGTTTTATTATTTTCACAAGATTCGTAGAATTGCAATAAAATAAAACTCGGATATTTCTTTCACAAATAAATTCTCAGTAACACTTTATTTATAACTTTAAAAAAACGTACAACTAAACGCGATGTACACACTAACTATTTTTGGCGATGTTTACTCGTCTAAGTTTAAAAACACATTGACTCACGTGAGTCCGGCACCCTTCCTTTTATAGTCAACTATGAAACCTTCTAGTAACTTCTCCAATTTTCCGGAATACAGCAGGTCTCTTTTCATCTTTAGGTGTACGGCATGATCATTTTGATCTTGCTATGGTATAGTGTATGTGCGTGTGTAGTATGCATGGGATTTTTCTTGTGCATGTTTATCTTTGCATACACACATATACTAATGTTTTCAAGATTGCTACTTAAACAAATTACGCTGTTATCAAGTTTACATTTCTTACAGCTGTGGTTGTTTAAGTTTAATGTTATCACAATCTACAATGTCTTTTAACATTCTCCAATAATCTTAGATGTTCTCGGCACTATTTCCAGAAAGTTCTATTTACGCTATTTGGAATTTATAACACTATAAAAAGTGCTGCCAATAACTTTATTTTGTCATTACATAGGCAGTGTTGTATTTAGTGGTAGCAAATACAGATTATCATCACCGCTGTTATTTTTATGTCGTTATATTTGAATCTGCATTTTTCGTAACAATATGAAACAAAAATTTTGTAAATTGCTTTAAGGTTAAAGAACAATGAAACATAAACTCGTTTAGACCCAACAAAAATAAAAAATTGTAATCCAGTAAGTGAAAAAGTTCGAAATTATCTTTCCTATAAAATTGCTTAAATTCAGGTTATAGTTAAAAGAATATTTTCGATCAAAAGCAATTTCGTATGGAAAAAATTCTGTCTTGTAACTTGGGTATTTTTGTCGGGTCTAAGGATCTTATGTTTTATATATTCGGCACAAAATTAGTTTAGCGTTTGGCTTTCAAGGCTTTTTCTTAATTTTTTTTCTTTTTCATCTTAATGTAGAAATCTTTAAACTGAAGGTATGACAAAAGCTCTGATTATGAGGCAGTGATTGATCTCGAAAACAATAGTTCGACGCCCCCACAGCCAAGAATTTGTCTCTTCAATTATTACATGCTTTGGAAATTCCTTTGTCAATAAATATAATTTAATAGAAAAATTTTATTAAATGAACTTAATCCTAAATAATTAACAGTCGTATGCTAATGAAAACTTGGCATGCTGTTAGCATAAATAACGAAATTGAACTGGAGTTTCACGAGTTTTGATATCAAATTAAAATTTTTTACATCACTGTAGATTTTATCCGAGACTCATGGCTATATTCTGTGATGATTTCTCATTTCAAAAAATATAGAACAACTCATGCTAACTTCATGCCATGTTTTCGCTCCAAATAGTAATGAAGTAATGAGATTTGAAAATGAGCTGTCCCGGCTGAAAAAGGAGAAAAATATTTTTTTATTCAACTTAAAATGCTTAAAAATTTTTGGCAATACGTAATTAAAAAAGTAGAATTATAAATTTTAAAACTCGATAAAGCGGGAGAAAGTGGGATTCAAATTCTAGGCGGGATCAAATTCTTAAAAGCGGGACAATCCCGCCTAAAGCGGGATGTCTGGTCAGAAATATATTAAAGCAAGAGTTTTAGGGTTCAAAACAAAAATATACTCTATTAACGCAAGTACGCTGTTCGCCCACCAATCTATCCGTATGATCTCCAGTTCGTCCGTGTGCCCGTTCGTCCCCTATCCGAATGCGAAAGTAACTTTTTTCGTTTGTTACGCTTTATCGGGTAAACGGCTAAACCGATTTTGATGAAATATGAAACACAGATAGATCTGCTTCTAAAAGAACACAAACGTTTTATATTTCTCAAAACTAGGATGAAGGAGGGGAGCAGAGGGGCAATTTTCGCCTCCCCTAAATTTTCTAGCGGATTTTGATGAAACTTGAAACATAGATAATCTGTGTCGAAAAGAATACGACGGCTATTTGCTTTTTCAAAACTGGGACCAATAAGGGGGCAGAGGGGCCATTTCTGCCTCTCCGAAACTATCAAACCGAATTTAATGAAATTTAAAACATAAGAAGTCTGCGTGCAAAAGAATACAAGGGCTTTATATGTTTTTAAAACTAGGACCAAGATGGGGGCAGAGGGACGATTTCTGCCTCTCCGAAACTATCGAACCGATTTTGATAAATTTTAAGACATAGAGTATACATTTTTTCCAAACTATGACTAAGAGGGACAGAGGGGAAATTTCTACCTCTCCGAAACTATCAAACCGAAGTTGGGGAAATTAAAAACAAAGATAGATCTACGTCCAATAGAGACATATTCTATATATTTCTTTAAAAATAGGAATAAGTGGAGGTAGGCCGAAATGTATGCCAATCAGAAACTATTTCAATTAAATTGAAAATCTAGATAGTTCTCTATTTAGATGGGCGCATATTTCCCGAACTTATATTGTTTTCAAAACTGTGATTGACTTGTGCCACTCCGAAACTATGCAATCGATTTCAATAAAGTTTTAAAAACAATATACCGGCGTTTAAAGGACATACATGATATATGTATTCATATATTTATTTTATTTTTTTGACCAAGACGGGTACAAGATGGCAATTTCTGTCTACCCTAAACTATCTAACCAATTTTGATTAAATTTAAAATACAGATTGTTCTGCGTTTAAGAGGGCATATAGGGTGTTTATTTTTTCATAATTAGGATCAAGAGCGGGTGGGGCGATTTATGCTTCTCCGAAAACATCCAACCGATTTCATGATTTTCCAGTAAGCCAAATAATAACTAGTAAATGCTGGCACAATGTAAATAAATGTGTAAGGGATGTCCCTTTTTAGGGTTCCGTACACTAAAAGTGTAAAGGAAACCTATTGTTTTCGCTACGCTATCCGTCTGTCTGTAACCGTAAGAGAGAAATTTTCACAGAATATGTAAAACTTTGGCTGCTACAACAACAAATATATGACAGTTAAATATTAAAGGGTGAGCTAAAGCGAGCAACGAAACATGTTGAATTACTAATGTAATATACAGACACTTATACATAGACACTTTAAATCTCCAAAGTTAGTGTTAATTAGTGTAGTCTGTAGAATAGACTACACCAATTAACACCGATATATAAAACAATAAAAATTAAAGGATGTTCTATTAGTTAATGTAATTTTGACTATGCAATTTAGACAATTTGCTATATCCTGGAAACCGTAAGAGACAAACTCATGAAGTTTCAAAAAACGCTAATGATAAAAAATACTAAAATTAACAAAATTTCCAAACGAAAAATCGTCAAAATGAAAAAAGCGCTTAAAAAAGTCACCAAATCTAAAAAGATCGCTAAAAAACTAAAATAACCGTCAAAAACCGAAAAAAGTCGTAAAAACGAAAAAAAGCACTAAAACCTAAAAAATCGCTAGAACAAAAAATATTATCAAAATCGAAAAAATAATCAAAAATGGAAAAAAATCAGCAAAACGAAAAAAAGCGCCAAAACAAAAAAAAAACGCCAAAACAAAAAAAAATCGCAAAAACTAAAAAAAATGTCAAGCTAAAACTAAAAGTCACCAAAAATCGAAAAAATCCCGAAAACCGAAAAAAGCGCAGAAAACTGAAAAAGCGATAAAACTTAAATAAATCGCTAAAACTAAAAATATCGTCAAAAAGCGAAAAAAAACATTAAAACAAAAAAATAAACGCCCAAACAAAAAAATTACCTAAACGTAAAAAATCGATAAAAAAAACGAATAATCACAAAAAAACCAACAAATCAGCAAAATGAAAAAAAAAATCGCCAAAACAACGAAAAAATAGTTAAAAAATAAAAAAAATTAAATAAAACAAAAAAGATAAACGGAAAAATTCCCAAAATGAAAAAAGGACAAAAACGGAAAGAGATATACATATGTATATTCGTACGGAACCCTTCGTGTGCGAGCCAAAGTTGCACTTTACTTAATTTATTTTGACTTCTCAAACAAAGATAAATAGTTATCGAGTCAAATTGTAAGTAGTTACGACTTAAGTCCTCATAATCATACTCTTTTGCCTACCAGTAAGCAAAGTTTTTGCTTGGTACATACATATGCATGTTATGTACTTTTTGTGCTTATTGCCAAAAACTTATTATTCGACATTTTCCAGAAACCGGTTTTCGAATAGTTCGACCATTTGAAATTTTAAGAAAACCGGTTACGGTTTTAAAATTTTGAAAAACCGGTCGACCGGTTTTTTTTTGAGAGAAAATTATAATGCAACAGTTTTGATTTTAATTTGCTGAAAAAAAGAGTTAACAGTTCGTGTAAATACTATACGCCAAATACTATAGGCCAAGTTCCTATCCAAAAATTTCGGCCGTTAAAAGTACTGAGATAAAAATGAGGGTCAAGTTCTTGATAAGTATAATACCATCTAATATCTAAGCTAGCTTGGAAATACTTTCCCCATAATTCTTCCCAATATTAGGAATGTAAACAAATATTGCCAAATAGCAGGTTGCCTAGAATGAGATGGTGTTGTACCTATCAAGAACTCGGTCTTCATTTTGATCTCAGTACTTTTAACGGCCAAAACTTTTGGATAGGAACTTGGCCTTATTTTCACATTAATGGTTTTGTGCGGATCTGATTTCTTTTTTTTAATTTTTTGTTTGGTACAACACTATAATTTCCATCGCTATAATTTCCCATAATTTCTTAATTGAGCATTATAGTGCTCCGTATATGCGGCACGCCTTCCCATTACGTGATCAGCATTTTTTTACTAAAAAGACCTTTCCAGGAGGGCTTACAATCAAAATCCGAAAAAAAATTTCCACACATATAGGTCGCGCCCTAATGCACAGATTTACATTTTTTCTTTTTCTTGTTTATTTCTTGAAATTCAAGCAACAAACATTTTTTGTCTATGATGGATGTCGAACTCCATATAAAATATGAAGCTTGATATAAATTCTACACCACAAGGCCAATTTAATTCGCCCCTGCTACCATATTATAAAATTAGTTCACCTTTTTGTCTGTCTATCACAGGCTGTTTTCTCGGGAACCATAAGAGCTACGGACCTGAACTTTTCACAGAATATGTAAAACTTTTGCCGCTACAGCTACAAATATATGACAGTTAAAAATTAAAGGGTGTTCTAAAGCGAACAACGAAACATCTTGATATACTAATAAAATATACAGACACTTAAATATAGACACTTTAAATTTTTAAAGTTAGTGTTAATTGGTGTATTCTGTAGAATAGATTACACCAATTAACACTGATATTTAAAACAATAAAAATTAAAGGGTGTTCTATCAATTAATGTAATGTTACTATATAATTTAGTCAATATGCTGTATCTTGGAAACCGTAAGAGGTAAACTCTTGAAATTTTCAGAAACGCTAAAACTAAAAAACTTTAAAATTAAAAAAATTTCAAAACGAAAAATCGCCAAAATGAAAAAAGAGCTTAAAGGAAAAAAGCACCAAAATAAAAAAATTGCAAAAACCCAAAATATCTCCAAAACTAAAAATATCGGCAAAAACTAAAAAAACGCCAAAAACCGAAAAAGTCGTCAACACGAAAAAATCACTACATCATAAAAAATAGCTAAAACTAAAAGTATTATCAAAAAACGAAAAAGTCCCCAAAACGATAAAAATTCACCAAAACGAAAAAAAACCCCAAAACCAAACAAAAAACGCGAAAACGAAAAAAGTGTCAAAACAAACAAAAAATTAATATAAGATTTTCTTTAAGCTCGAGGTCAAATATAGCCTTTTTCATACATGATTAAAAGATTCGTGTGAACTCTTTTGTAATAATTTCTCTTTTTGCTTTTACTTCATATAAAACTTGTGTTAAATAAGTAGAGAAATATATTATAAAGAGAGTTCAAAAAATCTTAACTCACACGAAAACAATAAAAAGCTATTCGTTTATTTCAATATCCGGATGAAATCATATTCTTTTTATTGCAACAGTAACTACAAAACATGGTGGTATTGCCAGTATCGAAATCTAAATTTCCTTAAAACACACAATGTCTATTGTAGTGTTTATGAATGCAATTTTATAGTAACCAGTTTTTAGCGTGAAACTGTTTAATAACAATTGTGAGTCTTAAACCTAAAATAAGAATTTTTTATGAATTTGGCTGCTAGTCAATAAGAAAAAAACATAAAGCAATATGCAATAATTAATACACAATATTAGGCTTAATTATTTTTTAGTGTTATTATTGACGACTACTCAGACACTTCCATGTTTCTCCACTAGGTCTGGTTGTGTGTAATACACTGAATGTAAGCTTTGTTGTTGTTGCAGTATTGTTATTGCTTTGTTTGTAATTTTTTTTTGCTTTATGCGTTGTTTCCGAAAAGATTAAGGGCCTTATTTTGTAAAACCCAACGCTAAGCGTTAACTAATTTTGTGTGTGTTTTGTTTTTGCAAATAAAATTTTTTCCATACAAAATTTATCAACGCATGGCGTTGCGTTTTACAAAATAAGGCCCTAAATATTGTGTATAATTGTATTTTTATATTTTTGTATCTTTTTATTGCATTTTTATATGTAATTGTATTTATTTATTGGTTTTTTAGAAATAAGCCCTGATGATGCTACGCGATGTCTAGCGAAATATTGGCATAGTTGAATAAAGATATCACTATATTTTACCTCGAGCTTGAAGAAAATCTTATATTTGTTTTTATTAGTATATAAAAAAAGGTCGAACAACAAACTAATTAATTTTTACAAACAAAACATCGCTAAAACTAAATAAATCACAAAAAACCGAAAAAAATCCCAAAAACCGAAAAGAGCGCCAAAACTGGAAAAAGTGCCAAAACTAAATCGCTAAAAATAAAAATATCGTCAAAAAGAGAAAAAAAACGTTAAACAAAAAAAATACGTCAAATAAAAAAAAGCCAACACTAAAAAAATCGGCAAAAAACAAACAAACAATTGAAAAAAAAACAAAAATCGCCAAAAATACGAAAAAAAGTCGTCAGAACGTAAAACAAGTGTCATAAAAAAAAATCACTAAAACTAAAAAATCACCAAAAACCGGAAAATCTCCAAAACCGAAAAACTGAACAAATCGCCACAACTACAATAAATCGCTAAAAAATTATCGTAAAAAAGTGAAACGTTAAAAAAACGCCAAAACCAAAAAATTCCTAAAACTAACAAATCGACAAAAAACAAAAAAAAATGCAAAAAACGAAAAATTGCCAGAAAAAAAAGAAAAATACTTTAAAAATAAAAAACTAAAATTTAACAAAAAAGCACAACGAAAAACCCGCCAAAATGAAAAAGGGGCAAAAACAAAAAGGGATATACATATGTATATTCGTACGGAACCCTTCGTGTGCGAGCCAACGTCGCACTTAATTTATTTAATTTAAAAAAAACCGGACTATTCGACATTCGAAAAATCAACATTTTGAAAAAATCTACAACCGTATTGCGGAAAACCCCGGTTTAAAAGCCGGTTGAAAAACCGAGTCGATCACCCACCCTAGTATCATCTTATTAAAATAAATTTTGCACTGTTAGATAAATGTCTGGCCTTAAGCATAGTACTCTGTTCATCATTTCGTGCGAAGTGCTGTCAAAAATCCATATAAAAAAGTTTACACGAATTGCTTACGAAAAATTGCTGCACAAGTAGTACTCTGTTTATTTTGTGAAAAACATATGAAATGTATCTAGAACATTTTGAGGCTTCATGCGAAATAATATGAGCACCAATTTTTTCGTGTGGAATTTCTAACAGACACATTGGGTTATTTTAAAAACGTACACAATTCCAGCATACTTTCAAGCGCTAGTTATGATTGGTTACTTGTCATATTCTTCGTATAAAAAAACCAATGTTGATCAACATATTTCGCAAATTTGAACAGAGTACTAACTAAGCTCAATATTAAAAAAAAGAATTTTCAGAAGTTTTTTTTAATTTGTCATTCAAGTCATTTGCAAACTATTTTTCTAGAAATTTTAGGAATGCAATATGAAAGTCTGGGAACTCTGATGTCAGACCATATATGTTTAGAAAGCAAGTTCATATCGCACACTGAATCATAAGCAGTCACAACTCAACAAATCGCAAATGCTCAGGTGAAGCAGAAAACTGTTTTTAGAAATATTGTTATAATTCAATTGAGTTCCACAGTAAAGAACAACTCCTTCTTAAACAAAATTACCCATTTTTTTCTTGTAGTTTCGAAACTAAGGGATAATTTTGAGTTGTGACTCTATAGTTGATATTATATAAAATTATTTAATAGAGAGTCACTTCTTAAAATGATGCAGACGATTATACTCACTTTTTTCAGCACCACAAAACCTAACATGTTTTTCACAATTTGAAATAGTGCTCTTTAGTTGATGATGTATAAGCAAGCAGCGTTGCCAGTTTAACCTTTCGAGGCTAGATTTAGCATTTTATTTTGGCATTTGGCCACGTTTAAGCTTCGTGGCGTTTTTCTAGCCTTTTTTATTTTGTATTTAGCCTCAAAAATGCTAAATTTATTTTATTTTATACGAACACACATACTGCTTAAGACTTTATCGGCTTTTCTGCAGAAACACCCAGGGTCTTGGCAGGAATCGAACCTACGATCTCCCTGTTATATATAGCTTGACGATAGGTTAACAAAAATGGTAAGTTGTTTGCAATTTACGGTTTTTTATAACATTTTCCAATTTTGCTTATATATATTTTTCATCATTGCGGTGTGAATAATTCCGAAACAACTAAAAATATGTTACAACCACTTAAAGATAATGTGTTTCAAGTTTTCTAGTGGTTTTGGTAATAAAATTGGGGTGGCATGCAATAACGTCCATGAAAATAATGTCCATGGACACATCAAAAAGGATATAATATCAAAAAGGATATAATATCCATGAACATTATTTCGAACAGGAAATATTGTCCGCTGCAAATTAATTCTTTTTCTGAGTAAAGATTTTTTACTAGGATGAAAAGCTTTTCTCAGCGAAGCCACTATTCGACATATCCAAAGGAGAAAACACTTAAGTCCGACCGAAGGCCGGCTATGCGGCAAATGTTTACTGTGCTATTATTTTACTAGCTATTACTATATACTGTGTTACTATTTTCATGGACTTTACTTCCATTTTTTGACATTTTTCCTTTTCAAAATGGAAATAATGTCCTCGGAAATACCGTGTATGGACATTATTTCTATGGACGTTATTGCATGCCTTCAAAATTGGACAACCCCTTCCTAAGTTATGATAAGCTCGGCGGAGCGGCCACTTCAAAACCTGATTTTGTAGAAAATCAGGTAATGCACTTTATTGTGAATAAAATCAATATTTATCCATCGATTTTCCTCAGATGAAGGTTATTTTATTTGTACTATATGTGGCTTTACGATCAGTTAAACAAAAATGGTAAGTTTTTGCAATTTTCGTTTTTTATATATGTGTATAAAATAAAAATTTTTAAATTTTACTCCAAGAAAATATATATTTCATCATTGTGGTTCGAATAATTCCGAAGCCGGGTGGTATATATCAAAAATATTAAAACGGCTTAGCAGTCATTTTCTCTCAAGCTTTTAATGGTTTTTGTAATCAAATTGGACAACACCTTCCCAAATTATGATAAAATCGATGGAGTAGCCTCTTCAAAAATTCCTAGTTTTAGAAAAACTATGCATAGAATTTAAAATTTCGACTATTTTTGTAGTTAAGGGAATACAACGCATCAAAAAAATATAGTGGCATTCCTTGGCATTGTTCTTATTGCATAGTGTAACATTTACCATGTTTATGTATTTTTACTTACTAAATAATAAAGAAAACATTGAGACTTCAATAAAACATATTTAACCTTTTTTAGTTTTTATTTTTGTGCGATTTAGCCTTTTCTAACCTTTTAAAAACACCGATTTAACTTCTTTTTTCTTCCAGCTCCTGGCAACACTGGAATCAAGTAACATAAAAAGAGGCATAACGGTATTTTTCCACTTAATGAAGACTGTGATGCAAAAGAAATTTTTGTGGTCGTTAGAGATTTATTCTGTGAATTGATTTGTGTAATAAAAACAATTATGAAAAATTTTGAGTTGTGACTGCTTATGATTTAGTGTGCGATATGTACTTCAAAATACTTTTTAATTTTGATGTGGTTTTATTCGTTCATTTAGTTTAAAATGTCGTCCCACGAAGGTGTGAGTGTGTACTTGTCGCAGCGTGAACAATTAATAATGAAAAATAATACTTGTGTAATAGAACAATATAAGTAAATGTAGTGAAAAAAATACAAAAAGAGGAATTCATTGAATATATAAATAACT
This sequence comes from Panzeria rudis, assembly GCA_956483635.1. Taxonomy (NCBI): domain Eukaryota; kingdom Metazoa; phylum Arthropoda; class Insecta; order Diptera; family Tachinidae; genus Panzeria; species Panzeria rudis. The sequence goes on from OY101450.1 coordinate 77,648,466, forward strand.
GATTTCCACAATAAAAAATCAGGCACAACAACAACGTGAATAAAAACTCATTAGATAAATAATTATACATAAGTATGTGGTATTAATGTACACTCTAAAACACTTTTGTTTGTCGATAATAGTCGGCAACACTTTACAGATTATTATCGACCTAAAATTACACACGCATTATTTTTCAACAAAATGATTTTACTAAAAAAAGCGATTGGCTACATGCAAGTTTGAGACGCGACCTCCTGACTGATAGTCTGACGTATCTACCATTCAGCCATACCCGTATTATACTTTATGTTACATTTTTCCCACTTGGACTAAATATGTTTAATTTGAAAGGTTTATTCTTTAATAAAATAACTACAAAACCGATGTAAATTTAAACAAGCAGAAATTTTCAACACAAATTTAGACAATATATGATCTTAAATATGAAGTAATGTTTTAGAGTGTAGTATGTGCATGTACGTAAAATTTATCGATATAATTTTTCAGTACATTATAAATATCGAACCCTTGCTGCAATAGAGTCATAACTCAAAATCGCTGATTTTTTAGTTAATAAAGTAGAATTAATCGTCATATCGTTCTTCATATTGCTTAAACATTTCATAGAAATGCAACTCTTGAGAGAAGAATAAAATTTTCTTTACCATTAATAGTGAGTTCAAAACTTTAAACTCGTTTTCTCCAAAACAACCCTGTCAGCATTTTATGAAATTAATGATCATTTTCGAGTTTTTTTCGACTCTTCTGACTGTTCGTTCGGGAGAAAATGGTACCCTACCCGCGACTCTTCTGAGAGAGCCACTTATGACTAGTGTTTATGATCAATTACGACTTATTTTTGAGTAAAAAAATACAGTCACATTTCGATCATCTGCGTGATCAATTTATGGTCGCTTTTTAAGCATTTGCGGGAATAATTTTCGATTAATCACTTTTTGATCATCTAGGGAGTCATAAAAGACTCAGTTTTGGTGATTTTTTTAAAACAATCTTCCAAATACTAAGTGGGAAGTTTTTTTATTGAGTTATGACTATATTTAGCAATGGCTCGATATATTCAACATAGATATGTATGTATGTATGTGTGTGCATATCTACCCAGCTGGCCACGTCTTTAAGACATCATTAATGACGAGTGCGCGACAACAATGCCTCGACGAGGAATGTCGGACAGCCGGAACAAATCATCAAGAAGGTTTGCGAGCAAGTGTCGCGAAAATCGTGTACGTTTCAATGAGATACAATGTCGCTGAGATTGTCGTTCGCATAACACTAATGTGATTACGTATTTTATCGGCAATGACTATATAACTGACACTGTCGTTTGTCTTATCGTCAATGATTAAATAAGCGCCAGTGTCGCCTATATTGCCGCTAATGATCCCATAAGCGACAATATCGCCTATCTTCTCGTCCATGAACAAATAAGCGTCAATATCGCCTATTTTGTCATCAACGATTACATAAGCAAAAATATCGCCTGTTATTTCGTCAATTATTGCATAAGCTACAATATCGTTTACCTTATCGTCAACGATTACATAGCGACAATGCCACCTATTTTCCGTTTCATTCAAATTATTGACTGACTTAGCTGGGATTCGAACTGAGGCTGCATGTGTACAAGTTTACCCGTATATCACCTTGCTACAGCGTCACCTAAAACATTGACAACATAGGCCAACATATGTATTCAAACGTTTGATTGAAGAAAAAGCATAAGACGTTGTCGCTCATCTTGTCCTACACAAAGTTGGGTTGTCATCAACAAAAAGAATTGAAGAAAAAATTTAAGATATTACCGCTCATATTATATAAGATTAAGGACAAAATATGTCATTGTCACACATTTTGTCTTTCACAATGTTAGTGAAACGAAAACGTAAGAAACTGCCGCTCATATTGTCCTCAATAAAGTTGGACGGAAGAAAAAATTTAAGACATTGTCGCTAATATTGCCATCAACAAAGTTGGATTGAGGACAAATTATAAGACATTGTAGCTCATATTGTCCTCCACAATGCTAATGAAGACAAAACGTAAGACGGTGTTGCTTATATTGTGATCAACAAAGTTAGTTTGGGGACAAAATGTAAGTGTTCAAGGAAAAAAAATAGCTAACTATTAATTTTAATAAAAGCTATTCTTTATTTTCAATGCTTTCGCTTCAAGAAGTTAAGTACAATTAAAATTATATGAAACTGCAATATTTTACAATCGTAAAACAAGATTAACAAAATATAGCGGTATGCTTAAGAATGTCAACAACAATTTTTAGCAATACTTAAATATGTAGGCATAAAAATAAAAGAAATATATATGCAAATATGTATAAATTGTATGCAGCAACTAAATTAATATGTAAATACCATGTATCCAGCAAATATCGTAAAATCAATTACTCTCTTTTACTCAGTATAAAAATTGAAATAAAATGCAAAGATATTGATTGTATATATGTAAGTAATTGAGAGCTAATGAGTTCACTAAATAAATGGTAATATGTAATATAATAAAGATACAGTGAGGATTATAAATGTTTGAACAAATTTAAAAATAAAAGGAACTATATTAAAATATTATTAGCGTTGTTGCCAACATACTCCGCCTCAAGAACTACTTAACCTGGTTGAAATGTAGGTTCGCCGGTGGAAGAAATTTAGTCGGGTCCTTTTGGACCCCGCTATGCTTCGACTCACAGCGAAATATGCAAATCTACATTTGCCATCTGATTACTCTGGAGCTTGTGGATTCTCAATCGGATCTGAAACTAGATCATGTGAAGGAAGTAAACATATTTTAGTTATAGGTCTTTTAAAATTTTTTTGTTTAGACAGAATTGATACAACTCTTACGAGTCCATCTCTTCCAGGATGAATGTCTTGAATTTTTCCAAGACACCATTGTCCTGGTGAGCACCTTTCATCTTTTATAATTACTAAATCTCCTAGCTGTAAATTGTGCTGATTATCTACCCATTTTGGGCGTGATTGTAATCGATTTAAGTATTCAGAATACCACCTTTTCCAAAAAGATTGCTTCATTTTTTGGATTACTTTCCAACGTGATAAATATGAAACGTTTGTGTCAAGGAGATTTTCTGTTTGTATACATCATATAGGACGCTCCAATTAGAAAGTGTGCAGGAGTGAGTGCATCAATGTCGACCGGATCTGTGGAAAGAGGGCAAAGAGGACGTGAATTCAGGCACGCCTCAACCTGACATAATAAAGTAGAGAGCTCCTCATAACTCAAAACACGATCATTCCTGACACGTTTAAGGTGGTATTTAACTGATTTAACACCAGCCTCCCACAAACCGCCAAAATGTGGGGAGGCTGGCGTAATGAAATGCCAGTTTGTACCATTACAAGATAGATTCTGGCGAGGATCTTCTGGCAGAGACGATTGACTTCTATGGTACAGAACTTTCAGCTCTTTAGAAGCGCCAACAACATTAGTTCCGCAATCAGAATATATAGCTGTGCATACACCTCTGCGGGACACTAAACGTCTAAAAGCAGCTAAAAATCCATTAATAGTAAGGTCAGGTACCGCTTATAGGTGTATTGCTTTTGTAACCATACAAATAAATATACATATATATCCTTTATATACAACTGATGATCTTATTATCGAACATTTTAATTGAACTGGTCCAGCAAAATCAACACCGCTATGCTTAAATGGTCTGGATATATTGATGCGTACAGGAGGTAGATTTCCCATTATTTGTTCTGAGGTCTTGGCATTATATCTGAAACAGTTAACACAATTATTAATTACCTTTTTAGCTATCTGATTACCTTAAATAATCCAAAATTTTCGACTAACATATGACATAGTTAATGCCAAACCCCCATGAAGAGTTTTGTGGTGAGATTCTAGTATGATTAAAACTGCAAATGGGTTAGTTTTGGCAAGTAAAAGTGGGTGTTTCTTAGAGAACGCTAAACTGGAGTTTTGCAACCTTCCGCCAACACGAAGAATCCCAAAGTCATCAAGAAAAGGCATTAGTTTTAAAATATGTTTGTTTTTAACGGGCGTGGCTGAAAGTATGTTTGCTATTTCAATAATAAAATTAATGGCCTGAGTTATTTTAATCAGTGCATATAATGAAGCTCCATCGCTTTAGTTGTAATTGTACCAAAATTTGTACATTCTTTATCTCTTTTACAATTATTAAAAGATCGCAAACAAATTGCACAAATTCTTATTAATTTATTCAGCGAGGAATACTTATGTAACATATCTGGATATGTGGTTTCAATGCTTACATTATTAACTATTTTTGATTTACGTTCTTCTAACGTTGTTTCGGTATTGCAAATATTTTTTGGCCAATGTGAAGGTGGATTTTTTAGAAACTCTGGTCCATGCCACCAGATATTATTCTTCACAAGGTCTTCTGGTAATACACCTCTGGAGGCACAATCTGCTGGATTGTAAGCTGAAGGCACAAATCTCCACTGTTCGGCATTTGTATGGCGTTGAATCTCGGCAACTCTATTAGAAACATATACACTCCATCTGGATGGATGCTTTCTTATCCAGCTTAACACGGTAGAACTATCACTCCAGTAGACTACTTGATTAACTGCAACGTCTGAAAGTGACTCTTTAACTTTTTGGGCCAATTTAACTAAAACAGTAGCTCCGCACAGTTCTAGCCTCGGTATTGTTACTGGTTTTACTGGTGTTACCTTGGTCTTTGGCTGCAATATTTGTATACTCACACTAACTCCACAATATACCTTTGCGTCTACCACAGCAGCATATGCATCATTGGATGCATCACAAAAGCAATGTAGTTCCACAATGGATTCAGGACTGTAGCTTAGCCATCGTGGCATTTTTATTTGCTCTACGCTTTTCACCGTTTTTCCTTACCTAAGCCACGCGTTTTTTATATATAATGGAACTTCAGAGTCCCAGTCTAAGCCTTCTAACCATAATTTTTACTAAAACTGAAGATGGTGAGAGCCATCCCAATGGATCAAAAAGCTTTGCAGTTTCAGAAAGAATTAACCTCTTTGTTACTTTATCTATTTGTGATTCAATAACTTTAAATGAAAATGTGTCAGAATTAGGAAACCATTGAATTCATAATGTCTTTACCACATTATCATGGTCAAAATTCAAGGAAACAGATTTCTCTCTGAACTCATCAGGGATTTCAAGCAATAACTCAGGAGAATTAGAAATCTATTTTCTGAGATTAAACCCCCCATTTTTAAGCACAATACATAAATTCCTCTGTATAGCAACAGCAGCATCCAATGAATATGCGCCAGAGATAACATCATCGACGTATGAATCATAGGATAAATTTTAGATTCTGTTGGAAACGAATGTGAGTTGTCTTCAGCCAATTTTCGCAAAATTCTAATGGATAAATAAGGTGCATCAAAAGGGCTAGAACGCCATAAAATCTGTTGAAAGCGTCGATGCTCTTCACAAATTTCAATTTGCCTAAACATTTTTTCAATGTCGGCACAAAACCCTATTTTTTGGCGTCTCCATTTATTAATTATCTGGGGCAAATCATTTTGCAGAGCTGGGCCGGAACAAAGCTTCTCATTTTGCGAGTCTTGACCCATTCTATGGCTGCTACCGTCAAAAACAACTCGTAATTTAGTTGTGCTACTGTTTTCTTTTAACACTCCGTGATGAGATAATATATAAGAAAGTTTCTGAATGTTCGCTGGATAACTACCTATTTTTCTCATATGCCCTAAGACTTCATATTCACTCATAAATTCTTTATACCTTTCGCAAAAAATTGGCTGACTAACAAAACGTCTTTCTAGTTGTACTAAACGTTTATAGGCATTGACATGGTTGTTATCTAATTCAATAGACGATGAACCACCAATCACAGTTTTAAAAGATAAACTCACCGTATAGCGTCCAGTCTCATCGCGTTTAATTGTATTTAGAAAATATTGCTCACACAGTGATTCTTCATCTGTATATTTTCTTTTAACTTCTACCTCCTCCTGCTCCCAAAATAGTTTTAGAGTTTCATCTAAGTTCACAGTATGTACGATTACATGAGAACACGATTGATATTGTGTGGGACCAGAAAAAACCCAACCAAACAGAGTTTCTTGAACAAATAAAGTTTCATGTTTAAATGAATTACCGGGTATCAATAACGAACTTAAAATGTCTGCTCCAAGAATAATATCAGCCAACGACTCTACAATATTTTGAGGTATAGATAGTTTTCTAAAAGAAATATTAGGTGTATAATTCGTTAGTTTATTAAGAACTAAAGCAGCACAGTTAATTAGTGGCTTATAATTAGTAGAACATAGATCAAAAACTACCCATGCTTCGCAACTGTTGACTTTAGTTTTACCTACACCCTGTACACTGCAATTAGATTTGTGTCTCTTTAGGCGTAAAAGTTGGACAACTCTTTCTGCCACCAAAGTTCCCTGGGAGCCTGGATCTAAAAGTGCTCTAAATTGAAGTTTACCATTTTCGAAATTAACTATTAATCGATTTTATGGATTGAAAACTTCCATTTGATTTTTCAATATTCAAAAGTCTTTTTATCTATGTATCAACGATAACACGTTCATTGTGGTATCTTGACTTTAAAGTAGACCACGCATATTGTTTTAATTAAACTGGCTGCTTCGCCATAAAGAGTACCCTTAAGGTAATAAAATTTTTGAACCTTCGAAAGGCTAACATTATTATGTACAAGATTCAAATAAATGTCTTGGAATGGTATCCATTCCATGCAGTCACCGGAAAATTTTGGTAAAGAGATTTTGGGCAATTTTGCATCTACATTCGCAGTAATATCTGCATGACTAGATGGTAGAGCAAATGTGCTTGCATAAGCAGGGGAGCTGATTGGCCGTTCAGGAAAACTATCAAGAATCTCACCCTTAAATAATAAAAACATATCGGAAAATGCATAAAGGCAGTCTTCCTGTATATAAGGAATATCATCAGCCGTCAAGGAAGATTCATGGAGAAGATTTTGAATTTCTTCATGATTCTTTTTAAAATTAGCATTAATATCATCTATTTCTTGAAGGATACTAGTTAAATAACCTTTCGCTTTTTCATTTTTTCCTGAAATCGCGTGTGTAACTTATTAAGATGGTCTAAATAAGCACGCTGTTTCCTAATAATTTCAACTAAATTATTCATTATTTATTCGCGAGAATTAAAAGAAAGAACGAAAAATCGAAAACCAATGTGTAGATCAAAAAAAAATATTTAAAGTGAATTTCCAAGTTATTAATTTAACACCAAGTCGACTAAAAGTTGAAATCAAACATTATGTATATAAAAGTATTCAAACTTTATCCAAATAGATTTTTTTAGTTGCAATTAATAATAATATCACTTCACAAATTTTTAAATTCTTACACACTTGTTCCCGGGTTTCGGCACCAATAAATATGTTCAAGGAAAAAAAAAATAGCTAACTATTAATTTTAATAAAAGCTATTCTTTATTTTCAATGCTTTCACTTCAAGAAGTTAAGTACAATTAAAATTATATGAAACTGTAATATTTTACAATCGTAAAACAAGATTAACAAAATATAGCGGTATGCTTAAGAATGTCAACAACAATTTTTAGCAATACTTAAATATGTAGGCATAAAAATAAAAGAAATATATATGCAAATATGTATAAATTGTATGCAGCAACTAAATTAATATGTAAATAGCATGTATCCAGCAAATACGGTAAATTCAATTACTCTCTTTTACTCAGTATAAAAATTTAAATAAAATTCAAAGATATTGATTGTATATATGTATGTAAGTAATTGAGAGCTAATGAGTTTACTAAATAAATGGTAATATGTAAAATAATAAAGATACAGTGAGGATTATAAATGTTTGAACAAATTTAAAAATAAAAGGAACTATATTAAAATATTATTAGCGTTGTTGCCAACAGTAAGACATTGTCGCTCTTAATATCCTCCACAATGTTACTGAATTAAGAACAAAATATATGACAGAGTCACTCATTTTGTCCTTTACAATGTTATTAAAAACAAAACTTAAGAAACAGCCGCTCATATTGTCGTCAATAAATTTGGATGAAAGACATTGTCGCTCATATTGTCCTGAACAAAGTTAAATTGAGGACAAAATATAAGACATTGTCGGTAATCCACAATGTTACTGAAGACAAAACGTAAGACATTGTCCCTTGCCGTCAAAAGTGTTTAATAGAGGACAGCATACAAGAATTTGTCGCTCAAATTGTCGTGAACGACGATTTCTTTTAAATTGTCAATTACAAAACCAAACGAAAGAGATAAGTCGTACTCTGAGCGACAATTTCCCAGGTTTTGTCTTTAATAAAGCTTTGTTGGGACAGTCTGAGCGACAATGTCCCACGTCTTGTCTCTAATAAAACTTTGTACTGGACAATCTGAGCGCCAATAAGCCACGTTTTTTCTTTAATAAAACTTTGTTGGGGTCAATCTGAGCGACAATGTGTAATGTTTTGTCTTTAATAAAAGTTTATTGAGGGCAATCTGAGCGATAATGTCCCACATTTTTGTCTTTAATAAAGCTTTGTTGAGAACAATCTGAGCGACAATGTCCCAGGTTTTGTCTTCAATAAAACTTTGTTGGGGACAATCTGAGCGACAATGTCTCACGTTTTGTATTTAATAAAAATGTCTTGCGGACAATCTGAGCGAAAATATAAATAACAAATTAATATGCTGACGTCCTGTTGTCGATGACTCGACATATTGAGTCGCTTGCAGTAACGATAGTGCGATTGTGTAATTTTATTCAATATCATGTAGCATCTCTGTTAAAAAAAAGCGAAAAGCGCAAAGGGGAATGGAAAAAAATGAATTTGTCCATGCCAAACAGTGTATACACAGTTTTTTTCATTCGGGGTATTCATTTTGAGATATATGTATGTATATGTTAAAATAAATGTTTAAATAATAGAAATATTATTTATATATAAAAGTGTTTATATGTTTCTATATGGTTATTAAGGCTGTTCACGACATAGTGGGAAAAAAATTTTTTTATCGGATCTAAGCGCATAGTAGCTTATTTTGTGCCACTTGGAGTGCAAATAAGACCTGCAAAAAATATATTCAATCGAACAACGTTTAGAGGTTGCTCAACGCTCCCAAAGATTTGCTATAGAATAGCTTTTGTATACCTATTTCTTTAGAAAATTTACTATTTTGTACCGGTGTCGATTTGTGAATTGGAAATTGATCATGATTGTAATATTTGTTGATTCTTTGAGAGTGGTTAACGATGCAGCAGAACGCTCTGTTGCTCTAATGTCTGCCTTCAACGAATCTATTACGAAGAATGAGACAGAAATGCAGAAATTAATTCAGGTGGTAGAGGATCACAGAAAGAGAGTTCCCGATGCTCGAAAAGTTACACTTAAAGCGTATAATCCGCGATAACAAGATCATAATGCATTTTAGATTGTGTTAAGTGGTTTTTATGTAATGCTGATTAGCACATTTTGCTTAGATTATATGTATTAAAGTTCAATAAAAAGAAGTCCTTTGAGCAACCCCTAAATATTTTTCGATTTTTTTGAGTTTTTGCACAAAGCAATGTTTATAAAAAAGGAACAAAATAAGCTACTATGCATAATCAAATTCAAAAAAAAATTTTTTTGAACGCCCTAATGGTTATATAACAATAACTCTTGTTGTTGGCATAAAGTACATGCTACGGCTGCACAGCTGACTCTTGTCTATCCATTAACAACAGAAAAAGTAATGTCGTTAGTTAACCGAAAACGAATGTCGTTATATATGTTACTGAATAACAAATAAATTTTCGTTATATTTATTTAACGAGTCGGGTAAAAATAGCTCACTTGCTCCAATTTCGGAAATTTGGGATAATTTTACAGACAAATGCAAACCAAATTTTAAGTCTGGATCCTATATTACAATAGATGAGCATCTAGTTGGTTTTCGTGGTAGATGCCCATTTAAAATGTACATACCAAATAAGCCAAACAAATTTTGTATAAAAGTTGCGATGCTTTGCGATAATGCTACAAACTATGCTATCAAAGCCGAACCTTACCTTGGCAAGCCAACTAAAACTGACATATTGTAAATATTGTCACCACTCTAAAAAGCGCATGACAACCACATACTGTCATATGTGTAAAAACGCGGCGCTATGTGCAGAGCATCAAATGAATACACAGAAAAAACAAAATTTTCACTTCAAATACCAAATTCCCTGAATCAAATGTAAATTTGTTTAATTTAGGTCCTATAAATAAATTTGTAAATTCAAATGCAAAAATTTCTAATAATTTGTTTGAAAAAAATTCTGATTTTTTCAATAAACAAATTGTTTCAATCAAAAAATGTTTTAGAGAAATTTAAAAAATAAATCAAAGAACTTCATTATCTTAACAGGTTGCCAACATTGGCATTAGGTAAATGAAATGAAATAATAAGTCAAACAAAATTATTTATCAAACTAAAGAGAGACAATAATAAAGATTTAAAATCAGTTTCAAAAATATGTTTGTTTAAAAAAAAAAATTATCATAATTCTTTCTGTGTATATGCAAATGATATATACACTGATGATATATACATACATATAAATATTTATTTTATTACACCTATGATTTGAACTCAAACATTAATTTAATTTGTCTATAAGCTTTTGTTTTTGTTTACCTTTACATGAATTTATTTTTATTTTTAATAAACAAAAAGTATAAAAAATACAGATGTTACCACATTAATGGAAGCGCTTTAGGAAAAATTCAATAGTACGTAAAATATACGTGGTGTTAGTCTCAACGTATAATTAAAAAGCTTTAGCCTTCTAGGGTTAATACCAATGCTAGGCGAATTAATACCATGTGGCCTCGAGAGATCATGTGACTAAGTAAATGTTTCTATATTTGAACTATCAACAGTGTTAATATATCAGCTTTTTGACATTCCAAATATAAATTCGCCGTGCAGAATTTATATTTGGACTATCAAAAAAGCCGATACATTAACACAGTTATCAGTTGAAATATGGTAAACAATTCGTAGTCACCTGATCTCTCGAAGCCACCTGGTATTAATTCACCTTGATTTGATACCATCAAATGAAACCAGGCATGGGAGTTTTAACTTGACGCCAAATAGATTAAAATAGTTTAAAAATTTAATTGAAATGAATCAATTATATATTTATCATTAAGAAGAATGTATTTCTGGTGTTACATATCACATCTATAAAAGATTTTAACAAATTAATCTAACAAATAGAATATTCCCAGACCTGGCCTCAATACAACTATTTGAAGAACATATAAAATTCAATCGTATAATTATAACGCACTTTTGTATGAAAATTGCCAACAACAAAAATACAATATTGTATAATTAGACAATTACACAACACATACGACGTTAATACGAGCTTGTGAATTGAACAACTGTTTTTCGAACTGGATTTATTTATGCAGCCCGGCGTTGTTTATAAAACTACAAACTCCATCCATGGATCATTAATTAATGGTGATAGAAAATTGTGAAAAAAATAACATTAAAGAATATTGAATTAATTTTAAATGTCAAATTGTATATGGAAAAAACTCAATTACAGCTGCTGCGCACACCTTATAAAGTGTGAGTATGAAAATTCGAAGACCAAATCACTCACAAGCTCGGTGGAAACAGTTCGAAGTAATTTACTTAAATCTACGTCATTTAAATTCGGTGGAAACATACTATAAACTTTATACTATAAACTTTAAATCAAGTGCATATATATGTACTTGATTTAAAGTCGCTGGAAACAGAAGCATACTATAACAACTGATTCTGGTAGAAGCTACATAAAAATATATATGTGTATCAGTGTTTTGAAAGTTTACAATTGCGATTTATTTTGGGAGGAGTTAAATTTCCCCCTTTTTGCACATAGTTATACTTACTTGGCATATAATATCTTCTATGGCTTACTTTTAAAATGTAGGATGTGCTCAACACTTTTATGTAAAAAGCCATGAGTAACATTTTCCTGAAGCAATCAAGCCCGATGTATAGCCTTTGAAGGGGAGTTTTTTGCCTTCTTATTTATTTAGGGGCCAAAAAGACTCATACCTGGGAGACTCAAATATTCTACAAAATGTTAACCGTGGTGTTTTACATACGCCTCCTGAACACAGTTTGTATGTTAAACGTAGGGCCTGCAAGATATACTATGCCGAGTCAGTATAACTAAGTGCGAAATGGCGAAAATTTAACTACCCCTAAAATGAATCCTAGATGTAAATTTTTTAAACGCCGGTACATATACATATATGATTTTGGCAGCGTTTACCAGAATCAGGTGTTAGAATATTGTTATTTAAAAATGAAATCGATTTCGTAATTTTTTGGGAATTGCTAAAATCTATGTTTTTTAAATTTATAATCGCACTATTTCCCAAAATTAATATTTTACTTATTCAGTAGAATATTAGTTGTTTATAAAAACACATTGACATTGATTACTAAGGGGTATAAGCTAGTTCCTATGCGCATTTCACTGGGGCTAAATGCAGAAAAGTCAAGCGACGACAAATGTCAAAATCAGTCACTTGTGTTGTTAATGTCGAGAAATAAAAAAGTAAAACAATAAAGTGTTTAAATTTTATTAATTAATAATAATAATAAAATAAAGTTAAATAATAATAATAACAATACATAATAATAAAATAAAGTTAAAAAAATTGTTTTAGAATTTTTATAGCCGAGAAGAATGAAGCTGGAGTTTGGTTTGAGTTGATTGAAAGTGGGCCAGCATTCGTATAGAGCATCTTCCCTATGCTCAGTAAGAGCTTGTAAATAATCCGTAAATTTTTTCTGCATCAAAGCTATACGCTCGTGCGCGACCTATGTGCGAACAGTCGGTAAATCAGGAATACTTGTTATATCATGAACTTCAGGACAATAGGCCTCGACATATTGCAATAGATCCCAGAGTTATTTTCGTGGACTAAATAGTCCCTTCTTTGTACGCAAACCATGACCCAAAACATGTTGCATAACAATAAAGTATTGTTGCAAAAGCAAATGATCAGAATCCAACATATTTACGTCCATAGCGCACCGATTGTTCGGGTAATTCTTTTACCACCAATTTACAAATATTTATCAAATTACTACGTTCAATTTCAGCGGGATCGCAGGCGGGCATTTTCTTTTTATGAGGATTTGATAATTGGTAGGTTGAAGCTGATGATGCTTCCGAAGTGGCGCCAATGGCGAGCTTGTACCTAAAACAGCACCAGATACTGCTGAAGCAGCGTTTGAGACAATGGAACTTAGATGATAACGATTCTGTGCGTCGACATGTGTCGAGTAACCGGTTTCAATAAAAAACACATAAAAAATGTTTTTTTAAATATATAGTGCGAATATACAAATGTTTTTTTATTGTGTCACAATTTGAAACATATACTTATGCATACATACATATGTCTTTTGTTTACATTTTTAGTAGCTTTAATTAGCATAGAGATGCATTTTTTATGGTACACTTTTCACATTTCAGCGCTTTTTATTTTCATATTAGCGTTTTCTTTGTGAAATTTTTGATGTGGCAATATGTTAATTTGACAATTAGTAAATGCATTACGTGAACAACGCAAAGCTTGACGACCGACAAGTCGATAGTTAGTGAGTCGCTCAAACGAACTACAAGGAGTGACTTGTCATTAGTCGATCGAGTTGTCGATCAATATCGTGGGTAGGGCTGCAAATGTGTAGTTGTTGTTGTTATTACATTTATTTTTTCTACATTCCGTCTTACATCTGCTATGAGAGCAGGAAAAAAGCCTGCCTGTGTAGTATATTGTACAGTATGAAAATAAAAAATAAACATCATTGATTACTTTGTTCATGTTTAAGCTTTGATATTGTTTAAGCTTGTTATTGATTTAAATAAAAGTTTGCTACAATATCTTTAGCTTTTCTATGAGATTTTTGGGTAAAGGTTCCCTGATGATCTGCATTTAGCCCCAGTGAAATGCGCATAGGAACTAGCTAATACCGCTTAGTAATCAATGTCAATGTGTTTTTATAAACAATTAATATTCTACTGAATAAGTAAAATATTAATTTTGGGAAATAGTGCAATTATAAATTTATAAATTAGATTTTGTTGAACAGTATAAATATTCGCAATTTTTACGAAAATCCGGTAATTTTGCTTTATTACGAATAAAATCAATATTTATCCATTGATTTTCATGAAATAAATCTTATTTCATTTGTAGTATAGATACGTGGCTTTATGATTTGTTAAACAAATAATTTTGGATTTTTGACATACATATTTTTAAAACATTAATATTTTTCAATTTGGCCTAAAAAAATTTTATATCTCATCATTGCGGTCTAAATAATTCCGAAACTATTGAGTTTGTAAAAAAATATTATTCAAGCAGTTTAAAAGTAGTTTTTTTCAAGCTATTCGTGGTTTTTGTAATAAAATTGGAAACCCTTTTCCGAGTTATGATCATTGGGCTAGCAAGACATTTTTTCTGGGAAGGACAAACAAATTGTTTTCTTAATTTTCAATGCGGTTATGGATTATCCTATGTATTATGAACTCAGCATACTACGTAAATAATCGATTGTTTTTAATAACACTGCTTTACAAATTTTTATTTTTGTAAGTGTTAAATATTCTAATGCATTTTTTATAATAATTGTGATAAGCTAAACAAAAAAGGAATAAAAAAATTTTATTTCGGCCATTGTGCATAATATAACGGTGCATTTTCGTTTTTCGGTGTATAATTCTTTTTAAAGGTGCCATTCTGAATCAAAGGCTGGCTCGATTAAAATGAATTATATATTGTTTGAGAGGCTACTAAATTACGCGTCGAATAGGGGCTCTGATCGGATAAAAAGTGACCAAGTTATAGTGGATCAAAGTTTAAATTCTATGAAAATTTTAAATTTCATCAGCATTTGTTGTCATTTCGGAAGCTTTTTTGTACCACAAATAAAAAAATCAATAGTTTTATAATTTTATTAATATAAAAATTTTAAGCCATAATGGACCAAAATCGGATGAAAACTATAAATCTGATATTTTGCGTTTTATTCTTTATTATGAAGCAGTGATGCAAAATGTGGCATAATTGGGCCATTTGTGGCACTTTTGAATGTTTGATGGCCCTGTGGTACTTTCGAATATATTTTGGCACTTTCAGCTCATAATTCAAATAGCTACTTCAAGCCGTTCGAACGTTTTATATACGAATTTATACAGAATCGTTCAACGAATTCTTTATATTCAACACTCTTCAGCATGTGTAGAAAGAATTTTTTCTACCCAAAATATGATTAAAACCAATATAAGGAATCATCTTCATGTAAATACCGTGTCATCTTTATTACAATCGAAAGATTTTATGAAATCTAATTGTAGTAATTGTTATGATAACGATATTTTAATACACATATTTTATAACACAAAAGAATAATACAAACAGTAATATCACAATTGGTGAACTGTTGGACTAAAAATTTGGGGATTATATACATACAATAGAATTATAATTACATATCGTTACTTTATTTTACAAAAAGCGTATCTAACATATAAAAAATGTTTAAGTTTGAAACAAAAAAGCTTATGTATAGTCTTAGAACTATTAGAAATGTAGGAAATGATCTAGCCTACATATTTCATAGTTCTTAAAATATATATAATACTATTTTGTAGTCCTTTTATCCACTTTTATGTTAAAAAGTTTTATATGTACGAGGGCGGATTGATATTGAAGCTACCTAAGTAGGAAAAAAACATTTTTGTTTTTCAAAAACCATTTATTTCTCAACATAGTGTCCTTTTAGCTCAATACACGATATAGACGATATTCCACCTTTTTTATACCATCTGAATAATACGATTTTGTAAACCCCTCAAAATACGCTTTAGTTTCGGTAATCACTTCTTCGTTTGAGATGAATCTTTTTCCTGCGAGCCATTTTTTCAAGTTTGGAAACAGGAAAAAGTCCCTAGGAGCTAAGTCTGGACTATAGGGTGGATGATCAACCAATTCGAAGTGTGTTTCACGTAATTTTAGCATCGTATCTAATGCTGTGTGAACCAGTGTTTTTGTTCGACACTGAGCAAACGCGGCACCCATTTTGCCGATAGCTTTTTCATATGCAAATGTTCATGCAAAATGTTGAACACACGTTCATATGATATGTTTACCATTTCAACAATCTCACGTAACTTGACTCGGCGATCATTCATAACGATATCGAGGATTTTCTTGATATTTTCTTCAGTAGCCACCTCTTTTGGCCTTGCTGTTGATGGTATTGTTGCAGTGCTTGTTCTACCGCGTTTAAATTCAGCAATCTTTTCTTTTGTCTCTTTCGCCGTTTTCCCTTTAAAATAATAGTATTTAATCACTGTACGAAATTCACCTTTTTCCATTTTTCAAGAAACACAAAAGTTGCTTACTTCAAACGACTACAACAAATAAACCATGGTAGAATAATACAGGTAGTGGTGAAGCGTTAACGAACTTTTTTTTTGGGTTCGACTCTGTCAAAAGTTGTTTATGTTATACCAACACACACCCACACTACTGAAAAAAACATGGCGAAGTAAACACACACGTGTGAACATATAAATTTTTTTTTCAAATTTTCTTTTGTGCTTTTTGACAACCTCGAACATAAACAACAATAAAAAGCCGTGTTGTTTTTGCTGTTGTTGGGTTGTTGTAGCTTCGCTACTACCTGTAGTATAAGTATACCATGAAATAAACTAATCGATGAATTTGGGTGAAATTTTAACAGCTGACGTTTGACAGATCGCAATTTCTAAAAACAAGAAAGTTTTTGTATTTGTGCTGCCATCTAGCGCTATGTAGCTTCAATATCAATCCGCCCTCGTATGTTAGATACACCTTTTGTAAATTAAAGTAACGATATAAAATATGTTTTTTTTTCACTACAATTTAATTTTTTAAACTACATATAAAATATGTATTTGCTTTAATATAACTTTAACAAAAAATACTTTTAAACAAAGTGATTTTTTGTCGTTAATTTTTGTTTTTGTTCTAAATAATATAAAACACATGCTAATTTTGCTTTTATATAAATAAAAAGCTTGTAATCAAATATATTCCAATAAAAATTGGTTGGCCCCATCAAAGGTATTTTGGCCCTTTTAACTCATCAATTTGGCCCAAAACAAGAAAACTCCAATTGCATCACTGTTATGAAGGCTATTTATGGGCACAGTTTTTCATTACTTTATAGCCTATTCATACACAAGTACATTTCATGGAGATATTAAAAAAAAGTAATTTTTTTTCATATTTGAAACATTTAACATCATATAAATAAAAAAATATTAAAAGTCAAGACATAAATGAGAAAATGAATTTGTATAAAAAATAAAATAAAAT
This sequence comes from Panzeria rudis, assembly GCA_956483635.1. Lineage (NCBI taxonomy): Eukaryota > Metazoa > Arthropoda > Insecta > Diptera > Tachinidae > Panzeria > Panzeria rudis. The sequence goes on from OY101450.1 coordinate 77,665,920, forward strand.
TAAAAATGCTCAACACGCCGAACAAATTTATGATAACTTCAAAACGTTTCTTTCTCTTTTTATAAAAAATCAGTAATCAAATAATCGGGACTAAAGTCAAAATTTATTTTCTTGAAGAAAATATTTTCTTCAAGAAAATAAATTTTGACTTTAGTCCCGATTATTTGATTACTGATTTTTTATAAAAAGAGAAAGAAACGTTGCAACACATATATAAGCGCAACTTTGTATTTAGGAATGTTTTCTGAAATGTGTAATTTGTGTCTTTGTTTGCTGAAAATTATTCTATTAGATTATTATAGATGCATTATTATACTCATGAAAATGACAAAAGTTTGGTAAAATTTTGAACAAGCGCTTAAAATTAAAACTCGCTAAAAACACTTTTGTCGCGGAAATAGCGAAAATTCGCGACAAATTGCAACAATCCCTAACATGTATTCATTAAAAATGGCTAAAATTGTATGGAATGCAAAAAAATTCGGAAAAAATCGCGAAAATTTCGAAAATAGCGGAAATATGCGAAAAATTTCAAAACTGCAACCAAGCCTTAAAATTACTTAAAAATAGCTAAAATTGTAAGGAATGAAAAAAATCGCGAAAATTACGCAATATTCGCGATAAAAGTAATTTATAGTCAGTTTTTGGTTTTTAACAGTTTTACCAATTTTTTAATCAATATCAGACATTGATATCTTTTTAATCTTACCAAGTTTTTGCGAATTTTCTTCATTTCCGCAATTTTTTCCGACTTATTTTGCTTTCCTTACAATTTTAGATATTTTAAGGCTTGTTTGCAATTTTGCACATTTTCGCGAATTCTACTTGTTCTATTTATATTGTTTTATTTATTTCCAATAACAAAACGACAGCTGTAAGCTGATGGGTTTATTTCCAATAACAAAACCGATAACATTGGTTTCTGTGACATCTAAAACCGACACTAATTCAAGTTCGAACAAAAAAACCGATAACATTGGATTCCATGACACCAAAGTATTTTTTTGTCGGTTTCAAATCCAATTCCGATAAGATTGGTTTCTATGACACCCCTGATAGACACATAATTAAAAATTAGTGGTGCATGAAATAAATCAGGGGTGTCATAGAATCCAAGTCGGTTTTGCTGATTGTCGGTTTTGCTGATTGTCGGTTTTGCAAATCGATATTGGTTTCATTTGGTGTCATGAAAACAAGTCGGTTTTGTTATTTTCGAATGCAAATAAAACCGATATTCGAATCTGCTGTTTTATGTTTTGCTCATTTGCAAGGCGAATTAATACCAGGTGGCCTCGAGAGCTTAGCAGACTACGAATTCTTTTACATATTTTAACTGTCAACTTGTGTTAATGTATGAGCTTTTTTGACAACATAAATATAAATTCTCCACGGCAAATTCTCTTGCGACTAACTGTTGTTGATCTACCTTGCTCATTTGTTTTCTACTTTTAATGCAATTTTTTTGTTTGAAATTTTGTTAAATTATGGTATTTGTGCTAAAATTTTCTTAAGACTCGTGTTTTTAATTAAAAAAAGTTCTACCTTTATATTATTGTATCATGGCCTGGTCATATGAACAGTCCACTTTTTGTATACCGGTATAATTAACACGTACATAATTCGAATGTAAAAGCTGTAATGTAATATTTTTTTAATGAAATTTATTTGCTATTATGCTTTACTAAATCGTCAGTACATTTCAAACACAATTTTGAACAGTTACAAACTCTTTATCTTGTGTACAGACTTTCAAAAACCGTTTTGGAATTTACATCTATGTAAATGATTTTCAAAAATAAGCATAGTAGACTTTAAAAATTATAGAAAACCCAGCAAATAATTTGTATTCGATATGAATCTAGTTTATTTTTCTACACCTTTACACAATTAGAAATCCATTGGATAACAATAAAATATTTATATGGAAAAATAAAATTCAAACTTTAAGATATTTATTATTTGACTTATTGCCATAATTTTATTTTAAATGAAATTTATTTGTAGGTGTAGAAAAATAAAATAGATTCATATCGAATAAAAAAATTATTTCTTAGGTTTTGTATAAGTTTCAAAGCCCACTATGCTTATTTTTGAAAATCATTTATTTGTAAATTCTCAAATGCTTTTTGAAAGTCTGTACATACGACAAAAGGTTTGTAACTGTTCAAAAATATGTTTGAAGTCTACTGACGATTTGGTAAAGCACTAATGAAATGCATATAGACAATTCTTAACCATATGCAAATAAACTTTATTTAAAAATAAAATTATGACAATATGTCAAATTTCTTAAGACTAAATTTACATAATGAAATATTTCATGAAATTTGTGGCAAGAAACTTTCTTTATTTGCTAAAAGAATGGACACGGAAGCAAATTGTATGGAAAAAGTAGTCAAAAATAAAATTTCAGTTGGTTTTTGTCAACTTTCTTTGCCAAATTTGCTTTTCCGTGCTTGCAATAAGCAAATAAAAAAGTTTAATGAAGAAAATTTCATGAAATATTTCATCATGTAAATGTAGTCTTAAGACTAATAATTTTTCGGAAGTTATTATAATTCGGCTTAAGTTCAATAATTGAATTAATGTAAATTCAAATTATTTTTCCGAATGGAATATTAGAATATCTAATCAGACTAGCAGAACGGATTAGTATTAATAATTTCGAAACGGATTAGTATTAATATGACGAAATAGAATATGAGTATCTTATTGACTGGAATTTTCTAAATGGTAGCATTATTTTGAGAGAAAAATAATCGGTAAAAACGTCAGAAGATTAATATGGCGACGAAAAGAGAGAGTGACTCTATCCATAGTTGCCAGATGAAATAGGGAAGAATTCGTCAAATTTCAAGCGAAAAATCGTCAAAAACGTCAAAACAATTATACGAAACCGTCAAAAATTCGTCAAAAGTAAATTTGAGGTTAATAAAACAAATTTTGAATAGAAATCTGCTTTATAAACAGAATAATAATTTATTATGAATAACATAACAAATAAATTCATAGTTTTTACACAAAATAAACGAAATTCTTATCAATAAAAAGATCAACTGTTGTTTTATCTGAATAAAAAGTATAATCACATATGCAGTGTATTTTTTTTAGAAAAGTAATATACATACATACATATATAGGAAAGGCTTATTACAATAACTCAGCAAGCCACAAAAACTAAATACACATTGAATAAATCCACCTTTAAGTGTAAACAAAGTTTAAAGTTTTATAGTTTTTTCTACTTTAAATACGCCGCATAATTATTTGCAAAATACCAGAATTTATCAAAAAATTCTTCTAAGATGCCAAGTTTCTTTAGAAAAAGTGTTTATTAATACCCTATTTATGCGTAAACAACTTTTCAGAAACAAATCTTAATCGAAACCAAAGTTATAGCCGGTAAAAAGCTAATAAAGCCATAATTTCCCTTTGCACTTTTGCTAGACTATTTGCATCAAACAGTGAACTCAGTTAACTCCTTTGTAAATATTTGAGCATTGTTCTCCAGTGTTTAAAAGTTTTTATATTTGATATACATCCATATGTATGCAGTAGCTGACAAATTTTGGAGAGAAGAGGTTTAAAAAATCTGTAATACTAAAATGTCAATAAATAATTACTTTTGCTCGTTACTTTTATTACATATTGTACCAAAAGCTGCGAAGTTCTTGATCATGACACAAGTAACAGGTACACCCAATTCTACAATATAAATCTTATTGCAGAAACTACTTTACTAGTTGTCAAAAACATTGCAAGAAGGATGAAACTATCAACGCAGCTAGCTCTATAAGGAAATGCCAAATACCGTAAAGAAAGGAGTCTATACCAGTTGAGGCCATTATCTCAATTTCCTATACTCGCGAGTATATGCTGTTTTTTTTTACCATCAACACACATACACTGTCTGTGAGACACACAGCCTATATATTTAGCCGCGAAGAACATATTCAAACAATAAATAACATAATGTATGTTTGACCACCACTACTCTATACAGAGTTTGACCGTTTGAAGGCGGTGATGACATTATGACCATTACATCACTCAAATACGTTTGCCGTTTAGGAGCGTGAGGTCAGCTGATCTTGAAAATTCACATGTTAGAAACGCCTTGTTCTACTTATAATTCTTAAAAATCGTCAAATTTAAGGTAAAAATCGTCCAGTCGTCAAAATGTAATTTTTGGCACCCAAAATCGTCAAAATGACGATAAATCGTCAAATCTGGCAACCGTGGCTCTACCTTTATATTATTGTATCATGATTGGGATCAGAGTAACAAGCCGATCGGCTCAAAATCGGCGGCTAGCCGCCGCCGGTCCTTTTTCTCCAAGCCGCGCCGCCGCCGATTGACTTTTGTTATAAAAAATAACTATTTTTCGAAAAATATTAAAATTTTTTAGCTAGAAAAAATATTTTATTAAAATTTTTTTATTTAAAAAAATTTTTTCAGTATATTTTCTCTCAAGCCGACATTTAAACCGCCGCCGAGTCATCGTTGAAAACGCCGCCCCCGCCGACCAATATTGTCTGCGCCGCCGCCGGCGATGCAAATGCCTCGGCTTGGAGCTCTGGTTGGGAGCTAAAAATAAATACATATGTACATTAGGGAGCCATTAGCTATATGGAAGATTTTTTTTGCATATTTTTTCTACTCTCGCCCCCTAGTGTGGTGAATTTTGGTAAAAAAATCACCCTGAAAAAATTTCAGGTAAATCGCAAGCCCGCTCAAATTTGGGAAAAACCATAACATTTTGCTTTCTTCTCTCATTACTTCCAAAATATTAATTTCACAAAGAAGTTTTGCAGGAGAAAAATGTTGCTTGTGAAGTTTTCAACATCTCATTTCTTGACAACTTTTCTATAGATCTAATGCTTAATGAAGTAAATATAAAATTTTCAAGCTACATTAGCTTATTTTAATATTTCATTCGTCCTCCCAGCTCATGGCAACTAAAGCACATATATACAAGGTTTTGAAATGAAACAACTAAACATGGTTTCTTATGTAATTTCAGCTCCTGAATCCGAATCTGCATTCAGTTTATATTTTTTTGGTTCTAGTTTTCGAGATATACGCTTTTTTCAAAAATGAAGCAGTTACACAGCAAAAGTTAACATCACTGCATAACGGGTTGCCCTATTCCTTCAAAAGAAAAAACCTAATTCGACAACAATATTATCGTTAAGTTGCACGAATATTGTTTTTTAATCTGCTCATTAGTCTTAGAGATATCGCAGAACTTATCGAAAAAATTTTTTTTAAAATCAAAATTGTTATTTTTAAAACATATATATATATATATATATATATATATATATATATATATATATATATATATATATATATACATATATATATATATATATATATATATATATATATATATATATATATATATATATATATATATATATATATATATATATATATATATATATATATATAGATATATATATATATATATATATATATATATATATATATATATATATATATATATATATATATATATATATATATATATATATATATATAAATATATATATATATATATATATATATATATATATATATATATATATATATATATATATATATATATATATATATATATATATATATATATATATATATATATATATATATATATATATACATATATATATATATATATATATATATATATATATATATATATATATATATATATATATATATATATATATATATAATTTAAACATATAATTGGTATATTTTTTATTTGAAATATACCAAACTATATTTCAAACAAAACAAGCCATTTTTATTCACAATTAAATATGCAGAAAAGAGACCAAAATATGTGTTAATTAATTTACAGTTACAAGAAACGTTATTGTAACTGGAGAACGGGTTGTCCTATGCATTTAAAACAAAAAACCAAAAGTCGACAACAATATTATCTTTAAGTCGCACCAGTTCCGTTTTTTATCTGCTCAGTAGTTTTAGAGATATCGTGAAACTTATGCAAAAAAACAAAATGTAAAATCAAACTTTTTTTGTTATAGGCGACCCTTATGTACATACATACGGAATATGTTATTATATACATAATATATCAGGTACATATTTATGTAATTCTTTCTTTGGAAAAACATTACTTTTATTTAATTTTTAATTAAAATTGTAATGTCATTTTGCTAGTGACAACAAAAAATAATCGGAAAATGTAAAAGAAACAAACTGGGTTAAGAACCAAGGTAGATATATTTACCAGGTAGTCGCAGTTCCTTGAAAATGTCAAATTATTAAAAGACATACACAACATATGTATGTACATAACTTGTGTATTTGATACAAAATTGACAGCGACAAATAAAAAAAAGAGTAAACTGCTGTGGAATCAAGAGTACCTGGTAAATAAATCTACCTTGGATAAGAACATTTTCAATAGGTGTTGAAGATTTTGAGCTCTAATTTCTATACCATTTATATGTCAAGACGTTAACATTTTTCCAAATTTATGTTAGATGTTAAATGTGTTCAAATGAGATTGCGCTATTAGATGCAAATAAAACAATTTATTCTATCTTTGTTCCCAACGTTTCATCGGCTTATTTTCCGACTTCAGGAGAATCTTATAATCGACTGTGGATAGCGCTGTGACTATGGATGGCGCTTTAAAGAGAAGTAAATTTATGCACATACATCGAAACACACAAATACACCGTTATATGGACAATGGCTGAAGCAAGTTAGATTGAACAGATACCACTACAAGAACAGCTGTTTTAGTAAATTTGAGAATATGTGCGTCACACAGACAATAGTTTTTGACACATGTCTGGGATTTCTCTATCAACAACGGGCATGTGTTAGTAAATTTGAGAGAGCTTATGAATGGCTTTGACATATTTCTGGGGTATTTCTACCAACAAAATACATGTGTTTTTTGGTGTTGTATTTGTTTTAGTTATGGTGGCACCTGTAATGAATATGCCTTGTGCTGAAGTGAATTTTTCGGTGTAATTAATTACTCTAAAACAATGCATTAGAATATTTAAACCTTTTCGTTGCAAAACGGTGGGTGTAGTTCTTAGAATATGTGTTTAATGCAAAATTGACCTCTTGTTTGAGTGATTTTTTTATTAACATATTTCTATTATTTTTTATATAGCATACTTTTTCTATGCATTCCTCAAAAGAAAATTCTCAACATACATACATGGCAGAACAGAACGTTGTTTTGGGATATATTCCTTGGTTCCTTAGAATATATGTAGATCCTGTCTAATTCTTTCTGAACAACACGTTACGGACTTTTGCGTAATAAAATCATATGGAGTCAAAAGCAAATTAGTTCGAAATAATCACACCAAAACATAAATTATCTGTTTCAAGTAAGCTGCATAATTAGCATTGATAAACAGTCGTCGCGAAAATTTTGACTTGTTGCGAAATTAAATTTGACTAATTTTATTGTGAAATATATGTCATGAACAGCGTTGTCAATGTAGTGCTTTCGCGCCGTTTTTAGTGCCTTTTTCAACTTTTCGACGCGAAAAATTTTCAAGTCAGAGCTCGGTGCGATTTCGCTTAATTTTTGGTGCTTTTTATTTGTGACTAGGCTTTCCAGACGTGCTTGATTGTCAAGCTTTTTTAAGGCTTGTCAAGATTCAAGCTGTTAACAGTTGTGCATAAAACTCAATGAAGTATAATATTATACGAATAAGAAAAAATCAAAATTTATATGGAAAGAAAAGGTATAATGAAAATCTTTCACCAAGGCTTTTCGTTTTCTAATCAGAAGCTAATACATTTTTTTGTGATTTTTATCAACTGTCGTACACAAAAAAAAGATTTGTAAATATAATTAATTTTTTAGTAATCACAGTTAAAACTTTCACTGGAAATGAATCTATAACGATTTTTGTAAATGCAAACACGGTATGTGTAATTTCAGAAACGATTTTCAACTCATTTATTTTCAATTAAATTTACCGTTTTTCTGGAAATTTTATTGCCAATTTCAATAAATATTTTCAACAAACTTGTTTGTTAACATTTGTTGCGCTTTCCAAACAAATTTTTTTTTTGTTTGATTACAAAGCTATTTTAATTAAATTTATTGTTATATTAGCAATGTGAATTTTTGAATTTCCGGACAAAATTTGATTGTTATAATTGTTATATTAACTATTTTTTTTCATACGCAATCACAACGCTTGAAACGACTGAATTGACTAGAAAAATATAAATTTGTTATACATGATTGTTGATTTTTTGACAAGTTTCCCCAAAAATTTCAGTTGACATTTTTAATCAAAAAAATATTAAAAAATATATGAGTTTTTGCGCCATGGATAATAAAAAAATTTGGGAGTTCAGCTTAGTGAAAAGAAATTCTGTGTTAGTCGTATAAACAACTTAATTGGTTATATTAGCTAAATATATTTTTGAATTTAGATGAAACATTTACAATTCGAATTGTTAGTTGCAGTTTGATGATATTTTTTTCTGTGTACCTTTATTGAAAATAGAACACTTCAGCTTGGAAAACTACTAATAAAAATTTCTTGAGTCTATAGACAATGATAAGTTGTATGCAGACTACGATCTCTTTCCCAAAAATATTTCTAGAGGCTAAATATGGTTAAATAAAAAAAATATATATAAAAAAAACAGGACGAAGGCAACATCTAGTCTTCATAGATTAATTTCGTTCGTATTTTCGATTCCTGTAAATAGTTCTTTTTATAAAGAAAGATAAAGGATGTCAATTAATCATAAGAACTAAATTTAAGGCAAATTTTAAATTTTCAAATAATATTAATTTTCAAAATTCTTAAATAAAAATTAAGAATAAGCCAAAATCGTTACCAAATACTTACATTGATAGTATACATACATATGTGGAAAATAAAAATTCTTAAGTGTACAATATCATTATTTGTCTTGTGATGTTTTGTCTAAGGCTGAACCCAAACCAAATACGACAAAACTGTTTTTTGTGACGTATACGACAACAGAACATTAGTTCTTATGAGGCAACCCACACCAAATAGGACAACCGCAATAGTGTGCCTTTGACTTATTGCGCAAAAGCACTGGTTGCAGAAATTACATGTGGTTTCCCAGGAAACAATTTTGGCCGACATCTGAGACTTAATCTGAGACTTAACCAGACAATTAGCCGAGTTGTCTAAAATTCCCGCAGACATTTGGCGAAGCAGTAGGCAGTTTTCTGGTACGACGTTTCTGCATATTGTCTGAAATATTATCCGATTAATATCAGAATAGTCTGCACATTATCAGAAAGCAATTTAGTTTCCTTTAAGGAATTTAACAGAGTAGTCTGTCTGCACATGTTCTGATCTACGTCTTACAACTTTTAGCAGTCACTTCTGCACATTGTCTGATTTTAGTATTCGTTACAATTCTCATTTACATATCTCTAGAGTTTATACGCACAAATATTTGAGTTTTTAAACTTATAAAATATGGTTAAATGTGTTCTGATGAGCTGCCATAAGCAACACAACAATGCATGGAGAATTTTAATCGACATTTCTGATGAATTTCTAATTTTAGCTCCGACTTTTCTCTGATATTAATACGCCAGGACGTAAGACGTATCAGATAAATCGGAAAATTTTCTAATGTTTTGTCAGACATTTTTCCGACATTTGCAAGGCATGTAGAAAATTCCTTTAGAATTTCCCTAGCAAATTCGTCGGAATTCGTACAGAATTCTGTTACACCTTTCGGTATAGTTTTAGAAATTCCTTAGATAAAGAGATCTAGTTTCTTGTCAACCACTCATATGATTTTCGGTACGTTTTCTGACCGACATCGGATACGAATTCGGCATCTTGTGCAGACTTTCTGACCAAGTTCGGACCGAAATCGGCAAAAACTGTTTGCTGGGTTGATACAACACTCCCACACAGAGTAAGCCAAAACAGACTGAAACGAATCACGCTGCACACAATTGCGTGATTTCTTATGCATTAAACACATTCGCCACAGCAGGCTACCGACTACAACCTGTCAAAACTAGAATACATGTGTGTATATGAAAATGATTATTTTCACGACTGCACGGCTACACGACTGCAGGTTGTTGTCCATGCTACTTCTGTCGTGTAGTCAAATTAAACTAACTTCTATTTTTGTTGGCTACAAAACAAAAACAGTTTTGACAGTATAACAAAATATGTAAAGCAAATTAGTGATTAGAAATATTTTTTATTGAAAAATAAAAAAGAAAATTAAAAAATTTAAATGTTATAATATATATGCATCAAGAATTTTTAAATAAATAAATCTATTTGTTTTAAAAACTCCGAAAATAGTGTTACGTAATTTATGAATAGCCCCTTAGCAGCACGTTACGGGTTTACTATACATTCTATCATATTAGCGGTATTCAGTTGTTTGGTGCGAATGGTCTTGCAAAGGAGCAAGTGCAAAATATGGTAACTTTTTGTTTGCAATCTAACAAAAAAATACGTTACTTTTCACTTACAACGCTTTTGCAACTACGCTATACCAAATCGGTATGGTTTTTTGTATTGCAATCTTGCAACTCACATTTTGGCAATTGAAGTAAAATTAAATAAAAAATATCTAAAAAACTTAAAGAATTTATTAAAAAAATATCAACAAAATTTAAAAAAAACACATAAAAATTGGGAACACGGGACAATAAAATTTCATTGGAATCTGGATGTAGCCACAGAAGTGCATGTGTATGTGGATATTTAAGTGTATGTGTTTTAGTGTTTCAAAGTGAGTAAAAGAAGCGCTCATGAATAGTGACAAAAGCGTTGCAATTGCAAACACTTGCTATACAAAATGCACCAAATATCGAATACCGCTATTATTTTACCACTACGTTTTGCTAAAAAAAATTACATATTAATATCAAAAAAGTATCAAAATAAGCATTCTCAAAAAATGTAGTCCTTAAAAAGGGACAAAAGATGAAGTATTGAAACCCCAAGTATGGAGTTTTCCTATGTTAAGTCTCTAGATTAAAAGATATGTAGTTGCTTTTATGCCAAGGATATGGAAGAAAAGTTGAAGAAAAACTGAACAAACATTTAAAAGATGTCCTTGCAAACAATTGTTGTAATATTTTCTGCAATATCTTTAAGTTATTGCTTTGCAATATATGTATATAAAAATTCAAAATTATTGTTTTTTTTATAAATTAGTTTTCTATACACAATTTTTATAAAAATTAGTTTTGTGCCGGGAAAAAAATAATCACAGCTTTTGTACTAAGGGAGATAATGTCATAAAATTTCGAACTCTTATAGAGTTTATTTAAGGCTACAACATATAATTTGTAAAAAATATAGAGCTTTTATGCAATTTGGTTTAATGCCAGATATTTACCGCTTGACTTTGGAGGCTGAGTAGCTTAGAGTATAGAGAGCTCTGACGATGGGATTGTGGTTAATCCCGAAAACATCGATGTTTAGTTCGACCCTTACAAATGTCAAGAAATTGGTCTTTGTACTTTTCAATTGCCACATGCTTTGAAAAATTATTTCTCAGTAAAAAATGATTTAATTGTAAAAATTAAAATGAACGAACTAAAGCCTGAATAATAAATTTCTTTGGATAAAACCCATATAGTTCGACTAAATACACACAACTTCAATTTTAAAAAAAGTTTTTAGGGAAAACTTTTCAGGATATAGAAGGATTTATTTTTAAAAGAAAATTTTTTCAATATTTTTGTTCAGGGGAACTGTAGTAAATATTTTTATAAAATTCTACAGAGCATTCCCTTTAATTTGGTACCGAATTCGCTAACAAAATTAGATACTAGTATTAAAAAAATTTATTTATAAAAAGCATTCTTGAAAAATGTTAAGTCCTTTAAAAAGATAAACGATGAGGAAATGAAAAACGTAGTACGCAGTTTGACTATATTTTGTCTATAGATTAATGGATATATAGTGGTGTTTCTGCCAAATAGAAAAAATTTAAATTTGTCACGCAGTGTAATACATGCCATCCTTTGTTAAACATACTTTTTTGCAGCCTTGTGGAAAAATAAACAATTTTATTTACATTTTTATGTATTTGGTTTTGTCCAAGTAAATATACATAAATATTCAGTCGATATAACCCCGTTTATTTCATTTACCAAATATTGCCATCAAACTTTTGTGACTTCCTTATTCAAACGCAGAAGTGGCACGCGTTCTTATCTTAATGGTTCTATATAATAGTGCGTTTCCATATACGTAATTTCGGGCAAAATATTTGATTTGCCCAAGTGAGGTAATTTGCGACATGATTTCCCATATATTTTTCATATTGGCAAAGTATCACAAATGACTCAATGTGCTCCAAATTATGTCGACAATACTCTATGCAACCCTGCGTTGCTTTTAAAATTACAAACTCCATCCCTGGGTCATCCATCAATTGTGATTGACGATTTCGAAAAAATTACATTAAAGAATATTTCATTAATTAATTTTTCAATTAAATTACATTTTTATTTAGAGATAAATGTGAAGCATATAGACAAAGAAAATTTAGAAAAATTAAATTAAAACCGAACTCAAGCCAAAAATAATTAAATTTCTTTAAATATTTAATTAATTATAAATGTCAAACTATATATGGAAAAAATTCAATTACAGCTGCTGTGTACACCTTATAAAGTAAGTGCATTAGTTGACTACGAAAATTCGAACGCCAAATCACTCACAAGCTTAATGGAAACACTTCGAAGTAATTTCCCAAATCTACGTAATTTCCTCATAATGGAAACGTACTATAACTCTAAAATAAGTAACAGAATGTTTACCATGCTTCGCATAAAATAGGGCTGAAGGGAGAAAATTCATCTTGTGATACCTATGAGATACTGATGTACCTCGATTTAATTACACTACGCAACAATGAATATGCTTCGAGATCAAAATAGCAGAGCATTTTATGTATATTTTCATCTGTTGAATTCAGAAATTGCCATAAAAATTTCCAATTAGCTCTAGTTTTAAAGATATAAGGACTTTTATATTTTCATAAATTACCGCAATTTTATTATTTTTTATTTGTGCTACTACTCCATGCACTTCAAAAGTGACACAACTCAAGGAATGAGTTTTTGGAGTTAATAGTACATAGTGCTTTTTATACTGCTTACAAAATCATACAAATACTTTGTATACTAAACTCTTGAGGAGAGAACAGATTTCTTTTTTTCTCGTTTGCTGGAAAATCAGTATTTTTGAGTTGTGTCCCTTTCGCAGTGCATGTGCGATATGTCCTTTAATCAACAATTATGTATTTTACTTGATGAAATGTTCAAAACATCAAATGAAAAATTTTTAATTTAGTGCGCTTTTTTCCTTGTTTCAGTTCATTTTGAAATTTCAAAGTTGACAGCGCTGGTCATGAAAGCAAAAAATCTTATCCAAACAAGCATACGTTATCTTAAAAGTAATTTAACAAAACCTTCAGCATTTCATATACATACATACATATGTACATTAAAGTCAAAGTAAAAAGTATTTACTCAATATTAAAGAAATATTTCGTTTGAAGATAAAAGAAGTGTGCATTTATAATAAAATTTAGAAATTGTGTTTAAAAAACACACTCTTATATTTTTCTTTAATGTTTTTACGTAATAAATAAAACTTTTGCAATTGTTGGAAACTAAGCTTTTATAAAAATTCTAATAATTTCTGTAAGTAAACGTGATACATTTAAAATTTGAATACTAATATGTATTTATTGTGAATAAAATCAATATATATCTATCGATTTTCGTGGAATAAAGCTTATTTTGTTCGTGATATATGTATGTGGCTTTATGGTCAGTGAATGAAAATATTAACATTTAGCAATTTTCGAATTTTTATAAATTAAAAAAATATATATATATATCAATTTTGCATAAAAAAAATATATTTTTCATCATTGCGGCCTGAATAATTTCGAAACCATTGAGTATATAAAAAAATAATGTTAAAACTGCTTAAAGGTAGAGGGATTTGGGAGGAATGAGCACTTTTAATAAAGATTAACAGCCATATTCATAAATATTTAAAACAGGGCAACAGTCGACTTTTAAGCAAAATTTCATAAAATTGCATTCAAAAATGTATATTACATGAAAATTTTCAAATAGGTTTAAAGATGGTATGCACCTACTATAAACCTTCAATAAATTCATATCATCGATATATCAATTTCAACTTCAAATATCTTTGCAAATTTAGCACACAGGAATACATGATATGCTTTAAATTAAAGCTTGAAGTCTTGGCTATAAGCGTTTATGTATGTTTTTTTTAAATTTTATAGAATATGTCACTTAAATATTTAAGTTAAACAAAATTCGCAATAAAATTAGCAAAAAAGCACTATCAAAACACATAAAAGCAAAAAGATATGTTAGTGATGTAGAAACAATCAACACAAATGAAAATAGGCTAGTTATTCGAGTACCTTTTTCATACATGATATAAAGAGTCTTGTGAATTCTTTTGTAATCATTTCTCTTTTATGCTTTTACTTCATAGAAAACTTGTATTAAACAAGTTGAGAAATATATTATAAAGAGAGTTTAAAAAAAACTTAACTTACACGAAAACAATAAAAAGCTGTTCATTTATTTCAATATCCGGATGAAATCATATTCTTTTTATTGCAACACTAACTACAAAACATGGTGGCGTTGCCAGTATCAAAACCTAAAATTCCTTAAAACACACAATGTCTATTGTACTGTTTATGAATGCAATTTTATATTAAACAGTTTTTAGCGTGAAACTGTTCAATAACAATTGTGAGTCTTAAACCTAAAATAAAAATTTTCTTTGAATGTGGCTGTAATTTTTTTTCTACTTGTAGTAGATATTTCGATTATTTTTAAATGGCGTTTCCTTGATGAATTTGATTTGTTGGAATGCATCACGATATAAATTGAACGCGTATGCAGACACTAGGCCGAAGCCGATGTCACAAAGTAGGACAGAGACGAAGAAAATGAGTGATCAAAAATGAAAAACTCAGCTTTTTTCCCACTCGGCCATTGTAGAAAAGAGAGACATATAGTGATGTGAAGATGTAGAAGTAAACAAAACAAAAGAAAAGTTTTAGCTCACAGTGAAAAAGTGTTTATTTAGCATAAAACTGCAAAAAATTATTGCTTTATAATGTAAAAAAATTAAATAAAGCATTAAAGTGTAAATGATGTGTTCTGTTTGCCTGTGCGTGTGTTTGTGCATCGGTTGTTGGTTCGGTGTTTGAAAATTGTAGAAGCAAGCTGCAAAATGTATAAAAACTTTAAATAATGTGTATGAAATGTGGAATTGTAATTTTTTCGTGTATAAAATAATAAATTTATCCATTTATTTATGAAATAAACAATTTATTTTAATTGCAAACAATGAAAATTTTTATCCCGTTTTGCACTCGGCTTTCGTTTAAGTGAATATGCAATATCTTCCCTCTCTTTTGTCGCGTCTGTTTAGCCTGTGCCGATGTTGGCAGTTAATGTTCAGAGGAATGATAACTGCTATCACTTTTGGACGAAAAGAAGTTTGAAGAAATTTGCTTACAATATGTATTTAGCTCCACTAGAGCTTCAATACATACCGTTTTTTGAGAATATCATACAGATCTGTGTTGATGAGCTTAACGCTCATAATAAACTGTCGTTATGCTGCGTGTCTGGCTATGAAGGCCATGCTGGAAAGAGCGGACTGGCTGTCTAACCAGCAGAGGAGCTCAAACTAGATTAATAAGACCGGCACTAGAGTTGCCAGATTCAAATAGTACTTTAGCATTACATTCGATTAAAATCAGCTTGATTTTCAAAAGAGAACTTGACACACTAAATTATTTATGTAATTGCCAACGTTTTAACTCATTTAAACTTCACTTAAGAGTCTAAATAAAGAATGTAACAAACAAAACATAAACAATATAAAAACATAAGAGCAACATATCTAGAAGGAAAAAACCTGTCACAACAAGACAAGTCGCGTAACTGGTTCCCAAGGACTAGCAACTTTTCAAGTTTCGGAACTTTATATGAAAGGAACCGGTAAATGTTACATATCATTGTCATTGGCATAATTAAGATACTCAGTGATAGGTTCTAGACCAAAACTTAAGGTACTTGTCCAACAGTTATAGGACATCTACGTTCAAGACAATTGGTGCAACATTTCCTGCATTGATAATATAAAAATAATTAAATTAAATGCAGTTTCTATCAAAATGAAATAGTCTGGGATGTGTTGTAAAACGCGCGTTTTGAAATCGTGTGATTTCCCAAAACGAAAATCCGTGATCTCTTAATCGGACGTTTTAGTGCATTCAAATTTAGGTTCGCCTGAAACATCTCAAAAATAAAAAACATTAAAACCAATTAAAACCAATTAAAACCCTGCAATAATTAATCTTTTTAGCTAAACTTTTTACTGAAAATTACACGATCTCAAAACGCGCTTTTTACAGCACACCCCTAAGTGTTTTATGATTTCTTCAGCACCTGTTTCTTCGAATGCATTCTGAATACCATCGTAAATCGTAAATAAAGCTGTAGTTTGTGAATTCATTAAAAACGCATGCGATTTTGCTAGGCAATATATTGCATAAAATATCCATCGAAAAAGGCATTCAAAAACGGAATTAAACCCAATAAGCACTCAAAATTTAAAATTCCAGTACTTGAAATTCAGCTGGAAGTAAACTTCAGTTCAAGCTTTGATTTAAGTTTTTTCAGGTTTGATAATAATTTTACACAAACAAAAATGTATGCTCAAACTTTGTATTGTTTGTCAAATAATTAAAAATGAAAATATTTTTCCAGATTAGAAAAATAAATAAATCGAAAATTTTTGTAAAATTCAGACAATGATATTAAAAAATTATAAAAAATTACCATTTATGTAGCAGATGTATTGTATTGCTGGATATTCTGGAAAACGCGTTATAAGAAACATACAAATTGTGCAAATATCAAAAACACATACATACAAGTATACGGAGTATGTGTTTATAAAAGTGAGTGAAATATGTACATACAAATACGCTGATTTGATTTTTGTAACGTGCGGAAACGTTCACTTCTTCAACGCGCTTTCCATATTAGCCACCATTAATTTATTAATTTAATCTTTGTATGTAGTAAATAATTTTCTAATAAAGCTTGAAATGAATTATACTTTTATCTTCAAAAACTATATATCAAGGCTTGAAATAAACTTAAATTCAAGGCTTGAAATAAACTGTAATTCAAGGGTTGAATTAAACTATTTTACAACTGTAATGCTTTACTTGAATTCAAGTTCCCATTTTACTGGAGAATGCTATTGAAATAAAATGTATTTCAACCCTTGAAATTGGAGTTATTGACTTGAATACCAATTGTTTTATGCTTTATATCAAGCAAAATTGCTTATTGGGACTTATCACAGTGACCCATTATCATAAAAATAATAATAATGCGAGTCCGATCACAGGGGAGATGTGTAAACATCTAGTAATGAAACATTTTAAGAAGACTTTAGGTTTGACAAGTTTAGTTTTTTTGTTTTCCTTATTTTGCTTTGTTTTAGTAAATTTCTTATTAAAAGTGCAAAAAATCCTTTTAAAAGTTATTAAAATTAATTGTTTTGTATTAATTTTATTTATTTGTTTTTATTTTCCTGCGATAACATAATGTACGACAATTAGTGAAAATTAGTAGCTACTACTACTACTATTGCGCACTAGATGGTGTTAGTGTATTTATATGCAGCTGTTAAGTTTCTCTGTACTTCTTGTTGTCCGTATGATTACACTAATACACTCATACACAGCTCACACCGCGTTATTACAATCTTACTAAAAATTTGTGATTGTATTGTGAAAAAGATTTTTACCCCCTAGTGTATAGATGTTAACACATCAAAAAGTTTTAGCTCCAACAAAAAATAAGAAGACATTAGCTCAGTGGTAGAGAGCATGTCTTAACACTGTTAAGTTAACAGGCAGAAGAGCATGGTTCGTATCCCAGCTGCGGCAATACTTTTTTATTTTAATTTTTTATATGAGCTTCACGAACCCATGCAAAAACGTAACAGAATCATCGAAGTTGCATTTGTTCTAGTCACTCATTTCAATGATGAGCAGTTTTGTTAAATATTTCTTTTGTATTTTTTTTTGCTGCGCACAGATCCATATCGTTACTTAAAATGCAAAACCACGTAACTAATAAATAATTCAAAATTGCATTGTTATTTAATTATTGCGTATTACATCGAGGCCCATGTCCGTACAAATTTTCAATCCTTTATCATAAAAATCAATCAAATTAATAACGAAAAATAAACTTAACTTCAGGAACTTGAAGTGCATACATATTTTATTTAATTTTCTCTCTTATAAAATTTAAAAAACTAGATACGTAATTTTGCAATTTCAGCTAACGATATGTAGTTAGGAAGTTCATAAAAACTTAAAAACGTGCATTTTTAGACCTTTTATTTAAATCGTTATCTATAATTTCTCCGTTACGATGAAACAAAAATCTACTGATGAGTTGGCATTAGCACCCAACGAAATGCAGGCATAGGAATAACTAATAAATTTATGTATTTTTGAAATATGAAAAAAATATTGTAAATTGCTTTAAGGTTAAAGAACACATGAAACATAAACTCGTCTACACCCAACAAAAATAAGAAAATTGTAAGCCAGTAAGCGAAAAATTCCGAAGGTATATTCCCTATAAAATTGCTTAAATTCAGTTTATATTTAAAATTTTATTTTCGATTAAAAGCAATTTTGTATGAAAAAATTCTGTTTTGTAACTTTGGAATCTTTTTTCTGATCTAAGCATCTTATGTTTTATATATTCGGCACAAAATTAGTTTAATGTTTGGGTTTCAAGACTTTTTCTTAATTTTTTTTCCATCTCAAGCGTAGTATGCAGCTCTAAATGATATTCAGGCTGCCATAAGAAGTATGTGTAAAAAAAAACAAACTGAAATTCAGGTTGGTAAATTTCTTAAAGAAATTTCCATTTACTAGTACGCAGTTCCAAAAGAAAAGTACACGGAATTTTGGCATTTAAACGTAGTATGCAGCTCTAAATGAAATTCAGGCTGCCATAAGAAGTATGTGTAAAAAAAACAAACTGAAATTCAGGTTGGTAAATTTCTTAAAAAAATTTTCGTTTACTAGTACGCAGTTCCAAAAGAAAAGTACACGGAATTTTGGCATTTATTGTCTATTACAGGCATGTTATAACAATAAGTGGAGAATTTTTTCTGTCAACTGAAACAAAAATTAATGTTCAGACAATTGTTTGGTCACGGAATTTTTGACATTTCTAGTTTTTCGTACATTGTAATTAATTTTTAGGGTTTTTGTGTGTCGTAAATTAAAAAATATATAAATTTGTGTGTATGCAAACAAAATTCTGTATAAAATTCTACACGATTATTTTTCCGTGTTATAATAGTCTTTGCCAGGATATGCTCACCCAGTGCCAGGATTCAATACAAAACGCAATTATCCTTTCTTTATTTAATTCAAAAAAATCTTACTTTATTACAAAATTTATTCTAATAAAAATGTAAAGGAGTTCAAAGTCAAGTACTAGAACCGGTCAGCAACAAACTCGATTGACGTGGATTCAAAAACTCTCCCCAGAAAAGCACATATAATTTATATATTAGATTTTTAAAATGTGAGCTAGTGTGTTAATTACTACCACGCCTGAGACCTATTGCCATTAGTGTCTCTGTGCACTACGACTCATGTGCCTGGGATCTATGGCTGTTGGGAACCAGTAGAGTCCCTGTGCACCACTACTTGAGCTGAGTTTATTTGTATTCGCGGTGGCTGCCGACAAAGCTATTACAAACTTATATCAACTGTCCACACACGAGCACAGCCAAATCTCAACTGAAGTAGTAGTGATAATATTTTGCCAACTACTAGTGATAATACCTATCGTGGTAGTAATGCACGCTAAATTACCAATACACACATATTGGTTAATGTGTGCGTGAGCAGTTTGAGTATTGATTGATGATCGGTTCTTCTCAACTGTTAACGTAACATGACTCTCTATAGATACTCTTCGCATGTAAATACGACTTAATGAGATAGTCTCTCCAATGATAATAAATGATCATAAATGTTAATATTTTATAACGGAAAAAGTAAATACTAAGTGTTAAGTAAATAATTATGCAATCAATAGTCCACAAGCAAAATTACAACACTACATATGTATAGTAAAAAAAGTTACAAGTGAATGTATGTTGATATATACATATAAATGTATGTATGTAACGCAACTTCGTTACATCTCCCTCTTGGTTATTTTTTTTTGTTTGTTTTTTTTTTTTACTCTTCGTTGATTTTATTCTCGACAATAGTCTATACGAACGTCATTCCTAGGTTTGGGGTAAACTAATTTTTCTCCATCCAGGATTATCCAAACATCTAGAGAGCTTCGTATGTATATCATAAATGTGATTGAATTAAATATTCGTTTGAAGCGTGTACGTCTTCCTGGTTCAATAGGTTCAATCGACGATAATACTTCACAAATCAATTGACTTCTAGAATCAGTAGAATCTTCTTGACCTATACCTAGATCTTTTACTAATCTCGACAGAATATCCGTTTTTGGGGCTGGACACGATATCAAACTTGGCAGATGTAGTGGTGGTAACATCATGACTGACGTTACCACAGCATTTTTATCAGGGAGTTCTATATGTATAGTTTTTCGACGTTTTCTATTTTCTTCGTCCATTGTATGTCGGAAACGTATACAGCTTTCCTGAAACTTATCGTTGCTCATTTTAAATTTCGGCGTGATATATTTTTAAATCTTTTATATGCGCAGTAACTTTTTTCCTTTTATTCTCTAGGTCAACAAGTTCAACTATTACTGGCGACACAATTTTTATAACACGGTATGGGCCATCAAAACAGGGTGTGAGTTTAGCTGCAAAATGGTCAATAGATTTAGATAAAAAATGTGTTCTTACCAATACCAAATCTCCGATTTTTGGAACCCATTTACGGTGTCTTAAATCGTAATGAAATGCTTGATTTCTTGAAGCGGTTTGTAAGTTGGCGCGCACTATTCTGAAAACTTCCTGCAAATGGTTACATATATCCTCCGGACTTTGTTCGGTATTTTCGTGTTGTGAATTAGTTTTATCGTCAAACAGAGTATTCGGCAGACGCAGTTCTCTGCCTAGAGTTAAATACGCGGGACTATATTTGGTGGATGACTGTTTGCTGGAATTAATAGCCAGCGTTAATTCAGGCAAGTTTTCATCCCATTTCCTCTGGTTATGCTTCACGGCTGGTGAATTGGCTACCGTTGTCAGTAAGGAGGACGTGTGGTACGCCGAAACGAGATAATATTCTTTCACGAAATGCTTTTAAGAATGTTTGAGTCGTCGCCTTTCTAACTGCTACAAACTCCGACCACTTGGTAAATTTGTCATGGAAAACAATGAGAGTTGTATTACCATGAAGAGATCGTGGCAACGGTCCTACGAAATCTGCACTTATTATATGGCCAGGAAAAAGAGCTAGTGATGTGTACATCTTTCCTGCTGGCTGTTGTTGAAGTGGTTTGAAACGTTGGCAGGTTTCACATTTTCGAACATATCTAGCAATATCGCGGAAAATGCCCGGCCAATAGTATAATTTTGTCACCCTTGCGATGGTTTTATTAATGCCAAGGTGCCCAGCAGTGACATCATCGTGACATTCTTTTAGAACGCGATGCCTGTCTAATTTTGGTACGACCAATTTCCATGGTACGGGGTCTTTGTCCGCATAGGAGGATGAATCAAAGATGTGCCTACGCAAATTCCCGTGATCATCGATTTGATAATCAGGCGACTTTTCCGGATGCAACTTCACTATTTCAATCTGTTTCTGGTACCATGTATCGTTCTTACTTGAGATTTTCTGCAGGGTTTGTATAACGGGCATCTGGGTTTCGGAGGGGACTGGTGTTCGGGAGAGTGCATCAGCGATGACATTTAATTTTCCCTTACGATATCGAATTTCGTAATCAAATTGCATCAGTTCCAGGGCCCAGCGAGCAATTCTTCCGGCAGGAGACTGGATAGAATTTAGCCACTTTAGGGATTGGTGGTCTGTCACGATAATAAAATGGTATCCTTCGATATAATGCCTCATTTTTCTAATGCCCCATATGATGGCAAGGCATTCTTTTTCGGTAACGGTATAATTCCGTTCCGGAGGTAAAAGTGTGCGGCTCGCATAAGCAATTACCTTTTCGCCGTCGTCATATTCTTGCGTTAGAACTGCTCCTAAACCCACATCGCTGGCGTCAGTCTGTAGTATAAATGTACGAGCAAAATCTGGACACGTAAGTGCTGGTGCTTCGATCAATTTTTGTTTTACTTCGTGAAATGCTGCCTTTTGCTGTGCTCCCCAGGACCATTTTTGGCCTTTCTTAAAAGACTGTTGAGAGGGCCAGTTAAACTCGAAAAATTAGGAACGAATCGCCTGTACCAACCTGCGGTATTTAGAAAAGATCTTAATTCTTTTAACGAATTTGGTTCTGGTAGAACTGAAATTGCCTTTACTTTCTCGGGGTCAGTATGTACCCCGTCTTCACTAACCATATGCCCCAGGTATCGAATACTCCTTTTCGCAAAAGTGCACTTATCTGGGTTAATACGCAAATTAGCGGCAATTAGGCGATCAAAGACAATTTTTAAATTACGGAGATGTTCCTCCAACGTGCTGCCTAGAACGACTATATCATCAAGATAAGCAAAAGCGAAAGAGTCCAACTCAGCACCGATTACAGAATCTAGGGCCCTCTGTAACGTAGCGGACGCAGAATGTAGACCAAACGGCATTACACGCCATTGGAACAAACCGCGACCTGGGACTGTAAAGGCGGTGTATATCTTACTTTCTGGAGCCATGGGAATCTGCCAGTATCCGTTACGGAGATCGATAGTGCTAAAATATCTACTATTTCTTAACTTTTCCAGAATGTTATTGATTTGCGGAATAGGGTAAGCATCTCGAATTGAATTTTCGTTAATCTGTCGAAAATCAACGCATAGCCGCCATTCATTATTTTTTTTACGCACCAGCACAATAGGGGAACTATAAGGGCTTTTAGACGGCTCGATCTTCCCTTCCTCCAATAGCTCATCGATCTGGTCGTTGATAACCTTCTGCATTGCCGGGTTGCGGGGATAATAACGTTGACGAAGTGGGCGAGAATGTTTCATCGCAATTAAATGTTGGGTTACGTCTGACGGATGGTTAATAACTTCGAATCGAGGGAGCTCGATGTCTAAAAATTTTTTGAATTTGCTGGTCTGCTTGCTTCTCGTCTTCATTATTCGTGGTTGATGTTACCTGTAATGAACTAATTCGGGTAGTATTTATTAGAGCATTAAACGTAGAGAAATTTTCGGACTTCACTCGTGGAAGAATGTGTAGCTCACGACCTGTTTCCTGCAAAAAGTTTATTCCTAGTATAATGGGATCTAAGCTTCTCCTTAGTACAAGGAAATTATGGCGATGCACTACACCATTTATTACAAACCAAATATTAACGGCTCCTTCTACTGAAATTCTGGACTGATCTGCCAAGTGAAGGGCATCGAAGTCAGCTGCAACGATGGGGAGTTGGAGTTCGTCTACAATTGCCAACTGAATACAGGAATGTGTAGCACCAGTATCCACAATTGCCTTTATCTTTTTATTTCTAATCTTTAGCCATGTCCGCAATCGTAAATCGTCATCGATTAAAAGTTTAATTGGAAAGGCCATTGTTCTTAGAGATCTTCTGTCCTTTCCCTTGCGAGAGGACCTCTGTTTATGTTTCCCGTACTAGCTCGGCAGCACTCTATTGTTTTGACATCCTTTTTACCACATTCCCAACAAAATAGCACTTGGGGCTTGGTATAACCTGCACGGTTGTGGCCGCTTTCCCCACAACGATAGCACACATATTTAGGATTGTAAGAAGCAACAACAGTTTGTACGCGACGCTCTGTTTTGGTTTGTTTGGCTTCCTCTGCCCGTATATTTTCATATTCTTGAGCTTGAATAATAAGTTCTCGTAGCCTGTCGAAGTCCGCCCTTTTAATATATAATTTGTACTCTGCTCTAGCGTTTTTGTATATTCTATCTACCTGCTCACTTGTTGTTAAATTAGTCCACCTCATTAGCGATTGCAATTCGGTTACATACGCCACAAAATTTTCATTACTTCTCTGATGTCGATTCCTAATGGCATCGTCCAAATTTTCAAGGAAACGATTGGGTAAGAAGAACAACTTAAAATCTTCGACGAAATCTTTATAACTACCCCAGTTAATTCTGTTGTTGCGATACCAAGCTAATGCATCGCCTTTCAAAAGCTCTGGCATGTAATTTAGTAATGTGTTCTTAGGAATGGAGTAACACGTGGCTAACTCTTCAATTCTTTCTAGAAAACATAACGGGTCTTTGCCGCCATTATACTTGACCCCCCACTTACGCACCTTATCGCAAACTTCAGATGTATTGGGAAGATTATTTTCTTGTTCGCAGCTTGAAAGTGCAGGAGAAGAAGAACGAGACACATGATTGCTTGGAATTTTAAGCTCTTTATTACCGTCATAATTTACCCTCAAATTTTGTATGTATAACTCATGATCAGGCGGAATATCGTCTTTATCCAGATATGATCTGAAACGACTTCTCATTTCGTCTACGCTTCCGTCATTATTCATACCAAGATCCTTTAGACACGTGGATAGTATGTCTTTTTTTAAAAGGTTGACAAAAGAACGGCTCATTTTTTTTAAATTTATTTGCTTTTTATTTTTAGGTATAGAAAGTTTTGTTAATTTTAATTTTTACTGTGCTTGCTCGGGCGCCATTTATAATAGTCTTTGCCAGGATATGCTCACCCAGTGCCAGGATTCAATACAAAACGCAATTATCCTTTCTTTATTTAATTCAAAAAAATCTTACTTTATTACAAAATTTATTCTAATAAAAATGTAAAGGAGTTCAAAGTCAAGTACTAGAACCGGTCAGCAACCAACTCGATTGACGTGGATTCAAAAACTCTCCCCAGAAAAGCACATATAATTTATATATTAGATTTTTAAAATGTGAGTTAGTGTGTTAATTACTACCACGCCTGAGACCTATTGCCATTAGTGTCTCTGTGCACTACGACTCATGTGCCTGGGATCTATGGCTGTTGGGAACCAGTAGAGTCCCTGTGCACCACTACTTGAGCTGAGTTTATTTGTATTCGCGGTGGCTGCCGACAAAGCTATTACAAACTTATATCAACTGTCCACACACGAGCACAGCCAAATCTCAACTGAAGTAGTAGTGATAATATTTTGCCAACTACTAGTGATAATACCTATCGTGGTAGTAATGCACGCTAAATTACCAATACACACATATTGGTTAATGTGTGCGTGAGCAGTTTGAGTATTGATTGATGATCGGTTCTTCTCAACTGTTAACGTAACATGACTCTCTATAGATACTCTTCGTATGTAAATACGACTTAATGAGATAGTCTCTCCAATGATAATAAATGATCATAAATGTTAATATTTTATAACGGAAAAAGTAAATACTAAGTGTTAAGTAAATAATTATGCAATCAATAGTCCACAAGCAAAATTACAACACTACATATGTATAGTAAAAAAAGTTACAAGTGAATGTATGTTGATATATACATATAAATGTATGTATGTAACGCAACTTCGTTACAGTGTAGAAATAAATGCAAAACTCTAAACCTGAATTTCAGTGAGAACTGCATACTACGCTTTATTGTCTATTACAGGCATGTTATAACAATAAGTGGAGAATTTTTTCCGTCAACTGAAACAAAAATTAATGTTCAGACAATTGTTTGGTCACGGAATTTTTGACATTTCTAGTTTTTCGTACATTGTAATTAATTTTTAGTGTTTTTGTGTGTTGTAAATTAAAAAATATATAAATTTGTGTGTGTGCAAACAAAATTCTGTTACACGATTATGTTTCCGTGTAGAAATAAATGCAAAACTCCAAACCTGAATTTCAGTGAGAACTGCATACTACGCTTTAATGTAGAAATGTTTAAACTGAAGTTCTGAATTTTTAGACGAACTGCATGGGTTTGAATCCAAAGATTTTTGATTATTCTGGGTTAAGATCGTTGAATTAATTTTTGGAACAATCAACCATTTTTAATATTACGTGCCTTTGACTATTACATGCTTTGGAAATTCCTTCCTCAATAGATATAATTTGATAGACAAATTTAATTAAATAAACTTACGGCCCTTTTTACAATGTACGATTAAGAGTTAACGTGGATGGACTTTAACGGAAACTTCGCTATACAAAACTTGCCGCTAAAGTCCACGTTAACTCTTAATCGTACATTGTGAAAAGGGGCGTTAGTCCTAAATAATTAACGGCTATATGCGTAACGAAAACTTGGCGTAAATGACGAAATTGAACTGGACTTTAACGAGTTTTAATATACAATTTTAATTTAAAAATCACTAGATTGCAGCCAAGACTCATGGCTATTTTCTGTGATTATTGCCCATTTCAGAATATATGGAAAAACTTAGCAAGATCCGGTTCAATTTCGTCACTCATGCTAACCTCATGCCAAGTTTTCGGTATGCATATGGCCCTAAATATCTTTGAATTAGAAATTTTGATGTAATGAGATTTCAAGCAACGTCGAAAATGAATTATAATGGCTGAAAAAGCAGAAAGATATTTTTTTATTCAGTTGAAAATATTTCAAAATTGTTAGCAATAATTAAAAACGTACAATTATAAATTTAAAAACTCGAAAAAGCGGGATACAAATTTTAGGCGGGATCGAACTCTTAAAAGCGGGATAATCCCGCCTAAAGCGGGATGTCTGGTCAGGTTATGTATGTATGATGTAACAGACATTAAGAGATAATTTACATTTATTTAACTTCTCACGTACTCTACATATATAAGGGGAAATCATCCTTCGTAGGAAAATGCTATTGCAGACCTTGCAGGTCATGCAAGTCTAGGATATATGCTACAATATGGAACACAACAAGAACAAAATAAAAGAAACTAATATTTCCTACACAGTAGCAGCCCTGCAGGAAATGTCGATAGTAAAATTGTACTGATTCACTATTGACTTTGTCACCAGTACTACTGACTAATTGCATCCAGGCAATGTTCTGTGATATAGACATTTAACATGTGCTTGTCATTGAGATTCCACTACTGACCTCGGAACTGTTGACTTACTGTAGTATCAGAGATTCACTAGTCTATTTTAATGATTATAGTCAACACATATGAAACTTTCTACCAGCTAAGACAACTAACTTAGATTTTTTATGAAAATTTTTGGTTTTCCGTTCAGCCGCACATATTTTCAACAAATCAAAATGAGACCATAAAAATCGTTTTGTAGCTGTTAAAAGCTTCTCTTCTCATTAAAGCTAACATAAAAAGTGTAGACGATTCGTTGACAACGTCACCAAAAAGTCACCAAACTTGTCGACAAAACTGGCGACTTGGAGACACTTGGCTCCTGGCTTTCTTCAGGGAGATATGCAATACTAAAAACTGTAGGAAACTTGTCTAGCATATGTGTATGCAACATGGATGGGAAATGAGATTTTAAAATTGTACTAATTATTCTCTAAAATTGTACTTTTTTGGACATAATTGTACAAAAACAGATTTTTGAAACCACAAACAGTTTTTAAGTACAGAAATTACATTACTTTTCTGTAGTTATATCTGTGGCAAAAGTGAAACTGTGTTTAAGTCGGATTTAGCCATTGCAATTTATAATCTAAAACAGCTCACATACTAGCTATTGGAAGGTACAACGATATACATAATTTCAATAAAGTTCCGAAAAATTTACCTTGGAAATAAGTTTATACAATTTTATTTTTTCCAGACTCTAATATGTATAATGAGAGACGTTTTGTGAGCTAACCTTTTTGACCAATCTAAGCCAAACTTTGTTTTCAATACTTCGAAAAATTTAATTCAGATAAAAGTGGCATATGTACGAGCGGACGAAAAGGGAAAAATATCACAATAAAAGAACTGCAATAAGTAGGTTTTGTAAAAAAATAGACAAATTACTAATTGTACTAAATAAGCGATTGGTGTAGCATTGTACTTTTAAAATCCGAATTGTACCAAAAATGATACAATTGTACCAACTTTACTATCCCTGATATGCAATTAGCAAAATTACTCAGACAGACTCTCTGAGAGTGTATAAAACATAGACATGAAAATAAAATCCAAACTAATAGTAGGCATGGTAGAATAACCCTGCTGCTAAATGTACAACTAGTTACGTTTTGGGACAGTTATATTACTAGTTATAACGTTACTAGTCAACAAAGGACTGTCATCTTACTAGTTGTAATGAGGCTAGTAACGATACTAGTCACACAGCAACGTTTTGGGACAGTCATACAACTAGTTGTAATGAAACTAGAAATTTAAATTATTTTTTACAAATTGACATATTTTCAGGTGTAAATACATAAAACGAAATTTTAGCTCCAAATATAATAAGTAGAAAGTGGGTCAGTGGATAGAGTACATGCCTTGAAATATAAGTACTGTGTGTTCATACCCGGTTGAGCCAAATGTTTTTTTAATATTTAAAAAACTATAAATAAAGAAACCAGGAAGCGCACTAGTCTATAATAAATAGCATTTCAACTAGCATATAACTATGTACAAATGAGCTAGTTGGGCTCCTATGACAACCTAATGTTAAAATCGATAGTTCGGTATATGGAAAAAGGACAGTTAGGCAACTAGTCTGAATAAAAAAGCAACTAGTATATATATAGCCATTTTGTCTGCAGGGAATATACAAGGTAGCCGCATAACTAATACAAATGTACATATGAGTTCCGAAATGTCAAACATTAATAGAGAGTGTATGTGTGTGTTTGTATAACAGAAGCACCAAATATACGTGTTGTATTGTGTGTGCAACGTAGTTATTTCACATATACACAACATTTGATAGTTCGTGCCACGAAAAAAAGTAATCAGCTGGCGTTCAAGCGCTACCTTGTATATTATTCTACCATGATAGTAGGCTTCAACAAGAAAAGTAAACAAAGTTGGTTTGTGTGTGTACGTTTATTTGTTCATTTATTTTCTGTATTTAAATATCAAATGTATGCGTCTATAATAAATGTTAGTTCAGAAATAATCTACAAATAATAAATTAAGAAAAAGTTAAAAGTAGTTTTTTATGGTACATTTGAAAAATTACATAGTTATATATAATATCCCAGCGAACACATTGATATCATTCTGACGTCGGCATGATATCATGAAATGTCATACCTTACATAAGAAATGATTCATTATTGACTCATATATGACTCATAATTTCGCACTTAGGTACATCAGATACTGAGATGAAATGACACAATAGTGATGTTAACCTGACATTATAATGATCTTTTATTTTATTATAAAATTATATTTTCTTTATTACTCCAAACCACATATGTGACGCGACATGACGAAAGGGACCTTATCTTGCCAGAGTAAAATTTTCAGTACAGGCCAAAACGTGAATTAAAGTCTTAAATTTCATGTTTTGGGTTTTTGACACCTAACGCTACCTACATATCTCAAGATGAACTATAATTGATCGATTATTTGAATTTTTATCCGCAAGATGGCATAAAAGTCCATATCCCAAACCTCTACCCATGGTACAAGGATAAAGTTTCTATTATCTCGAAACTACCTTTTTTGAAATAAAAACTTCAAAATGCTGTAACTTCGTCAATTTTTGAGATTTTTGCATGATTTTGGTGCCATTTTGTTCTTTATCCATTGGTATCAAAAAACTCGATTTTGACCCCTGGCAAGATAAGTTCCCTTTCGTCATTTCGCGTCACATATAAATATATGTATTTCACACATACGACCCTCCCTTACATTGCTAAACGAAACGTTCTAAATATTGAAAATTTTTATGGACAAATTTCGGAAGTATTCTTTATAGACAGTTGTAACGTACATGCATACATACATTTAACAGGCTGCATTTAAGTTCATCTGGCTTCTTAGTAGGATGTTAAAGAAATATCCTGCTATTTTGGCTTTTTTTCCGTCTTAAATGCCATTTAATAGTATTATAGTCCTGCCTGGACATAGCTCATATCCTCTCTTCGTTTTCCTACAGCTTTCCATTGTTTAGTTTGCTATATTTTTGGAAATTTTTTTCTAATTACATTTTTACAATTGAAACTTCATTTTTTATTAAATTATTTTAGAATTTAAAATTAGAATTTATTTTAAATTAAATAATTTATCCGTATATCATACCTTAGTCACAATGTATATCACTGGTAGATCAAAATTGCGTAAAATTTGATTACCTAGCTATGATTTACCAGTGATGTCAAAATTAGGTCATGTGTTCACTGGGATATGTATGTATGGATGTATTTCCTACATGTTTGAAGAAGACGCTCATTCTTTGTAGCAGAAAATGATAGTTTATATCCTAGAGGTGCAAATATGCCACCAAGAGTGATTTCCGCTATAGTATTTTGCTTCAGATTTCTGTACAAAAAAATAATTCATAGCACTTTTCATTATAATTATGTCATATTAATAATTCAGCTTTTGTAATGGAAAGACAATTTACTTCTAATTAAAACAATTCTTTTGCGAATTATTGAATTACAATTAATTTTAATGCTTTAATGTGCTTTTTCTTTAATTAATACTTTTATATTTTGTAAAATATTAATTGTTTTAATAAAAATACATTGCGCATTTCACTGGGGCTAATGCAGATCATTAGGGAACTTCTACTCAAAAATCTCATGGAAATTTAAAATAATATCAAAGTCCAAACATGAGCTCCATAGTCAATCAGTTTTTTTGTTTTCTGACTTTACCATTTACAAATTGGCTGGTTTTTTCCAACTCTACGTGTAGTTGTAAGATGTTATTGAAAATAAATGTAGAAACAACAAGAGCTATATATTGTTCTCGCAAACAATAATGAGTACAGTACTGTCAATAAAAACTACATGTGAACAATTTCTGAGTGATAAGCGAGAAGAACATTATTTTTAGTTGCATACTTGACGAAATATTTATTCATAAAATTTTTTAAGTTATTTTTGTTATCTGTCAAAAATATCAATTAAATATTGGTAACTTTTCTATGAAACTCAAGAAGAGACGGCGGAACCTCCACGATTGTCTGGCTGTAATGGATCACAAAATGAAGGTTTTTGGAATAATCCTGATGGCTCCACCAACAGAATGATTGGCTTTAGCGTATCCTTAAACTGCTTCAGTACACATCTGGTCTGCACAAGAGATATTTTGGCTCGGGGTGTTTATGCCCTATACATAATAATAAGAATACAAATTTCAGAAAAAGCCGTATTATGAGCATTTACACATGAAAGTAAATGCAAGAAAGTCGCAATACACTCACCCTTTTTCACTAACCCACTCAAACTTATTTTACTTTCCACTCAACTTTTTACGATTTTTTTCAAGAAAGCAATTTTTCGACACTTTCTGAAAGTTAAATGACAAAGAGGTAAACAGTGTTGCCCACTACAAAGACTTATACAAACTTGCAGTATTGTAAGAAAATAAATTTAGTAAATTTCAATTATTTTGTACATGTATGAAAGAGTTGAACTATTTTTCGTTATATACACACAAATAAGACAATTAGCTTTATAACAATAATCTCACAAAAAAATTAGCAATAAAAATTATTTCCGACTATTGCCCTATAAACTTGCTTATGCGGTATTCTTGGTAACTCTACTTCTACTTCTAGAAATATTTTCAACTCTTCGCTTCGGCGACTTTTTTAAAATGAACTTTCACTTTCCTGTGTAAACGAAGAAGAAAATTTCAAGAAAGTTGTCTGTTTCATTGCAATTTTTATTTATAATACGTATATAAATCTTTCATGAAAGTACTTTCATGTGTAAATGTAGCGTTAAGCCCCTTAAATAGAAGTGAAACATGTTTATGGGGATAAATAAGTTTGAGAAACTTATTTATCAAACAACCCGCTTTTGTTAATGCAACTCTATTTTTGTACATTTGTCCGACAGCGCTAGTCATATTTCAGTTTTCCCATGGTATAATAAAACCAGGTAAACCCATAGGGTTAGATGTTTGTTTATTTTGCATTTTCTAACTGTCGAACTCCCTATTATATTCTTTCATATTGAAGTCTTAACACAGCTGTTTATGAATTGTCCAAGACAAATAACTTAATTGTCTAAAATGCTGATGTAAACGGTATACTTTATGAACGTAGTTTATGATCATAAACTAGTTTGAAAACTACAGATGTAAATGCAATATTAGACGTATTAAAATAATCTTTAAGAAATTTCATGTAATAAAATAATTATAGGATTAAACAAAATATTTTTATTGAATGATAGTGGTTATTTAGAAAATGTTTTTTGGGACAAAATTGGGGATTTTTACTTTTGAAATGGGGATTTTTGGGGACACCATCTTTAAATTGTGGACATGAGGCAAAACTTTTCTGGCAACACTGTGATTCAAGGCAATCGAGCCAGCTGGGTGCATAAAAAGAATGTATTATAGGAACTGAAGATAAATTTGAAATAAACCATTTGGCCAAATCGTCGAACACAAAATTGCCTTCGATGATTACGGGAGACGTCGTCTTTCGATAAGGTTTTCTATTCGACTATTATGACAATTTGAGCGACAACGTTTCACGTTTTGTATTTATTAAAACTTATTAAAACAATCTGAGCGACTATGCCCCACTTTTTGTCTTTAATAAAACTTTGTCGGGTACAATCTGAGCGACAATGTTCCACATTTTCTCTTTAATAAAACTTTGTTAAGGACAATCTGAACGACAATATTCCGAGTTTTGACTTTCATAAAACTTTTTTGGGGACAATCTGAGCGACTATGCACAACGTTTTGTCTTTAATACAACTTTGTTGGGGACAATATTAGCGACAATGTCCCACGTTTTGTTATTAAGAAAACTTTGTTGGGGACGATTTGCGCTAAAATCCGAAGTTTTGTCTTTAATAAAACTTTGTTGGTGACACTCTGAGCGTCAATGTCCTACGTTTATTCTTTAATAAAAGTTTATTGAGGACAATCCGAGCGGCAATGTCCCACATTTTGTCTCTAATAAAACTTTGTTAAGGCCAATCTGAGCGACAACGTCTCAGGTTTTGTCTTTAATAAAATTTTCTTGGGGACAATCTGAGCGAAAATGTCTCACGTTTTGTCATTAATAAATATTTGTTGAGGACAATCTGAGCGACAATATCGTGCGTTTTGTCTTGAACCGAACAAATAAGTATGCTGACGTCTTATTGCCGATGATTTAGGTGGTGCCACAACAGCAAAGTGTAATAATTCAAATGAAACGGAAACAAACATGTAAGTAAAAAGTTAAAATTAAATATTAAAAATCTTGAGTAAAGCCTGTTTTATGATTAAATAGGCGACATGATAAACGAAATGTCCCATAGCTTCGTTGACGATACAATGAGAGACGAAGTCATCAGAATGGTCGTTAGCGATTAGATTATAGCTAACTATGAGCGTTGTTACTCAGTGCTTTTTGCACCGTTTTAGTGCTTTTTCAACTTTTCGACGCGAAAAATTTTGGAGTTAGTGCTCGGGGATTTTTTAGTCTAATTTTTGGAGCTTTTATTATTTGACGATGGCACTAAACCCAAAATTAAAAAATTTCCCAAGAAAAATTTTGATGGCAAAGTAATGAGTTAAAATGCTAAAAAACATACTTTTCACTACTTCTACTTTGGCATTTTAACCAATCACTTTAACATGGCGATGTCATTGGAGGCAAGTATTTTCCACAATTGATTACAAATAACGAGTTATAAATTTCAATATTTAGAAGGCATTGAATACATAAAACACAATAAAAATTAAATGTCTCTGCTAAGCATTGAACTCATGCCATTTTCAGTTATTATGTTATTTTATGCCAAGTGTTTTACCCACTAGGCTACTGCACAAATATTTTGTTACGGGCTTAAAACTGTTTTTCACAAATATGAACACAATTCAAAAAAGTCTATATTTCTTCCCCAGGGGTTGAACTGTTTATCGTCTGTATGATAATCAGATACACTAGTATCCTGCCAATAAGAGAATATGTCGCCTGTTTAATTACTAGTAAGTAATTGTTCAACTACTGTAAAGTAATTCAGACGGTATGTAGTTTGTGATTGAAAAGTATGTTGTTCGGTAATGACAACTCATTACCAAGTTTTTGCTGGGTTATTTCTTTATTTAAAAAATGTTTTTCAAGTGTAAAATTCTTTGCTAATGCAACTATTTCCTAAACGCGTTGTTTGCAGTATTGCAGAAGAATGAAATATTTTATTAGAGCAATCAGTTGTACTTCATCTTTTGTCTTTTTTGTCGAACCTCATTAAAACTAATTGTCGAACCCCATTAAAACTAATTTTTGTATGTATTTCGTTTGCTTGGCACTTCAGATTGGAAAAACTTTCCGTTTTCGCGAAATTTGACATACATAAACATATGTATGTATATTCTACTCTTACGTGCGCGTTAAGTGGCGTAAGAACTAGCCCGATACTTTTT
Source organism: Panzeria rudis (assembly GCA_956483635.1). Lineage (NCBI taxonomy): Eukaryota > Metazoa > Arthropoda > Insecta > Diptera > Tachinidae > Panzeria > Panzeria rudis. Next base: position 77,700,636 of record OY101450.1, read on the forward strand.
ATGGCTTCTTTTTATAGCCATCTAATTTTGGGCATCTCGGTCATTTTTTGAGAAATATTCGCCATATTCAAGATTGAATAACTTTAGAGCGCATTATTGGATATTAATAAATTTTGTCTCATGGGAAAGGTTTTAGTCTCCTCCTAATAAGTATTGATTAAAAATGACATAGCTTCCCGCTAGAAAGTCCTCTAAAATGCCAAAGTATTCTGAAAAAGGTATTTGTAATTTTCTTGATATTTTAACCGACATCAAAAAAGAAGGATGTTATGAATTCGTGTGTATTTTTTATGTTAATTTTCAAAGTTCTTTTTTTTGTTTGAAAGGGTTTGCTTGCTGTTTGGTTCCCCAATTTTTTTTCGAAAATCGGAGGAAATTCACTCCCCCCAATTAAAACTCTGCCATTTGTAAACCGATTTTTTTGAAAAGGTTTGCCTGCAGTTTTGTTGCATAATTTTTTTTTTCCAAAAATTGGTGGGAAAAATAAGTCTGTCATATATGAACCGGTTTTAAAAATTCTTTTTTTCGAAAATCTGTAGAGCGTTCTCCCCTCCCCCAGAAATACTGATTATCGCGTAATCGTCCATTTATAAACCAATTTTCAAAATTTTAATTTTTTTTAAATGAATTGCTTGCAGTTTGGTCCCATAGTTTGATCCCTACATTTCTTGACAGATTTTCTATGAACAATTGCGGATAGACACCCCATCTGTAGACAAGCACACCATTTAATTTAACACAAAATCGCGTTGGTTTTCTAATCTGGTACATAAGATCTTTGAATTGAAGTCGGGTTTTTTTACATATCGTCGTGCCGAAGTTATCTTCACATATATTAAAAAAACATTTTTTTTGTTGGAAATTGTATTGGTCTAATATTTTTGTCAGATGTATAAAAAGATATCGATTTATATAAAAATATCCATGTCATCCAGAAGATTTTTTAAGTTATAACCATTTTCACCTCCGAAAAAAATTTTACATTTTGTTGTATTTATACGCCACTTTTTACGAAATATTTTTAGTTTGTGGGTTATACGTGAAAATAAGGTGATAAAATTTGCATTCATATATGACACAAAAAAAATAAAGTATCCCGTACAGTTGACCAGACCTACCTATCTATATATATTTTGACGCTCTGAATCCGAATCAGAGATCTGATTGGCTCGTACACCTTCAAAATTTCGAGTAAATTGCGAAAAACTGCAGTTTTTCTCGATTTTTAATGGTTTTTCGCAATTTAGTAAAAAACTTGAGTGTGAACGATCCAAACGGACATCAGATTCGGATCCAGCACGATGAAATACATATAGGTAGGTGGGTCTGGTTACATTTACAGACCACTTTTTTCACAATGCATGTGGGCTACCAATAAGAGTGGGCGGACCACGCCCGTTTTTTCTATAGCGGATCTCCGGCACGAGAGTTACTGATTTTGGCTACCTAAAATTACGAAAAGTCACACTGTGATACAGTATAAGGATCGATAGACCTAACAAATTGACACCAGGAAGAGATCTTATCTCATTTTTGATTTTGCGACATACATGAAGATAATTTTGGCACAACGAAATAGTTTTTGTTCACATATGTGAAGATAAAGCAAGATTTTTTTAATTGTAAACTTTCATACACTTTTTTTGTATATCCCCAATTATGTTATATACGGTGTTATAAGGCTTTAAATTTTACTCAAGAGTGGATATACGTACAATCAAATGGCTTCATAAAATCTCAAAACCCTAAGAGATAGACAACTGGGGATTGGGCAGATCGATAGATCTGTTAAATTTACCATAGGAAACGGTCTTATCTCATTTTTTGGATTTTATGATATACGTGAAGACAACTTCGGCACGAAGATATATAATTATATATATTACAGAGTTAACTACAACTGACAGGTCTTTATTGTAGAAAGTTTTTAAGTAGGAATGAAAACAGATTCAAAAGTTACAGTTTTTTCTTTATGATAACCCGCTCATTTCTATGAAAAACCTGTAGCAATAACTACGATGATTATATATAATGAATTAATATGATATATTAAGCTTTAAAAATAGAAAACTACAAAAAAGTCTGAAAAATTTTTGCTTTTAGAAGATTTAATTTTTTTTAAACAATTCGTTTTAAATCGGTTCGATTTACAGAACAGGCAGGTATATAACAACTTTTTTTAAATAAAACTAAAAAAATAAAATTTTGTGCTCTTTTTCAAGAATTACGCGTTTTTTACTTGTTTCAGTGCTTTTTGAAAACTAAAAGTTGACAACGCTGCTAACTATCGCTCATGTAATCATCGACGAAGAACGATGGATTTTATCGGATATATGTATAGTCGACATTGTCGCTCATCTCGTATTGTGTAACTTCGCAGCTATTTGTATGAAAATTTTGTCGACGATTTGCATGCAGCTGTGTTCAATATGTCTTCTACGACTTACAATAGTCTTGTATACGTCGTTAAAGATGTCATAAGGACGTGGCCAACTGGGAAAAACCTAAACATTGGATTACATACATATTTATATACTCACATTAAATTCATACACACATTTTATACAGCAGTAAATACCACATATTATACAGCAGTGGATACCGTCATACTTTGCTAATAAGAATTCGGTGCGAAAGTATGCACAAGTATGTGGTTCTTATCAGAACTCGGTCAGCGATTATACCACAATTGATAGAAGTGGTTGACAGGACAGCAGTAGGGGAAAAAACAAACATTAGAGTTGTCAACTATTTGGCATTTTTCAAAAACTGGTTTTCGAATAGTTGAAAAAACCGCACTTTTTCAGAAATTGGTTTTCGGTATTTTTGTTCTAAGACCGGTTCGAATAACCGGCTTTTTCGGTTTCTTTTATAATTAATAAAAATGAACCTACATTTTCTTACTTCTGATTACACTATGCAACAAAATCAAATTTTTGTCATGACCTTGAATCAGCACTATATTTTTTGATGTGTTATGGTCTCCTAACTACAAAACGGTCGAAATTTAAAATTCTATGGATGCGTTTTTTTATAGTTTTTTTTTTCTAAAAAATTGGATTTTTCAAGAGTCTATTACACCGATTTCATCATGACTTAGGAAGGGGTAGTCCAATTTTATAAAAAAAAGAAAACAATAAAATTACCTTTAAGGCGTTCTAACACAATTTTTTATATACTCAATGGGGTCGGAAATATTCATCCTGCAATGATGAAAAAAAAGTATATATTTTTGTACAAAATATAAAAATCGAAAATAGAGAAAGCATACCATTTTTCTTAGCTGATAATAAAGCTACATATACTACAAATAAAATAAGCTTTGGGTGAGCTTAAAAACATTAAAATACATCACAGTGATTCAACTTTACTTTGCTTACAAAAACAAAGCAACTAAGACTTTGCATCACTACAATGTATTTTGATGTTTTGGAACTCAACCTTTATTTCATGAAAATCGATGATTTTATTCATAATAAAGTGAAATTACCTTATTTTTACAAAAATCGCGTAGAAGCCACAAAAAAATACATACGTGTATCGGCGTTTACGTCTGGGATTTATTTTAGGAGGGGTTAAACTTCCCCTTTTTTTCACATAGTTATACTAACTCGGCATAGAATATCTTGTAGGGCTTACTTTTGAAGTGTAGGATGTGATGTGGTCAAAACTTTTATGTAAAACACCACGAGGAACATTTTTGTGGAACGATCAAGTTTTTCCCCTTATATATTTAGGGGCCAAAAAGGTCCATACCCCGAAGAGCCAGAGGGTTCAATTCTTCTACAAAAAAGTTTACCGTGGTGTTTTACTTAAAAATACTGAGCACATTTTGTACATTTGGTAACCTTTACCAGAATCACCTGTTAGAATATTGTTATTAAAAAACAAAATTGATTTTGTTGTACATTGTAAATATTCGATTTCACTTTATTATGAATAAAATCAATAATTGTTTATCGATTTTTATGAAATAATGTTTATTTCATTTGTAATAGACGCGGCTTTATGATTTGTTAATAAAAATTGTAAGTTTTTGCTATATTTGATATATATTTTAAAAAATGAAATTTTTCCAATTTTGCCTAAAAAAATTATTTCTAATCATTGCGGTCTAAATAATTCTGAAACTATTGACTTGGTAAAAAAGTATTCAATCAGCTTAAAGGTAGCTGTGTTTCAAGTTTTGTTGTGGTTTTTGTAATAATATTGGACAACTCTTTTCCAAGTTATGAGAAGCGTCTTCAAAACTCGATTTTTTGTGAATAAAGTTAATATATTTGCGTTGATTTTCGTGAAATAAAGTTTAGTTTATTCGTGATATATGTATGTAGCTTTATTGTCAATTAATAAAAATATTAGCAGTTTGCAATTTTTGATCAATTTTTATATAATAAAAATATTTCAATTTTGCACAAAAAAATATATTTTCCATCAATTAATTTCGAAGACATTGTGTATATAAAAAAATAATGTTAAAACGGCTTAAAGGTAATTTTATTTAAAGTTTCTTAGTGGGTCTTGTAAAAACATTGAACAATCCCTTTATAAGTTACTAGATGTGCCCGCCTGCTTCGCGCGCTTAAAGATCGCTTTATGACTAAGTTGTATGTAAAACATAATTATTTGTGAAGCGGACAAGGCAAAAAAATGTTTCGCCGAAATATTTTGATATGTGGCATACCTATACTTTTAGTAGATATGATTGGGTATGCCAAATATTAATTTTTGTATGATGTATATTTGTCGAGTTATGGGGTGCTAAGGTGTTGCCGTTTCTGAAAATTTTTTTTAATTATTGTTTCGAAGTAGCAAAAAATAAAAAATAAGATAAGTGATTCTTATAGGAAATCGTCTGATCTTAAAAAAAATTAATTTGAAAAAACAATTTTTTTCAGGTGCGAAACCGGAAATGACAAATTGAAAATAAAATTTTCAAACTTCGACATGTTTTTTTTTTCTTTATTTTTTTTTACCAAAATTAGCCTAGGGTGTTCTTATTATACTGTAAAAGTTTGAAAATGTGATCTGCATAACTTTAAAAGTTATGCAACTTTCTTTACATGCGCAACGCACTTCAAAACCGGAAGTGAACATTTTTAATATAAATTTTTCTAACTTTGCCCCAATTTTTTTACTTTTTTTTAATTCGAAATTAGTCTAGGGTATACTCATAATAGTATAAACGCTTTGAAGTGGAATATGCATTAGTTTAAAAGATATGTAAATAACTGTGCATGGTTGTCGCACTGCGAAACCGGAAGTAACCATTTAAACAAATTTTTTTCTAACTTAATTCCATTTTTTTTTGGAACCGGAATTAGCTAAGGATGTTTTCATTATACCGTAAGAGTTTAATAATGGGATCTCCATAAGTTTAAAAGTTATGCAAAGTTCTTTACATGCATAGTTTGTTACATAGTTACAGGCTAGTTTGTTGATATTTACACTCTCTATCATTTTTCAACTTTATGAAATTTAAATGAAATAAAATATCACACATGTAATTTTCCGTATACTTATATGTATATATATAAATAAATTTATTTGCTTATAAAAATAAAGACTGTTTTTGAAATCCTTTCCCACTACACAGGTAGATAATAAAAAATTAAATACGCACGTGCGTTAGATTAATGTTGAAATTCTTATTGCTGGGTGATAAAAAGCAATAAAAAATATGCCTGTTTACTAGATTACTTTTATGATCCCTTGACGAAATATTTTTAAATCATTCCTTAATACACAGGTAGGCTATAGAATAATAAATATTGGTTTTTACTGGATTACATTTAAGACTCTCATCCTTAGTATTTAAGCAAACATTTTTTAAGTAATATATCAGTTCTTTATAACTACTTCAGAGTGTTCTTCTACAACAATTGTTAATTTATAATGGCTCCATTTTGTGATAAATGTTTTAATCCTTTTCGCTTATTGAATCATCGAGGGAAGAAAAAAACAAGGAAACTTTCTCAATATTTAGCTCAAAAGTGGGGCTTACAGCACAGTATTATATATGTGAGGTCTGTAGGAAACGACTCTTAGCAGAAAAGCCTTCACGAGCTAAAGGAGTTGAAACACCAAGTATAAATTCGGCAAATAGCGAAGAGACATCATTGGCTGATGAAGTTCCAAAGATCCAAAACACATTAAAAGAAGACCAGGAAATTTTGAAACAGTTAAAGGAGAAATTTGATGATCCTTTTACTTCTACTTCTATGAAGACAATGATATTGACCATAGCGCCAAGTCATGGAGTGAAAATAAACTGGCTAAAGAGTTTGGAACATCAAGGCGACAAGCGAGAAAAGCTATGGAACTTGTAGATCTGTTCGGTATCATGTCATCTTTTAACCCACGATGTGGGCGTAAATTACCAATTAAAACCGAAAATTTAGCTAAGTCCTTTTAACTACGCGAAGAAAATAGCCGAATGATGTCCCGTGTAAAAGATTTTATATCTGTTAAGTCAGATGATGGGAGAAGAATGCACATGCGAACCTTATCAGCACTTCAAAGAGGAACATCCGAACCTTAAAATTGGTGTATCAAAGTTTTTACTTTACGACCCAAACACTGTATTCTCGCTGACGCCCCTGGAGCACATATGGTATGTGTTTGTGCCAAACACCAAAATGTAAAACTGGTGTTGAATGGTGGAAATATTGCCAATCTAACAGCCGGAACTACCATGGAGATTTTATCTTATAAGGATTGCCTTCGCATAATGATGTGCCCTAATCCAACACAGACATGCCATGTAAGGACTGCAAAATCACCGCCGAATGAGTGCTGTAAATCTTCTCCTGACATAAGTGAAATTCGTAATCAGCTGAAAATGATATTCGATGACAATAACGTTACAGAAGTGCAATTTGAAAATCGGCTTACCACAGAGTACTTTACGATATCTACTAAGGTATTACCCTCTGATGACTTTGTAGATACCTTGTGTGATGCACTGGAGTGCTTGAAACCGCATGCCTTTATTGCAGACGAACAGGCTCGTTATTTCTAACCAGGAAATTGACTCGGATCACGCTTTTGTGTTGGATCATTATAACGCGATACATCATATAGTCCCAAACGCTAAGGACCGGATGTAAAATAATGTAAAGTTGGTACGTTTTACCCTCTCGGAAGCCTTATCGGCAACAGTTAAGAAAATACGGCTCTCAAAATTTCTAAATTTTTTAATTAATTGAAATAGAAGTGCTTGAGTTGCACTATGGGATATTTCGCACAAAATTACTAATATTACACAGGGAAATTGTTTTTCCGAATCAACCTAAAAACGTAAGGAAACCGAAATTCAATAAATAAAGTAACTAAAAGTTTTGCTTCTGTTTTTAAGATTTTGTTTTATATAATGCAATTTCTTCGCCAAAAGAAAATGTTGCTTTTTCTGTGAATTACTAAAATTTCGCTTAGAGTTCTGAAAAAAAATTTATGGCTTCAAATTCTATGGGGTCTACCGTTTGATTTGGTATATATTTTGTCGAGTTTTATCTCATATTCATTCTATAAGAGATCGAATTATTTCAATGAAGAAGTATGCAACTTGTTTTTTTACTAAGGCAAGGCGAATTAATATTAATACAGGCCGTGTTAGAGCACAGTATCTTGTTTTTATTTTTACGTATGAACTCAACTTGCAAACAATAATAGAAAACTCCATATAGAAAAACACAACTTTCGTAGACCTAAATTTATCTGAACTAGGATCGTCCAGTGGTCGAAATTCGACCACTTAGCCGGTACTTCTTTTTATATTATGAACGGGAATGAAATTCTTTCTTTAAATACGTGTTAGTAAAGTTAAAGAAAAGAACAGCAATGAGTAAAAGGCTTTTCATATTTGGAATAAGATTTAAAAAACAACGAATTGAATTTGAATTCATGGTAAAATTAACAAAAAATAAATTATTTCTTTGTAAAATAACAGCGCAAAATATTATAAATTTTTAAAATTGATATTAATAAGATTTAAAAAATAACGAAATGAATTTAGTTCATTGTAAAATTAACAAAAAAATAAACTATTTGTTAAAAAGAAACAGAAAAAACTTTTAAAAGTATCGTCGTATCGACAGTAAAATATCGCCGATACCGATGTATCGGAAAATCTGACATATCGCCGATATATCGGTATCGGTTACATCCCTGATTAAAAGTTCAAAAAAGTATATATTTAGACCTTCTCCCAAAAACTACCATTTTAAATTACTCCATTAAGATGAAAAAATATAATAAGCATATTTTTTTCGGGCTGTATTTCAAAGATAATTATGTGACGATCACATGATGGATTCAATCGCTAAATTCTGATAAAAAAACAAGAAAGTTATTAGCCCTTAAGCGAAAACATCTATATTATTTTTTAGTTATTTTTCATACAAAATTAATTTAAATCAGTTGGTATTAAAAATTTTTTTTCATTGAAAATAATTTTGTATGGAAAATAACATTAGCTTTTTTCACTTAATGGCATATAACTTTCTTATATTTTATCAGATCTCCTCGGTCTTAAACTTTTTTCATTCGCTACAAAAATGTTTTTTACGTGCAGCCTTAAAAAATTATTAAAATTTTTTTTCTATATTAATGAAGCAAATTAAAATAAAGTTTATATAATTTCTCCAGCTTCCAGCCGTGGTAGAGGGCTAAAACATATCGCTACCTCAGAATACGGATCTCGTATATCAACATTTCCTATTTTGGGATTATTATATATTCATAATAAAATTCGCATGCTCTTTCTAATGGTGTTATCAGTTTCTTCCTAAGCCTTATATTTTCGCAGATGTGCAGTATGAATTATATTGTACGTTACAAAATTATATAAATTATTTTTTTAAATTAAATAATAAACGTTTTTAATATATGTCCATTGGTTTCTATAAAGTTTTTTTAAAGGTTTTATCATAAAATTTCCAATTTTACTTTGGCAGATTAATTGCTTCCAGTATGCTTTTTGTCGTATGTTCAAAGAAGAAATTTATAAGTTGTTAAAAAACATGACATACGACAAATGTATTCTGAAGCAAAAGGCTAATAACGACTCATGCTGATGAAAACAAAGGACTCAGGTTATATTCACTATAAGACTGGAGTGAATCCTTTGCGCCGTTTTTAATATATTTGATGTTAAACATTAAAAACCGTCTCCTGAAAAGTTAAGTTTTGCTACATACGACATCCGTATTTTGAGGTAACGATATGTCGCAAAAAATTAAAAATATATTTTTCGTATATAATTTAGCTAGATGCAACATTCCGGAGGTATTCGAAATTTTTTGGATGACTTTTTTCCCTTCATACACCAACGCTCCACTCTAATGAACATTAGGGTGGAGTGATAATCTATGAAAAAAATTTTCTTTTTGATTTTTTTTTTTCAACGAAATAGCGATAAAAAGTTGCCTTACACTGAGTAAATTAAACGAACGAAAAATTACTTATTTATCTTGACGTGTTGAGATGCCCCAACACAATTGAAAATTAGGAAAAATTATTTATTTTTCATACTGTCCTCAAACTATACGTTATAAACTTTAGTTTATAATGAATATAAAGTGAAATACATAACAGTAGGAATCCAATAACTAAAAGGGTGTTTTTTGGTTACTTATTTTTTATTTATTAAGGATGTTACATTTTTCATATAGATTTAAAGAAACAGGATAAACGTAATTATGGTAACCTAGATAATTATTTCGAAATAGAGTAATTAAATATTAAATTTTTTATCAAAAGTAGGCCTTTGTTGGCGCGATACTAGTCTTGCCCTAATGAAACCGTCTCGTTTGTTTTTTCCACAAACTGCACTTGAAACTTCTGTCACTACTTTGATACAGCGCTCTACGGCTTGAGTGTGACAGGGAAAATCTTTAATTTTTTGACATGTGCCGAGACCACCTTTAACAATAGCTTTCAAGTCTTTATCAGAGGTGAGCCACAGTCTCACCACGTTATAATGTTGGTATAATCTTCAGCATTGAAATTAAATGAAGGCACTTTAAACTTCCAAGTCCTGAAATTTTCGCAGTTCTTTCTTTTGAAATTCGTCGATATGCCAGATCTCGTATGATTTCTCTGATATCTCCAAGCATAGCAATAGGAAGATTTTCTGGGTGACTGAAAAATCCATTTCGTTAGATTACCTTGTCAATAACCTTCTTCAAATCGGCGTTCAAATAGCGACTCAGATTAATTATTTGCAACAGGTGATTAGCTCCGTTTATATGTACATGAGGGATCATATTTTATTGTAAACCGCATCGGACCATAAACTCTCATCACGTACGTGGTTAATATCACTAATTTCCCCTCGGGGTCCGGCTTAGCAGCATATAATCTTAGAATTCGATTTGCTGTTGTAAGCCATTTAGAATGGTTGAGAGATCCAAGTTGAATATTAGCTAAAACTGTTTTTTTTTTACTTTTAAATTTATTTATTGAATCAATTGAATATTCAATAAATAAATTTATTCATACAAGGTAATTGCGAATCATCCTATATCTGTAGAGCTACAATATTGAGGATCTTTAAGTTTGATGTAGGTGCTCTTATAATAAAGTTCAATTTCCTGTAAAATATTGTAGGTATGGTATGGCGGAGACGGCTATCACAAATACAAATCAATTATTAATTTTCCTTTATCTGTGAGACTAAATTTTTAGTAGCTTAATCTGAGAACAAATTGCGCTTTTCAACAAAAGCATGGTGGTAGTGGAGGAGGGGAGACTAACACCCCTTACACAAATTAATTTGTAATTTGACTAGCCTCACCCGGTGCGGTGTTGTGAAGATAAAGGAATTTTTATTTTATTTAACTTTTAAATTTCTTTATTGAATCTTCAATTGTAAATTGAACTAACAATAAGTATTGAAATCTTAAAACTAAAATTGTTGATAACAGTCCAGCCACTGCTAGACGAAATATTAGGTTCAACGGTTTCTTCTTTAGATGTCTTGCGTCTCTCGTGTTCGGCTGAGAGCAAGAGTGTCCCTCCTTCTAAGCCAAGTGTGCCCTCTAAAATTAATGATGTTGCGGGCTAAGGGCTTTGGATGCGATTCGAGTTTTTTTATATATGTTGTCACATGTTTTGAAAACACAGTTTTTACTAATGGAATCAGGGCTGTCAGATATGGCGATTTCTCGCCAAACGTGGCGATTTTTCAACTTGTTTGGCGTCTAAGTTTTTGATTTGACGACATGGCGATTTTTCTGGCGATAAATAAATTTGTTGGCGATTTTTATGGCTAATTTTTTAGCAAAATGGAACTTGTTATTCCGAAAATTACTTTGTTGAAAGAGTATTCTCAAAAATAAATACCATTAAAATTTGCTTGCAAGAAATTGAAACAATGTAATTTTGATGATTTTTCTTGTATTAATTATAGTCATTAATGTGTTTTGAATTTGGATGAGAAAAATTTACAAAAAATATATTATATATATATACGATTGCTTTATAAAAATTTATATTAAAAAGTATTATATAAAAATAAATTTATTATCAAATATATATGTTAAGAAAAACTACATAATATTGATTTTGGCGATTTTTAAAATCAGTTTGGCGAAATAGGTCGGAAAAAATCTGACAACCCTGGTCGCAACTAAAAAAAAACTGATTTTGAAAAAGCGTGTTGTTCTCGTACTTTACCTGATGACTTGACAATCGAAAGCAACAGTTCAAGCGATATCGTAGCTTCTAATTTTTATCTTGAAACGCCAAAGCAATTAGTTGCGTCGCCACAAAAAGAAAGAGATTAAATTTACCGTCATTAGCCCTTGCCTGTGATCGTACTGGAGTCTCTGAGAGAGCCGCTGCCATTATAGCTTCTTCTGTGTTAAAAGATGTTGGCATTATTTCATCAACCGATACAAGTGGTATCATTGATCGTTCAAAGTTGCGCCCAAGGTAGATTGAACAGGTACCACTACAAGAACAGCTATTTTAGTAAATTTGAGAATGTGTGCGTCACACAGACAATAGATTTTGACACATGTCTGGGAGTTTTCTATCAACAACGGGCATGTGTTAGTAAATTTGAGAGAGCTTATGAATGTGTGCGACTCACAGTTAATGGATTTGACATATTTCTTGGGTATTTCTACCAACAAAATACATGTGTTTTTTGGTGTTGTATTTGTTTTAGTTATGGTGGTACCTGTAATGAATATGCCTTGGTTGCGCCCTAAAAGAACAAAAGTCAGAGCAGCTTTACAGGAAGCAGATCGCAAGAAAATTCTACGCGATATGTATTTTGATGGCAAATAGGATACAATTTTGATTATTATCCAGAAGAATGACAAATTTAACAAAAAAAGAGTACTAGAAAACCATTACGTGATTTTATCAGAGCCAGGAAGCGACTACTTCGGGCATCTAACGTGTAAGTTTGGAAATGCTAAAGGTATTAAAAATGCTATAATAACTCAGTTGAAATCTAAATTGGTAAATCTCAGTGAAATAATTGTTGTTGGGTGCTATGGAACAGTAGTAAACACAGGGTTTAGAGCTGGTATTATTCGTTGGAGCGAAGAAGAACTTAATAAACTATTGCAGAGCTTTATCTGCCAGTTGCATTGCAATGAATTATCACTACAACATCAGTTGTTAAATTTTGACGGAAAAACTACAGGCAGGATTGTCAGATTTTTTCAGACCTATTTCGCCAAATTGATTGGAAAAATCGCCAAAATCAATTTTATGTACTCTTTCATAATATATATTTGATAATAAATTTGTTTTTATATAATACCTTTTTTAAAATAAATTTTTATATAATAATCGTATATAAATTTAGCAGAAAATCGCCAAAATTAGAAATAAGATCGCCAACAATTTTCTTGTAAATTTATCTGACAAAAATTCAAAACACATTAAACTATAATTAATATAAGAAAAATCATAAAAATCCCATTGTTTTAATTTCTTGCAGACAAGTTTTAGTGGGATTTGTTTTTGAAAATACTCGTTCAAGAAAGTAATTTTCTGAATTATAAAAATTTTCAAGCTCGATTTGGCTAAAAAATTAGCCATAAAAATCGCCAGCAAATTTATTTATCGCCATGTCGCCAAATATATAATTTAGACGCCAAGCAAGTTGAAAAATCGCCACGATTGGCGAGAAATCGACATATCTGATAGCCCTGGTTGCGACCAAATCTGCACCGCCTATCATAATTTTTTTGGTTGTTCTTTGATCAAGTAAAATATGTATTTCTTCCTTTGGAATACGTCCGTCTTTTAAACAAGTACAATTTTGTATAACTATGCATTTGCAACTGCAAATATCAAATAGTGTGTGGGACTCAGCTATAAATCTATTAATCTTTTCTTGGTAATGTTTGTTCGTTTGACGGCCTTGATAAGGTTTCATTAAGCTGCTATATTTGTTATGGTAGGAACGAATAAGTTGTTTGTAGTATTCTCTCAAGACTGATAGTTGGTAGCGATGCTTTTTGCCACATTTCTAAGACTTCCTGACCCAATTTTTCGGATATGTCATGAACCGTCGGCTCTTTTGCTGTTTTATCAGGCTTTATTTCATATTTAAGAAGAGGTAATATATCGTAACGTCGTTATGAGTTGGTAAACCGAACACAGGACAGGTATTCGTTTGTCGTGTTTTGACTTGAAATATTTTACTGTAATAAAGAGCAATATACATATGTGCTAAAGTGTTACAAAATTGTCTGAACCGTGAAGAGGATATTAAAAATACTACTTACATGAGTCTTATTTCTTGATCTCAGCCGTGAAAATCAATGGATCTCACAAAAGAAATAGCACGCGCGCGGTTGACTGATATCGTTCGAATATGGTTTGAAAAGAGTTGTGAAATCACCTCCGCAATGTCCCACAAATCCGCGCCTCAACAGGCACGTCTCAATATAAACCTTTTCTATATTATACTAACAGGACAATGCTCAGAATTTCTTGTGGCGTGCACAAAATATATGTGACTTTTTCACTAAATTCACGAATTTTGCCAAACTTAATGATGTTGGGGGCACCATGTGCGAAATGAAAATTTCTGTGTATATTTGGGAGTTAAAAGAGCAATTTTTTGGAGGTATTAAAAAGCGCCTGCTCAAAAAAAATCGTTTCACCCTAATGTATTATGAAAAAACTCATGATAAGCTCAAAGTAGATGAATACAGGTAGTGGTGAAAACACAGCTGCTTATCTATTTTCATTATTGGAACTTTTAAAATTTTTTATTTTTTACAACCTGTTGAAGTGATAAAAGAAGTGTAAAGAAAAAACTAAAAAAGTAAATTGAAAAAATCATAAATCAATATTTGATTTTTGACACTTCGTGCGACGAAAAATGATTAAAAAGATTATGAAAAAACCATGATAAGCTCAAGGTAGATTAATACAGGTAGTGCTGAAAACACAGCTGTTTATCTATTTTCATTATTGGAACTTTTAAAATTTTTATTATTTTTAAAAACCTGTTGAAGTGATAAAAAAAGTTTAAAGAAAAAAACTAAGAGTAAAATGAAAATTGAAATTGAAAATTGAATAAATCAAGACTTGATTTTTGACACTTCGTGCAACGAAACTACAATAAAAACCCATGTTGTTTTTGTCATGTGGTATTTGTTTTAGTATTACCACTACCTGTATTAATCTACATTGGATAAGCTCAATTTTATATGACATTAACAGTGTGGCTATATCTAAAAATATTTTGCGGCTAAATCGGGTCAAAAATAATGCTAAAACAAAATTTTAAATCCTAACAAATAATGGTAAATTTTAAAAGTTCTTTTTTAGCTAGGATTTTTTTATGGGGCGCTTATTTTTCATATTTTACCACTATTTTTTGGCAAATATTTGATTTGATTCGAATAAATTACGAATAATTCAAAATCAAGAAAATAGAAATGATTTATTAGGCCTGTTCTGTATTCCATGCGAAAGGAAAATGTTCGGAGTTATCAAAGCATTGTTGTTATTTGAGGTGGTGAAAAGCAAAGGTTACAAGTGCCAAAACTATAAACATTGGATTATATGCAGGAATCAGCACTTAATACCAATATCTATCAATCTACAAAAATTTAGACTTGTACGATAGGGCTGCCAGAAGTCTGAACCCGTCGACCAGGACATTTATAATACATATCACCAACGAATGTACAACAAAAGTTTATATATTCCAAGAACTAATCATATAAAAATGAGCCGCAACAAATTTTTATTTTGATACACGTATCAACCATATATTTCAAATTGAAGTCCAACAATTAAACAATAGATACAAAACTTAACATGTAATTCATACATAAAAAACAATAAACAGATTATTTGAAACTCATAAAACCAATTGTTTTGGTACTCATATTAAAAGCTATTTAGCAAAAATTATAAATTCGGAAAATCATTTATATTCCATGGTGTATATTTAAGCTTGTAAAATAATGTTTTTTTTATGCATTTATATTTATAAACCACATGAAATTACTGGCGATTGCTATTTTGTGTGTTGTTATTAATAAAAATGAATAAAACCATGAAAAAGGCTTAGCTTTATTTATGCCGATTTTTCGAATTGATGCCGAAAATGCCAATTTTTTTTTGCACGATAAGTGCAGATTTTAATCAAAATCATTTGGTAGCCCTGACCCCAAGCAACAAATCGTCAGCTTATTATTGGTTTGCTGCTTTCTAATGCTTTTTCCTATATTTATGGGTCAAACCAATAATGAAATTTTTGTCTGCATTGACCTGTATCAAAAAACCAGGACAATTTAAGAGTGGACCAGGACACCAGGACAATTTGTCTAAAACTAGGACAATCCTGGAAAACCAGGACGTATGACAGCCCTATTGTACAATGACCTCAAAAGGCGGTATGAATTGAAAATCATAAATATAAAATATATAATAGCTTTGAAGTTTAATTACTCAGAATTTTTTTTGCACTTGCACTGCACCCCTTTGCTTTTAAGCCCCTCTTTTAATATTTACAACGATGGTATGTAAATTCCGAACATTTTCATTACGCATGGAATACAGAACATATTCTTGATTTTGAATTCTTCTTGTTTTATTCGAATCAAATCAAATATTTGCACCACAAGTAGGGGTAACATATGAAAAATAAGCGGGCCATAAACAAATCCTAGTTAAAAAAGAAGTTTGAAAATTTTAGCTTTTTTTTGCATTTTAAATTTTGTTTTAGCATTTTTTAAATTGACATTTTTTGCATTTTTGGCTTTAACGAAACTCGGAGTATATAATATATTTTTAATATCTTATGGATCACGAATCGGTATAATATTATTTTGTATCCGTCTAAATTTCTGTATCTCGACCATTTTTGTAAAAAATTATTTATTTATTCTTAGAGCGCATCATCCTGGGGGCTAATTATTGCATTCGCTTACGAGCGAATTCTTACTAGAACGCGCGAGCTTTTGCATTTTTGGGATTTTGTTATTCGATATCTAACCCTACGTCTTCACGAGCCATTGACATGAACATGACGCCGGCAGAGCAACTGCAAAAAATTCATCAACTTCTTTGTTGTGGAGAATACGTGAATAATGTGTTGATTAAAAACACCCGTTTTTACACTTTTAAGTGTTTTTTATTTGATTTGAATCTTAAGACTAACTACAATAATTTTTAATTCTAACTTAATGTGAGCAACGACAGTTTTTTATGCTGACGTTGCTGTCTGGCAAAATGTGGGAACGGAAATAAAATGTAACTTTAAACTTGTATGTACGTTTTCCCACAGTTTGCCAGCCGGTATAATTGGTGAGGTGGTTTGTATGTAACTCCTCCACCCCTTGTTTGGAATCCTCCTGGATTTCTTATACATGTATATATTTTTATATTTGTTTGTGTTTTTTGTTTTTCTGGAAGAAATTCTTATATCTTAGTATATATATGATGGTATTTTATATATAAGTATATTTTTCTTTTATTATGAAAATTTATAAGATTAAATATATGTAACTGACCGTTGTAACTTGGAGTTCATTTAAAAAAAAATTATTAATTATTCGGTCTATACTTATTTATGATATTCTCAATGTCAGAAGGACTCTGAGATATCGTTACGACTTGGGTTTTATTTACACCCGTCTTTTTCTTCTTTATTATAAAATAGATTAATACAAGTGCTATAGTTACAGCAATTATCAATGTTACGTTCAGTCCATATGAGACTTTACTATGAACTTTCAATTCTTTAATTTCTTCTACATTTTTTACATGTTGCAAAGTAATATTTTGAAATTCAAAATTAGGGTTTGTTACATTAATAATTGATGTTGGTGGAAAAAAGAATTTTTCATGTATTATATGTTGTTTGTTTTCAAAAATTTTATCATCGATTGTAATGCTACAATTGTTTATATTTATTAAATAATTTCCTGATAAGCTTAAGTTTCTATTGTCACAAGTTTGCTTAATTTTAATTTTTCTAGCATTTTTCAACAAAATAGTTGCTTCATCCAACTCTATTGTTTCTGTTTTATTATTAAATATGTACTTACAGTTATTTCTAATTGAACAATGGTTGCTTTTTTGGAGATGTTTAACGATTACATTTTCCTTATAGTGTAAAATAACGTTATTTATTTCAACAATATTTTCGTTAACTTCATCAATTTCCATAAAATTTGTGTTTGGTACAGCGGTAAGTAATCTCAATTGTGTAGTAATGAATTTATCAGGGATCTGTATGGCTATTATTAGAGAATTGTCCTTGAACGTCATCACTCCGATTTTAAGGAGTTTTAACTTATAAAAATCAATGTTGAAGTTTTCTATTTCTGTTTTAGTAAATATGCTAGGATGAATAAAACTGTTTTTGGCGGATGCGATATTATCCTGTATTTTCTCTATATTGTCTTCAAGCATATTTAATTTAGACAACTGGTCTAAGTAAAGGTAACGTCTCATTATTTCGTTATTACTTTTTCTGATTTGTTCAAAAGCAGATTTTATACTATTTCTATCCTGATCTATAGAGTTTTTTAAGCTAGTAAGTGATTTATTAAACGAATCATTGATAATAATTTGATTGTTTACTGTCCTAATGATATTCCTATTATTTTCTTCAACTGTGGAGATATGATCCATAATTTCTGTCCTATCGTCATCGTCCATTGTTCCGTATAGCCATTTTTGTGCTGTGCCGATGATATTTATTAAACCTCTCTTTTCCCTTTGTTGTTTTGGTTTTATTGTTAAAATTTTTTCATGTATACTCTGTATCTTTTGCAAAAGGATTTCCCTATTACTTATATCTACAGTTTTAATATTTTCTTCTAAGACATTAAGAATTTCCACTATTTCTAAAATATTTACGATGTGTACTACTGTGTTAGTAGTATTAACTATTTCCACTTCACCCATCTTTATATCAATATAGCCATTGTTCTCCGGTAGCTGGCTGATTTGTAAAAATCCCTCAGTCCGAACCACCAGTAGAAGGAATACCATGGCGGTTACCAGGGTCTGAAAATTTAAGAGGTCTTTTAATGTTGGTTTCGTGAACATTCCTTAAGAGATGTTTCCTATATTTCGGCTGTTCTTTGTGTCGTAAAGCCCTGTAATTTTTTATATAACCTTCCTCTCTATTCTCCTCATAATTTTCCCTATTTAGGTTTCTTTTTTCATTCAATTTGTCCTTATACTTCTCCATTCTTTCTTTTATTATTTCAAAATTTATTTTGTTATTAACCACATCAAAAGGGGTACATTTTATCGTACTGTGGTAGCTATTGTTATAAAAATTTATAGCTTTTATTATTTGTGTTTCTATTGGTAATTGTTCTTCGAGGTTTAATGCTCTTATTTTCTCAGTTATGGTATTATTTAATCTTTCTACGTCGGAATTCCCGGTATGATTATTAGGTTTTGTTATATGAAAGTCAATTCCTTCTGCATCTAAAAAATTTTTAACATTGTTGGAATTGAATTCGTTGTCAAATATGAATTTTTTCGTTTTACCTTTTATTGCCAAAAATTCTCTAAGTTTTTGTACTATAGTTGTACTATTTCTATCTGGCATGTGAAAACAGACAGCATGCTTTGAAAATTTATCAATGAAAATCATAAACGACTGCTTGCTATTCACATATGTATCTACATGTACTATTTCATTTACAGATGCAGGTGTTTCGGTTCTTTGGAATTTCTTTTTGATTGGATTTCTGTCATACTTTGCTGATGAACAAATGTGACAATTATTTATTACCTTATGTATTGCAAATTTTAAATTTGGATTATAAATTTTGTGCTTGATATTTTCATAAGTAGCCAATATTCCTGAATGTCCGCTTTCATATTTATGGAAGAGAGCTATATTTTTATTCAATTCATTCTCGTCCTCTATGTCTCTAGCAAAGTAAGAACATTTGACTATTTTGTATGTGTTTCTATCGGGGAATTCTCTTATCAAACATGATTGTACTTTATAGTACTCATGGTCGCTTAATTCAGAATATACTCCGATTTTTCCTTTGGGAATTTCTCTCCTCAAAATATTGGACACATTTTCCTGTTCAATGTCATTTCTATCTATAAAAATTCGCTTGTTGCCAAAAACTCTTTTAATATTAGTCTCTTTTTCAGCGACAACAATGATTTGAACTTTAAAGCGATTGACGACAGTATCCAAAATCCCTATACCATCATCGAAGTCTTCTTCCTGTGAGTGCCTCGTTTGCACTTCCAAAGATTCTGTTTCACTATTTGTTTCTCCACTATGTATAAAATCTTCTCGAATTGGCTTTAATGTATTTATTTCATTTGTATCGACATCAATTCTACTTAGGAAGTCGGCAATGTAATTGCACTTTCCTTTAATATACTCTATTTTAAATTGATATTCCCCTAAATCGATAAGATATCTTTGCAACCTCGGGCTTATATCTCTCCCAGAATATTTGCTCATGAGCCACTTTAAGGGCTGGTGGTCACTTTCTAAATCAAACTCTTTCCCATAGATATAAGGCCTAAAATATTTTACACCCCATACTATTGCTAACAATTCTTTCTCAATTGTTGCATAGTTGGTTTCGTGTCTATTTAACGTTCGCGATGCATATGCTACTGGGTGACCATCTTGTGTTAAGACAGCTCCAATTGCGTTGTTACTTGCATCTGTAACAATTTTGAAACGTTTATTGAAATTTGGGTATCTTAATATGGGTGAACTTGTAATAAGTTCTTTGAGTTTTTCAAAGGCTGTAATATAGCTGGGATCATTTGTTTCTATTTTTTCGTTTTTTCTTAGATATCTTGTCATTGGGTAAACAATTTTAGCGTAATTATGGATAAATTTTCGGTAAAAACCGGTCATTCCTAAAAATGATTTTATTTGTTTTTCGGTAGTTGGAAGCTTAAGCTTTTGTATAATTGAAATTTTACTCGGGTCTGGTTTGATTCCATTAGTCGTTAAGACATGACCCAAAAACTGAGTTTCCTTTCGTAGGAACTCGCATTTATCGATTTGTATCTTTAATTTTGCCTTTCTTAAAGTTTTAAATATGGCCCTGATATTGCTAATATGTTCTGTCAACGAAGTACCGAATATAAGGATATCATCCATATAAACGACGCAGGTTTTGTTAATATGGTTCCTTAGCACAGTGTTCATCAATCTCTGAAAGGTCGAAGGTGCATTCCGTAGACCAAAGGGCATTCTGACGAACTCGAAATGCCCAAATGGAGTAGAAAACGCAGTTTTCTTTCTATCCTCCTCCCTGACAAGTATCTGATGGAAACCTTTCGCCAAGTCTATAGTCGAAAAATATTGAGCTCTACCCAACCTATCTAGTAAGCTATTCAGATTTGGTATCGGATATTTATCCTCAATTGTATGCTCATTTAGCTTCCTGTAGTCTACAACTATACGCCATTTTTTCGTCCCCGAATTATCGGTTTTCTTGGGAACAATCCATAAGGGGCTGTTATATGCAGAGTTGCTCTCTCTGATAATATTTTCTTTTAGCATTTCATCTACCTGTCTTCTGATTTCATTTTCGTGGATCTGGGGGTAGCGGTATATCTTTGCATAAAGGGGCTTTTCAGTATCAGTAATAATTTGGTGTTCTATTTCGTTTGTTGCCGAAAGTTTATCACCTTCGATATAAAAAAGGTCCTTAAAATCATTCAAAAGATTTGCAATTTTTTCTGCCTCCTCGCTATTCAAGTGGCTAAAATTAAGCCTATCAAATATTGATTCTCGTGGAATTGGTTCGAGAGAACATATATTATTAGTATTAAAAGGGTAGTGCGTTTTTTCGAAATAAAATTTATTACCTAGGATTTCTACATATTCGAGTTGGTTATTTATTATCGCCTTAAGGGGTACCAGAAAATTTTGGCCTATTATTGCATCGTATCTATCATTTTGAAAATCAACAATCTTCCAACTGAGTGTTCCCAAACAACAAAATTCCTTGGGAAAAGGTGTAACCAATTGAGAACCTATTTCACCAAATCCATTCAAGGTTCGATATCTGATTGGTTTAACAAGTTTCTGCTCCGGGTAATTTTCAATTAATTTATTTCGTTTTATTACACTAGTTGTAGAACCCGTATCTATAAGGCTTCTAATTCTCCGTTTTCCTATTGATATTTTTACTATAGGCAAGTTGGTATTTGAGGCGGTATCAGAAAATTTACTTCACTTTCCTGATGAAAGGTAC
Organism: Panzeria rudis; assembly: GCA_956483635.1. Taxonomy (NCBI): domain Eukaryota; kingdom Metazoa; phylum Arthropoda; class Insecta; order Diptera; family Tachinidae; genus Panzeria; species Panzeria rudis. Next base: position 77,722,340 of record OY101450.1, read on the forward strand.
CTATTTCCATTGGCTCCGGTCCTTCGCCATAATAATTCCTTCGGCGTTCTTGTCCACTGTTATAACAATTTCCATTCTGATCATTTTTCCTCTGGTTTGAAAAACCTGACTGCTGTGTATTATGATAATTTCTATTATGACTAGATCCCATCTGTAACCTATCATTGATGTTGTTTCTATTTTGGAATCCTCCATTACTTGATATTTGAGTATTATAATTGAAATTGTTTTTATTTTGAAATCTATTATTACTTGACGTGGGGAAATTATAATTGCTATTGTTTTTATTTTGAAATCTGCTAGTATTTGACGTTGTTAAATTATAATTGAAATTGTTTTTCTTTTGAAATTCGCTATTATGCGGCATGAAATCCTGCCAAATCTTCTTAGGTGTTTGCCTGTTCATTTTTGCAAAATCTTTATTTTTCGAGTCTGTTCTATGACCAAATGCTATTGCTCTAGTATCATATAGAAGCTTAAGTTTCGTATATTTTGACATTATACTAGTCAAAGTTTCATCTTCACCTATATGGGCCCTTATTGGTCCATCTATTTTTTCAATCATCAAGTCAACCAAGTCCCTGTCTACACAATTAGGATTATATATTGACGGTCTTCTTACATCTAATTCATATAATTCATTTATTTCATATTTAACCTTAGTAAATATATCGAAAAGTTCACTTAAGTTACTTACTTTAGCATTTCTAGCAAAATTAAAAATCTCTCCATAAGTTCTCCTCGGCTGCAAGCCTTTTAAAAGCTGATTTTTTATTTGTTCCCAAGTTGCTCCGTCTGTCAGCTCTCTAACCATTTTGCCCGCATCTCCTTCCAGTTTTTCGTTCGTCACTATCCTCAACCCATAAGCAATGAGGTCATCATTACCGCCTGCCAAAGCCAATGTCGATTCGACTGACATTATAAACTGCCTTAGATTATGATCTTTGTCTAACGGCCTTATTCTCCTAAATTCGGCTATTATGTGTTCTGGTTTCAGATAAAACCCTTGAACTTGATTCTGCTGAACCTGCTGTTGTTGATTTTGCGATTGCTGTTGTTGATGCTGCATTTGTATCTGCTGTTGTTGATGTTGCGATTGCTGTTGTTGATGCTGCATTTGTATCTGCTGTTGTTGCTCTAATTGTTGATGCTGTAATTGTATTTTCAGCTCCTGCTGTTTTAGAACCATTTCAAGTTCTACAATTCTTTGCTGCAATTCTTCTTCCATGTTTATATGGCGATTTTCGTCGAATTTTTGTTTTCTATTCATTAACGTTAGGTTTTTTTTGTATATCTTTTTTTTTATTATTTAAACTTTGTTTTTTTTTCTTTTAACTTTTATTTAATTATTAGTTATGTTAGAGATTTTATTTGTTCTTTATTATTAATTTCTTTAGAAATTAAATCCGTTTCCGACTGCGCCAATAATGTGTTGATTAAAAACACCCGTTTTTACACTTTTAAGTGTTTTTTATTTGATTTGAATCTTAAGACTAACTACAATAATTTTTAATTCTAACTTAATGTGAGCAACGACAGTTTTTTATGCTGACGTTGCTGTCTGGCAAAATGTGGGAACGGAAATAAAATGTAACTTTAAACTTGTATGTACGTTTTCCCACAGTTTGCCAGCCGGTATAATTGGTGAGGTGGTTTGTATGTAACTCGTGCGATGTCCATGTTCTGCGTTATCAATGTATTTTGTGTTAGTGCGATAGAAATGGAATATTTAGCAATTGCGTCCTGTCTCTGTTCTTTCTATTAAAAATGGTTGTTGACGGCGAATCTCATGGCGAACATTGATGCTCAGCCATATGTTTGGGCATCGATGTCAGAGCATGGACATGAGCGGTCTACATTAGCCATATTTGATGTCCGACATGATGTTCATACCAAGTTCATGGCTAATGTAGACCCCCAGTAGCCTGGCCTTTACACATGCAAGCGCAAGTTCGAAAAACTCAATACACTCAAACTTTTCTACTAACACACTTTTGGTTCAGCTATGAGAAAGACAGAGAAACGAATACAAATTGCTTTTTCGTTGATAATACATGTCTAAACGCAGGGTAACAAAGTATATCGAAATTTCTAATGATGACATTCGATACGGAGCTAGTATTCGAACGCAACCTTGCGAGTTTTTACTCGCCAGCAAAAAGGCAATCGAAATGATATTTTTCAAGAATAAAAAAGCAAAAGTGGTGGTTATAATTAAATATCATTACATTTATTTGCTATACATTTGTCATAGCGCTGTCTTTTTTTTATATAAAATGGTGCTTTTAGCTCTAAAACAACCAATAAAAATTGGGCACACTTTGTGTAAAATCTACTTTTTATGTTTTAGCACACACACATGAATATGTTTTTTGTTTAGATATATTTTTTATTATCATGCAAGGCACATTTAGCAGGTACAGGCATTTCTACAGCCATAATAAATTTGTCGTAAAAATTACCTTAACAGTTAAAAAAAAAAACTTTGAACGATGGGTAGAATTATCAGTGCAGACAACTGTTTAAGTAAATGTCAAACACCATACAGGAGGCAGTCTGTATATGGTGTTTGATAGCTTGAATATACTGGTGATATTATTAAGGGCATAATACACAATCAATCAGCTTGATGTCAGATTCGTGTACGTGTGCTTGACGAAAAATCAAAACCAAGTAAATCCAAATTGATTATTAGGCTAAGGTTCGTAACGTTATATTCAGAAAGAATTGGGCATGATTAATATTCCAAGGAACAAGGGAAAAATTAACATCAACTTAATTTTTCAACGTACAGAGCAGAACAGAGTAGCGCCACTTTCGGAAGCCACTACACTTCCATCGTCAGTGCTCACGTGTATTTGCTATCACCACTTGTCAGGTGTGATTTTAATTCTTATATATACAACTTTTTCGTGAAAATTGAATACGAGAATTAAATCACTCTCAAGCTGATATTAAAGTGCACTTTTTCAGCGTTGCCATCGGTTTATTTTTCTTCATTCCCATTTTTCTGATTTTTTGTTCTACTCAAGACAAACTTTTTTTTTGGTTTGATTTTATACTTAAGTATATATGAACATGTAAACATGTGAAAAGCTCAAGCCAGTAGCTAATTGTTTATTAACATGATTATTTCGAACGTATTTGCTTTGTGAATCCAAATTGATTATTAGGCTAAGGTTCGTAACGTTATATTCAGAAAGAATTGGGTTTTCCATCAAGCGTCGTCGGTGTCACTAATACTAACGATATTTCACACATACTATTATCACGCTTGTCAAGCATGTTGACTGTGTATATTTTCCTTTAGCATATCATCAACATCCAGGCTAGTCAGCTCTGCTAGTGATCCCATCTATTAAAATCATATTTTTCAGTGTTGAACATATTTTTCAGTGTTAAACAACATATTTACTTAAGCGTTTTACAACACAGAAACAAAAACTCGATTCGTATCGTGTCGAGTAACATCATTAGAAAATTTCACACTATCGAAATTAATTTCAATTCGAATGTTAATTCGATCAGGACTGCGAGAATTAGCCCCCTGATTTGGAAGGATTATGTTTCCTCTTCGCAAATATGTATAAGTATGTAATACGAAAAACGTATTTTTCTGTTGCAATGAATGAATAAATATCCTTTATTCTTAAGTGCCCTGAAAATGTTATATTAGTTGTTCTTATTTTTTCACAGCAAAGAGTTCAAAATGACATTTGAAAATCTGGAAAAGTTATAGACGTTTTGTAATCATAACTAACGAATTATTTGATATGAAAAACTTATAAACCACAATAAAACGGACATAACTATTGAGCCTTGTAAAATACCAATTTTTAAGCTACAAAGGCTAAATTACATGCTTAAATTTTCAATGAATTTTTTTTGCTTCAATGCTCTTTTAAAGTTACAATTCAATGCGATAGTTATACAATACAAAAATGAGAACGATTGAAATCTGAACAAAAATTTAATAAAATTGATGTAATGCCATTTTCCTACCCCCCGTTTGTCACTCTCCACAGAATCAGAAAGTACATATAACCGTCCATATGAAATAAATATTTTCCACATCGACCTGTAGTAGATGGAATGTTTATAATTAAACAAACGTATAAAAAATACGATAGAATCGATAGCCCCTCCGTTTTTATGTCGGTTATTTACTTGTATATACATACATAGACGTATGTATATCCAGGGGCCAGCCTGCATATAAATTTATAGCTAGTTACGTTTTAAGACAGTCATATTGCTGTTGTAACGATTCTACGAGTATTTATTTTTAACAGTATTGTGCGTCTCAAATTCTATCCCGCAGAATGGAAGGTTTCGCTGATTACCATGATACCTAAGCTAGGCAAAGATCATACGAAGGCGGAGTCCTATAGGGCTATAAGTCTATTGTCTAAAATGCCAAAACTATTTCAAAAGCTACTTATGAGTAAGCTAACACCCATACTGAATCGTACTGGATGCATTCCAGACCACCAATTCGGCTGTAGGAGACAACATAGCGCAATTGAACAAACACATTGACTCGTGAACGTGGTTAGAAAACCTTCGAAGAAAATAAATATTGTTCTGCACTCTTAATCAACGTTTCTCAGGCATTTGATAAAGTAGCGCACGAAGGGTTAATACATAAACTAAAGCAAAACCTACCCGAAAGCATCCTTAAGCTTGTAGAAAGCTACTTAATTGAGCGAAAATTTGTTGTTAAAGAAGGTAAGTTTCGAAGCTCTCCGCAATTGATTGAAGCCGAGGTTTCTCAAGGCAGCATCCTAGGTCCTGTATTATGTCTGATATATGCCTCTGACTTGCTGGTAAGCAGTAACATACACATATCAACATTTCGCGGATGATACAGCTTTTCTAAGTGTTCACAAAAGCCATCAAGAAGCTTCGCGCAAACTGCAAGATTATATACCACAGTTGGAACAATGGCTAATAGTGCGTTTCCGTATACATAATTTCGGCCAAAATATTTGATTTGCCCAAATGAGGTAATTTGCGACATGATTTCCCATATATTTTTCATATTGGCAAATTATCTCAAATGACTTAATGTGCTCAAGATTATATCAAAAATACTCTATGCAACCCTGCGTTGCTTTTAAAATTACAACATCCATTCCTGGGTCATCCCTCAATTGTGATTGACGATTTCGCAAAAATTTCATTAAAGAATATTTCATTAATTTTAAATAGTCAAACTATATATGGAAAAAATTCAATTACAGGTGCTGCGTACACCTTATAAAGTAAGCGCCGGCCACACGGTCGCTTTTAAAACGCGCGTTTCTGCTTTTTTATATTAAATTTTAAAATTCTAAATTTTATAAAACTTCAAATTTAATACGAAAAAAGCAGAAACGCGCGTTTTAAAAACGCCTGTGTGGCCTAGCCCTAAGTGTATCATTTGACTACGAAAACTCAAACACCAAATCACGCACAAGCTTAGTGGAAACACTTCGAAGTAATTTCCCAAATCTACGTAATTTGCTCATAATGAAAACGTACTACAAAACAATAATGGCGGATAAAAATTAACGAACAAAAACGTGTACACATTACTTTTACATTGTTCAGAGAAACCTGCCCACGTATACAAATAAATAACCAAACTACACATCAACACACTGAAGTAAAACATCTCGGTGTTCATCTTGATCGTCATCTAACATGGAAGTCCCACATAAATGCAAAGTTGACCCAAATGAAATTAAAAGCAGCTCAAATGAATTGGCTCATTGGAAGGAACTCTACTCTAAGCCTAGATTGCAAACTTCTTCTATTCCTTTCTAAAGCCAATATGGTCCTACGGTATCCAGTTATAGGGCACTGCCTCGGCACCAAATGTAGGAAAAATTCAAAGGTGACAAAATAAAATACTTCGTACAATTACAGCAGCCGCATGGTATGTCAGAAACAAGCGCATTCATAAAGATTTAGATGTGCCGCTTTAAGACATTGTTTTCTAAACACGTAACAAGATACATAAAAAAACTTGAGTTGCACGCAAATCCCCTAGCCCGAAACATCATTAACTTTAGAGTCCACACTCGGCTGATAAAGAGGGACACTCTTGCTCTCAGCCGAACATGAGAGGCTTAGACAACCAAAGAACCAACCGCTGAAACAAATATTTTTGTCTGGCATTGGCTGGACTTAAAAATTAAAATTTTAGAATTAAGATTTGATTACGTATTGATAGTTCAATTTTATTGAAGATACAATAAATAAATTTAACCGAAAAAAATATGTATATATATTATTGGTTAGTATCGTTACTAGTCAAAAACCGACGTTTTGGAACAGTCATATCACTAGTTGTTATGTAATTTAAATTATTTTTTTTATAAATTGACATATTTTCAGGTGTAAGTATATAAAACAAAATTTTAGCTTTAAAATTTAAATTAGAAAGTGGCTCAGTGGATAGGGTACATGCCTTGAAATATGAGGACTTGTGTTCAAACAAAGGTTGAGCCAAATGCTTTTTAATATATGTATAAAAAACAATCAATAAACTAGTAAACGCACTAGTCCACAATAACTAGTATTTCAACTAGCAAATAACTATATATAAATGAACTAGTTGGGTTCCTATGACAACCTAATGTTAGAATCGATAGTTCGATATATGAAAAAAGGACAAATACGCAACTAGTCTGACTAATATATTTCTAACCACATATTAGTCATTTTGTCTACAGGGCACTTTTTCAAAACTACAAGACACAAATCTACAAGTATGTATAATACACACAAAACAACAATAAATTTTGTAAAAGTGTTGTTTTTTGTAGGTATTTTACTTGTTTGTAACTTGTATTTTCGAGAAATATGTCCAGGGGTCCGTTTCTCAAAAATACAGGTTACAAATATACAAGTAAAATACACACAAAACAACAACACTCTTACAAATTTTATTGTTGTTTTGTGTGTTTTTTACTTGTAGATTTGTAACTTGTACTTTTTGAGAAACGGGCCCCAGGACTCAATAGTTGAGTTCTGGTGTATACAATAATAATAATTTTATCTTTATCATTGCTCTTTCATTTAAATTTAGTATTTTTTCTATGAAATTTTCATATAAATTGATGTTTATTGGCCACAAAATGCTAGAAAATGCCAAATAAATAATTAAAAATGCTATAAATAATGCTAATGCTGACTTTAGACGACATGTTTTTTACATATGGCTTGTTAGGTGTGTGAGACATATGTAACTTCGCATGTTTGTCAAAATTGTCATTTTACAGACGGTTTATAATATTTGCTTTCACACGTACATGTGCAATTACATCTGACATAACCTCTGAGTGTTCACAACAGCTGAGTTTTTGCACAATTTTCGTAAATATATAAAGCGCTCTTTGGTTTTTAATGTTTTTTCAGCCAAACCACACTTTTGAAAATTTAATACAGCTGATGTCAGATGCCTTGTCAGATGAAAATAGAACACGCTCTAATTGAAAATTTTTCATCTGACTTTGCTTCTGTAAATGTCATCTGACAATGTTTCATATGTTTCACACGGCATGTATCACTTTTGCAGTGGGAAATTTGACAAGACAGATGTAAAATACATGTCGTCTAAAGTCAGCATAACTGCTAAATGGAAAATTTGCATTTAAATCAAAATAAAAAATGCTAACTTTATCTGTAAAAATACTAAAACGGCCATACTGATTATCAGAGAACGGATTGGCACACGGGTTTGCAGCACATGTGCCTAAATTTGGCACATACACACGTGCAAGTGCCTTATAATTTCTATCTAAACTTTAATTCTAAAGGCACACGCACATGTACGTTTAGACAATATGCTGAATCTTGGAAGCCGTAAGAGGTAAACTCTTTAAATTTTCAAAAACGCTAAAATTAAAAAATTTTTAAATTAAAAAAATTTCAAAACGAAAATTAAAAACAATTGCTAAACGCAAAGTATCACCAAAACTAAAAAGATCGCAAAAAACCGAAAAAAGTTGTCAAAACGAAAAAAGCACTATATCATAACAAAATCGCTAAAACTAAATATATTATCAACAAACGAAAAATCTCAAAAAATTAAAAAAATCACCAAAACGCCAAAACCAAAAAAAAAATCTCCAAAACGAAAAAAGTGGCAAAAATCAAATAAATCGCTAAAACGAAAGAGTGTCAAAAAATCGCCAAACCTAAAAAATCACAAAAAACCGACAAAAAATTCCCAAAATCGAAAAAAGCACCAAAACTGAAAAAAGCACCAAACTAAAATAAATCGCTAAACTAAAAACATCGTCAAAAAGCAAAAAAAAAAACGTGAAAAACTAAAAAAAACGCCAAAACAAAAAAAAAAACGCCGAAACTAAATAAACGGCAAAGAGAAAAAAATTGCAAAAAACAAAAAATCTAAAAATACTAAAAAATCGCCAGAACGAAAAAAAGTGTCATAACCAAAAAAAAAATCGTTAAAAAAAAACACCAAATCGTGAAAAAATCCTCAAAACCGAAAAAGCGCAAAAAATAAAAAAATCGTTACAACTAAAAGAAATCGCTAAAATAAAAATATTTCAAAAAGTAAAAAAAAAACATTAAAAACTCCAAAAACAAAAATAACACACAAAATAAATAAATCGGCAAAAACAAAAAAATGCAAGAAAAGAAAATTTCCAGAAAAAAACGAAAAACATCACGAAAGTTAAAAAAGAGTCAAAACCAAAAAAATCGCCAAAACAACGAAAACTACTTAAAAAATAACAAAAATAAAATTAAAAATAGGGGCAAAAAAAGGGATACACATATATGTATTCGTACGGAACCCTACGTGTGCGATCTAAAGTCGCACTTTACGTAATTTATTATAAATTTTAAATAATAGAAATAAAAAATTGAGCCATTTCAAACTAAGCCAGTGAAAAACTTTTGTTTGTTATCTTTAGATGGCTGGCAGCCACCGAACGTTGAACCGGCAACAGCTGGTTTCGTTTATGTTTATGTATTTGAACAATTTCATATTCTATGTGCGAAGAAAATATTTTTTTCTTTAATTAAAAATTAAGTGCTTAACAGATATTCAGGTAGGATCTTATTTACTTATTTAACAAGATATACTACATTAACAACAAACTAGCTATTATTTTAGTTTTTTTTCATTTTTTCTTGGCATTTTGATTTCAAGCATTTATAATTGTTTTTAGGGTTCCGTACACCAAAAGTGCAAAGGAAACCTATTGTTTTCGCTACGCTGTCCGTCTTCCTGTCTCTCAGTCTATCACAGGCTGTTTTTTCGGGAACCGTAAGAGCTACTGACCTGAAATTTTCGCAGAATATGTAAAACTTTGGCCGCTACAACAACAAATATATTAAAAATTAAAGCGTGTTCGAAATCGACCAACGAAAAATGTTGAAATACTAATGTTATTTACAGACAAATATATATATGCTTTAAATTTTAAAAATTAGTCTTAATTGGTGTAGTCTGTAGAATAGACTACACTACTATGTAATTTAGACAATCTGCTGTATCTTGGAAAATGAAGAAAGAGCTTAAAAAAGCACCAAAATGAAAAAAATCGCTAAAAACTAAAGAAATCACCAAAACTAAAAAGATCGCCAAGAAAAAAAAACGAAAAAACCGAAAACAGTCGTCAAAACAAAAAGAAGCAGTAAAACCTAAAAAATCGGTACAAATATTATCAAAAGACGAAAAAAATCGCCAATAATGAAAAAATCAATAAAACGAAAAAAAGCGCAAAAAACAACAAAAACAAGTAAGAGTGCTATATTCGGCTGTGCCGAATCTTATATACCCTTCTCAAAGTAATATAAAAGGTATAACTGTGGTCACAAGGTATAACAGTTAAGTCGAGTTGGGAAAAAGTGTATTTATTATTATAATTTTGTTTATTTCTCTTAACTTAACTGTTGTTTCATTATAAATTAAATTACAAATTAATATAGTATAAAATTTCTAGCATTAGCTTAATCTAATTTCCCTGATTTTACAAAGCAATTTTAAAATTATCTTTTGACCACTTGCCAAAATCGAGTTCAGTCGTTATTCCTTGTGCAATAATTTCCAAATAACTTTCTTAATTACTGTTTTCGTAAAATATGCAAACTTTTGTTACGAAATAAAGTATTTTGTAATACATACATAATTTATTCAATTGAGAGTTTTTTTTAATATTTAATGTGTAATTTACGCATCAGATACCTATTTGTTGAGATTACGTGGAAAATTGGTATTCTTAAACAAGAATTTTTAAGTTACATATACATATACAGTTCATTTCGCATTAATTTATGCAAATATAAATTTAGAATCATTTGAGCTCAAAAAATATTGATTTTCTAAAATTTTTTTGAAATTTTTCTATTTGGTACTAAAAAATTTTATCCCAAATAACTATTTTATTGATTTTATTTATTTACTATTAATTTATTTGCTATAATCTATTTTTTCTGTTATTGATTTTAATATCTTATTAAAAATAAGAAAATATTAAAATAAAATAAAATATATATGAAATGAAAAATATTAACATTAAAACAAACATCTAAAAAATATATAAATAAAAATTTCAGGCGCCGTGATTTGAACCCGGCTCCCGAGAGGAAATTAATCATAGAGAATCGCCTAGCGCTCTAAGCCAAACAGCCACAAAGTTTTATGGATTTAATTTAATATACATACTTAACCAGCTGGCTTGCAGGGTGAGTCATAAAATATCTCACCTAATATTATATGAATCGGCCTACAAAAGATCAGATAATAGGGATGGCTGCCAGATTCAAAAATGGGATTTTAACGACTATACGATTTTTACCTTAAATTTGACGATTTTTAAGAATAATAAGTTAGTTAATAAAATTTTTTAGAACTTTGAAAAAAACAATTTTGAACTTGATTAAGAACTTTGCAGGTTTTGCTACAATATGTAATAAAAGTAAGAAGAAACTTATCATTTTAATGTTAATATTTTTAGTATTACATGTTTTTTAAAACCTCTTCTCTCCATAATTTATCAACTGCTGCATACATACATATTGATGTATATCAAATAAAAAAATTTTTAAACACTAAAAAACAACGCTCAAGTCTAGCTTTGCATCTTATGCGAAATTTTTTGATAAATTCTAATAACATAATTCAAATGATTATACTGCGTATTTAAAGTAAAAAATTCCAAAAACCATACAATGTTAAATTTTGAATAAGTTTAAAAGTTGATTTATTCAATATTTTTGTTGCTTACCGAGTTACTGCACTGTACGTATATTATTTTTGTAAAAGCAAAATTCACTTAACATGTGATTATACTGCTTATTGAGTTAAAACAATAATTCTCGACCTTAGTATTGTTTTGGCCCACCGACCATATAAAAAAATTGAGTTAAGTATGGGGTATATATATTTTGAATACCCTCTTTCAGCATCAAAAAACTGTTTCTCGAAATTGTTCCTGGTTTCTGAGATATCAAGCTTTCATTGTGCTCGATATCATCATTTTTGATAAATTTTTTGTAAACAAAAAAAAATTTTTTGAAATAAAAAAATACAAATCAGAAATCAAGTAAAATACCAAGTTTCATGAATATTAACTTTTTATTCCATGTAAATATCTTTTCTTATAACATTTATACGCTTATTTCCAATAAAAAGTAGAAAATTTCATCTCAATAACAAGTTACTCAATACACAGCAGTTAGTATACACATGGAGCAAAAAAAAACGCTACTCACGCACAGGCGCATGACTAGTGTCTGTGAACATTCGATTTGAACTTTCCCATACTGAAAGTGACAGGAAAGACCTCTGCAGGTAGTTTATTCCACATACGAACTCTGCGGCTAAAGAACGAATTTTCCCTGTAATGCGTAGTGCGATTCATTGGTATATCGACCACAAAGGGATGTGCTTCTCCCTCTTACCTCCCTCCTACAACCAATTTTCCTAGTTCCGGCACAATGCATTGCACAAATAGGGGTCATCCCCTGAGTGCTGGCCCGAACAAAAAAAAGCTGTACTTGATCGTTGTTTTTTTTAACATTTTTTATATTTGATACACATACATCCATACAGCGCCGGCCCAAGGGTGGAACGATTGGAGCGGTCGCACTAGGCGCCAGGGGGCGCCAAAAACCCAAATGCGAAAAGCAATTTCTAGCGCATTTGTATATTTTTATTATAAAAATTTATAAAATATGAAAGGTGAGCGTAGTTTTAGTAAACTGAAGCTAATAAAAACCTACTTAATGCTAGAAACACAACTGGGACGAACGAGGAATTTCGCACAAAACGATGGATTCGTCAATAAAAATTCGCTGTTTAAATTCATCGTATGAAGCACAGTAACAGCTGTTGTAATTGATAAAGTTCTTTAATTTGTGTGCAAAGTGTGATCATATTAAAATAAACATACTTGAAAAATTAAACATTAACAAAAACACAACTAAAAGCAATTTTTATAGTTAATTACTATCTATTTATCTATTATTCAAATGCTGGTTGAAACCATGTCAAATCGACAAAAAAAATGCAGTTTTCGGAAACACCAACTCCGATTTCGATGATATTCGCCACAAATTTTGTGCATTAAAAGTACTAAACAAATTTTAGTTTTTAGACTTCGGACCCCTTCTGTTTCTGAAATTCGCTATTATGAAAATTGGAAAATTTTTACTAAAGTGGACATAAAAAACAACTATAACTTCTAAGCTTCAAATCTGAAAAAGTTTCATTTGATGTTATTTTGCAGGTTAAAATAAGGCTTTTGAAATAATGCACATCTCGATTCATTCCGCGAGTAGTTCAAAGGCCATTTGTGGATTTTTTGAGCTCAAAGGGCTATATCTCAAAAAGCAGTTTTTTAAAAAATCTTAAAAAAATACATGTCAGTTAAAAAACTCTTTTCTACATATTCGGAAAGTTTCATGGTGGTGCCGCTTCTAGTTTCGGAGTTATAGAGCAACAGATGGCCAAAAGTTTGATTTAAGCTTTATAAATACAATTATACTGCTTTCAAATTTTTTATTTTTGAATTGCTGAAATCTTTTGATGTATTTGTCAAAGCAATCAGGATGTGCGGAACACGGGAAAAATAGTTTCTTCTTCAGTTCGGTCATTGTCCAGATAGCGGTCCATTCATGTTTTTCAATCTGCACTTGTTTTTAAAGCGCCATCTAGAGTAAAACTCAATTATTATTATTTCCATTTGGTTCAAAAGGCTGTTAAATTACTCTTCGAATAGTGGATCATTTCCTTTGATCGTATAAAAAAGTACTGAGTTATAGCTGATCATATTTAAACTTTTATGAAATTTTTAATGATTTTCTCCAGTTGTTATCATTTCAGAGGATGCTTTGTACCACAAATAATAATAAAATCCATAGTTTTATAATTTTATTGCATGGTCAATTCGATCTCAAAAAATTTAAGTCATAATGGACCGCAATAGGATAAAAAGTAAAAATGCTATAATAAAAAAAACGGAAACATAAGCATTTAAATTTATTAGCAAATTATTTATTTAATATTTTTCATTTGATTTTTATTTTGTTTTTTACTAGTACATTTTTTACTAAATTTGAATACTTTCATTTTTTCTTTTCATTTTTTTTATAGCATTTTTAGCTTTTATCCGATTTCGGTACATTATAGCTTAACATTTTTGAAATCGAATTGACTATGCAATTAAATTATAAAAATATGAATTGTGTTATTATTTTTGATAGAAAGCATCTTCCGAAATGGCAATATCTAGAGAAAATCATTAAAAATTTTATAAAATATTAAATTTGATCGGCTACAACCCAGCCATTTTTTATCCGATCAAATTTAGCAGCCTTTCAATCGAATCACCGTTTGACTCTATATGGCGTTTTAAAGACAAGTGTAGATTGAAAATCACGAATTTACCGTTATCTGGACAATGGCCCAAATGAAAAAGAAAACATTTTTACTGTGCTTAACACATTCTAATTGCTTTAAAAAATATATAAAAAATTTTAACATTCCAAAAATAAAAAAATTGGAAGGCAGTTTATTTTATTTAATAAACATAAATAAAACTTTGGGCCATCTTTTGGTCTATAACTCCCAAACTAAAAGCGGCCCCAACTTAAAACATACGAATGAGTTATATAACTACCATAAATTGTTTTCAGATTTAAAAAAAACAGTTTTTTGAGTTATAGCCCTTTCAGCTCAGGACCTCCACATATGGCCTTTCAGCTTCTCGCGGTAAAAATTTAAATGCACATCGTATCAAAAGCCTTACTTAAACCTGCAAAATAACATCATGTAAAACGTTTTCACTTTTATAGTTTAGAAGTTATAGTTGACTTGGAAAAGACACTTTTCTCATATTTTGACGATTTGTATCATTTTCATGACGTCATATTTCGGAAACCAAATGACCTTAGTGTCTAAAATTTTTCTACATCAAATCTCTTCCGACATGCACTCTCTGTGGTGAATTTCATTGAAATCGGCGAGGGTCGATCCGAATTGCTTTCGATTTGACATGGAATTACTCTATACACATATATGTTTTATTTTTAACGATGAATATTCGCGGCAAAAAATTCGTCGTTCGTCCCAGTTGTGTTCCTAGCATAAGATCGACCCTAGCTCAGGAAAAAATGTCAGACCTGGCAATTTTATCAATTGAAAATGATAATGCTCAATTCATAAATAAAGAAAGGTAACCTTTAATAGATTGATTTAAATCTATAACGACATACCGAACGTGGTATCTTTAATTAGTTATCAAAATACCTATTAAATTATTGGAATCGACAAATAATATATACATATGTTCCTAAAATTATCAACCCTTTTCTGTAACTCAAGTCGATTAAAATCGCCTCAAATTGATAAAACTAATGCCGCTAATGGCAAAATTTTTTGTCTTTTTTTAATTTTGTATTATTTAGGGCCATTATTACAACTTGATCATATTTAATATTTAAATTATGGAGAGAAGAGGTTTTAAAAAACATACAATACTAAAAATATTAACATTAAAATGATTAGTTATTGGCATAACTATTTCTTTTACTCCTTACTTTTATTATATATTGTAGCAAAAGCTGCAAAGTTCTTAGTCAGGTTTAAAATTATTTTAGAAGCTGTAAAAAATTGTCAAAATGACGATATCTGGCAGCCATCCCTATTATCTGATCTTTTGTAGGACGATTCATATAATATTAGTTCAGATATTGTATGACTCACCCTGCAAGCCAGTTGGTTAAGTATATATACATATATTAAATTAAACCCATAAAACTTTGTGTTTGCTTGGCTCAGAGCGCTAGGGGGTTTCGCTATGGATGTTTTCCTCTCGGGAGCCGGGTTCAAATCACGGCGCCTGAAATTTTTATTTAATTAATTTTTTAGATGTTTCTTTTAATGTTAATATTTTTCATTTTGTATATATTTTTTAGATATTTTATTTTATTTTAATATTTTCTTATTTTTCATAAGATATTAAAATCAATAACAGAAAAAATAGATTATAGCAAATAAATTAGTAGTAAATAAATAAAATCAATAAAATAGTTATTTGGATAAAATTTTTTAATACCAAATAGAAAAACTGCAACACATTTTTCAGAAAATCAACTTTTTTGAGCTCAAATGATTCTAAATTTATATTTGCATAAATTAATGCGAAATGAACTGTATATATGTAACCTAAAAATTCATGTTTAAGAATACCAATTTTGTAATATACTTTTTGTGCAACTAATACAAGTAATCTCAACAAATAGGTATCTGAGGCGTGAATTACACATTACATATTAAAAAAACTCAATTGAATAAATTATGTATGTATTACAAAATACTTTATTTCGTAACAGCTATATATATATAAGTCTAGACGATATGTTGAATCAGCATATTTATGGTAAAAAATTTGTTACCAGTGCCAACATATCGTGTAGACACAAAATTTTTTCAACATACGTATGTTTAACCACATATGGCGGCCATTTTTTAACGTTGTCAACAAACGTATGTTCACGATTTTAGCATATCGTGTAGACACCATATTTTTACGTTTTAACAAATTTACTACATATGCTGACAGATATGTTGTTTGTTGAAAAGCGTACGCAAGCTTTTCAGCATATAACAAATTTGATAGCATATAGAATTTATATTTCAGCTCAACACTCATATTATATGTTAACTATGTTGCCTGATTCGGCACGTGGCATTGCAATTTCGGGGATGTTATCAATTTCTTGCGTATTTTTGCGACTTATTTGATTTTCTTATTCTTTGCAGTTTAGTTATTTCTTCGGAACAAGTCAAGAATACCAACGCTGTTGAAAGTTAAAATAAAAAAGTCATGATGTAATAGCACTTTTTAGACAAACAATCTTTGTGAATTTTTTTTTCGGCGCTCTCTTTTGGTTCCGGAGTTACGGGGCTCAAAAATTTTATTTTGAACTGGCCATAACTCCTACAATTCTGCACGGATATAAACGATATGTACATCATTTTAAAGCGCTATAAAATACCTTTTTACTGGTATCACCAATCCGTCAACGCAATTTGATATCCGTTAACCCATTCTGAACCAAATACTGTTTTAAAATTTTTTAACCCGACTTTTTACGTAAACACACCGTTATCTGAAAAAGTTACCAATATATCGATACTTAAGCATGTATATAATTTTGTAGGGAACCTTCCAAGTTTTCATTTGATATACTTATTTTCATTATGTACGTCGAATGGTGGTTTCGCTGAGTAAAGATTGTCTGACTAACTGGCCTTTGGCGAGCTTAAGGATTTTCTCCTCTATGTATGTCGAATAGTGGCTTCGCTGAGGAAAGATGTTTTGCCTAGCAAAAAACCTGTTATAAATTTTAGCATCTCCTATATTAAACACCGCTTTTGATATACATACATACCAATGCACACATGGAGATTGCCTCGAAAAAAATATATATTTTTGAAAACTCATTTTTGAAGTTGCATATCTTCGGTATTTCATTAGTGATAGCTTTCAAGAAAGTTCTTTATAAGTTTATATACATGGGTATATAACATGCGTTATATGGGTAAGTTTTTGAGATAACGGTGTTTTTACGTAAAGTCGGGCTAATTTTTTTTTAATTGCTTTTGGCTCACAATGGGCTAATGGATTTCAAAAATTTATATACCAGTAGAAAAGTGTTTTAGACCACGTTTATTATTCATGAAGAATTGTGGGAGTTATGGCCAATTCAAAATAAAAGTTTTGAACCCCGTAACTCCGGAACCAAAAGAGAGGGCCGAAAAAAATTCACAAACATTTTTTGTCTTAAAAGGGCTATTACCTCATGATTATTATTATTATCTTCAACAGCGTTGGTATTCTTGACTTAAGCCATTTCTTCAACACATTTTAGCAATTTTTCGCGTATTTTCTAATTATTTGCCTTCTTCAGAACAATGCTAGTGATATATACATCGATGATATTAAATTTTATTTTTAATAATTTATTGCGTACTAAAAATATTAATTTTGCAATAACAGCGATAATTGATAGAAATAAGTAATAAAGAAAGAGTATTGTAAAATTTATTTGAAGTTTATAAACAAATGTTTACACGACTCTGCATATATATCATCATACGGAATTCAACATATCTTGTAGACGCAAAAATTGTATGCTAACTGATATGTTGACATATCATTTGCTGTTATATGTTGACTTCAAAAAATTTGGTACTTTCAGCATACAGTGTAGACGCTTAGCATATGGAATATGCTGACAGACGCATTTGTTGTTATTTTAAAGCATATGAGTGTTAGCATACATTTGCTGATTCAACATAGCGTCTAAACTAAGCTTTAGCTTAATCTAATTTCCCGGATTTTACACAGCGATTTTAAAATTCTCTTTTGACAACTTGCCAAAATCGAGTTTAGTCGTTATTTCTTCTGGGCACAGATACATGTACTTGCAAATATACACGAAATAGCTATGCAATAATTTCCAAAAAACTTTCTTAATTACTGTTTTCCTAAAATATGCAAACTTTTGTATATATATATATATATATATATATATATATATATATATATATATATATATATATATATATATATATATATATATGTATATATATATATATATATATATATATATATATATATATATATATATATATATATATATATATATATATATATATATATATATATATATATATATATATATATATATATATATATATATATATACATATATATATATATATATATATATATATATATATATATATATATATATATATATATATATATATATATATATATATATATATATATATATATATATATATATATATATATATATATATATATATATATATATATATATATATATATATATATATATATATATATATATATATATATATATATATATATATATATATATATATATATATATATATATATATATATATATATATATATATATACAAAAGTTTGCATATTTTAGGAAAACAGTAATTAAGAAAGTTTTTTGGAAATTATTGCATAGCTATTTCGTGTATATTTGCAAGTACATGTATCTGTGCCCAGAAGAAATAACGACTAAACTCGATTTTGGCAAGTTGTCAAAAGAAAATTTTAAAATCGCTGTGTAAAATCCGGGAAATTAGATTAAGCTAAAGCTTAGTTTAGACGCTATGTTGAATCAGCAAATGTATGCTAACACTCATATGCTTTAAAATAACAACAAATGCGTCTGTCAGCATATTCCATATGCTAAGCGTCTACACTGTATGCTGAAAGTACCAAATTTTTTGAAGTCAACATATAACAGCAAATGATATGTCAACATATCAGTTAGCATACAATTTTTGCGTCTACAAGATATGTTGAATTCCGTATGATGATATATATGCAGAGTCGTGTAAACATTTGTTTATAAACTTCAAATAAATTTTACAATACTCTTTCTTTATTACTTATTTCTATCAATTATCGCTGTTATTGCAAAATTAATATTTTTAGTACGCAATAAATTATTAAAAATAAAATTTAATATCATCGATGTATATATCACTAGCATTGTTCTGAAGAAGGCAAATAATTAGAAAATACGCGAAAAATTGCTAAAATGTGTTGAAGAAATGGCTTAAGTCAAGAATACCAACGCTGTTGAAGATAATAATAATAATCATGAGGTAATAGCCCTTTTAAGACAAAAAATGTTTGTGAATTTTTTTCGGCCCTCTCTTTTGGTTCCGGAGTTACGGGGTTCAAAACTTTTATTTTGAATTGGCCATAACTCCCACAATTCTTCATGAATAATAAACGTGGTCTAAAACACTTTTCTACTGGTATATAAATTTTTGAAATCCATTAGCCCATTGTGAGCCAAAAGCAATTAAAAAAAAATTAGCCCGACTTTACGTAAAAACACCGTTATCTCAAAAACTTACCCATATAACGCATGTTATATACCCATGTATATAAACTTATAAAGAACTTTCTTGAAAGCTATCACTAATGAAATACCGAAGATATGCAACTTCAAAAATGAGTTTTCAAAAATATATATTTTTTTCGAGGCAATCTCCATGTGTGCATTGGTATGTATGTATATCAAAAGCGGTGTTTAATATAGGAGATGCTAAAATTTATAACAGGTTTTTTGCTAGGCAAAACATCTTTCCTCAGCGAAGCCACTATTCGACATACATAGAGGAGAAAATCCTTAAGCTCGCCAAAGGCCAGTTAGTCAGACAATCTTTACTCAGCGAAACCACCATTCGACGTACATAATGAAAATAAGTATATCAAATGAAAACTTGGAAGGTTCCCTACAAAATTATATACATGCTTAAGTATCGATATATTGGTAACTTTTTCAGATAACGGTGTGTTTACGTAAAAAGTCGGGTTAAAAAATTTTAAAACAGTATTTGGTTCAGAATGGGTTAACGGATATCAAATTGCGTTGACGGATTGGTGATACCAGTAAAAAGGTATTTTATAGCGCTTTAAAATGATGTACATATCGTTTATATCCGTGCAGAATTGTAGGAGTTATGGCCAGTTCAAAATAAAATTTTTGAGCCCCGTAACTCCGGAACCAAAAGAGAGCGCCGAAAAAAAAATTCACAAAGATTGTTTGTCTAAAAAGTGCTATTACATCATGACTTTTTTATTTTAACTTTCAACAGCGTTGGTATTCTTGACTTGTTCCGAAGAAATAACTAAACTGCAAAGAATAAGAAAATCAAATAAGTCGCAAAAATACGCAAGAAATTGATAACATCCCCGAAATTGCAATGCCACGTGCCGAATCAGGCAACATAGTTAACATATAATATGAGTGTTGAGCTGAAATATAAATTCTATATGCTATCAAATTTGTTATATGCTGAAAAGCTTGCGTACGCTTTTCAACAAACAACATATCTGTCAGCATATGTAGTAAATTTGTTAAAACGTAAAAATATGGTGTCTACACGATATGCTAAAATCGTGAACATACGTTTGTTGACAACGTTAAAAAATGGCCGCCATATGTGGTTAAACATACGTATGTTGAAAAAATTTTGTGTCTACACGATATGTTGGCACTGGTAACAAATTTTTTACCATAAATATGCTGATTCAACATATCGTCTAGACTTATCTTAATACTAGAAATTTTATACTATATTAATTTTTAATTTAATTTATAATGAAACAACAGTTAAGTTAGGAGAAGCAAACAAAATTATAATGATAAATACACTTTGTCCTAACTCGACTTAACTGTTATACCTTGTGACCACAGATATACCTTTTATATTACTTTGTGAAGGGTATATAAGATTCGGCATAACCGAATATAGCCTTCTTACTTGTTTCTAATAAAAACCTGTGTTCTTTAATCTACTACAACAAACGACTTGGGCGATTACGCATGGGAATAGCTAATACCCCATAGTAATTAATGTCAATGTGTTTTTATAAACAATTTATATTCTACTGAATGAGTAAAATATTAATTTTGGGACATAGTGCGATTATAAATTTAGAAAACATAAATTTTAGCAATTCCCAAAAAATCACTATATATGAAACTATTTTAAAGATTCGCTCTTGTTTTTCACGCAACAAATTTATAAAATATTTGAAAATTTGTTTTTGTTCTCTATATAAATTTCAATTTGATGACGTGTTTTACACAGTTAGGGGCTACATGTTTTATAAGAAAACAAAAATCAGAATCTTCTAATGTTTGATCAAAGACAAAATAATAAAGAAATTCCCTTTTTACAGCAATTAAAAAACAAAAAATCGGTTTTAAATATTACCGATTAGTGCTGTTTTTTATGATAGCGGAAAGTAAAATTATTTTTCTTTATAGGTTTTTATCGTCCATAAAACCATAATACATATTCCGATTTCGATATTTTCAAAAATTGTTAGAAAGCAATCTCTGTAATGAACAATAATTACAAGTTTTTTTTACAAAATTACCAGAAACGAAAAGGTCGAAATCTTGCACTGGTTCCACACAATGGTTATCACCTTAAATATTTTAAAAATTTATAAAACCGGCTAAAAGTATTTAATTGCATTATTCATTATGAAAAATAAGTTTGAAGAGGACTATCCCTACATTTTTTTCATATATAATATGATAATAGCAGGTATATTATAAAAAATTTTTGAAAAGTGAATTTTAAGTTTAATTTTTATACCATTTAAAAAAAATCTTTGTTTTCCATCCTTGAAAATTTTTCCTCACCTCTTTACACAAAATCAAACCTAATATAAAAAGCATAAGAATGGATTGTGCCAATAAAAATTTATGTTTATATAAGCGGAAATTACGAGTTATATAACTAATCCTCTCTAGTGTAGAGGGTGACGTTGAGAATTGCATGTTTGTATGCTGAGTTCGAGCCCGATTTTTGTCTTTTCACATTTTTTAATATATATATATATATATATATATATATATATATATATATATATATATATATATATATATATATATATATATATATATATATATATATATATATATATATATATATATATATATATATATATATATATATATATATATATATATATATATATATATATATATATATATATATATATATATATATATATATATATATATATATATATATTAGTCATTCATGAGCCGATTTTTTTTATTATTTTTATATGCATGAAACTTTCGATCAATTATAACAGATTAATACATAAATTAAGACTTTATGTTAACTGGGGCCTTCGGCAGAGGAGTTTCAGCATAAGCGAAAACAAACCACTTTGCGGTGAAGGGTATAAAAATAACTAAAACCAAACAATTCACCAAAAACCGAAAAAAATCCTCAAAACCGAAAAAAGCGCCTAAACTGAAAAAAGCGTCAAAAAATTTTAATAAATCGCTAAAACTAAAAATATCGGCAACAAGTGAAAAAACGTTAAAACAAAAAACGCCAAAACCAAAAAATCGCCAAAACTTAAAAAATCGGCAATAACAAAAAAATTTCAAAACACCAAAATGAAAAAAGCGCCAAAACAACAAAAAAAATTAAACTAAAATTAAAAAAATTGCCAAAATGAAAAAAGGGCAAAAACGAAAAGGGATATACCGAAGGGTTTCGGACGAATACATGTGTATTCGTGCCAGTGTCGCCATATTTTTTCTCGAAAATATTCTAAACGCAAAATAAAAATCTTATTTTTCCGTCAAAAATCTTTTTTGAGTTAAAATTTATATTATTTAAAACACATGATACTAACAAGCATAAAGTGTCTACACTGAGGAACGAATTTATCAAATTCAGACACGGCTAGACTGTAAAAGAAGAATTTAAGTACCGATTTTCCATGATTTACATGATATATGCATAAGTACGTTCGTGTAACTTGAATATTTATTTAATTAATCTTTCTTAAGGAGAAATCGAATACATTCAAAAAAGGTAGAACACGCAAAGAATTTATTTTGTGAACACCCCATGAACGATCATATGGGTACATGTATGTAATAGCTTCCGAAAACATGGAGAACTTTGTGTTCAAAATGTTTTTCCTAAGTCAGATTTAACGTAGTTTATTTGTGAGAATCCACTGAAATCTCATAAGAATTTCTTATGGACAACAAATTACCTGAGCCTAGATTTATTGCATATTGCCTTTAGTTAAATTTTTCAAACGCTAACTCCTGTTTCAGTTGCTATCGCTGCTTAATTTGTAAAAAATTCGACGTATTCAATACAGTAAACATATAAATTAAAAACATAAATATTGTTGTGCAACCTCTCTGAATGTACCAGCAATATGAAACATTCAAAACAATCTAATGCAGTACCAGACGAATAGGGAAAACTGACCTCTTCACAAATGTAAATGTAATGTAATGGCCGAGGACTGATCTAAAGTCTTTCTTTGAAAAAGGACTGAACTTAATTGTACATATGTATATTTCGATTTATAAAACACTTATAAAAATAAAAAATGTTAGTATTTAAAAATTTTTTTTATGAGCAAATATACCCACCGATTTTGGGAAACAAATTATTGGACCTGCAAGCAAATCTTTTTAATATATAAATTATTTTGAAAATCGGTTGACAAATGACAGAGTTATGCGTAGAGGGAGGTTTCGACCCATTTTGTCCCCTCCCGGTCCAAAATCCGGGCAACAAACATGGTCTATAATAATTACGGGCCAAATATCTATCAGTGTACCGAATCTCATTTAAATCGGTTCAGCCGTTTAAGCGTGATGCCGTAACAAATGACAGAGTTATGTGCATGGAGATGTTTTGACCTATTTTATCCACTCCCTGTCCAAAATCCGGGAAATAAATATAGCCTATATTAATTGTGAGCCAAATATCTATATGGGTACCAAATTTCATATAAATCGGTTCAGCCGCTTAGGCGTGATGCCGTAACAAAAATGTGCTGTTCACAAATGACAGATTTAAGCATTCGAGTAGGGGGGTCATATATCCCCACCGATTTCGAAAAAAAATTATGGGACCTAAAGGAAAGCAAACCCTTTCAAACCAATAAAGAATTTTCAAAATTGGTTTACAAATGACAGAGTTATGCGTAGGGGGAGGTTTTGATCCATTTTATACCCTTCTGGTCCAAAATTCGGGAAACAGATGCAGTCTACATTAATTGTGGGCCAAATATCTATCGCTTAGGCGTGACGCCGTAACAAATGACAAATACCAGAGTTATGTGTAGGGGGATGTTTTGACGCATTTATCCCGTTCCGGTACAAAATCCGGGAAACATGTATACCCTATATTAATTGTGAGCCACATATCTATCTGTGTACCAAATTTCATTTAAAGCGGTTCAGCCGTTTAGTCGTGATGCCGTAACAAAAATTTGCAAACAAACAAACAAACATACACTTCATTTTTATATAATATACGGATTGAGAATTTTCACATGGAAATTATCGACATATTTTCTGACAAGACTTTTTATTTTGAATATTGCTTCATGTTACAAGATGTTGTTAAAATTATTTCAACGTTTTCCGTATCATTGGTTATAACCCAACTTTCCTGCATTTAATAAGGAATGTTGATGTAGCTTTTTAATTAGCTTGCTATCATTAGGCCCAAAATTTGCGTTGCCCATAGAGAAGCAAAATGTTCCTATGTTTAAATGCACTGCCGACGGAGAAGACATAGCACATACCAATAAAGAAAAAGGAAATCAAGAGATCCCAAGAACTCAATTTGTAATGACGATGGAAAACTACCTTAATAAAAAATCATTAACAACCAGAGAAAGAGAGCTAATCAATACAGTGAATGAAACAAAAAAGAACATTTTAATATTGAAGTCCAGTGATGGGAACTTTTTTTCTTCAAAAACCCGCTAAATGTGGGTTAGAAATCGCTAGAAAATAGCTAGATTATGGGCAAGACTAAAAGTTTTGCGATAAATAGCAAAATTTTGCAGACTGAAATTTTTTTCAAAACTTTATTTCAATATATGAATATAAATGCTAATAAAACGTTGGATTTATACATAAAATGGTTATTATTTACAAAATTGTAAGGCCCTAATTGTGTAAATCACATCACCGAAGTGAAATTTACCCCCCGTCTCGTCTAGCAATAAATATCTCAGCAATAGAGCCATAACGTCGGCAGAAAAACCATAGCAATATTGCTTATTGCTTTATTATGTTAACCATAGGGGAACACGTAGCACAATGCAATGCAATGCATGTTTAACAAATCAGTGTATTTTTCTACGCAATTTTTTAGCAATATTATTTTTATATAATTTATTACTATGTAATGTGACGTTTTATGTTTGCAATAATTGTTAACCAAAATTCGTTGGTTAACAATTATTGTAACATATATTGCAAACACCGGCAATGATACAGCTCATTAGCAATAACATAATTTTGACAACAGCTGCAATATATGTAACATATTTATTGCTAGTGTAGTGTTATGAATGTATGTATGTCAATAAATATTTTACTATGATTCACTTTTCTTTAATAAGTAAAGATCATTAACACTTTATTTACTGAAATAAAGAAAAAAAGAAACTCAATACAGCTAGAATTACTGAATTCAAATATTTAACATTCTTAAAGTTCATTACCACCATACATTGTTTAATTCAAAACATTATGAAATAACTAACATTTCAGTAGATCGGGTTACTGTCAATATTCTTCAGTGACCCACATTTTCTTTGAATAATAAAGCATGACAAATTAATGACGCTTCACTTTTCCTAGCATAAGTATAATATAAATAAGTTTACATTCTAAAAAATAAGAACATTAAGAACAGAATAATTATACAAGTGAATAGATTGTGAACATTGGAATTAAATAATAAATATTGGAAAATAAATAAAGAACATTTTTTAAATAAATTCGTTACATGGCGACCGTGACCACGGAAAAGTTGTAAAAAAAAAGTGTTTTTGTGTTATCGATTGTCCTCCTGTCGGAAAGTGTCCTTTCATCAGATCCACTACCTAAAATTACTAAATTAAATTCTTTATATAAAATAAAAAAATAAAAAAAAATTTTTTTTTTAAAAATGAAATGGTGGAAAAAAATTTTAAGCACAATTCCAATACTTATTACTGGATACGAAGTAGGCAAAACTACAGAAGAAAATAACAACAAGGAAGTAGTACATATATTAAGGAATAACATACCGATAGAAAATGAAAGAAGCGGAAACGATACGATGATCTACATTACAATTTTGTCAACATTAATCCTGGTAGCTGTTATTTTCCTGACAAAATTACTATTGGCAAATAGGAATAGAACAGTACAGGCAGCAGCCAGCAGCCAGCAGCATTTAATTTACCTTCAAGCAGCAATAATAATCAACTACACAATAATCATCTACAACGTCATCCCTCAGCCAGATGAAGTACAGATGCCACATGCAGTACAACACCCACTACAACATGCAACAAATATAATCAACGATGAATATCCAGGCAATATGTATGTATAAAATAAGTGAAATTTTTTTTTTGTAATTCAAACAATTTATATAACAGTTTAGAAAATTAAGCAATTTGAACAGTAAAAAAAAAAAAAAATTTTATTCGATTAATATGTATACACTTTAATACGCCCTTATTTATTCACAAATTGTTACTATTTTACTCACTTGTGTTCTGTGACTTTACCCTCTGTCTCAATTATGGTTAAATGGCCAATCCCAACTGGGAAGAATTGGTACAAAAATTTAACAGCTTTAAAATAGAATTCGATAAAAGCTTCAAATGTATAAGCAAATCCCAAAAACCAACTAGAAATACTATTAATAAGCACCTTCAAGTACTTCAAACTAACTACAATAACGTGGTTTCATTAGTTAACCTTTTCAAGCATCTGCTAACCAAAGAGCACATCAAAGACTGTGAAAAATTAATATTCTCGTTAAACGAAAAGCTTTTAAAAGTTGCAGAAGAGCTGGAACTACCCCTGACATCCTTAACGGTTAATGAAGAAATTAAAATACCACTCCTTAGACCCGACTCACCCCATTCACTAAACACAGCAAATCGTGCCGTAATCACAAACAACACGATGGCTGATCCACTAAAATTTATAGAATCAGCAAGCAAAATCCTGTCAGATTTTGACGGCAATTATACCATGCTTGGAAAATTCATTGACGCAATAACTCTTCTAAATTCTGTAAGAGGCGAAAATTCAGAATCAATCCTTGTCAATATAATAAACACTAAAATCTCGAGCACGGTGCGAAATAAAATTAAAGGACTTCTAACAGTCGAAGCCATTATTACAAGGCTAAAAACCACTATCAAGGGTAACTCAGCTGAAACCATTTTAGCAAAATTAAAAGCGACAAAACAATCTAATAGAGAAAAAACTGAATACACTAAATAAATACAACAATTAGCCAACGAACTAGTCAACACATACATATCAGACGGTATGACAGAAGAGGCCGCACACAAAATTGCTACAAAGGCCGCCTCTAAGTCTATAATTGATAACGTTGACTCTCAACGAGTTAAAATAATCTTGGAAGCTGGCACCTACAACTCCGTAGAAGAAGTCACTTCCAAATTTTTAGAAATTAGCTATAATGAACAAAACCCAATCGTGTATTTTACAAATAGAAATCGATTACCAGTACACAATAACAACAACAATAATCGCAATAGAACAACAAATTCCAATAGTTATCGAAGATATCACAACAACAATAACAGAAACTACCGCGGAAACCATAATCGCAACAACAATTATTATCGTAGTACCAACAACAACAGTAACAATCGTCACAATATCAATAATATGTATCGGAATTCTTACAACAACAACAGAAGAATTAACTTAATTAGCTCCGATGAATCGGAAAACTACCAAAACCCTCAGCCCACCCATCTGGGGGAAAATTAAATAACAATAATATTCACAACATTAAACCCACAATTTCTACTAACAACATTTACCACTTTAACCTAAACCCCTCTAGCTACTGCAAAATATCGAATTCTTTGAGCAATGGCAGTAATACTTTCCGTATAGACACTGGCGCGAGCGTGTCTATATTTAAAAATAATTACATATATCAATAAAAAAGAAAATATTATCCAAACCCAATCGAAACTAACAGGCATAGGAGAAAAACCTGTCTTCACTATTGGTATTATAGAGG
This sequence comes from Panzeria rudis, assembly GCA_956483635.1. Taxonomy (NCBI): domain Eukaryota; kingdom Metazoa; phylum Arthropoda; class Insecta; order Diptera; family Tachinidae; genus Panzeria; species Panzeria rudis. Next base: position 77,750,532 of record OY101450.1, read on the forward strand.
CTAACCTCTACAAACACAACAACGGCATACCACACACATTTCATATTGTAGAAGATTCTTTCCCAATACCATGCGAAGGAATTCTAGGTTTAGATTTCATAAAGAAATACAACTGCATTCTTGATTATTATGAAAACCATGAAAAACTAATTCTTCGACCCTTCAACTATCCTGGTGAAATTATATTCAAATTGGTTAATCAACCACAAAAGTATGATCTCACTGTACCACCTAGAAGTGAAGTCATCAGAAAAATACAAATAGACACAAAAGTTTCCGAAATCCAAATCAAGAAATCAAACCTGGGATATATATTGCAAATACAATAATTTCATGCAAATCACCCTATGTGCGAATAATTAATACAACTCAAAACAGTACTAATATCAAAAACATCAAAATTAAAACAGAAAAATTGTCCAATTATAAAATTTAGAAGGTCCACAATACAAGTAATAATTTAGATGCATGCAGAGAGAAAGAAATATTACAAAAATTACAAAAAAACTTTCCAGACCACATTTTCAAAAAACAATTAACTGAACTCTGTAGTAAATATACAGATATATTCGGGTTAGAAACTGAAAAAATTACACATAACAATTTTTACAAACAAGTATTGAGAACAAATAGTAATATCCCTGTATACATAAAAAATTACAGAATACCCGAAATGCAAAAAGAAGAAGTCAATAGACAAGTAGATAAACTAATAAAAGATGATATTGTAGAACCTTCTTTCTCTGAATACAATAGTCCAACATTATTAGTCCCGAAAAAATCACTCCCAAACAGTACTGAAAAAAGATGGCGTCTAGTCATTGATTATCGACAAGTTAATAAAAAACTTGTTGCAGATAAATTTCCTCTACCTAGAATTGACGATATTCTCGATCAACTGGGTAGAGCAAAATACTTTTCATGCCTTGACCTTATGTCAGGTTTTCATCAAATAGAATTGGAAGAAACTTCCAGAGATATCACCTCATTTTCAACCAACAATGGTTCTTTTCGCTTTAAACGTCTATCTTATGGTCTGAAGGTAGCACCAAATTCATTCCAACGAATGATGACTCTCGCATTTGCAGGCCTTAAGCCGTCACAAGCGTTTCTCTACATGGATGACCTAGTTGTCATCGGATGCTCAGAGAAACATATGCTAAATAATTTAAAAGATGTTTTTGACACATGCAGAAAATTTAATTTAAAACTTCATCCCGACAAATGTATATTTTTCAAACATGAAGTAACATTCCTGGGACACAAATGCACAGACAAAGGGATTTATCCAGACGATGGAAAGTTTGACACCATAAAAAATTACCCAAAACCACAGAATGCCGATGAAACCCGCAGATTTGTTGCCTTTTGCAACTATTATCGAAGGTTTATCAAAAATTTCGCTGACCATTCAATCCACCTTACGAGATTAACAAGAAAAAATATACCGTTTGTTTGGACTAAAGAATGCGAAAATGCATTCTAATACCTCAAAAAGGATCTCCTATCGCCCAAAATATTACAATATCCTAATTTCAATAAGCAATTTTGCATAACAACAGATGCAAGCAAGAACGCTTGCGGAGCAGTACTCAGTCAAGATCATAATGGTGTTCAGTTACCCATTGCCTATGCCTCACGAGCTTTTACTAAAGGTGAAAGCAACAAATCTGTAATAGAACAAGAACTAGCAGCCATACACTGGGCAATAAATTTTTTCCGCCCTTATGTCTATGGAAAAAAATTTTTGGTCCGAAGTGACCACAGACCTCTAGTATACCTATTCTCAATGAAAAACCCGTCGTCTAAACTCACTAGAATGAGACTTGATCTAGAGGAATACGATTTTACAATAGAATACATACAAGGTAAAGGGAATTGTAGAGCAGATGCATTGTCGAGAATAAATTTTAGTGTCATAAAAACTATGGGTGAAACAATTAACGTTTTGAAAGTCACAACTCGTTTACAGACAAAAAATCAAGATACTAATGAAATACATGATAACAGAAATTCAGATAAAGTAAAACAACAACGTATATATGAAGCAATACACGCTAATGAATCAAAGAAAATTACCCGTTTGACTTTTTCCCAAATAGGTGATACACTTAGATGCACGCTAAGGAAGGGCAAACAAATTTTAACGGACTTCGCGATGGATGATTATATTGCTAATGGAAAGATTGATCTAAATCAATTCTTACCAATGCTTGAAATAATAGCAAGCAATCTAAACATTCCAAAGCTACAGCTGTCGTTGAATGAAATAATTTTTAAAGAAACTCGAGTAAATGAATTTAAAGAATGCGCAAATAATAAATTGAAAAAACTAATTGTAATATTGACACCCCAAGTAACAATTATAAACAACGAAAAAGAAAAAATGGATATTCTTAGGAAATTCCATGATGATCCCCTGTCTGGTGGCCACCCAGGGATCACAAGATTATTAAACAAACTGAGAAGACATTATTACTGGAAAAATATGTCCAGGGAAGTAACTAAATATGTAAAAAACTGTGTATCATGTCAACTAAATAAGTCACGTCCCAAACAAAAAGAAAATTTAACAATTACACCAACACCAGCCAAACCCTTTGATATAGTTATTGTAGACACAATTGGTCCATTCGTTAAATCAAATTTTGGAAATGAGTATGCAGTAACTATGATTTGCGACCTATCGAAATACTTAATAGCCGTACCCATACAAGACAAATCAGCAAAAACTGTTGCAAAGGCAATATTCATGAATTGTATATTAAAATTTGGACCTATGAAAACTTTACTTACAGACATGGGCACGGAATATAAGAATCAAGTACTATCTGAATTATGCAAACTACTTAACATAAACCAACTACATTCAACGGCATATCATCACGAAACTCTGGGTACGATCGAACGTTCTCATAGAACATTTAACGAGTACCTACGAGCATATTTAGCCCCAAACAAAACAGACTGGGACGAATGGGTTCCATACTTTGAATTTTGTTATAATACCACCCCTTCCTCTACCCATGGTTATTGCCCTTTTGAGCTAATATTCGGCAAATCGCCTACGCCGCTCAACTTTCTAATGAAGGGAGGGATAGACCCACTATACAACATTGAAGCATACAGCAAGGAAGTAAGGTACAGAATGCAAGTAGCACATGAAAGAACTAAGGCACTACTTAACAAAAATAAAACAAAACAAAAACAAATTTATGATAAAAATACCAGCCCACAAAATTTTGAAAAAAATGACCAGTGCTAGTAGAAAACGTGGCAGGTCATAAATTATCTCAATTATATTTAGGTCCATACAAAGTAAAAGCAGTTTTAGATAAGAATTTAGTAATAGAACTAGAAAATAACAAAACACTAACAATCCATAAGAATAGAGTAAAATTATTTAATAAACCATAAGTTCTATTATCGTAATTAGACTAGAGATGCATCCCAGAACTTATATGTAAAAGATTATTAATATAATTATATAAAAAAAGAATATATATATAATCAAAAAAATATAATTTTAAGATGTATCTGAATAATCTCATAACTTACAGTATAAGATTATTCTTGTAAAGAGGGGAAGTGTCATGAATGTATGTATAACAATAAATATTTTACTATGATTCACTTTTCTTTAATAAGTAAAGATCATTAACACTTTATTTACTGAAATAAAGAAAAAAAGAAACTCAATACAGCTAGAATTACCTAATTCAAATATTTAACATTCTTAAAGTTCATTACCACCATACATTGTTTAATTCAAAACATTATGAAATAACTAACATTTCAGTAGATCGGGTTACTGTCAATATTCTTCAGTGACCCACATTTTCTTTGAATAATAAAGAATGACAAATTAATGACGCTTCACTTTTCCTAGCATAAGTATAATATAAATAAGTTTACATTCTAAAAAATAAGAACATTAAGAACAGAATAATTATACAAGTGAATAGATTGTGAACATTGGAATTAAATAATAAATATTGGAAAATAAATAAAGAACATTTTTTAAAAAAATTCGTTACAGTAGACGGGGGTTATATTGAAGCAAAAATAAATTTGAAAATTTTTAAAGTTTGTTTTTGTTTTTCATACAAATTCTTCACCAAACAAACGCATCGAAGGTCAAACAAACGTTGCCTTGCCTTCCCAAAAGTTTAAAATTTGTATGAAAAATAAAAGAAACTTATAAAATATTTGAAATTTATAAATAATGGACAAGACCTTAATAAAAAATCATGAACAACCAGAGAAAGAGAGTTAATCAATACAGTGAATGAAACAAAAAAGTTTTTGGCTGAAAATAAGAACATTTTAATATTGAAATCCAGTGATGGGAACTTTTTTTCTTCAAAAACCCGCTAAATGTGGGTTAGAAATCGCTAGAAAATAGCTAGATTATGGGCAAGACTAAAAGTTTAGCGATAAATAGCAAAATTTTGCAGACTGAAATTTTTTTCAAAACTTTATTTCAATATATGAACATAAATGCTAATAAAACGTTGGATTTATACATAAAATGGCTATTATTTACAAAATTGTAAGGCCGTAATTGTGTAAATCACATCACCGAAGTGAAATTTACCCCCCGTCTCGTCTAGCAATAAATATCTCAGCAATAGAGCCATAACGTCGGCAGAAAAACCATAGCAATATTGCTTTATTATGTTAACCATAGGGGAACATGTAGCACAAATCAGTGTATTTTTCTGCACAATTTTTTAGCAATATAATTTATTATATAATTTATTACTATGTAATGTGACGTTTTATGTTTGCAATAATTGTTAACCAAAATTCGTTGGTTAACAATTATTGTAACATATATTGCAAACACCGGCAATAACATACTTTTGACAACAGCTGCAATATATGTAACATATTTATTGCTAGTCGAGACGGGGGTTTATATTGAAGCAAAAATAAATTTGAAAATTTTTAAAGTTTGTTTTTGTTTTTCATACAAATTCTTCACCAAACAAACGCATCGAAAGTCAAACAAACGTTGCTTTGCCTTCCAAAAAGTTTAAAATTTGTATGAAAAATAAAAGAAATTTATAAAATATTTTAGATTTTGTTTTTGTTCTCTATATAAATTTCACTTTGGTGAGGTGTATTACACTATTCGGATCTAAATCTGTTTAATGGAACTATACGTGCCTGTGCTGTAAACAAAGTTGATTTAAAAACGGTCGATTTAGAGAAATTAAATCAACCAATGGCAACTTTTTTCAGACTTTTTCGCAGTTTCATATATTTTAGAGCCTAAAATATCATATCTAAAATTAATTTACTATGTATATACGATTTATAATACATTAATGAAGGCATTATTTATTTTCCGAAAACGAGAAATGTACTCAGAATCGGTTTATAGAACAGAGCCTATACTTGCATATTCGGTTAATACTACATTTTAAGTAAGATTCTGATATTTGTTTATCATCAAATCGACGCACTTACCTATAAGGATCCCTACTTTATTTTGGAGTCGCAAATGATTCTTATAGAAATTTTAAACGAAATAAAAAAAAAATTCCTGTATATAATTCAGTATGTCGTCATAAATCAATCATCAAAATCGCCAGATTTATGTTGCATCTATGTACATGTTTATTTGATTTCCCATGATCTAGTGAGTCATATAGGTTGCATTTGCAATATTTCATAAAATCCTTTATCGGCTTTCTTATCATGTAACACCCATGTTAAGCGCAGGCTCGTTTGCCTTGCTCAACTTGATAATCCTGGGATAACTTGGTGGTTCACCAAGTTATTCTGATATTTGGGGGTTTATTATCCGAGTAGTTCACAAGGATAATTCAAGCTGTTCAATTCAGTTGTTCAAGTGGTACACAAGAACAACGGACACTGACTTGTTGAAAATGAAAGACACGATGTTGGCTTGATGAATGATAAAGGTTCAATCATGCATTTTATTGAAAAACTTATGGTATTTAAAAAAAAATTACAAATACAAATAATACAAAATTTACAAATACAAATAATAAAATAAAAAATAAAAAAAGTAAAAAATTGGTCTCATAATTAATAAAAATTACAATACAATTAATAATATTTAAAATTTTTAAAACGTAAAATTATACGAAGAATTTTTAGTAGGCCGGAAACCGTTCACTCTTCTGCTGCACTAATTATTTTCCCAGATATTGGATTTCAGAACTGTCTGGCTGGTGAATTAAATAAGCAAATTATTTTCCCACTGACTGTAAAAGCCAAACAGGTATTAAATTTCGTCTGACGAGTTATTTGATTTAGCATGTGTGAATAAATATTTTGTTTTAATTTAGCTACGAATTTTGCAGACGCGGTAATTCTCACGTCAAAATGTGGGAAAAAAGAAGAACGTAAAAAAAAGAAGTACGGATTTTGTTCAAGTATTCTTAATTCTATTGAGAGTTGTTTTTATTTTTAATACAAGATAAAAAAAACTCAAAGGAATTAACATATTGCGGCCCCAAGGGGGTTGGAAAGTGCGAATGTGCGATCTCCGGCAATTTAGTTTGAAGTGGGTTAAGGTGTTGGTTCCAACGAAACATTCCAGTTGGATCGTGGAGACGGTTGTGGTGCTTCGGGGAGCGGGTCACGTCTTCTCGTCAATCTTTGTTTTGCTATCAGGACAACTATTACTGCTAAAATCAAGACCAGTCCAATATAGCTAATTGTTAAGCTATGTACTTTATGGGTTGTTGCTAGTGGAAATTCTTGTCGTTGTGCCCTGATCTCTTTCTGCAGGTGGGCTATTTTTTCAATTGTCGAAGTATATGACAGGGATTGTGTCATGTTATTTACGTTTTCTTGGAGTTGAAGGAATGTCATCCCATTGCTTGTATATGATGTATGCAAGTTTGATGAGATGGTTCGATGCCCGTATATGGTAATAACATCATTTTTAATTGCACATCCTGCTGGAAGCGTGAGCAATCCAGTACCTTCCAGAAATTGAGAACTGCTTTCACCCTTGCATACTGTGCTTAGTTTTAGTTGCTGTTGAGTTGCGAGTAGCCACTGGTTCTTGTTATAAAGTTGGTACCATACGTTGTTGCTGCTTATCAACTCTATGTTGCAGCTTGAGTCGGATTCATTGTTGAATAAATGTATCTCACAGCGACAAATTTGAGAGCCTCGATGATATGCAGCTTGAATGTGTGGGCATAAGAAAATGTTATGCTCAAGTCTATTGCAGTTACTTAGCTTCGAATCATCTAGAGCGAAATATTCATCACAATGAGCGTTGAGAGCTATCATTTTAGTTGTTGGTATGATAGTCACTAAAGTGTTGTTCATTAGCTGTGGTACTGGAGTAATATAAAATAGGTCATATTGCCCTTGATGGGCTAGAGGAATGAACAAGGTGCAAATAATGTGCTGAGTTGAGATTGCTGCGTGAGCGGTGACTACACCATATAAATGAATAATGTCTGCAACTGGTAGTGTTAGATCTGTGGGAAGGTTCGCCTTTATGTTATCGACTTCACCCGAAAATTGTTGTGGGGTTAGTAGAACCGGACTAATTCGACCATGGTAAGTGTCCGCTAATAACGTGATCATAGATGTATGCATTTTTTGCAGATTATTAGCAATTGTAAGTAACTGGATACTCAGTGATAAAATGATTTCCGATCGCTGGTAGCTGTCGTTGTTTGTCAGGTAGAGTAGTTTGTTTATTTTACCGTTCATTTTTTCGAAGTTATCTTGCGTGCGTTGTTCAGACTGCTTCATGAGATTGAGGGTTGAGTCGAGAAACGATGTTTGATTCCGCAGAAGGCTCTGCAAGTGGGCTTCGTTGGTTTTTATACTAACGAGTGATTTTTTTGCTATTATCTTTTTGGCAACACTAGTTTTGACAGCTCACGCACGTTTTGTATCTTGTGTCACTGTCAAACATCTTCAGTTTGGTCTATAATTTAATCATGAATCGTCTTACAAACGAACAACGCTTGCAAATTATTGAATTTTATTACCAAAATGCGTGCTCTGTTAAGAAAGTTTTTTATCGAAGAATTGTGTTCAGCGACGAGGCTCATTTCTGGTTGAATGGATACGTGAACAAGCAAAACTGCCGTATTTGGAGTGAAGAGCAGCCAGAAGCATTGCAAGAGCTACCAATGCATCCACAAAAAACAACCGTTTGGTGCGGATTATGGGCTGGCGGCATCATTGGGCCGTTGCGAATCACAACGTTACTGTGAATGGTGAGCGCTACCGTGCGATGATAACAAACTTTTTTCTGCCCAAAATGGAAGAGCTTGACTTGCATGACATGTGGTTTCAACAAGACGGTGCCACATGCCACACAGCACGCGAAACAATGGACCAATTGAGAGGCGAGTTCGGTGAACAGTTTATTTCACGCTTGGGACCAGTCTATTGGCCGCCCAGATCGTGCGATTTAACGCCTCTAGACTATTTTTTGTGGGGCTATGTTAAGGCTAATGTCTATAGCGACAAGCCCGCTTCGATTGACGCACTGGAAGCCAACATTGCCAACATTATTCGTGAGATACCGGCCGAAATGTTGGAAAGAGTATGCCAAAATTGGACTAAGCGGATGGACCATTTGAGGCGCAGCCGCTGCCAACATTTGCATGAAATAATCTTCAAACATTAAATTATATCGACCCAACTATCGATCCAAATAAATATTTCATGCATTTTTCTGAATTTTATGTGTTTTTTTTTTTTTTACTTTCCGATAGTTCTTATAAAATCACCCATTATTAATAGTATCGGTCATTTCTGCTGCATATTTGGAGTCTAGAACGCCAAACAAGGAGTTTGCTATATTTCCAACGATGTCTATTGCTCCGCGTCGCTTCCTTCTTATGAAATTTTCTAAACCATGCTCCATTTCATCCCTGAGATCTTGAAAATGGGATAGAAGTCCGTTGCATTGATGATTAAGGGATGAGTAATTGCAGGCCCTGTTCAGCGCAGATGTACCATTCTTTAAAAGCTCTAATTCGTTATAGAACGGTGTCAGTTCAAAATAAATAAGGAGCTTCCATTCAGCGATGACAGGTTTAACTTGGCCAATATTTTCGAAATGTAATCCAGGGTTGCTGGTTATTTGGGTGTACGTCACTTGTTGACATAGGATTAAAGGGAGAAGTGATGCTATGAGTATTAGCAGACCTGTTGCGGTTAGAGTACAACGTTTTGAGGGTGGTTCATTTAAGGTTTTGCTCTTGGGTGAACTGTCTCTTTTTCGTGTTGGTTTCTCATCTGTTGTTTCATGGCTAACATTTGTTTCTGGTGGCTCCACAGGAAGAGGAGCCAGCAAGTGAATTGCTCGCTTAACGATACCACCAGATGTTTTTACATCAGCTGCTCTGACGAGTCCGTCTGGACCGGGGTATATATCAGTTACTTTTCCCAGACGCCATTTCATAACTGGTGTGTTGTCTTTAATTATAACTATGGTACCCCGTTGCAAATTTTGAGCCTTGGTTTGCCACTTGTTCCGCTGCTGGAGTTCACTGAGGTATTCCTGCGACCATCGTTTCCAAAATTGATGTTTTATTTGTGATACTAGCTCCCATCGTTTTGTAAGAGTTGTTGAAGTTGACCTGGCAGTTGCATCCACTTTTGCTGTAAGAGGTTCACCAATCAAAAAGTGGCCTGGTGTCAGTGCAGCCTCATCATTCGGATTATTCGGCAACGGTGCAATCGGTCTCGAATTAAGGATTGCTTCGACTTCTATGATCACGGTTTCCATTTCTTCATAGGTCAGAGACGCGTTTGCCATTTCTTTAACAAGTAACCTTTTTGCGGATTTGACTGCAGCCTCCCATAGTCCGCCGAAGTGCGGGGCTCGTGGAGGTATGAAATGAAAGCTGATGTCTTTGCTGGCACACTCTTGTTGAATTTTTTCTTGGGCAGCTGTGGCGAAAAGAGCAGTTGACAACTCTTCTAGTTGATTGCGAGCTCCCACAAAGTTTGTTGCGTTGTCACAGTAGAGATGCTGACAGTGACCCCTTCGGCCGATGAACCTTTTGAGGGCTCCAATGAAGGCGTCGGTTGTGAGGTCTGTTACAAGCTCCAGATGAACTGCCTTTGTGGAAAAGCAGCAGAATACTGCAATATACGCCTTTTGGGTCGCTTTCCTCGGGTTTTGAAGTGAACCCAGATTGGACCACAGTAGTCAACTCCTGCATTAATAAAGAGTCTTGCTGGCATTACTCTTGCTTCTGGTAAGTTTCCCATAATTTGCTGCAGAAGTTTTGGTTTCGCTCGTGCACACTGCACACATTTGTGCACAGTTTCCCGAGCCAAATGTTTGCATTTAATGGGCCAAAAACGTTGTCTTACGATTGCTTCTTACGATGTCTTCTGTGAACGTGCATAGTTGGGTGGTTCGAACAATGATGGCAAGTGCATCGTGAAGTTCAAGAGGTGTGAGAGTTTGTTGGGTTTGTCGCTCGGGCTTGAAAGTCTTGGCGTTTTTAATGAATCTTAAAATGTATCCTATGATACGTTGGAGCCTTTTTAGTGAATTTCGGTGGTTGATGCTGTGCACAAAGTTTTCACTATTGACAGCAATGAGTGAGTTGTAAGATCCTTGCTTCTGTTCAGGGGTCGGAAAATTAGGATCTAGTCCAAAACTGGGAGGCCAACGTTTCTCGTCTCCATGAAGAAAAAATGACCCATACATCCATTGGGGTGTATGCTGTAACTGTTGTGGATCCAATCCTCTTGATATAATGTCCGCTGGGTTCTCTTTAGAACTTACATGTCGCCATTGCTCAGGTAGCGTGTTTTCTTGAATTGAAGCGATTCGATTTGCCACAAATGTATGAAATGAAGAAGATCTTGAATGTATCCACGATAAGACTATTTTTGCGTCGGACCAATAGAATGTAGGCGATGTATTCATATCCAAGTCTAGTTTCACTTTTGCAGCTAAGTTAGCACCCAATTGTGCGGCACATAGTTCTAGTCTAGGCAGCGTTTGCTGCTTGAGCGGAGTTATCCGTGATTTCGCACATAACAAGTATACTCTTATTGTTTTGTTTGGTAGAATTGTTCTCACATATATTGCAGCGCCATACGCTTTTTCGGAGGCATCGGTAAAAACATGAAGTTGAGTCTTGCTAGGAAGAGCTCCTTTATAGATATGCCGATGCACTTGAAAACTTTCAAGTTCACTTAGGTGGCTTCGAAAGGTTCGCCAGCGTGAGTCTAATTCGGAAGAAACAGCCTCGTCCCATGAAAGATTCAAGGTCCATAATTCCTGGATAAACATTTTTGCTTTGGCAACTACTGGCGACAGTAGTCCTAGTGGGTCAAAGATACGCGCCAAGTCTGATGTGACTGTTCTTTTAGTCACGACTTTAATTGGTTGAATGTTGACCTTTAGGTACCCATACCAATCCAAGTGTTTTCGTGTAATCAGTTTCGTCTGAGAAGTCAAGACTGACTTCTTGGTCAGAACTCGGAATGTTGCGGAGCAGCTGGGCATGATTAGCGCACCATTTTCGTAGATGGAACCCGTACTTAGCCAGGACGTCTTGCAGCTGGCGCTGAGTTTCTAGGGCTGTGTTCAAGCTATCAGCTCCACTCAGCCCGTCGTCGACATAAAAGTTCTTTTCCAAGAAACTGGCTGCCAATGGAGCTTGCATCTTATTATCCTGGATTATTTCCTTCAAACATTTGATTGCCAGAAATGGTGCTGGTCTAGTACCATAAGTAACGGTATTTAATTGGAAATAACTAATGGGCTCAGAGGCATTGTTTCGCCAGAGGATTATCTGGTACTGTCGGTCCTTGGGGTGGATATAGATTTGGCGGTACATTTTCTCGATATCTGTGGTGAATACGAACTGCGGCAGCCGAAATCGCAATAGAACCGTAAATAGATCATTTTGTAGTGGTGGTCCAGTGTGCAGAATATCGTTTAAGGATTTTCCTGAGGATGTTTTTACTGACGCATCGAAGACTATTCTGAGTTTAGTTGTAGTACTTTCGGGTCGCAAAACGCAGTGGTGAGGAATAAAGTATTTATGCCCCTTTACTTCGTCTATATTGATTTTCGACATGTGCCCCATTGTTTCGTAGTCTTTTATAAATAGCGCATACTGTTCCTTCAATAAAGCGTCTTTTGATAATCGACGCTCTAGTGCGAGGAACCGGTTGAATGCGATACTATGTGAGGACCCTAATAAAGATGTTTCAGCACAAAACGGCAGTCGTGCTATGAATCGACCTTCTTTGTCACGTGTGGTATGCTGATTGAAATGTGCTTCGCACTGTGCATCAAAAGGTGATAAATTTTGCTCTCTTCTTTCAACCTCCTCGAGTTTCCAAAATCGCTCAATAGCTGTATTCATTTTATCCTCTTCAGTTAAGACTCCGCAGATTGCTGATGAGAGCTGTTCACCAGATACCTTTCCCGATACGATCCATCCGAAAGTTGTATTTTGAAGCAGTGGAAGGTCCTTGCCTAATTTGATTTGTCCGATCGTGAGTAGTTGATGATAATATTCCGCCCCTAACAAAATATCGATTTTTTCTGGACGATTGAAAGTTGGGTCCGCTAATGCTACGTTGCTGGGGATTGACCACCTGTCAATTATAAGCGATTGAGCGGGTTGAGGGGAAATAATTTGCGGCAATACGAATGCTTCAAGCCGTGTTGAAAAATTGTTGATCCGAGATTGTAGCGTAAGGTTGACTCGGTGTTGAACCTTGGTACTGTTTTTTCCAATACCGTTGATTGAAACAGAAGTAGTCCTTGCTGGGAGTCCAAGCCGGTTGACTAATCGTTCTGTGATCAAATTGACTTGTGATCCTGAATCAAGGATTGCCTTGCATTCCGTTTCCAAACCATTAGCCTTGACCTTTATCAACGCTGTTCCCAGTAGAACATATGGTATTTTGTTAGTGTAACTTCCCGCCATGCTTTCAACTTTTGTTGGTGTGCTGACTAGGGATGTCGCGTGTTGTGTTGAGGAGTTATTCGTTGTACCTACTTCATTGGCTGACTCTGTTTCCCCCTTAGATTTGTTACGCTTTCTGGATATTGAATTCTGTTGCGGGGCTTGTTCCAAGTGTACCAGGGTGTTGTGCATTTTTCCACATTTCTGGCAGCGGCCTGAAATTGTGCACTGTTTGGTCAAATGATTGTGACTAAAGCAATTAACACACAGTTTATGTTTCTGTATCAAGTTTAGTCTGTCTGCAGGGCTTAGCTGGATGAATTCTCTGCATCTATACAATGGGTGACATTCTTGCTTGCAAACTAGGCATCGTTGGTTCTCATGGCGGGGATGGGCCGTAAGCGTGCATGTTTTGTTTGCAGGAGAAAATGTCTTCACTTTGTGTCCCATTGCCTCCAGAGTGTGGAAGTAGTTTTCCAGAAAGGTAAGAAACTGGCTGACTGGTTGCATTTCCTTTGGCTTGGTGATCGATTGCTCATATTGAGTGTATACCGTTTTGTCCAACTTTTTGGCCAGAAGGTGGACTAGGAGTGGATCCCATGTCGAGATTTCCAGCCCCATATTAGAAAGAGCTGCCAGACATTCCCTCGTTGTATCGTGCAATCGCTTAACGGCCATTAATGTCGATGCACCGGATGGTTGGTCTAGCAGTCTCTGAACCGCTGTTGCCACTATTAGTCGTTTATTATCATACCGATCCTGTAGTAGCTGCCAAGCGGCTTTGTAATTGTCTGTAGTAACAGCGAGATGATTAATAAGCTTCGCTGCTTCACCAGTAACGTTGGTCTTCAGATAAAACATTTTGTGAGCGTCTGACATCGGTTGCTCATGAACAGTTTTCTTAATTAAGTCAGAAAATGATGTCCATTTCATATAATCACCTTCAAATTTAGAGATAGTGATTGAGGGCAATGGTAGGGTAGATGGTCTAGACATAGTCTCTGTGGATGACTGGTGATTGTTGTTAGCCGTGGTAAGCTGGATGATCGCTATCTGAGCGGCTTGTTCGAGGTGGATGTATCTGCTTGTATCATAACCAGCGAGGTCTGGATCGGGATATTTATCCAACACCTCATCATTAAGTAGTTCTAGCTGCTGCCATAGTTTGGTGATGGTGTTTTTTTTAACATCGTAATAAGGCCCATCCTGACCTGACTGCAACTGAAGGCCTTCTAGCTGTCTAGCCAGAGCAGCCATCTTTCCTATGGAGCGGCTGATTAAACCATCGTGGCCACTTCTAGGTTGTAGTCTCGTGGATGGGGGGTTTTTAATGATTTCGGTCTGGTCGTCCCCATTTGACGGTGGATCATTAGGGTTTTTGGTGATTGCTCCGTTGTCTTGGTAAGTGAGCTCGTGTTCCATCAGAGCTATATATTTGGATGCCATTGACTGGATTTGATTATAGCGGTCTGCAGTGAAGTATTCATCTTCCATATCAATATTCTTTAGAGTCCGTAATTTGGTATCTGCCTCGTCGAATTCTGTCCAGGCTGTAGTCAGCCGGGACAATCGTTCTTTGTAGTACGTTGAGGTTTTGCGGATAACTGGGTCCTTGGTAAAGTTGCGGATAATGGTGGCGATACGCTCACCGGTCTCCTTCAGTTGGTGAAGAAGCTGCTCTGCGGTTTCCATATTGCTTTGTTGATGCCCTTGGGAGGCTAGTTGAGAGTTGTAGTAGGCTGCTTGTTGATTTGTGGCTGGCAGCCGGTATATTGGTTTTGAATTGTTCGCTTGAAGGACTTTAGGTTTTCCTAAACCCGGTGTCCTGTCACGGTCGCCAAAATGTTAAGCGCAGGCTCGTTTGCCTTGCTCAACTTGATAATCCTGGGATAACTTGGTGGTTCACCAAGTTATTCTGATATTTGGGGGTTTATTATCCGAGTAGTTCACAAGGATAATTCAAGCTGTTCAATTCAGTTGTTCAAGTGCTACACAAGAACAACGGACACTAACTTGTTGAAAATGAAAGACACGATGTTGGCTTGATGAATGATAAAGGTTCAATCATTCATTTTATTGAAAAACTTATGGTATTTAAAGAAAAAATTACAAATACAAATAATACAAAATTTACAAATACAAATAATAAAATAAAAAATAAAAAAAGTAAAAAATTGGTCTCATAATTAATAAAAATTACAATACAATTAATAATATTTAAAATTTTTAAAACGTAAAATTATACGAAGAATTTTTAGTAGGCCGGAAACCGTTCACTCTTCTGCTGCACTAATTATTTTCCCAGATATTGGATTTCAGAACTGTCTGGCTGGTGAATTAAATAAGCAAATTATTTTCCCACTGACTGTAAAAGCCAAACAGGTATTAAATTTCGTCTGACGAGTTATTTGATTTAGCATGTGTGAATAAATATTTTGTTTTAATTTAGCTACGAATTTTGCAGACGCGGTAATTCTCACGTCAAAATGTGGGAAAAAAGAAGAACGTAAAAAAAAGAAGTACGGATTTTGTTCAAGTATTCTTAATTCTATTGAGAGTTGTTTTTATTTTTAATACAAGATAAAAAAAACTCAAAGGAATTAACAACCCATGTTGCCAAAATATCCATGAGCTTAAGAAAATACACCTGCTCCCATTTTTACAAACTATAGAAAAATCTTTTAACAATACTCAAAGTATTTGGCCCGCGTAAACAGATCAGCCTGATCCTCTAAAACCATGATAACGACATACATATGTATGATTTTATTAGGAATATGCAATTGTTTTTTAGATGTCTTTTGCAAATAAAACGTTATCTCAGGCCATTTGCGTCAACACTTTTATTTTTAAACAGCACGTACGCATGATCATGGTATGCATACATATCAAATTCTATCGATGTTAAAAAGAAGATACGACTTCAAATGTGACAACTTTTTATTATCAATCGTGTTATTTCAAAAATTCTTTGAAATGGCCATGTAAAAACATGATTATGTATGAAATCGCCTCCCAGAAAAAATAGCTAGATTTCCCGCTAATAGCTAAAACACTTTTTTACCCAATAAACAAGTTTTGAAAATAGCTATATTTAACGGGAAAATCGCTAAGTTCCTATCACTGTTGAAATCAGATAAAGGTAACACCACAGTATCACAGTAAATAAAAAACATTGTTCGGGGGGCAGATTCCGCAACGATGAATTTTGAAGTGTTCACCAATTTCAGTGTTCACTTTTGATTTGTGCACCCGCAACGGTGAGAACGTATTATTTTGACAGTTATAGTGAACACTAGAGCCAAAATTTGTTCACTGGAAAAAGTGCGCTGAATTTTTTGTTTTTAAGTGTTCACTGGTAAAAATTCATCGTTGCGGAATCTAGCCCCAGGACATGTGCAATTACAAACGCTTAAAAACTGACCCTACAACAAAATTACAAACACGCAACAACACACTTGTAGAAAAGTTATTAAAACTGAATATAATTGATGCGATGGAAAATACAAATTAATCACCAATGTAGCTACCGCACCAATACTTTATGGACTCCCTAAAGTGCACAAAGATGGTATGCCGCTAAGACCTATATGTTCATATTGAACTCACCGACGTATGGCCTATGCAGATACTTAGTAAATATTTTAAAAAATCTAACAAAGGATTCGAAATACAATGTTAAAGACTCGATCGATTTTAAAAGCAAAGCTGCGAATACGCAAATTTTTAATGACGAAGTTTTAGTTTCTTTTGCGGTGACACTTTGGCTTATTTTCCAACTTAGATTTAACATAAGCGTGTCATAGGCTGTTTAATCGGTGAGGTCTGGCTAAAATGTAATGTACGATGTCAGTACCATTCGTTACTGTGCGTTTACAGCGTAAGTGGAACTTTAAGCGAGTTTGTTTTTTAAATATAGCTCAAAAGTAGGCCACAATTTTTTACTTTGTATATATAAGGGATAAATTCCATGAAACACAACGAAATTCTCACATACATAATGCAAAATAATCGAAGTTATTATTAGTAAATGACACATTAGATTACACGTATATTACAATAGTATATAAGTACTTAGATTGCTCGATTAGAACGTCATTCTCACATCATCGATTATTATCTAGGTACCAGAGAATGACATAATTATCGTTTTAAGTACTCTTTGATTATTGGCTGTCAAACAACTATAAATGCGTACAATTAAAAATAAAAATCATCCGCATACGCAAAAATACTCTTCAAGTTTATGCCGAATACGTATAAATACAAACAACCAACGATTATATGCATACAAATTATTTCAATTACGCAGCTCAAACGACTATAAGTAAAATTATACTCTGTATCAGCTACAATCATACACACAAGTATAAAAATACTCTCAAGCATTTATCCGGATACACATAAGTATTTACAGGATTATTTTATTTGTTGTTCAACAGATTGCATGACAGGGACGGCAACTGCGATTTAATAATGCTTGACTGCTAAAAACATTTGTAACTACATATACATATATATACTCGAAATATTTTATTACTTTACAAATTACAATATATTAGTTATCTAGTAACTATATTTACACAAATTAATATTGGTGGAGTTCACGCAACATTCGGTAACTCTTTACTCGTTAAATTGGTAACATTTTCGATATATTTTATTTCTATAAAATTTATTTGAAAAAATGTTTGACAGCAAAATATATGGAAATTTTACCAATTTAACGAGTAAACAGTTACCGAATGTTGCGTGAACTCCTCCATTGAATATTTGAATTAAATATTCTAACAAAAGTAGTTTTAAGGATTCTTATTCAGTCACACTGAAACTGATCTATTTAGCACCAAAGCTTGAAATACATTGATCACAACATTCATAAATGTGAGCTAATATTGTTTTCTTTTCATTTCAAACACACTAATTACGGGAAAATCCATCGCGTCATATTCATTAATCCTTTTGTCCAGCAAGTGTGCATGCATAGAAATTATAAAGTGATGGTCTTATTATATATCAATAATTTTGTTTGCTAATTTCACAACAACAAAAGCATTTAATGCAGGTCCCACCTGCTGAAAAGGCTGATTTTCAGTAAAGTACGCACAAAAGATTTTAAGAGTGTTATTGGTGCTTGGGTATACTTTTAAGTTTCGCTATTACCAGGATGTATGCATTTGTTGTTTAATTTTTATAGTAATCGTTTTTTGGGAATGTTTGTTTTGAAATGAAAACCAAATCGTATAAGAAGTGCAAATGCAAACAGTGGTTCCTTTATGTATTTTGTTGGAAGTTTATCATTGGCAAGAGCAATTTTATTGTGGTTTTATTTTTGTTTATGCCTATTTTTGTACAAATCAAGTAATTGAGCATTTTTTTACAAGAACAAACGGGTCAAAACTTAATTGTTTTCTTGCCGTTTTGTGTATGTATGAATTTAACATTATTACTCTTAGAAGTACATATGTATTTTTACTTCATTTTGTTTTGTTGTAATTTTTGTAAAAATAATCTTAGAATGAGTTACCAATAATTTTTTGGGGAATTTTAGCTTCCAACAAGAAAAAGCGCTTTAGTTAATGGAAAACAAATATATATATAATTCTAATATTTCCGTATTGCCTAAAAATATTTTAATTGAAATACTCTTTTTAAATGGTTTTATTTATGTATAAATTTGTAATTTAAATATAAAAGATATTTTAATTGGAAATGAAGAAATAGTCCCATACCTGATTAATGTTTTCAAACAGCCAAATCATGTACTACATCCATTTCATACACACAAACGCATACGGCGGCGTATGTTGAATAATTACTCTCAAGTATTTTTATTTTATCCGAATAAATACACATACTCTAAGTATAAAAATACTCTAAGTATAATTATGGCAGATACTTAATACTTCCAATACGCATGTGCGTTTCTCTTTATAGTTGTTCAGTATTTAAGTTTTTCGGATAAATGAAGTACAGATGCGTTTGTGTGTTGGAATCGGATATAATTATATTTGTTTGAAAGCAAATATATGTGCGTACGGATTATTTGTGCAACAATTATGACTATACGCAGTTAATAGAATTAAGAGTAAATACTTAAGTATATTATTTTGTGAGTACTTGTTGTCAGACTCTACCTAGTACTTCGTTTCATTTACCAATGGGAGCATATTTTATCAAAATATAAACATAAGAGCTTTTAGTGTGCTTTGCATTCTCGAAGAAATTTGACAGCTTTACTCTGCATTATAAGGCAATAATAATAATAATAATAGTATATATATATATATATATATATATATATATATATATATATATATATATATATATATATATATATATATATATATATATATATATATATATATATATATATATATATATATATATATATATATATATATATATATATATATATATATATATATATATATATATATATATATATATATATATATATATATATATATATATATATATATATATATATATATATATATATATATATATATATATATATATATATATATATATATATATATATATATATAGATTTGTAACTTGTACTTTTGAGAAACGGACCGAGGTTGTGAATTGAGCAAATGAATATTGATGGTGTTGTTGTATATTATATATATTATGTGTATTATACTTAAATAATGAATAATAATACTCAACATATTTACAACAGCAGACTTATTCCATATAAAACCAACTAGTGATTGGGCCCGACCCCCTCAGAATCGAACCAAACTTGGTATGGCAGCTAAGTCTTGTACAACTAACATTTCAGCAGAAAAATTAGAGCAATATTTCCAGTTGTTCCCAAATTATAATGCATATAAGGTATGAAAATTTACAAAATTTGCTTGAAAATTCTTTCATATAACTGGTTATAACTTTTTTCATATCTAACCTAGACAAATCATTCAGGTATTGCTTTGAAGGTATTATAATAGTGCTTTAGCGGCTATACAAATAAATAAAAGTTATCACAATTATAGAAGATTTGTGTTCACAATCCGCGATTCTTGAAGCTGTAACTAAAAAAGGTATTTTTAAAATTTTGACAAAAATAAATATATTAATGTTTAGCCTCTCCACTATGTCGTCACCAAATTGCTATGTTGTACTCTTACAAGTTCCTGTGATCTCAACATTTAGCCACAACGACTTACCTACATGAATTTTGACGCGCTGAACCTGAAACTGAGGTCCGTTTGCTCGTAAACCCTCAAGATTTCGATAAAGTTGCAAGTTTTAAAAATCTAGAAAAACTGCAGTTTTTCGCAATTTACTCGAAATTTTGAGGGTGTACGAGCTAAACGGACCTCAAATTAGGATTCAGCGCACCGAAATACATGTAAGTAGGTGGGTCTGCTCAAATGTACACCCCACTTTTCTTTTTTGCCAATACACCGATGCACCAGCACACACAACAATTAGCTGCAAATTTGACGAAACCTACCTATCTACATGTATTTTGACACGCTGAGTCCGAGTCCGAAGTCCGTTTGGTTTATACACCCTCAAAATTCAGAGTACACTGCGAAAAACTGCAGTTGTTTTTCGAGAAGTTTACACGTTTTTTGCAAATTTTCGCTCAGTTAAGTAGCTTTCTAACAGCTTAAGGATGTTTTCGGGTAGGTTTTGCTTTAGTTTATGTATTAAACCTTCGTGCAATACTTTATCAAATGCTTGAGAAACTTTGATGAAAAGCGCAGAACAATATTTCTTTTCTTCGAAGGTTTTTCTAACCACGTTTAGTATTCTATGTGTTTGTTCAATCGTGCTATGTTGTCTCCTAAAACCGAATTGGTGGTCTGGAATGCATCCAGTACGATTCAGTATGATTGTTAGCTTATGGGCGTGTAGGATTCCACCTTCGTATGATCTTTGCCTAACATGGTAATCAGCGAAACCTTCTATTCTAAAAAATAAAAATAAATAGAATTATCCGTTTTGCAGTATAGGGTCGCTCTAAGAGCATTTTATTGCTTATTTTATCAGAGCCTGGAGCTTTTTTCGAATTTAAGCCCGCAATACAGTGTTCAATCTCACGTATATTGAACCTCAAAGTAACATCTGATATAGCGAGGACTGGTGACAGCTCAACTATAGTACCAGACGTAATTGGAATAAATACTTTCTGCAAGTGGCTTGCAAACAGAATACCTTTTTCAGCGTCAGTTCTTGCCCAGTATCTATGCGAAGCTAACAATGGAGGCTTACATATCACTGGTCTTTTAAGACCTCGGGATCGTCTCCATAGCGAATAGTCTGTTTGAGGTGTTGTGTTGAGCCCATTCAGAAATTGTTGAAGAGTCGCGGTTTTTTGATAGTCCAGTAGAGTTTTAAGCTGTTTAGTACATTCCTTCAGTCTAGAGTTTAGCTGAGGGGTCTGCAGCATTCTATATCTGCTGAATAAATATTAGTATGTCTCACCTGAAGATTTGTGCTAGTAGCATTTAGAGCAGCTTGCTTAAGGTTTGCCTCAAATATTCTAATAGAGTCATTTATGTCAGCAGGCGTTTTTAATGGAATATTTTCCCTGCAATGAGCACTCAAATATTTTTTGTATTTCAACCAGTTTATACATGTGGTTGTTATCGTTAAATCACAAGTGGGTGAAGAAGTTGTATGTGAATATATAGCGACAATAGTTGGTAAGTGATCTGAAGACAAATACCTAAATATGCTTCAACTTGGATCATTTCGCTGGGCACACCTTCTAACACTCCAAATTCAATAACATCCGGTATTTTTCGGCGATATGTTGGCCAGTAAGTTGGCTGCCCACTAGATATAACATTTAAACACATTTCTATAATTATGATAACTTTTTTACATTT
This sequence comes from Panzeria rudis, assembly GCA_956483635.1. Lineage (NCBI taxonomy): Eukaryota > Metazoa > Arthropoda > Insecta > Diptera > Tachinidae > Panzeria > Panzeria rudis. The sequence goes on from OY101450.1 coordinate 77,772,295, forward strand.
ATAGCTGCTAAAGCACTGTTATAATACCTATAAAACAAGACAAGAATCATTCGTCTGGCTTAGATATTCACCCCTATCGTGAATACTTTTTCCCTCGAAATGTTTTCCCTTTCCCTTCTTTTGCGATCGTGATTAAAAAATCGAAAAATTCCCCTTATCATAAATAATTTTTTACACGTGGATTTTTCCATTTTTTCCTAATTTTGTTCACTTTATTTTAGCAAGCGAAATGGATAAATGCATCATGTACTTGCTATTTTATCCTTCCAATTCATCATTGAAGCTTATAAATATTTATTTTCAGGACAAATTCAGTAAATAGTGCTCATTTATCTTAATACTTACACATTTATCTTAACACTACCTTCATGCAACACCTTCCCGGCACACATGAACTAAGTTTCGCAATGATGGAATAGCGAATTATATTTGCGCGTTCGTAGAGAATCATTCATCGCGTCCAAAATATACATATAAAAACCCAGTTTTACTTACTCATGAGAAAATTTAATTTAACACCAAAGACTATTTGATTGAATTAGGCTGCCTGCAATGGCTCAGGTACTCCAAGGCATTGGATGCACCTAGCAATCCTGGACGAACAATTTGTGTAAATTCCTCATGGAATAAAAATATAATTCCTATTCTTAGCACTGCATTACTTTATTTTTTAACAAAAATTTCTTTGATTTTTAATTTTGTTTTATTAAGCTTCTTCCTTATTTACATTCAATAAGAACTGATAGCGGGAAAAAATTTTCACGGGAACTTCACGATAGCGATTTTCCCTCGAAGGGAAATGAAAATTTCATGGGAACATAAATTTCACTTGTTATTCGCGATAGGTGTGATTAAAAAAGTATAACCAGTTATGTTATATGGAAGCAGTTTCAAGCAAAATTTGTAATTTTTATATATTAAATATATGTATCAAATTTGGGAACAACTGCAAATATTCTTCGAATATTTTTTGGCGAAATGTTAGTTGTACAAGAATTAACTACCATAGCGTTTTTGGTTCGATTCGGAGGGGGTCGGTCTCAAAATCTTGATTTTTTCGTTGGTTTTATATGGAAGAAGTCAGCAGCAAGTACATGATAACCATAACTACTTCTACAGGTAAAAAATTTTCCACAAACATTTACACAAACACTAACAATATAATGACACCTTTGGATGCAGAAGCTGACGACTGTGCGATGGAAGTTCCTCTGCTAGAAGAAAATTGTAATAATAACAACAATGGCTTTAGAACAAGCAACTACAACAATAAGGCAAGTGTATTTTAAAAGCCATTGCTCAATTTATATTTTTATCAGTGCCGTTTGGTTACATTTGTTACATTTTTCGTTACTTTTAAAGGTCTAACGTAATTTATAATTTTGTTATATATCTGTGGTCACAAGCCTTAACCGCGTAAGTCGTTTTCAAAAATTTTCAGGAGGGCTGTTTAAAGTATCAAACACTCGCTTCCAATCTGTCGTCAGTTTGCTTTTTTTAACTCATTTATAGATAATTGTCGTCTTAAAAAAGTTAAATACTAATATATTTGGTAGCGATTTGATTTAGACACGAATGGAGTCCGTCGCACGAAAATTTAAACTTTGTTCTAACTCGACTTAGGCGATTAAGGTTTGTGACCACAGATATGACCAAATTTTCGTAACTTTTAATACATGGCAAAGAACGAAGTAATATTTTTCAAAAAGTACTTGATTCCTTAATTAAGAAAAGAACTGCCCGTTCGGTTTTAATAACATAACAATCATACACTTGCATACGTCATTAAATAAACGTTGTTTCATACGAAAAAATAGTTAGCTATGAAGAGGAAAAAGAAAAAACGAATTTATTAAATTTATTATTTAAGATACTTTCCCAATTCTAGTTAAAATAAAGATTTATTTGTTGAAGGCTAGGCAATGTATGTATATCGAATATAAATTGTTTGTTGGGGTTTGTATAAGTTTCCAATCCTACTACGCTTATTATCTTGTGATTTTTAAATTCTCAAATGGTTTTAAAAAGTCTGTGCATAAGATAAGAGCTTTGAAGCTATTCAAAACTATGGTTAAAGTCTACTGATAATTTGGTAAAGCACCCATGAAATGCATATAGACATTGCACAGCCCTCAACAAATAAATATATAGAAACTAACAGCCATATTCATAAATATTTAAAGCAGGGTAATAAACTACTTTTAAGCAAAATTTCATAAAATTGCATTCATAAATGTATATTACATGAAAACTTTAAAATAGGTTTAAAGATGGTGTGCACCTACTATAAAACTTCAAATATCTTTGCAAATTTAGCACACAGGAATACATTTTTTGCTTTAAATTAAAGATTGAAGTCTTGGCTATAAACGTTTAAGTATTTTTTTTTTTTAATTTGGTAGAATATGCCACTAAATTATTTAAGTTAAACAAAATTTACAACAAAACTAGCAAAAAAAACACCATCAAAACACATAAAAGCAAAAAGAAATGTTAGTGATGTAGAAATATCAACACAAATTAATATATGCTCGTTATTCGAAAAAGGTCATACAAGATATAAAGGTCGTGTGAATTCTTTGTAATCATTTCACTTTTTTGATTTTAGTTCATAGAAAGCTTGTATTAAATAAGTTGAGAAATATATTATACAGTTCAAAAAAACTTAACTTACACGAAAACAATAAAATGCTATTCATTTATCTCAATATCCGGATGAAATCATATTCTTTTTATTGCAACACTAACTACAAAACATGGTGGTGTTGCCAGTATCGAAACCTAAAATTCCTTAAAATACACAATGTCCAAGAAACATTTGTTTTTCAAGGCGGCAATAATTTAAATAAAGAATTTGTGTGTGGTTTAAGTGTATTGCAGTTTCTTCGGCATGTTCATGGTAGAATAATATACAAGGTAGCCCTGGAACTCCAGCTTATTATTTTTATTTGCTTTTTTCATGGTACGAACTGTCAAATCTTGTGTATATGTGAAATAACTACGTTGCACACAACTGCCCCACGTATGTTTGCTGTTTACCCAGCAAACCAAAACATTCGAAAATAATATCGCATTCGAATGTTGTGCACACGTTTCTCGGACAAACAACTCGCGAACGGCTATCGAAGTCGGAAAGAGAAAGAGCTGCTAGAGCTCACTCGTCGCTCAGTTTGTGGCAGCAAATCTTTCTATTTCGATGTTTCGCTGACAAATCAATAGCGATCCAATATCGAAGAAATATCGATACCACAAAAATGCAGGAAAAAATAATTTTTCAAGATTGTTATCTTTATTTTTTAATTTATCTATTTTATTGTAAGTGGAATAATTATTTATTTTAAATTTTAACTTACGCTGCATTCAATCAGATTCGAAAACGGTACCTCCAGGCTAACAAATTAGCACACATCCAGTAGGCTACCGTGGCAAATTTTTTCTATTCAATTATTGCACACATGAATGCAAATTACACCTTCGAGAAATTATTGAAAATAGTTCGATGATGCGAACATTCACATATTCTGAAATTTGCTAATTGCGCTTAAACTATCGACATATTTCGATGCTGCGAACATTCACATTTTATGAAATTTGGCAATTGCGCTTATTATCGACAAAAGCTCGCTTTAGTGAACATTAGATTTTTTAGATTCACGAGCATATATCGAACAAATTTGTTTCGAAAATTCTTCGTTTTAGCGAACCCTCTTTTATTTCCAAGCTCAGGTTTAGTGGGTATGTTCTACAAACACACACGTGCCCTCTCTATTAATGTTTGGCATTAGCTATGCGGCTACGTGATATATTATTCTACCATGGGCATGTTGATAGGTACCAAGCACTATCGTGCTTGTGTTGTTGTTTTGTTTGTTGTGTATTTTGAGTTCGTGTTCTATACATGTAAATAGTGAGAAATATTCGGCAAACTTCGCCGTTACTTTTATTACTTTAATATGCTGTGCTTTGTATCGTTGCTCGCAATGAAATTTTAAGGTGTAACAATATTGTTATTTCCAAATTTTAAGATACACATTGGGAATTCCCTAAGTGTTTATGAATAAAATTTTATATTAAACAGTTTTTAGCGTGAAACTAACTATTCAATAACAATTATGAGTCCTAATCCTAAAATAAAATTTTTTATAAATGTAGCTGTAAAAGTTTATCTACTCTTATCCCAAGTTATGGTTTTGATAAATAAATGAATGTGTTGCCACGAGAGGAGTAAAAAAAAGTTACGCTTTTATTTCAAAAATACCGTTTTTCGTCAAAAGTTACAGTTTTAAATATTCCTGGAATAAATATCAATTTATGTGATTTATATAAAATAAATATTTTTATTCCATATTTCAGTGATAATCTAGTATGTGATGGAAATCGATCGATTTCAAATCAACTGGTTTGAAAAACAAATTCTACTGAAGGATAATTTATTGACGCTTTTTTTCTGTTTTTGAGGCTTAGATTTGATCTTAGATTATTCGAACTTAGATTTGATTTCACTGTATCGTACGATTTACAGAACAACTCTTTGGTGAATTCGCGCGATTGGAAATCGATCGATTTCCATCACATAGATTATCACTGAAATATGGAATAAATATATTTATTTTATATGAATCACATAAATTTACTATTTATTCAAGGAATATTTAAAAATGTAACTTTTGACGAAAAACGTAACTTTTTTTGAAAGACTGATTTTTATGTACATACAGTGACGGATTAAAGTCTACACGTAGTTAACAATTTTGGCATTTGAGGGGGCTGGAAAAGAAATTTATAAAAAAAAGTTATTTAATTAGTTTGGCTTAAGTTCGTTTTCAATTTAATCGTTCGAATTGGCTTAAGTCCGTTTTCAATTTAATCGTTCGATTAAGCCAAAATAATTAAATAATTTAGGATAAAAACCATACAGTTCGACTAAACTCATAACTCAATTATTTATAAAGAAAATTATGGCACTATTTAGGGAACTAATAAACAGTTAAATGAGCAAAATAAGAAAGTAATTCATAAACACAATAACAACAAAAATTAAGAAAATTCATTGGAAAAAATCTGTTGAAGTTTAGGAAGATACAGTATTGTTTTCAGCAAATATATTCGTGTTTGACAGAGTCAGTATAGACCGCTGTTAATTAACTTGGAGCAAACTACGAGGGCCTTTGCTGACAGCTTGTTCCCGAAAATGAACGGAATCTCTAAGATGTATGTATGTATGTATGTATGTATGTATGTATGTATGTATGTATGTATGTATGTATGTATGTATGTATGTATGTATGTATGTATGTATGTATGTATGTATGTATGTATGTATGTATGTATGTATGTATGTATGTATGTATGTATGTATGTATGTATGTTTTTTTTTATTTTTTATTTGTGGGATGAAAATCATCGAAAGACTCTGGCAGTGGTGGTGTTTGCCAGAAGTGCGAGATTTTAACACGCTAAAAACACCCCTTCACACTGACCCAATTGCTCCCCGTGGTACTACCGCAAGGCTATACGTCTCGGGGTGGGAAAGGTCCTAGACCCTAAATCTAAACTACATGGATTCTTCTGCGAATCTCTTCTAACCTACGAAGTTCCAACAGAACCAATTTTATAAAATTACATACATACGTCCAGTTATACAAAGATTCCAACATGATTGGAACGATGTTGTCCGGCCTAATACTACGCCTTAAGACTACTTCTAAGTACGCTCTACCACTATCAAATCGTGGACAGATGAAGAACACATGTTCGGCATCTTCCACGACATTGCCACCACAACTCGGACAAAACGGAACACTGTCATGTCCGAAACGGTACAAGTACGACCTAAAACAACCATGTCCAGTCAAAAACTGTGTAATGTAGAAGTTCAAGTCGCCGTGTCTTCTTGATAACCATACCCTAATGTCAGGTATCAGTAAGTAAGTCCATCTTCCCTTGTCAGTCGCTGTCCATCGTTCTTGCCACTTCCGTAGACACATATCAGTCACACCATTCGTACTGTCCGAAACGGTTTCTAGCTCGATGGGTATCATGCCGGCAATGACAAAGGCGGCCTCGTCCGATACAGTTCGGAATGCGCTACATACTCGCAGGGCGGCCAGCCTATACACAGGGGATATCAGATTCACATATGTAGAGTATTTCAGTGAGCCTGACCATATAGGGGATGCATATAAGATAATGCTTCTTACTACACTGTTTAGCAATCTCCTCTGCAGATATTTTGGACCTCTTGTATTCGGCATGATCCGGCATAGCGCTGAGCAGGTTTTTGATGCCTTAGAACCTATATACTTCAAGTGCTCATGAAAAGACAGACGAGTGTCAATCATGACTCCAAGGTATTTTAAACATTCCTTGGATTCTATGCTACACGTGCCAATATTTAGCCTAATGGTTTCCCTATTTTTCCGACTACTAATCAGAATCGCTTCTGTTTTATGGTCAGCTAGAGCTAGACCCATTGATCTCAACCAAGACCTTACGATCTGAATACTGGCGTTTGCAATGGTTTCCGCCTCTAGTAACTCTTTTGCTTCACATACTAACGCTATGTCGTCTGCGAATCCAACTATCTTTACCTTCTCCGGCAGGTTTAACCTCAATACTCCATCGTACATGACGTTCCACAGTAGTGGACCAAGTACTGATCCTTGAGGCACCCCACCAATGATCTTTCGTCTTCTAGTACCCTTATCAGTATCATAAACTAGCTCTCTATTTCGGAAATAGTCCTGTATAATTGCCAGTAGATATCCTGGGATGTCTAAACTGACTAAGGCATCAACAATATGCTCCCAGTTTGCCGTGTTGAAGGCATTCTTTACGTCTAGCGTTACAACTACACAATACTCTTTTGCTCCATTTCTCCACCTCTTCCCTTGGATAGCCTGAGCAGCAGTTTCTACTACAACTTTGATAGCATCTACTGTTGACCTTGCTTTCCTGAAGCCAAATTGGTTATCTGATAAACCGCGGTTAGCTTCAACACAACTTTCCAATCTTCTACAGATTATACTTTCTAGCAATTTCCCACTTGTATCTATCATACACAGCGGCCTATAAGAGGAAGGGTCGTCTGGTGGCTTATTATCCTTAGGTAACAATACTAACTTTTGTCTCTTCCACATTGTTGGAAAAATGCCCTGGCTCAAGCATGCGCTTATTACTTTCAAAAAATAGTCAGGATGGAGTTTAACAGCTTCTTTTAGTATCATATTCGGAATGCAGTCTAAACCTGGTGCCTTCTTGTCTTTAAATTTTGAGACAGCACCTTCTATCTCGGCAATCGTAACCGGAGGAATGTCGAAAAATTCAGCCGGGTAGCTGTGTTGCCATGTCGGAGTTTCCTGTTGGGGAAAGAGATGATCTACAATTCCCTTGAGGATAGGCTCTTCTCTTGGCGGCGATGGACCAAGACATTTAAGTTTCTTGGTTACCAATTTATATGCAAAGCCCCAAGGATTACTATCTACTTCATCACAAACATTAAGAAAACACCTACGCTTGCTCCTACGAATTGCAATCTTCAACGCTTTCCTTTTATCCTTATATATTTGATGGTGTACACTATTCTCTAAACTACCTCTCGTTCGTGTATACTGCCTTCGGGCACTTATACACTCCGATCGCAAGCTAGCAATTTCATCATTCCACCAGTACACCGGGGGCTTATTTGGTGACCTTTTACGCTTTATCATAGCTACGTTACAGGCATTAGTGATATGGCTTACTAATTGCACTGCCATATCTTCAGCTGAACCACTCAGTTCCATGTTCTCCATACAAGCTGCGAAGATATCCTTATCAAAGGTATTTACCTTCCATCCTGTCAAACCTCGTGCTTGTGCAATCACACGGGGCTGTTCATCTTGTACATCTATGATTATAGCGCTATGATCGCTATGAGTATAGATGTCGGATATTCTCCAGTTAACTTGGCTTGTGATGCTGCTACTGACAAATGTAATGTCAATTACCGATCCAGCATCACCCCTTCTGAAAGTTTGTTCAACTCCATTATTAATGAGTACAACACCCAATACAGAAAAGGCTTCCAAGAGTACTCTACCTCTTGTGTTTGTCAAGGGGCAGCCCCATACAACAGCCCACGCATTGAAGTCACCCGCTATTATGACAGGATTTCTTGTAACTGCATCTGTTACTATATTGTCAACTATTACTCGAAAGTCCTCTATAGAATACCTAGGGGGAATATAGCAACTGTATAGCGTGATGCCAGAGACAGTGGCTCGGGCATATCCACATTCTGATGTTATTTTATCTCGTATTGTTAGCGTGCTGGTGTTCCATATCGCCGATGTGTCCGTATTATCGGAAACCCAATTTACAGATCCCATGTTCCGATATGGCTCACTCAGCACAGCGACATCTTCATTTAAATCTCGAACGCTTTGCTTAAGAAGCTCTTGAGCTGCCTGGCAATGGTTGAGATTTAACTGTAATATACGCATTTTGATGCCTTAAGTTTTGCTTTAAACCCTAAGTTTCTGTAGAGCTCTTCTGTAGTATGGACAAACTGCACATCCGGTGACATGGTCACTAGCGGTGTTTGTTCCATTCCTACAAAGCAGGCACGACGGTTTATTGGAACAAGTTCCAATTTTGTGGCCAGTTTTGCCACACCGTAAGCAGTTTTTAGAAAGGTCCTGCCCCCTACAGTTTGCTGCTCTATGTCCATAATCAAGACATTTATAGCACCATCTTGGTGTTACCTTTTCGCGTATTCTGCAAACAACCCAACCAATACGTTACCTTTTCGCGTATTCTGCAAACAACCCAACCAATACGTATCTTCGCCATCTCTATAAGACGGCAAGCTAAGACAGCACTTACGCCAATGGTGGCAGTTTGCGTTCCTCCATACGCTCTCCTTAACGATTTAACTGCAGCAGGCTGCAGGGATTTAAAATCGGATTCTCTAATGAGGGCTTCATAGACGTCCTCCTTTGTGGTTACCTCATCTATATCTCTAATCTCGATCCTAATCTCATGGGATAGTGCTCTAACTTCTGCGACCTCACCTAATACCTCTTCTACCGTCGACCTGAACTCACTTGTATTCTGATGCGAGGGTTTACTCAACTCTAACAGTAATTCACCTTTCTCAGTCTTCCTGATATTTTTTACGTTTTGACCCAGATTATCCAGCTTAGGGTCTTTCTTCACTTGTCTGAGAATATCAGCATAGGAAGCATCCCCACAAGTTTTAATAATCAAAGCATCTGGTCGTATTGTCTTTTTTCTATTTCTAGCTCTTGGACCAACTTTAACCCAGTCAGCATCTTTAACATTCGGATCTTGTTTACCAGCCGTGTTTATACCTGTCTCCCTGGGTACAGCATTTTCACTTTTCTTCAATGCCCTATTGGGGGTTGTGCCCTTCTTTCTCTTAGATTTGTTACCCTTTGGGCTAAGAATATTATCATCTCTTCTGCGCTTTGGGGTTCCACCTATCACAAGGTTTACCCTTGCCGGTTCGTCTGTCTGCGTTTCTCTGCTAGTCCGCGATTTCTCGTCACTACTAACACCTTTGCTACTCAATTCATCTGAAACCTGCATATACAACGCCTGTATCTCACGGGACATTGTCACTATATCCCAGTGCACGTTTGAGCGTGTCTTCAGAAAATCTAACAACTCTCCTATTTTCACTCCTAATCTCTTCACACTGTTACTGTGGCCCTCATTACTATTGTCGACGGTATTTGACACTGGAACAGGTCTACTACTAACTGCTGTAGGAGGCGATCTCGTGATCACCGACTTCCTTGCAAATGGGCTTTCAACATCTCCCATATTTAACTCATTGTTACTTCGATTTTTATTTTCAAAATTCATTCTAATGGGTCCAAACTCAAAGCCGCTATCTCCGTTCGATGTGCAGTCACGTTAAGACCCCATGGGTCCCTTTGCAAGCAGTGAGGTCCATGCGAGGGTTGACGAAAAGATCTTATGGATCATCCCGCCAGAGCCAGATCCGTGCTAACCGGGGAACGACATCCGAACCTGCACCAACAACCTAATGATGACGAACTTCAAACGTACTTTGAGACTTGCCAAGTTTTAATAGGACGGAGGCAGTTGTGGCATTAGCCTGAGAGCCATTTCTGTAAAATTTCACTCCTACATACTCAAGTCCCAGAATACCACAACCGTCAGCCCAGGGTTCTAACAATTCAAATTCGTATGTCCAGAAATGCCATAATTAAGACCGTGCTGGACTTGATCTTAATGCTTTTCAGCGGTGCGGAATCACAGGTTTTTTAAGGATTTCTACCTAGAATGCCTTCAAACCTGTGATAACTCAGGGCCCGCGGGGTCGTCAATCCCGTTATCCTCATAAGAAGATACCCTTGCGGGATGTATGTATGTATGTATGTATGTATGTATGTATGTATGTATGTATGTATGTATGTATGTATGTATGTATGTATGTATGTATGTATGTATGTATGTATGTATGTATGTATGTATGTATGTATGTATGTATGTATGTATGTATGTATGTATGTATGTATGTATGTATGTATGTATGTATGTATGTATGTATGTATGTATGTATGTATGTATGTATGTATGTATGTATGTATGTATGTATGTATGTATGTATGTATGTATGTATGTATGTATGTATGTATGTATGTATGTATGTATGTATGTATGTATGTATGTATGTATGTATGTATGTATGTATGTATGTATGTATGTATGTATGTATGTATGTATGTATGTATGTATGTATGTATGTATGTATGTATGTATGTATGTATGTATGTATGTATGTATGTATGTATGTATGTATGTATGTATGTATGTATGTATGTATGTATGTATGTATGTATGTATGTATGTATGTATGTATGTATGTATGTATGTATGTATGTATGTATGTATGTATGTATGTATGTATGTATGTATGTATGTATGTATGTATGTATGTATGTATGTATGTATGTATGTATGTATGTATGTATGTATGTATGTATGTATGTATGTATGTATGTATGTATGTATGTATGTATGTATGTATGTATGTATGTATGTATGTATGTATGTATGTATGTATGTATGTATGTATGTATGTATGTATGTATGTATGTATGTATGTATGTATGTATGTATGTATGTATGTATGTATGTATGTATGTATGTATGTATGTATGTATGTATGTATGTATGTATGTATGTATGTATGTATGTATGTATGTATGTATGTATGTATGTATGTATGTATGTATGTATGTATGTATGTATGTATGTATGTATGTATGTATGTATGTATGTATGTATGTATGTATGTATGTATGTATGTATGTATGTATGTATGTATGTATGTATGTATGTATGTATGTATGTATTGTATGTATGTATGTATGTATGTATGTATGTATGTATGTATGTATGTATGTATGTATGTATGTATGTATGTATGTATGTATGTATGTATGTATGTATGTATGTATGTATGTATGTATGTATGTATGTATGTATGTATGTATGTATATGTATGTATGTATGTATGTATGTATGTATGTATGTATGTATGTATGTATGTATGTATGTATGTATGTATGTATGTATGTATGTATGTATGTATGTATGTATGTATGTATGTATGTATGTATGTATGTATGTATGTATGTATGTATGTATGTATGTATGTATGTATGTATATGTATGTATGTATGTATGTATGTATGTATGTATGTATGTATGTATGTATGTATGTATGTATGTATGTATGTATGTATGTATGTATGTATGTATGTATGTATGTATGTATGTATGTATGTATGTATGTATGTATGTATGTATGTATGTATGTATGTATGTATGTATGTATGTATGTATGTATGTATGTATGTATGTATGTATGTATGTATGTATGTATGTATGTATGTATGTATGTATGTATGTATGTATGTATGTATGTATGTTGTATTGTATGTATGTATGTAGTATGTATGTATGTATGTATATGATGTATGTATGTATGTATGTATGTATATGTAGTATGTATGTATGTATGTATGTATGTATGTATGTATGTATGTATGTATGATGTATGTATGTATGTATGTATGTATGTATGTATGTATGTATGTATGTATGTATGTATGTAAGTATGTATGTATGTATGTATGTATGTATGTATGTATGTATGTATGTATGTATGTATGTATGTATGTATGTATGTAATGTATGTATGTACTGTATGTATGTATGTATGTATGTATGTATGTATGTATGTATGTATGTATGAATGTATGTATGTATGTATGTACTGTATGTATGTATGTATTATGTATGACTGTATGTATGTATGTCATACATGTATACTACAGTACTGTACTGTACAGTACTGTACTGACATACAGTACTGTATTCAGTATCGATACTGTACTGTACTGTATGTATGTATGTAAAAGAAGTCTGTCTGTATAAGGACCTGTATGTATACTATGTACTGACCACATGTATGTGTGTATCTAATCGGTATATAAACCGAACGCGTAGGCCGATTTTGATGATTCTTACTCTTCGTACAAGCGAACTAATTTCAAAAATAAAGATTCAGTTAAGTCTCGGAACTCAGCCGAAGCTGATGTCCTTTAATTTTCGCTCGGTCGTGATAAAATTCACTATTAATTTTTTTGGAACTTATTTCATTTTGTGAGTGATTTAAGTTAAGTGCATCGGTTTCATAAAAATAACAAAAAAAAAACATTGTATTAAAAATGTCGGAACCAAAATGTAAAATGGAGCATTTTTGTAATGTTTGTGGACGTTTCATAGCAAGCGATGAAAAATGTGGTTAGACAACAGCCCGCATCAAGAAGAAAAATTTTATAGATGTATCAACTACCATAAAACTTTGAATAGAAGGAAAGCAAAGAATAAAACTTATGTAGCAGTGCCAAGTGTCCAATTACCATTTCCGCACTCAGAATTCGTTCCAATACTATTGATCTGCAAACAGATATAAGTACTAAAGCCGCCGATGCTACATCCATGGATTTCTTCTCAGAATACGACCCTGGTGAAGGTACATCCTATGAAACATCAATGGACCCAATACAAGTGACACAAAACCAATTGGATGGAATTGTTGCAAATTTGTGTTTGACTCAGAAAAAATCAGAACTACTGGCTTCATATTTGCTGGCGAAAGGTACCAAAGTAACAGCATATCGAAAACGCCAAAAAGAGTTAGAAAAGTGCTTCAATGTGAATGATGCAAAATATTTCGCTTATTGCAACGATATTGAAAAGTTAATGGAGACGATAGGGTTAACCTATAAAAAAGATGATTGGCGTTTATTCATCGATAGATCACTAATCAGCTTAAAAGTTGTGCTTTTGCACCAGACAAATAGAATGCCTTCTGTTCCGATTGCGTATAGCACTGACACTAGTGAAAATTTCGATAATTTGAAACACATTCTGGAAGTAGTCAAATATAACGAACACAAGTGGCGCATTTGCTGCGACCTCAAAATAGTTTCATTGATTACAGGCTTAACAGCATCTGGGCGTCCAAAATATCCGTGTTTTTTGTGCGATTGGGATTCACGATACGGAGAAGGTATTAAAGGAAGAAACCAGTACAAACAGCATAACTGGAATAGTCGCATTGAACAGAAATGGCCTAAAGGCAATAGGCTATACGAAAGTCTTGTTCCTGAAATGAAAATTTTGTTGCCGTTGCTCCACATTAAACTTGGCATTGCTTAAAAATTTTTGAAATGTATCGCAAAAAGACCAGCAGTATTCAACCGCTCCAGTAGAAGCTCTTCGGTGAAAGTGGAGTATCCAATTCCATTGACTCGCTAGAGTACCCGGAGGCACGGTTATACATCTTGCTGATTACATACACTTTGATGTTGTGCTTCCTGAATTTTGGCGTTACTTAGTCTTAACTAAGTAACGCCAAAATTCAGGAAGGGGTTGTTAATGGTCCCGACATACGGAAACTAATGAGTCGTCAAGATTTTGACCAAGTTCTGACAGACCGAGAATTAAATGCATGGATCGCATTGAAAGCAGTCATTAAAGGACTTTTGGGTAAAGAACGCAAAGACAACTACAGGCAATCTGTTGTAAACATGTTGGCAGCTTTCGATGAAATTGGGGTTAATATGTCGTACAAAATTCATCTCTTTCATCAGCATCTTGATGAACACGCTCAGCAGTTGCTAACTGACTCTGATGAGGAAGGCGAACGTTATCACCAAACTGCGCTTCCATTTGAAATAAAGTAACTATACAGTGTGCATATTTTGAATTCCTAGATTTTTCTAATATCTTTGTCAGAGTGCACAATTTAAACATGTTAACAGAGGAAAGAAATCTCCACATGCAATACTCGCTGAAATTTTTTGGTGGTATAAAAACACCTGTGAAGAAGAGGAAGACAAAGAAAAAGAGGAAGAAGGGGAAGACAAAGATGAAATTCCAGAATATCTGTTGGACGAAGTTATCGACCTTTCTGATGATGATGACGATGACCAAGATATTAGAGAGAGCATTGATGTTGATCCACAGCCGCCTGCTAAACGGCAACTGGCCAAATCATTAATTTAATTTATTTACTTAAAACTTTTACTAACTGACATTTCAAAATTATTTTTTTTTCCATATTTTTCTAATTTATTTTTCAATGTTTCTTCAAAACCAACACTGAACAAAATTGGTACATAAAAAATGGGAAGTAAATTAATATTAAGCTGGAAAACGCAAGTTTTGTATTATGATTGTTTTCTTTTCAAATGAAATTTATTGAAGAAACATAGAAGCATATTATAGATCAAACAGAAAGCAAAAACGACTTGGTTTTGTGGAAAATATTTTCAAAAAGCATTAAAAAAATAATTTTTCCAACATTTTGCTTCATAAGCACCACAAAAATTTTCTAAATAAATTTTTTTTAATTTTAATTGTTGCACAGGTCTCTAGCAATAATTTGGCTTTTACGGATTTAAAAAATATCAATTAGTCGACGAGTTATAGCCAAAAAGCATATAAACAATATGCTGAAAATCGGCATTTGGCTGTAAAGTTCGAAGGTCGATTGAAAAAAAATTTGAACTAACATAAACAAACGCCGCGATACGGTCTTCTAATTTAGCCTCTATTTTTACCCCTCACTCTCAGAATCGACCTAACTTTTGCTAACTTGAATTTTTTCCACAGTGGTATTAGCTAGTGCTTTAACTTGATTCCATGTCATTACATGACCTTCGTATTCTCTTTTTACATTTCTGACGTGGTCGACCGGGTCCTCATTGGCCTTGGGGACTCCATTGCTGTGCGTTCACTTGTAACCCAATAAGGCCAGAAGAATCGCAGTATTTGGCGCAGACATCGATTGGTAAAAGCTTGTAGTTTTCTTAGGTTTTCTTTGGATAATCTTCAGGTGGTACAACCGTAGAGAAGTAGAACTAGTATAGGGCTGTCATACGTCCTGGTTTTCCAGGATTGTCCTGGTTTAAGACAAATTGTCCAGGTGTCCTGGTCCACTCTTAAATTGTCCTGGGTTTTTGATACAGCTCAATGCAGACAAAAATTTAATTTGTTGTGAACAGAGGTTAAGCCTTCTGTTATAACGTTGTTTTCATGAAGCAATTTTACTAGCTTTTCATCACCTTATTATTGGTTTGACCCATAAACATAGAAAAAGTATTAGAAAGCAGCAAACCAATAATAAGCTGACGACTTGTTGTCTGGGGCCAGAGCTGCCAAATTATTTTGATAAAAAATAAGCACTTATCGTGGAAAAAATCGGCATTTTCGGCACTTCAACTCGAAAAATCGGCAAGAAAATTGGCATAATAAAGATAAGCATTTTTCGTGGTGGTACTTTTTTAATAAGACAACAAAAAAATAGTAATCGACAGTAATTTCATGTGGTTTATAAACATAAATGCATAAAATTTTTTTTTGATTTTACAAGCTTAAATATATACATACCATGGAATATAAATGATTTCCAGAATAAATACATTTCAGAATTTATAATTTGTTTCATATCCGTTTTAATATGAGTACCAAAACAATTGGTTTTATGAGTTTCAAATCATCTATAGAATAACGAATTCCTTGTAAAGTTTAATTTTAAGGAACATCTACATTTAGTTTAGTTGCCCGCGTACTGAAGAGTGTGCTAGGCTATTAACCGGGAGGTCGCAGGTTTGATTCCTACCAAGACTCTTGTGTTTCTGCAGAAAAGCTCAAAAAGGCTTATGTGCTGTTTCCACAATGCAAACAAGCACTGCTTGTCTAAAATTTATATGAAAAGCACTAAATTTTTTGAGTGATTTCCAAACAAATTTCAGACAAGCAGTGCTTGTTTGCATTGTGGAAACAGCACATTAATCAGTATGTGCGTTTATTAAATTGGCGGAGCTAAATATTTGTCCAATATTTGCAGACAAATGTGGGAGAACCATAATTTTTTTAAAAATTCTGCTAAAACTGGAAAAGCCTTTGTGGAATCGCCTCGGAAGATTTATTATATGTTCCTCCATAGCGGAAAGCGAGCAATATTGTGAGACACCACCACCCGTGCTCGAAATGCTCATTTTATTCTTGCGCATCTTAACCTTCGTACATGTACACACATATACAATACTTATACATACTGTGTTAGTTTCACATTTTATATAAAAAATATAATACATTATTTTTTTCCATCCAGCTGCATCCCTTACAGGAGGTCCATTAGAATTAAGGTCGTCCGCCAGTTTTGTCCACAAATTGTTGGCGCGTTGTTTGGCATTTCCGCACTGCAACTGTCAAATCGCTGTGTTGCACCATAAAACTGTAACTTTTTCTGCTTTTCCCTAAAAAAATAATAGTTTAGATATTGAAGTGTTTTAAAAAATGAGCTTAACGTCACTTTTTTTATAAAAAACGTTATAAAAACTTTATTCGATATTTCGCTACTCCTTTGTGTAGATTCTTCAGGATAATCAATTACATAGTAACAATTAGTAATAAGATTTAAAACAACAATGCAACAGTAACAGTTTCGATAAGTTATATATATATATATATATAAATATTTTAAATTGATTTTTCTATTTCCTGTTTTTGTATGAAAAAAAAATTATTTTGATTTGTAAATAAAAAATATTTCGAACTTATTTTTCCCTTCCGCCAGGTAACACAAAGGGACCCAGGTAACACAAAGGGACCAACCATTGCCCCAATTGAGCGTAAGCTGCCTGTACAACCTTTCCCTTCCGCCTTAGTTTGAAAAATAAAGTCAATTCAAAAAGGGTTTAAATATTAAATAGAAACTACAAACTTCCTTATTTAGACACATTAGTAATAAGAAATTGTAATAGTTAATTAGTAGATTGGTATGAGAAACCGACATCGTCAGGTAGAATTATAAACTATTTTTCAAAACACCCTAAGGGAATTATTATTAACACGGTGAAAAATCTTATAGATAGAGTTTTGACAATTAGTGATGTACAATTCCACAGAAAAAATAAATAGATTATTAAAGGTTTATTAGTTGATAATGATTTTTCAATTGGATTGACATGTGATCTAATAAGAAAATGCAAAAATCTGAATAGGAATAATATAAACGATATCACAGCACCAAAGATTTACAAAGCTTCAACATATATTCCAGTAATTTCAAAACGATTGTCAAAATCCAATTTTTTCGATACAAACAAATATAGAATAGCACATAAGACTTACAATACGTTAGATATATTATTCAGTAAAACAAAGGATAAATTACATAGATTGGAGAGGTCAAATGTTGTTTACAAAATACCATGCAAGGGAAATGATAATGAGAATTGTAATAAGGTATATATAGATACAACACAAAATAAACTTAAAACTAGATTAGCTGGTCATAAATCCAACCTGAAATACAGAAACTATACATCATTACAAAAAACAGCATCATCATTATCATGTCGTGATTCTAATCATTATCCAGACTTTGAGGCAACATCCATTTTAAACACAGAAAATAGGTATAAACGTCGTTATATGTTGGAAATGTTGCATATAATTAATGTATCACCAGATGTTAGAATTAACTTTAGAGCAGATACTGATAGTATAGCACAGAGTTATAGACATTTAATACACAGAGCTAAAGCAGTAAATAGATTATAGAATGACTCAATGTTAGATATGGATTTAAATATTATAGCTCATATCAATATAATAATTGTAAGGCCCGTTATTACAACTTGCCTGTAAAGTACACATTTGTAAAAGTTAACCTTAGCTAAAATGAGGAATACAGTGACCTGTAACTATTTTCGTTATTACAACTTCCCTGTAAAATAAAATGTATCTTATTTCAAAACATGGCAATACCAGAGCAAACAACGATTATAACCTTTAGGCGTCATTTTAAAATACTTTTAGTACACACAGCAAAGGAAAAAAAATTTTGTTTTCCCTAAAAAACTATGGCATCTCCAATAGCATAAACCTCACATTAAATTTAAACACGAGAAGAACTTTCCTTTAGCTTATCGGAACGATTTTGCCTAAAGTCTACTTATAATAATGAAAAACGAGTTATATGTCCGATAACATCTTAACTTTAGCTATTGTCAAGTTATAATAATGGCCTTAAGTGTCTTCAACTATTCTAAAAGTTGTTTCATTTCCTCATTATTTAATATTTAAACCCTTTTTGAATTGACTTTATTTTTCAAACTAAGGCGGAAGGGAAAAATAAGTTCGAAGTATTTTTTATTTACAAATCAAAATAATTTTTTTTCATACAAAAACAGGAAATAGAAAAATCAATTTAAAATATTTATATATATAACTTATCGAAACTGTTACTGTTGCATTGTTGTTTTAAATCTTATTACTAATTGTTACTAATTGATTATCCTGAAGAATCTACACAAAGGAGTAGCGAAATATCGAATAAAGTTTTTATAACGTTTTTTATTAAAAAAGTGACCTTAAGCTTATTTTTTAAAACACTTCAACATCAAGAAAGGTCGAAAAATTAGTCAAAAATCAATAGTTTAGATATAAATATAAAAGTTTATCTGTGCTTTCTTACATGATTCGTTTTCTTTGCGTTTGATATTTTTTTAGCGCAAAATATTTGCGCTTAACGAACGATTTTGACATACGCTTCCGAATTACAGAGTGCGGAGATGCCAGATTTGCGAAAGGGGAAAAATTAGATGCGAAAGGAAAATACGAAAACGCAATAAAGGGTACGTACCAATTGTTCGATTAGGTACCATTTTTCTTTCGCATCGCAATACAGAGTAACCCCCCTGGTCGACGGGTTCAGACTTCTGGCAGCCCTAAACTAGTAACACTACTGTTAAAAATCCGAATCTTTGTTGCTTTACTGATATCGTTTGATCGAAATATATTTTGTAAAGCGATTGATAAGCTGATTGTGCTTAGAGTTGATCCGATCATTTATATCTTTTTCTGACTCACCATCTGCAGCCACGAAGCTTCCGAGGTAGCAGAAAGAGTCTACCTCTGCTATTATGTATATTTGATGCTTCAACAGGCTTAAGCTTCGTTTTTTACATTTATTCTTAGACCTACTTTTTCCGCGTTCTTTGCCAGATGGTTAAGTTTATCTTGTTTGGCACTATGTCGGTGTTCCATTAGACAGATGTCATCAGCATAGTTAATGTCATTAAGACGTTCCGATAGCTTCCATTGAATGCCAAAAGGAGTCACAGTTTGTCTGTTGAATTACACAATCAAGTAATATTAGGAAGAGCGTTGGCGACAGGACACAGCCCTGCCTTACACCAGTTTTAATCCAAAAAGAATCGCTTTTCTTATCCCTGTATCGCACCATGCATAGATCATCAGTACAGAGTTCACGTATCAGGCTGATAGTTTTCTCTGGAAATCCTCTGCAATTAAGTGAGGCCCATAGAGCTTCTCTTGGCACAGTATTGAAAGTGCACTCGAAGTCTAAAAACAGTAGAATTCTGCGGATGGTTCTATAAGAATGCGAATGGTTGTTACATGGTCTGCTCCTAAATCCTGCTTGTTCTATGCGTAAGATTGTCTCCATGTACGGTGTAATACGATTTAGGATTATAAGGGCGATTACCACGCCAGTTTCTGCACAGGCTAACATCGCCTTTCTTGGGTATAGTCACAATGGTTTATTTCCTTCATTCAGTTGGAATACTGTTAGTTTTCCAGATATGATTTGAAGAAGTCGCGTCATCTATGTAGTTGATCATTTGGTGAAGTCAACTCGCTACCGTCATCATCTTTGATAACCGTAGTTTTTTTGGCGTTGCAGCCTCGGAGCTGGTTAATTGACTAATACACATCACGCAAGTTCCCAGTGATGTTTGCTTTTTCAGCTTCTTAGGCGATGTTAGATAAGTATGACCTATGATCTATAAGTACCATGCGTTTCACCCTTTTGGCCGATTGTCTGTATTCTATTTTGATGGAAGTTTTTGAGGCATCCGACTTCGCACGTTAAAGGGAGCTCCTGCGGTTGCAGATTTCGGTCCGTATTTTTGCGCTAATTTATGCTTTCCGAATCTTTGGTTTGGGGCCAAGAGCTGACTTCCCATGAATGTTGATTAGTGTCAGAATTTCGGAATTGTTGCTAAGTGTGTTTTTATGGCAGTTTGGCATTTCGGGAATATCTAAGAGTTCTATATTATATTTATCTGTAGGAGACTCTTTTTTCACAGCGGCTGGCCGAAGTCTGAAAGACCCAACACTTATTTTTGTCTTAAGATCGAGTAGGCAGCGTAGGTATTGCTTGTTGATGATGATTTTTGTGCGGGAATTTCGTGCCGCCTATGAATAGATGGTGCCGCGCACAGAGATCGACCAACCTGTCGCCATTGTTGTTTCTACTACATACGAGCCCGTATTTACCCATTGTTGGATAATAGTTTTTACCCAAGTTGCAAAAAGAAACCAACGTTGAAAATATTTGATTGTGCGAATAAAATAAGAATGCGACTGTACAGGTTGATGGTTTTACTGATACTCATTTAATATATGCAAAATACTTCTTAACCAAGTTGCGCTCAATTCTTTTATAAAATTTTGTAGACTTAGATGAGTGATAATAACAGATTAATTGAGAAAAATACACTGGGCAATAAAAGTATCGTTAAACTATGATTCACATTTTTTCAATTCAATAAAATATTTCAATTTCAATTAATGTTTATATGACCCAGTGTATTACACTATTAAATAATTTGGTTTACATGATAATAAATATATAATGTAAATAGCAATATATTTTTAAACTGTACACTAATTTTGAATATTAATTAAGACCAAACATCCTGGCCGCGTTGAATGCCTAAGGTAGGCTTCAAAATTCTTTTGGTAATAATGCCAATTTATGAATTATTCGCCTGATTAAACCAGATTTGGTCTGCACGTCAGCAACTCGTATTTTCCCATCAGCGCCAGCAATGACATTAGTAATACGACCCAGCATCCATTTTAGAGGAGGAAGATTATCTTCGTGCACCAATACCAAATCGCCAACTTGTAAATTGTTTTGAGGTGTTAACCACTTTACGCGCTCCTGCTGACTAAGCACATAGTCGCGCTGAAATATTCGCCAGAATTGTGCCTTTAAATGAGAAATCAACTGAAAACGCTTCGAGTAATTCACAACAGGGCTTTCGGCAATCTTTTCAGGAATCGTATTCAGAGCTGAGCCAAGGAGAAGATGAGACGGTGTAAGAGCCTCGCCGTCATTAGGATCTTCAGATAACGGGGCGATTGGCCGCGAATTCAATATAGCCTCTATCTCAACAAGCACAGTCGATAGCTCTTCAAGTGTAAGATTTGCGTTTGCAACAGTCCGTAACAGCAAGTTTTTTGTAGATTTCACTGCGGCCTCCCAGAGGCCGCCAAAATGCGGAGCACGCGGTGGAATAAACACAAATTCTGTACCACGCTCAGCAACGAAATTGAAGAGTTCTGTACGATTTTTTTCGTCAAAAAATTGTCGTTTTAGTTCTTGTAGTTTTGAGTTAGCTCCCACAAAGTTGGTAGCATTGTCACAGTACAGCTTCTCTGGAACACCACGTCTTCCAATAAACCTTTTTAAACAACAAAGAAATGCATTAGTAGATAAGTCTGTCACAGCTTCTATATGTACCGCCTTAGACGAAAAGCACACAAATACAGCAATATACGTTTTGTATGGTGATTTGCCACGTATGCGATGTGTAGTGTAGATGGGACCGCAAAAATCTACACCAGCAATAAGGAAGGGACGCATAATTTTCAGCCGATCAGCAGGTAAATTGCCCATTATCTGTGTTGCTAGCTTTGGCTTATATTTGAAGCAGTGCACACAGCTTCGTACAATTTTTCTTGCCAATTCACGAGCGTTGATGACCCATATTCGCTGTCTTAATAAACCGATTAGAATTTTTGCACCGCAATGATAATTTGTTAAGTGCAAATGTTGCATGTAAAGATAAGCAAACCTGGTATTCGCTGGCAACAACAAAGGAAATTTTACATCATATTGCATATCTGCATTGAGAAGTCGACCGCCAACTCGCAATAAATTTACTTTTCGACCATTTTGTACGACCTCTTGCAGGAATGGTGTAAGCTTTTGATACTTCGAACTCAATAGTTTTGAATTTCTTATAGCTTTTATCTCAGCTACTAATTCATGTTCTTGTATTGTCGCTATGATTTTAAGAAAGGACCATTCCAATTCTTCAGCAGTCAAATGTTTCGATTTGTATTTATTGCCAGGAGTTATGACTCGATAAACATAAGCTATAATTCTTAAGATTTTTAAATACGACGAGCATCTGTTTATTACTTCGAAGACAAAGTGGTTTTGTAATTGCGAAGCAATGCAAACTGCCTTCGAAGGTTTGAGTTCCGGTAAATCATTTGCAGGAACCGTTGTAAAGTGTGGGTTTACCGGCCAATTTTCATTGCTTTGTCGTATGAACTCTGGACCTTGAAACCAATAAGACGATAATAATTCGACAACAGTACAGCCTCTAGACACAATATCTGCAGGATTCATCTTGGTTGGAACGTGACGCCATTCTGCTTTACTGCTCCACTCTTGAATTTCCGAAACACGGTTACCAACGAACATGTTGAGCGACGAAGAATGCATTTTTAACCAGTGTAATACAATTTCTGAGTCTGTCCAAAATATCAATTCACCAACATAAGGTGAAAGAACTGCTTCAATCTGACTCCATAGCTTTGACAGTAAGTGTGCCGCACACAATTCAAGACGTGGCAGTGTTATTGTTTTTGTAGGTGCAACCTTAGACTTAGCTGTTAGCAGACTTGAAAAGGTTTTTTGATTATCCACAGCAACTATGTAGAGGCAACAACCATATGCACGAATTGACGCGTCTGAAAAGCCGTGAATCGTAACTTTATTTTTAAATGATGTGTGAACATAACGGGGAATAGAGACTGTAGAAATTTTTTCAAGATCTGCCTTGAAACAGTTCCACTGTGTATTCAGATTTTGGGGTATAGACTCATCCCAATCTAATTTATTTATCCACAACTCCTGAAGTAGTATTTTTGATTTGGTTGTTATGGGGCATACAAGCCCCAGCGGATCAAAAAGGCGAGCGATTGTCGACAAGATATTACGCTTCGTTGATTTCAAATTTGAGAAGTCTTTTGGCAATTGAAATTTTAACATATCAGCGCTTGGAAACCATTTCAGACCCAAAGTTTTTGTAGTTTCGTCGTGGTTAAAATCTAAACATTTTTCATCTGAAGCATTTTTACTATAAAATTTGTGATTAGAGAACCATTTTGCAAGTGTAAAGCCAGCGGAGTCCAAAATATGTGTTGTTTGCGTACGAATAATTTCTAATTGCTCTAAGTTGTCACCACCTGATAATAAATCATCAACATAGAAATCTTCATTAATCACCCTAGCGCCTTCTGGAAATGTCTTCTTATGTTTATCTGCGATTTCATTCAAACAGCGTATTGCCAAAAAAGGAGCTGGTGACGTTCCATACGTAACCGTATTCAATTTAAAAATTTGTATCGGCAAGTTTAAATTTTCTCTCCATAGAATGAGCTGATATTTTCTATCTTCTTCGTGAATCAAAACCTGTCGGTACATTTTAGTAATGTCCGCAGTAATAGCATACCTTTTTAAACGAAACTTGAGCAGCATAGTATATACATCTGGTTGAATAGTGGGACCAACTAATAGTGTGTCGTTCAATGATAATTGAGATGAAGTCTTTGCAGACGCATCGAAGACAACACGTAATTTTGTAGTCACACTATCAGGTCTTAAAACAACTTGGTGTGGTATAACGTAGTGTGAGTCAACCGGAATTCGATTATCAGTGGATGTCATGTGCTTCAGATACAAATACTCTTTCATGAATTCATTATACATTTGCTGTATTTCTGGGTGTTTTGACATCTTTCGTTCAAGAGATAAAAAACGACGTTTTGCGACATCAAAAGAAGAGCCCAGATTAGCAGGATCTGTTTTGAAAGGCAGGCGTACTTGAAAACGACCTTCTGGCAACAACTCAGCGTTTTTTTGAAAATGATTTTCACAAGCTTGATGCTCATTTGAAAGTTTTTGTTTACAATTTGGTAAATCGTCAATTTGCCAAAATTTCTTTAAAGTGCTGTCAATGCTGTGTAACATATCTTCTTCTTTGACCAAATGACACGTTTTTTGTATATATTGATTTGATGGCCTAAACCGGCCTGACACAACCCAGCCAAGAAGAGTTTTTTGCAATAATGGCATGGATTCACCCAATTTAATTTGACCGACGCAAAGAAGATCAAAAAAGACGTCTGCACCCAACAATATATCGACTTTCTGCCGCTTGTGAAACTGTGGATCGGCGAGAACTATGTTACCAGGTAATTTCCAGTTTTGAGTAGCTATAGTGATATTAGGTTGAAAGGTTGAAATCGATTTCATGATATGAAAATCAGCAACGAATTCATAATCATTTACTCTTGACTTGACAATAGTAGATATTTGTTGGTTTATATCAGCACTTATTTCACCAATACCAGTAATGTGAATAGTTGCTGCAGAACGTTTAATTTTTAATCGATTAGCGAATTCATCAGTTATAATATTTATTTGGGAACCTGAGTCTAACATTGCGCGAGCGTTTTGTAAATTTCCATATTTGTCTCGCAGTTGCACCACAGCAGTAGCCAGTAATACTACGTTTTCAATAGAATTAGTGTGCATAGATGATGAGGTATTCAAATGAGTATTTCTTGATGTTGATGGCGATTCAACTATCGTGTTTGTTGGTGTATTTTGTTGTTTATGCAGTAGTGTATGATGTGCACCTTTACATGTGCGGCAACGAGAGCTATTGCAATGTGCGACTGAGTGACCCTTTTTCAAACAATTTAAACAAAGGGCATTTGATTTTGCAAAATTGTATCTTTGTGTGACATCAAGTGACCCAAACGTTCTACAATTATAAATGTAATGGTCAGAAGAACGACAATGAATGCATTTAGACGTATTAGATTCTTGTGCGCATGCAAGTGACGATTTGTGTTTTGCTTTTTCGTTATTCCAGGCTGTTTTGCTATTTGAAAAAGCATTATCACTTTTACTTGCCTTATCTTCTGTTACTTCTAATGCTTGACAACGTCTAATCAAAACCTTTGCGCAACTTTCCCATGTAGGTAAGTTTGCATAATCAAGTTGATCGTTCCATTTAGCTTTAGTAATAGAGTCAACCTTTGAAAGCACGATGTGAATCAACAGGGCGTTCGTTATGTCTTTTTCATCTCCAATGGATAACAACGAGTCATAAATAGCAGACACAGTATCTACAGCTTTACGAAGTGACGAGGCATTAGGTTTGTTTAGTTTCGGAATCTCAAAAATTTGCTCGATGCAATCAAAGAAAATTAGACATTTTTTGTCATATCGTTCAGCTAGTCTTTGTATCGCTTTAGTGTAATTATCTTCAGTGATTTGGAATGATTTTACAGTGCGAAGTGCGTCTCCAGAAAGGCAAGTCAACAAGTGGTTAAATTTTTCAATACGGGTGAGCGTTGAGTCTTCATGAACTAAATTGTTAAACGAAGTTATAAAATTCTTGTAGTCCGAATATTTACCATCGAACGTCGGTAGTTTCAAATTTGGTAAACGATTTAGTGGACGTACTGAGAATGTATTGTCTTGAAATGAATTTTCTCTAGGCGAGTGAGAACCAAGCAACCCCATTATTTTTGACTTTGCACCAATGCATAACTCTTCGATTTCAGGACGACGGTCATCTTGTGGACATATTTTTTCAATTTCAGTTTGATACGTCATGACTTGCCTGATATATGAATTCAAAATATCGAGCCTGCATTCTAAATCAACAACCGATCGCTCAGCCGTACCTATACTGTTTTTTATACGCGTAATGTTGCCTTTAGCGATGCTCCTTTGCTGGCGTAACGCAGCAACATTGTCTGAACCTGCAGCAGCTTCATTTGATTCCGAATCAGCGGGCATTTTTTTTTATTTTATCCGAAAAAATATTTTGTGTGTAATAGTTCAACAAGATTTTGTAGGTTTATTATTTCAATTGATTAAATGTTTTAAATATCTTTGATGATTTATTAATATTTTTATGTAGGCATATAATAATGACTTGTATTGTTTCTTTGTTTGATCATTCAACATAAAATATGAATATTGATATTTAGATCTAGATGTTGATAAGTATGTATCAGTTACGCAAATTTGTTAAATATTCTTGATGTTTAGCTACAAAATTACATTAGCA
This sequence comes from Panzeria rudis, assembly GCA_956483635.1. Taxonomy (NCBI): domain Eukaryota; kingdom Metazoa; phylum Arthropoda; class Insecta; order Diptera; family Tachinidae; genus Panzeria; species Panzeria rudis. The sequence goes on from OY101450.1 coordinate 77,799,114, forward strand.
ACATGTACGAAATTTTCATGCAACTAAATTAATGATGATAATGTTTGGTTTGATTTCTTTGGAGAATCAACCTCCAATACGATGAAATATTTTATGAGTTGCGAAAACAAGTTTGATGAGGTTTGATAAGAATGTGTGTTTGTTTGTATATGTATACAATGCATATGCATTCGCATCGATCGCAAATATAGCAACAACATACGTAGATGTCAACGAAGTTCAGATCAATACATAATAGCAAAACCACTGTAATGATGATTATGTGAGAACAGGCAATAAAGCGAACAACAACAAAATGCCCTTCCCAGCGACTACAAGAACAAATTAATTAGCGGTTTCTATGTATTTTTCCAATTTCTCGAAATTTGTGTGCTTTGGCAGTTTCTGATAAAATCAATATGTGTGTATCTATATTTGATTGCGAGTGCAGTCCACCATGCGTTTTTTTTGCTTTTATAGGTATATTTATTTAGTGGATTTTTATTCTAATATGAAACGGGCGAATGTACAATTGACCAATATTGAGATAGCTACTGCACTTTCAATGCAACATATGTATGTATGTACATTACCTTGATGATTTCTTTTTGTAAATTTTATTGAACTTACATATCTGCTTAGAAGCGAAACCCTTTGTGAAATATCTCAATTATTTCTCGATGTTCCAACTAGCCTCCAGATACATAGGTAGCGATGAACCAACCAGTTCCAACTATTTGACAACGATTATTGCGGTCCCGCTCGGGCGCCAGAAATGTTGGATAATAGTTTTTACCCAAGTTGCAAAAAGAAACCAACGTTGAAAATATTTGATTGTGCGAATAAAATAAGAATGCGACTGTACAGGTTGATGGTTTTACTGATACTCATTTAATATATGCAAAATACTTCTTAACCAAGTTGCGCTCAATTCTTTTATAAAATTTTGTAGACTTAGATGAGTGATAATAACAGATTAATTGAGAAAAATACACTGGGCAATAAAAGTATCGTTAAACTATGATTCACATTTTTTCAATTCAATAAAATATTTCAATTTCAATTAATGTTTATATGACCCAGTGTATTACACTATTAAATAATTTGGTTTACATGATAATAAATATATAATGTAAATAGCAATATATTTTTAAACTGTACACTAATTTTGAATATTAATTAAGACCAAACACCCATGATGGTTTGTACGTTGGAATTTTCATTCCCAACCTTTGCATTAAGATCACCGATGATAATTTTGAAAACGTCTTTAAGGATGTTGCAGAGAATTATATCAAGTTGGTGGTAAAATGAGACTTCTACGTCGTTATCAGATAGTTCAGTTGGAGCATAACATTGAATTACCGAAATTTTTCAGAATTTAGTGTTGAATCTTGCTGTGATGATTCTTTCCGATATGAATTTGTACTCTAGCATTGTTTTTTTGCCTTGTTTGACACTACTATTCCAACACCGTTGATCTTATGATTTTCATTTCCGGAGAATATAAAGTAGTGTCCTGTTTGTTGTTCACCACCTTTTGGCATCTAGCTTAGCTTATACCCAGTATGTCAAGGATGAAATTTCTTTGCAAACTTGTAAAAGCCGGAATGTTTCAGAAAGAGTTCGAACATTCCATGTTCCAAGCATAGTCCTTTGTTTAAAGCCAAGAGTCGCCGTCGGGGAGGTGGTTGATGAGTTTGTTGAGTGTGTTAGCCAATAGCCCAACCTTCTTAATGGTGAGGGACCATGTTTGGTTAGTTTTTCAGGGAACCACCCTTATCCAATTTTGACCCGCGGGGATTACAAGTCACGCCCAGAGGTTATATGCCAACCACCGGTTAAAAATTTTATGCGCCCATAAGGCGCAAGGTAATCACCGCTAGTGTGCACTAAAACCTCTCCCTATCCGCCACCTGGGGACGCGTCCGATAGGTGTTTGGCAACTCCACATGGTAAAAGTTGGTATATACCGCACTAGTGGACTTGCTTTTTAACTTTTGGTTTTTGATTTTTTTAATTTATTTGTTATTTTCATTTTTTTAGTGTCCCGGCAACTCTTATGAAATAAAACTGTTACTTATATAAGAGATTCCAGCCAGTTATCAAAAACTTTTTAAACCAATTTATTATTCCCAATTAAATTTAAGCATATAACTCATATGTACATAAATATTTTTATAGTCCCCTTTTAATTTCCTACATTTTGATACCCTACTCTAAAGGTTTAGAAAAATTTTTTGAATAACGTATTAAAATTTCACACCTAAAATCTGCCAATTTATTTTTCTTCAAACACCTATCTAAAAGCACTTGGGTTCTTAAAACGAATAAACCGATACCTTAACCGTCGAAATCCATACGAGGTAATAAAGCAATTTACAAACATACATATAAGAAACGCGTGAAAAACATAGCCCTTCTTCGCAGTCGGGTAAAAAACACACGTATATGAAAATAAATTAGAGTGTTTTTTTTAAATAAATGAAAACCGATGATGTTTTGACCAAATTCCTGCGATTTTATATATTTAAATATGTTTAATTTATTTATAAATTAAAGTTTGTAAATTTGTGCAACCGGTCTGCAAACTATTGCAACAGTATTAAAAATGCTGCCGTAGTTGCAACAATCTTGTTTACGTAAAGAATTTTTGACGAAGAAAATTATTTGCAAGTACATAATGGTTTTCGAACGCAGAACTTTGATTATTGCGCAATTACTGATTTTACGAATATGCCCAAAAAAATATATCTAATTATGCAAAAGTAGTACATGTTAACTCGATGACAATTTGCATAAAATGAAATCTTATAAGAAAAGTAAAATTACGTCTTCCCCTTATATGCAAATTTCTGCATTCATCTGTTTTTTAATGAAATATTTTTTTTACCTCGTTATATATGGCCGGAAGTATTTTTTGTCCTCTGGAGCGCCCCATATTGAATTTTATGTGATGTCACATGCTCTATAACCAACATATGATCAAGACGCTTCTAATGATACCCATTTTAATAGTGTAGTGTGAAAGCTCTCATTCATTCTTCATTCATTATTGTCTATATTAAACATCTGGCAACCCTAACTTGCGGCCAAATCAGAAATGGTAGCCTATTTTTTAAACTTCCTTACACATCCCTCTGTGACGGTAACTACAATTTATTTAAAAACACATGGCCGAAAGTGACCACTAAAAATTAATTATTTCTAATTCAATTAAAAATACTTGCGGCCATATATAAAGAGGCAACCCTACACCACAATATTCCACCACTTCAAAATAGCAATCAAACATTTATTTCGTTAAAAAAAAACAGATGAGTGCCGAAATGTTCAGTCGGCTCTTATACTAAAACGCTTTTGTGTTTTGAAATTTGTATAGAAAAAAAGAATTTTTTTGAAACGTATTTGCGTTACTTTTCATACAAAGACTTCATATGTTTAATGCACGTTATAGTTTAACTGTAAAGGTATTGAAAGATGTACATTAAAAGAAATCACTGTTCTATGGACAGAAAACTTTCAGGAACTTACCCAGGCCAATTCTTAATGCAAAAAAGACTTCGCTTTGATATCCCAAGGCAGAGCAACGTCTTCAGGGCTAAAGACTTTAAAATAATTTCAACATATTGCTCATTGTAGAAGTTGTTTTGACAAGCCATCTGCGGGAACACCAAATAAATCAGTATGTACATCAACTGAATTAATTAAAATTAGAAAAACTTACCTTTCGGCAATAAACGGGATTACAATTGATTTGCGAAACTATAGACATTTTGAATTCATTTTTAATGTTGTACGTGGTATGTATGTATTAGAGGACTGCAAAGTGTACACAAATGTATTCGTAAAATGTACTCGTATGAATTTCGTGTGTGCATAGATGTATGTTGTTATGTATATACTTATGTATACATGCATGTATATGTGTGTACATACTATGTATATGGCTTTTAAATTTTATAATTTTTAATATTAATTATTTTTACATGTCAAGCTCTTCTAATAATATATTGATTATTTTAAATCTTTATTCGACCCAAAGACGTACTTTGGAGTTTACAACCGAATTTTTATAATAAAGTTTTGTTATTGCAACTGAAAATATATCAGAGGTATGTTATTTCAGATAAAAGAACAGAAATATTATCATTGGCGTAGCTAGAAATTTTTTCAAGGGGGGGGGGTGACAAAAATTTTTTTCCAAATTTTTAATCCGGTTATGGATTTTCATAACTAAGAATACCACTAAAAAATCGATTGCTTTCAATAACACTGCTTTACAAACTTTAATTTTGTTAAGTTTTTAATTTTCTAAAGCATTTTTTTTTAATAATTATGATGTGCTAAACACAAAAAAGGAATAAAAATTTCATTTCGGCCATTGTGCAGAATATAACGGTTCATTTTCGTTTTTCGGTGTATATTTCTTGTTAAAGCGTCATTCAGAATCAAAGGCTGGTTCGTTCAAAATGAATTAAATATTATTTGAAAGGCTACGCGTCGAATAGTGGCTCTGATCGAATAAAAGACGACCAAGTTAAAGTGGATAAAAGTTTAAATTCTTTGAAATTTTTAAAGTTCATCACCAATTGTTGCCTTTTCGGAAGCTGTTTTGTACCACATATAATAAAAAAATCCTTAGATTTATAATATCATTGAATACTCCATTCGATTATAAAAATTTTAATCCATCCATAATGGACCTAAATCTGATGAAAACAAAAAATCTTATATTCTATGTTTTATTATTTAGGCTGTTTATGATCAGATTTTTTCTTTACTTTAGATGCAATGTTCTCAATGTTTCATCGGCTTTTTTCCGGCGTCTTTAGAAGAATCTTATAATCGACTTTGGATGGTGCTTTAAAGAGAAGTAAATATATGCAAATACATCGAAAAACACAATATTAACAATGGCTGAAGTGAACTTTTTTCAGTGTATAGCATATCTTCCTAATTACCCTAAGAAATGCATTACCAAATTTAAACCTTTTCGTTGTAGATTGACAACCTGTTTGAATGATTTTGTGTATTTTACATATAATTATATTTCAATTATTTTTTACATATTTTTTTATGTAGGTATTCTTCAACAGAAAATTCTCAGCATACACGGCAGAACAGAACAACGTTGTTTTTGGAAATTTTTCCATGGTTCCTTAAAATAATTATCCCTTCTAATTCTTTCTGAATATCACGTTACGGACTTTTGCGCAATAAAATCGCTTGGACTGAAAGGGAAATTAGTTCGAAATAATCACACCAAAATATAAAATTCTGTGAACTGATGAACAGTCGTCACGAAAATTTTGACTTGTCGCGAAATTAGCCTTGACTAACTTCGTTATGAAAAATATGTGACATGAAGCAAAAAATCGTATCCAAACAAGCATACGTTATCTTAAAAGTAATTCAATAAAACCTAAAGCATTTCATATAAGTACATACATCAAAGCAAATAGTACTATTGTGGATTCCGATTTTTTGCGGTTAAGGGTCGTTATAAACTTTTGGATATCATATCGATGGTCATACATGTGTAACTGAACTTTTATTATTTTTCACAAAACGCAGAAAACGTTCCCATTCTCAAAATAAAATAACAGAATTTAGTTGAGAGTATCGACTAAATAAATTTCAGCTATTTTATTTCTATGCTAGTAACGCTTTCAGCATATTTATAACGTAATTTCTCCTACTGAAAAGTTGTAAAACCCAGTTACGTGTTGTCAACTTATGACCATCGATATGAAAGTTTTTCGAAGGTCTAAAGCTTTTAAAAATCATGTTGCTAATGGACTATTGTACTAATTTTATGCACAACTGGACCCAGTATCAAAATGTTTTCAAAATGTTGTATGTACTATTTTTTATATTTTGTTAGAGAAAATAAAAAAAAATATATCATCAGAATAAAATAAACACACTCGTACGTTTTTGTTTAGGGTTTTTAGGAAATAAACCCCCAGAAAGACCTATCTACGCCAATGAATATTATTGCAATTCAGTACTTGTAATGGAATATTAGTAAGATAGTGAAATTTTTTTAGTTGTAACTGCTTTTCAAATAATCTGTTTTCTCTGTGTACATTCTAATTATATTATAAGAAACCTGTTTTAATTGAATTTTTGTTTCGATGTTTACATATTAATTTTTATGTTTTTATATACATATGTATTAGGGTGATCGATTATTCGACATTTTCCAGAAACCGGTTTTCGAATAGTTCGACTTTTTGAAATTTTAGAAAAACCGGTTACGGTGTTTAAAATTCAGAAAAAATCGGTCGACCGGTTTTCTTTTTGTGAGAAAATTATAGTGCAAAAGCTTTGATTTTAATTTGATATAAAAAAGAGAACAGTTCATGTAAATACTATCCGCATAAAAGCATAAAGCATAAGGCCAAGTTCCTATTCAAAAACTTCGGCCGTTAAAAGTACTTGGATCACAATGAGGGTCAAGTTTTTAATAAGTATGATACCATTTAATTTCTAAGCTAACTTGGAAACATTTTCCCATAATTCTTCCCAATATTAGGGTCCCTGTTATGATTCACAACTAAATTGATAGTTGAGTCGTAGTTGTCAAATTCTTATTATGAAATACAACTTCATCACAGCAGTTGTCTCAGTTTTTTATTAGTTGTGTTTTGGTTTTATTTCCACCATTGTGTTACTTCTAATTACTTTTAAAATGGTACTTTTAGGCGCCAATCTATCCCATTTGTCAACCCATATTGTTGCCATATCCATAAAACATAAAATCTCAACAAAAGCTAAAAATATTTAAAATATTTTGTGATGGCTACTATGGTTTCAAAAAACAGAGAGTATAGATAAGAACCTTTTTTTGAAAATTTTTTCGAAGACAACTTAAATTAGTGTCAATCATAATACAAAAAAATGGTTGAGCATGGACAACTCAACCTAGTTGAGTTGTGAATCATAATAGCGGCCTAGCAATGTAAAAAAATATTGCCAATTAACAGGTTGCCTAAAAATGAGATGGTATTGTACCTATCAAGAGCTTGGTCTTCATTTTGATCTCAGTACTTTTAACGGACAAAACTTTTGGATAGGAACTTGGCCTTATTTCTCATTAATTGTTTTGTGCGGTACAACACTATAATTTCATCCCTATAATTTCACATAATTTCTTAATTGCGCATTATAGTGCCCTTATATGCGGCACGCCTTCCCATTACGTGATCAGCATAGTTTTTTTTCCTTCTAGGAGGACTTACAATCAAAATCCGAAAAAAATTGTTCCACACATATAGGGGAACCCTAGTACACAGATTTACATTATTTTCTTTTTCTTGTTTATTTCTTGATATTCACGCAACAAGCATTTTTGTCTATGATAGATGTCGAACTCCATATAAAATATGAAGCTTGATATAAATTCTACATCACAAGGACAATTTAGTTCGCCCCTGCTACCATCTCTTGAACAAAAATACTTAGGAAAATCAACAGTAAAAGCTCGTCATGTTTTAATATAGTAAAAACTAGTAATTTATACGAATCGAAAAGTATTCGACTGGGCCAATTTTTTAATAAAAAAAACGGACTATTCGGACCGAGTCGATCACCCTAATATGTATGTATATAGGTGTATGTATAGCAATATAATATAATACCAAATACCACGAAATTAGTTAACAAGATAGCGAGCATGCAGATAACAAAAATACTAAACTAGTCTCATTTGATATAAAAGACTTATATACATCAATCCCAACAGCAGAGATAATAAATATTCTACATAAAACAATACTCAATAAAACAGAAGACGTGGAATTTTCAATGGAACTCGCAAGCACACCAAAAGCCACATTGGAGCAAAATTACTTCAAATTCAACAATAGCATATATAGGCAAATCAGCGGACTAGGAATGGGATATCCAACATCAGCAATACTCATGGAAGTATTTATGCAAAATTTAGAAGAGAAATGCGTAGAGGACTTAAAAAGCAATTTTGGGGTAACATTCTATGCAAGATACGTGGACGATATTATATGTGTACTAGAAGGAAATATGGAGGAGCAAATTCTGGATCTACTGAACAAATAACACAAAAACATAAAATTTACAATGGAAGTGGAAGAGAACGAAAGCATAAATTAGCTAGACCTAACGATTAGGGCAAACAAGAGCTTAAATAGAGTTGAATACGAAATATACAGAAAAACAACTGCTACAGACACAATAATACACAATTCATCAAACCATCCTCAACAACATAAGAACGCAGCAATTAGACAATTAATAACGAAACACGTGAGGCCTATATGAAAGAGATAGGCACCCTTATTGTGAATGTCGACGTCAACGTGAACATAATACATTCGTTGCTGTCAATTCGATATGTCTTCGTTGTCACTTCAATGCTAAATCGGCATTTACTAAAAGTATTGTGTTGACGTTGACTTGTTAAACATTTTTAAAAATTATGATAGGCCTCCGCTTTTGCATTTTATATGACGATATATTTTCTGATGCTTACCGTTTGCCAACCATCGCTATGTCTAATTAGTGGTCCAATAGATTTAATTTCGTCGCAATTTATTTCAATCCTTTCTTAAAATTATTAGGAGTTCTGCTCCCATGAAATCCTTTTGCTAGGCTTGGTTTACTTTCAAGCCGCTGAATTATTTCCTCAGATTGTTAGTTGGTTATTTTAATTTTTTTATATTTTAAATACTTTTTCAAATAAATAACCGTGACAGCTAAAACTTTCTATCGAGTCGTTGCCAAAAATTGTCGACAATAATAGAGCCAATTTAACACAATGTTGTCTTTAAGTCGCCTATTAACATAGCGGAAAACAACGGATATAAAAAAAGACCTAGTTGACAAGATTAGAAAGGATATGGAAGCAAGTAAGAAATGGAGCAGAGAACAGGAACAAGAAAAGAAAACTTCGGCTACCTTTACGTTTATGGGAAATTTAACATACAAACTGGCAAAATTTTTTTTGAAAACACAACATTAACACAGCATTCCAAACAAGAAACAACTAAAGTAGAATACTGAAAAACAGCACAAACGAAACAGAATTACTAGATAAAGCGTAGTATGCAGTTCTCACTGAAATTCAGGTTTGGAGTTTTGCATTTATTTCTACACGGAAAAATAATCGTGTAGAATTTTATACAGAATTTTGTTTGCATACACACAAATTTATATATTTTTTAATTTACAACACGCAAAAACACTAAAAATTAATTATAATGTACGAAAAACTAGAAATGTCAAAAATTCCGTGACCAAACAATTGTCTGAACGTTAAATTTTGTTTCAGTTGACGGACAAAATTCTCCACTTATTGTTATAGCATGCCTGTAATAGACAATAAATGGCAAAAATTCCGTGTACTTTTCTTTTGGAACTGCGTACTAGTAAACGGAAATTTCTTTAAGAAATTTACCAACCTGCATTTCAATTTGTATTTTTACCCATACTTCTTATGGCAGCCTGAATTTCATTCAGAGCTTAAAGTGTACAAATTAACTTGCACATGCCAACACAGTTATATCGGACAAACTGGAAGAAAGATAAAAACAAGATTTCGCGAGCACACAAGAGACTACAACAAGAAACTGAGAGAACCAGGAATAACACCAGAATCGAATTTCGCAAACCACATATTCGACAACAAATGCAAACCAGGACATATTAAAAAAATAGTTAAACTATTACATTCAAAACATAAAGGACGGCGATTGAACGTATTAGAGAACATGGAAATATACAAGCAAAAAACATTTGACGGAAGAATAATAAATGAACAAATAAACACTGTTTCAGACATAATGTTTGAACCGTAGTAAGAAATCAACAAGACAAAAGGATAAAACAACTGATAACTAATAGAGCAGATTATAAAAATATTTGGGGTATTCGCAAGGTGTCTTATCATGTCATAATTTCATAAAGTGCTAATATTTTAAGATAGTTTAAAAACATTGTTGTTGTACTTCAAATAAAAAAGTCCTAAAATAATACGACTTTTTGTGCTGTGTTTATTGTTTTATAATAACTCACAGTAAAAATCTGAGCCGAACGGGCAAAACTACTTAGTCGAGCCGGTGATAATATTTACAATCCGCCACCATTGATATAAATGAACGTAAGTAATATGCAGTAAAGTATGACCTAAAATTGTTCACAGTTTTATAACTTCACATTTGATTACATTTTTATAGCTGTGTAACAAGTAAAAATAAAAAAATCGAAACATTTAAAAATATACAAGTGAGAAGATTTTGTTTGTATACTTTAGCTGGCTGGCAGCCAACTAACGTTCTTCCGTTAGCACCCGCGTGGAAATTTAGTCGGTTCAGTCACCGGCAACAGCTGGTTTTGTTTATATATTGGAACAATTTAATTTTCGATGTGCGTGGAAATTTGTTTTTACTTTCATATAAAAAAAATATTCAGCTGAATTTTATTTACTTTATTAACAAGTTGAATAATTGAAAGACAAACTGACTATTATTTTAATTGTAGTGTACCTTACATTCCGACTTAAGATCATATACATAAGAAATTAATAAAACACATATATATATATATATATATATATATATATATATATATATATATATATATATATATATATATATATATATATATATATATATATATATATATATATATATACATATATATATATATATATATATATATATATATATATATATATATATATATATATATATATATATATATATATATATATATATATATATATATACTAGGTATAAAAAGTCTGCGTACATATGCTTAGAAATAGTTTTATTGTCCAAATTGTTATTAAATACCAAAACACCTAAACTAATTCAGGTGTTTTTTCATAGATCGACTCCTTACTAATTTATTTATGGCAACTCTATTCCACAATTCTCGATAACAAGCATTTTATCGATGTGAAATTGGGAAAAGTTCCTTCTATAGCTAAGAAAAAGTTTGCGTACATATATAATGTAACGGGATTATTTAATCTGTTGGCGTAGTTAAATATTTGTTGTGTACAATTTTTTTTAAAACTCGTGTTCTTAAGTGGTTTTAACATATCTAAAAGAATTTTTAATTGCATAACTACTATGGACCGCAAAGGAAAGGAGATAAATTCCGCAGAGCGAGAAATTATTGTTAATTTATGGAAAAAAGGCGAAAGCTTAAGAAAGATCGGTCAAATGGTAGAAAGATCGCATTCTTCTATTCAAGAGTGATAAATACTTACAAAGAAACTAACCAATTTGTCTCTAAGCCGCGATCTGGTCGTCCATCCAAGCTTACTGAACGGGAAAAGAGGTATGTGCTTCAATCTGTCAAAAAAAAATCCAAAGGTTACAGCCTCAAAAGTAGCAAAAGATGTTGAAATCAACTTTAAGAAAACTGTTAGCAATGATACTGTTCGAAAATTGCTTAAAAAGAATGGTTACCATGGCACGAAGAAAGCCATACATTTCACATGTTAACAGACAAAAGAGAATTGCGTTCGCCAAGGAACATATAAGCAAGCCTCCAGAGTTCTGGGAAAAGGTAATTTTTTCAGATGAGAGTAAATTTTGCATTTTTGGCATAAAAGGAAGACAAATAGTGTGAAGAAAAGATGGCACTGCTCTTAATAAAGAACACTTGTCTGGTACAGTGAAACATGGTGGTGGTGGAGTAATGGTCTGGGGGTGTATGGCAGCAAACGGAGTTGGCCAGCTGCAATTTATTGAAACAACTATGGATAAGAGAGGCTATTTAGATATCTTGAAAAGCAATTTACAACAAAGTGCTACAAAATTGGGTCTGCAAGGTCAATTTATCTTTCAACAAGATAATGACCCTAAGCATACCGCTGACATAGTGAAACTTTGGCTTCTGTACAATGTTCCCAAACAGTTGCGAACACCTCCGCAATCACAAGATCTCAATCCCATTGAGCATGTTTGGGATTTATTGGAAAAGAAAATTCGACAACATCAAATAACTTCAAAAGCCATGCTGAAAGAAGTTATGCAACATGAATGGAACAATATATCACGAGAAGAAACCACTAGATTAGTCCAATCTATGCCAAAAAGATTGACAGAGGTTCTAAGACGCAAAGGCTACCCTACAAGCTATTGAAAACTGCAAAATTTTTCGATTTAAAATAAAAGAGAAATGGGTTTTTAAAGTCGTACGCAGATTTTTGCGTGTGTTTTCAGTGAACTTTTTTGCTTTTGTTTTGCTGTGGTTAACTGTGAATTAGTTTTTTTTAAGTTTTGCATTATTTTCAAAAGACTGATATGTATTTATCAAATAAAAATCATTTTTGAATTAAAAATATATATTTTAATAATTATTTTGCTTTTGTTTTATAGGGTACATTTATGTACGCAGACTTTTTATACCTAGTGTATATATATATATATATATATATATATATATATATATATATATATATATATATATATATATATATATATATATATATATATATATATATATATATATATATATATATATATATATATATATATATATATATATATATATATATATATATATATATATATATATATATATATATATATATATATATATATATATATATATATATATATATATATATATATATATATATTAGGGATGTAACGATACGCCGTTTTGCCGATCCGATACCGATACTTAAAAATAAATATCGCCGATACCGATTCCGATACCGATACCGATACGAATATTGAAATTGAGCACAAGTTTAGATTAACAAAACTCAAGTGCAACTTTTTTTATACAAAATTACAGTGTAAGAGATTATTAATATTTAAAATTGATATTAACCCGGTATAAATAATTGGAAGTATTTTTTAAGGAGCTACATTTTCTCTGCTTCCAAAAAATTATATTAAAAATATGCAGATAACCCAGTGCAACAGTCCAAAAAACACACGGACTTGACAGTATAGATTCGATTGTACTACCACGGGGTAGTAAAACCCTATACGTAGCTTGGCGAATTTGGTGACCAATTTCGTTTTATGGACCTCCAAAGTTTTGGAAAATCAGCGGGCCCTCAAAAAAAGGTGTCATCAACTTTTGGCCAACAGAAAATTCAAACTCGATGATATCGCTTAACTATATATGGCAATAATGTAGCTAAGAGTTCGCTAAACAGATTTTATTACCATTTTATGCCAAAAAATTATTTTTTCGTGCACTTTTTTTTTTAAAATTAAGGAAAAAATTTTTTTCCACTTTTTCCAGAATAACTTACAGAGACTCGTAATTTTTTATTAACAATATTTGGCAAAGTTGTAGCTACGGTAGAGCTGAACAGCTTTTGTGAACATGTCAATAAAATCTGAATGTATCTGGGCACCCTAAACAGCCCAGAAAAACTAATTTCTACCTTAAAAGTTTTCGTTTTTTACGAGTTAGGCTATATTTTTATTGCATTTTTTGCTTTCTTTGTTATTGTTCCACTTCTTATGTTGCTGATTTTAGTATTTACTATTTTTTATTGTTTGTTGTTGTTTTGCCAAATAATGGTAATGAAAAATTTAGAGTCCCTACAAGTTATACTGAAAAAAGTGAATAAAATAATTTTTTTTAATTTTTTTTTCAAAAAAAGTACAGGAACATATTATTTTTCTGGGCACAAAATGTTAGTGAAACACAACAAAGAAGTATGCACTTGAATATACTATTTTCAAAAAAAAATATCTTTTTAGCATAAAAAAATAGTGAAAAACTAAAATTTTTAAGGTAAAAGGTGGTCTGTGTGAGCTATTAAAGTGCCTAGATACGTGCAGATTGTATTGATATGTTCACAAAAGTTGTTCAGCTCTACCATAACTATAAGTTTGCCAAATATTGTTAGTTAAAAATTACAAGTCCCTGTAAGTTATTCTGAAAAAAGTGAAAAAACATTTTTTTCCTTAATTTTGTCAACAAAAAGGTGACGAAAAAATGTTTTGGCATGAAGGGCTAAGCAGATTCTTAGCTACATTATTGCCATATATAGTTAAGCGGCATTATAAAGTTTGAATTAGCTGTTGGCCAAATACTGATGACACCGTTTTTTTAGGCCCCACTGATTTTCAGAAACTTTGGAGGTCCATACAAAAAATTGGTCACCCAATTCGCCAAACTGAGTAAAGAGTCTTACTACCCCATTGTAGGACAATCGAACCTGTACTGTCCAGTTCTTCTGTTTTTCCAAAAGTCTTTATTTGTCGCATAGTGTAATTAGTAGAAAAGCAAGAACATAAAAAAAATCATTATAGAACACCGAAAAAGAAATTTGTCCGAGCATCGCTTCCAATTCGGTGATTGGTAATCGAAAAACAGAACTTCTTGCAATAGCAAGGATATGTAAAACTAATTAGAAATAATCCAAATTTGCAATATTTCCGGATCGCGAATTCTACATTTTCATGACTTCTTTGGAGTGTCTTTTTTTGCTGGAATAAGATTTAAAAAACAACGAATTGAATTTGAATTCATGGTAAAATTAACAAAAAATAAATAATATTTTTACAAAATAATAGTATAAAATATTATTAATTTTTAAAATTGATAATAATAAGATTTAAAAAATAACGAAATGAGTTTAGTTCATGGTAAAATTAACAAAAAATAAATAATTTGCCAGAAAAAAACTCTGAAAAAATTTTTAAAGTATCGTCGTATCGACAGTAAAATATCGCCGATACCGATGTATCGGAAAATCTGAAATATCGCCGATATATCGGTATCGGTATTCGTTACATCCCTAATATATATATATATATATATATATATATATATATATATATATATATATATATATATATATATATATATATATATATATATATATATATATATATATATATATATATATATATATATATTATGTTTTTTCATACATGTACATATGTATTAAATTAATTTTATTTAATGTTGAAAAATTGCTGCCCAATATTTCGGTCAACTTTGTTGACCATCATCAGGGACTTTTATTTTGGATTTTTTTTTATGTCACGTATTTGGTTTTCTTATTTTTGTGAGTCATCCGTCGTCTGGGTTTTTTTGTCAACTATTATTTTAATTTTTAAACTTGTTCTTGGCATTCTGATTTCAAGTATTTATAATTGCTTTTTTATCAGCTGACACAAATTTGAATAGCACACTTATGATGGGTTGCTCGCAGTAGTCACATTTTTTCGTGTTATTATTTTAAAACATATGACTTTATGACTCCCTTGTGAATCCCCCAATTAAATATTAAACACAAATATAATAGTAAGCAATAGAAATAGGTACCAGGTAGAGAAACACAAAAGCATATAGAGCCGAGAGAGAGAGAGAGAGAGAGAGAGAGAAATAGGGA
Source organism: Panzeria rudis (assembly GCA_956483635.1). Taxonomy (NCBI): domain Eukaryota; kingdom Metazoa; phylum Arthropoda; class Insecta; order Diptera; family Tachinidae; genus Panzeria; species Panzeria rudis. The sequence continues at coordinate 77,814,460 of OY101450.1, forward strand.
GCAGAATACAAAGGGAATAAGGGAGGAAGTTAAGAATACAAACGAATTATAAAAGAAACAACGGACAATAGAAAACGATTTAGTATTCAATAGAACCACCGACCAACCAGACGCGACACGAACAGCAATCTATTGCCTACTCATTCTTGACAGAATGGCGTTCAAAAGAGAAATAAGAAAGTATTGGTGTAAAATTTTGATTTTCGCATACATACGTAATATCTGCAACACTTTTATTTGGATAAAATGAAACAAGAACATATAATAGTTGTCTCTTTCTCAAACGGCTGCCTTCAAAAAATGTTTTGGGCTTTTTAACTGCCACAATTGTCGTGTCTGGTTGGTCGGTGATACAACACTGAAGATGGTACATAGCCCAAACCGGTCTGTTTATCAACCAAATTTGACATGGGATGACAGAAAATCGTTCCAAATATGTGTAGTAATTTTATTATAATTAGCATCATTACGCATAAACAAAATTTTGAAGATTTTTTTCGAACAATGAAGAATTTTCTCCGAAAATTTCTGGCACCACTGTTTGTGCTTGTGTACACAAAATCTACATTAACTTAAATGTACGCAGGTAGAAAAGAATAAGAACAAAATTGAAAAGTTTTAAGAAAATACATTTGCAAACGTTTCCCTATTGATTTGCTCATCATAAACTACGTTTATATGTGCACTATTTGCAAATAGAAATATTTGTGATCACGTTTTATACGTCATAGCAAAAATACAAAACTTGGTAGCACTTCTATAGAAAACTTCTGTATTTTTACAAAAAAATAGTTGAAATGTATAAAATAACAAATAATTATTTGTTTTAATTGTCATTATTTTCCTCTATGAATATTTTTCGCGAAATATTTATCTATTTTGTGTTTTTTATTAACAAACATTTGTATGCGTGGCAACCTCAAACATTTTATTTGCAAATAGTGAGTTAAGCGTAGTATGCAGCTCTGGATGAAATTCATGTGTAAAAAAACTAACTGAAATTCAGGTTGGTAAATTTCTTAAAGAAATTTCCGTTTACTAGTATGCAGTTCAAAAAGAAGAGTACACGGAATTTTGGCATTTATTGTCTATTACAGGCATGCTATAACAATAAGTGGAGAATTTTTTCCGTCAACTGAAACAAAAATTAATGTTCAGAGAATTGCTTGGTCACGTAATTTTTGACATTTCTAGTTTTTCGTACATTGTAATTAATTTTTAGTGTTTTTGTGTGTTGTAAATTAAAAAATATATAAATTTGTGTGTATGCTAACAAAATTCTGTATAGAATTCTACACGATTATTTTTCCGTGTAGAAATAAATGCAAAACTCCAAACCTGAATTTCAGTGAGAACTGCATACTACGGTTTAATCGTGAATAGTTTTCGTGAGTTAATAAGTCGCAATAAAACAATTATATGGCAACAATTTACAGTTTTATTTGCAAATAACCCGTCCGTATAAACGTAGTAATAGTAGAGAATGTGTTTTTGTGCTAAATACAAGGAACCATTCAACGAAATACATTTCTGCTTTTGTTTCCAAAATGTTACTTTTTCTGTCATCTATATGTAAAATACTTGCAAAATATTTTTTATTTAGTCCATTAGTCCAATAGTCCATTTTCGCTTATACGCCACCAAGATTTGGTTTGAAATATCTTATATATGTATATGCAAGTTATGGAAGATATAATCCAAAATGCAAAAGTCAAAAATAATATATTTTGTAATCATAATTTTATGAAAATATTACTGATATTGAAGTAGAAATTGTTTTTATTTTAGCAATCTTGATTGCAATATTTTTGAATTGAGTAAATACGGAAGTAATTTCGTAACGTTAGTTTTATTTTACTTTGTTAAAAGAAATAACTACGAGTACATGGGGATTCGCATATAAGCCACAAATTGACTTATATAAAAATCAAGATATAGTCCAATTCGCCTTATAGTCCACAAAATGGGTGCAAATGAGGCAGTGGGCTATAAACGAATTTTACTGTATTTACAATTGTACACTCAAAATAAAATATTGGTAAATCTAACCAATTTCATATGTTGAAATTGAGCCAACCCATAAAATACAGTAAAAATCAACCAATGGAATTGTAGTTTAGTTGATGGTGTGTAAAACTACCAACCGGAAGGTCGCAGGTTCGATGCCTGCCAAGGCTTAAGCAGTAAGTGTGTTTGTTTAAAAACATTTTTTTTTTGTTTGTTTGGAATTTTTTGGGCTTGAGCTTAGCTTCTCATATTTATAAACCGGACGTCTTTACCATCTCAGCTAAGTCATCTTGTTAAGTAAGGATAGCACAAAGTATACATAGACATGTGGTGACTTCTTTGACTTAAATACAGTAATTTTTATGTAATAACTACTTACGCTGTTATTATTTTGAATTGGTAATTTTAACCATTAAAATTGGTAATGTTAACCATAAAAATTGTTAAAAATTAAATTAATAATTTTAACCATCAAAAATAATATTATTTTTAAAACGTCGTTTTTCTCAAATTTATATTTTTCAATTCAGTAAAATGTAATATTTCGGTCTTGAACTTAGGTTCTCATGCTTATGAACCAGGCGCCCTTACCATCTCAGCTAAGTCATCTTGATGAATAACGATAGCATAAAGAAACCATAGACATGAAATGACTTACACCTTTAGAAAGTTATTTTAACCAATGAAAATTGTTATTTCATACAAATTGTAACAACAATTTACATTAACAGTAGGTTAACTATTTATATTGGTTAGATCTAAGAAAAGACAATCGTTTTGTTTCCATTTTATGTCATTGCAAAAGTATTTGTTTTGGTTTGCTCATGTACGAAACGATTACAAATATTTTAAAAGCTTGTGTCTTCGCATGAAACGTTTGCGAAAAGTTTTGTTGGTTTGCACACTCTGGTACAAACAAATACTCTCGGAGTATCGTCTTAAATACGACTATTTCAAAACATATCAAATGAAAGTGTATTTCATATTTATATGAAAACTAGCTTTTTATCGTCTATCTGGTCTACAATATGAATGAAATAACTCTGCCAAAAAAACCCGACTTCAATGCAAAGATCCCATTAAACACATTGCAAAACGGACGCAATTTTGCGTTAGGTCAAATGGTGTGTACTTCAACTAATTGTGTGTTCGTCCGCAATTTTTTATAGAACCAAATCTTTCACGTCCTTTCAAATAAAAAAATTTTGAAATCGGTCAAGAAAAAGCGGAGTTATGCTATAATCAATGCAACGAGCTACCACTTTTTCCGTCCTATTTCCACTTCTATGGGACCTAACTTCAAGCAAACCCTTTCAATCAAAAAAATTATTTGATATTCGGTTTAAAAATGACAGTTAATTATGGGGGAGCAAATCTCAAAATTTGGCCCAAGAAACAAATATAGCCTATATTAATTGTGAGCCAAATATCTATCTGTGTACCAAATTTCATTTAAATCGGTTCAGCCGTTTAGACGTGGTGCCGTAACTAAAATCTGCAAACAAACATACACCTCATTTTTATATAGGTAATATATGGATTACCAACAACAAATTTTGCACTATTGTATTTAATACTATAATACACTCGATATAATGAAACAAGGGGTTTTGTGAATTAAGCATATATTTGTTGTACGCTTTGGTTGTCAACTATTGAAATAAATATTAGTATGTTTCTTTAAAAAAAGTATGTTCTATGTATGTGATTTATTTGATTGGTCTCCTGGTTGGCCGTGTGTTTCAGAAATCTTGTAACACCAATGCATTACAATGTTAAAGCGTCGATGACCTGGTGGTGACAGCTTAAACGGATCAGTGAGGACATTTTCGAACAAATGGCCGCTAAGTTCATACACGCCAACAAGAGCGACACTGTCACCCATCTTTTCATTAATTACCATGACAACATCCTCAGAAAAGTTTGTTTCTTTTTTACACGAGTTCCACAATAATAATTTGAGGAATTTGGCGCACAGAGAGTATATAATACAAGCAGTTTTAATAGACATTTTAACAGAACTTTTCATCAGCTTAATTTCGCTCAATTTTAGCAAACAGTAATGTATCAATATTATTCAAAGTGGTAACAGACTGAGCGGCAATGCACACAAGAAGTCCATTTGCTGGTATACGAAGAGTAGTGTTTATGCTGACTTTAGACGACATGTTTTTTACATATGGCTTGTTAGGTGTGTGAGACATATGTAACTTCGCATGTTTGTCAAAATTGTCAATTTACAGACGGTTTATAATATTTGCTTTTACACGTACATGTGCAATTACATCTGATATAACCTCTGAGTGTTCACAACAGCTTAGTTTTTGCACAATTTCATAAATATATAAAACGCTCTTTGCTTTTTAATGTTTTTTCAGCCAAACCACACTTTTGGTAATTTAATACAGCTGATGTCAGATACCTTGTCAGATGAAAATAGAACACGCTCTAATTGAAAATTTTTCATCTGTCTTTGCTTCTGTAAATGTCATCTGACAATGTTTCACATGTTTCACACGGCATGTATCACTTTTGCAGTGGGAAATTTGACAAGTCAGATGTAAAATACATGTCGTCTAAAGTCAGCATTATTAATATGATTATTTCGAAGTATTAGCTTGTGAATCAAAATTGATTATTAGGCTAACGTTCGTAACGTTAAATTGAGAAAGAAAAGAAGAACGTCGAATCGACGACGCATGTCAGAATTTTTCCGTTTTGATCCGATAAATACACTTATTTTATGCCCATTTTTCATATAGGAGTTGATGTTGTCGTGCTTTAGGTGTGTGCCACTTTTTATCTTGTTGTGCATTGACAAAGCTACTTATTTTTCAATTAGTTTCGCCAAAACGACGAAGTATGACGTTTGTGTAACTTTTAGAGCTTTTGGATGTGATTCCAGTGCTTCATTGTTTGTTGTTTGAGTAGTTAGCTCTTAGTTTTTGAGTCTATAATAAAAAGGAGAAGTATGCTTGATCGGCAAAGAGTTTGAAGGTTTTCTTATGTATACATACATATATGACGTCAGTGCGAGCTGGACCTTGGTGATAACGCCATATGTGGTATAGAGTAAGAATAATGCAAAAGTTGATCAGAAATTTGATGTTAAGTAAAAGAATTCTACGTAATAGTTGGGGACGATGGATTTCTAAACATTTTAACAGAGAGACTAACTTGAAAAATTCTTAAAACTAAATAACCAAACGTGGCTTGTTATTGATATTCCAGGAGAGCCATCAAATGGGAAATATAACTTTAATGACTACATATTTATACTTGAGGTATTCACGAGGTGTCTTATCGTGTCATAATGTCATAAAGTGCTAATATTTTAAGATAGTTTAAAAACATTGTTGTTGTGCTTCAAAAAAAAAGTCCTAAAATAATAAGACTTTTTGTGCTGTGTTTATTATTTTGTCATAACTACACAGTAAAAATGTAGCCGAACGGCCGAAACTCCTTCGTCGAGCCGGTGATAATATTTACCATCCGCCGCCGTTGATATAAATGAATGTACGTAATATACAGTAAAGAATGTCCCAAAACTGTTCACAGTTTTATAACTTCACATTTAATTATATTTTTATAGCTGTGTAACAAGTAAAAATAAAAAATCGAGACATTTAAAAATATGCAAGTGAGAAAATTTTGTTTGTATACTTTAGCCGGCTGGCATCCAACTAACGTTTTTCTACTAGCAGCCGCGTGGAAAATTAGTCGGCTCAGTCGCTGGCAACAGCCGGTTTCGTTTATGTTTATGTATTGGAACAATTTCACTTTCTGTGAGCGCTGAAATTGTTTTTACTTTAATTAAAAATTAAGAGTTTAAAATATATTCAGCTGGGTTTTATTTACTTTATTAACAAGTTGAATAATTTAAAAACAAACTGGATATTATTTCAATTTTGTCACTTGTTCTTAGCATTCTGATTTCAAGTATTTATAATTGCTTTTTTTTATCAGCTGATACAAATTTGAAATAGCACACTAACTTATGACGGGTTGCTCGCAACAGTCATATATTTTCGTGTTATTATTTTAAAACATATGACTTTATGACTACCTTGTGAATCCCCCAATTATTTAATTTCCAAAAAGTGGTATTTTGTTAACATTTAATGTCAGGTGATTGATAGCCTTGAGTTACCAACATTGAAAACATCGATAAAGGAGAATATTAAAAATAAATCGTCGAATATGAAGAGTAAATCGATTTCTAAACAATATTAGACTTTGCTATTTATCATCCCGCTCTTAGTAAGTTTCTTCGAATTTTGTCCATTGTCGCCATTCTTTTTGCATTCCTTACAGTAATCAATATTAGTTATTCCTTGTTTAAAATTTTTCAACTTTTCGCAGAAAAATTTAAACACAAAGCTTGAATAAAACTTGTGCTTGATTTGGCATATAAAGTGAGTTATTTTTCACTGAAACGTTTTATAAAATTTGTTTTTTATATATTAATTTAAAAACAGAACGTCACAATCAGGTGTTCAACGCTAGCTATCACCTGCCGTTCTAAAGTGTTTACCAAAATATCAATTCAACAAATTCTATCTGAAGTGAGGCGTAGGGATATAGAAAATAAGGCCCTAAGATTTCGATATCCAATTTTATTTTAAATCTTTTATTTATAATAAAAAAAACAAAAGTCTAAATGAATCACCCTTTATAAGAATTAAAATCACATTCAACAGAGCCACCTGACAAGTGGTGATAAGCAAAATACATGTGAGCACTGACGATGGAATTGTAGCGGTTTCCAAAAATGGCGCTACTCCGTTAGCTGTGTACGTTGAAAATTAGCCCTAAAAAGTCATACTTATTTTTATGGCGTAAAGGTCATACCCACTTACAAAAATTTTTAATGTTGGTTTTTTTCAATATTTGTTTTCTATATCATCGAAATAAAACAAAAAATACTTAATTTTTTATTTTTATTTAATCATAAATTAAGTTTTCGCCGCAGTACTTTACTTGGGCTATTTTGTTAAAAAATGATCGAAAACAATAAATTCAAAAGCATATAGACGATAAAGTGTATATGAATATTAATATATCAAACACGATCGATACACGTTTTCAATAGCATCGGTCGTTAATTTATGCAACAGGCATTAAGGTCTCATCGGGGCTCCCCATACCGGCTTTTATCATATTTTTATTGCCATCCGCGGCTTACGAGAACACATTACCTCCGCTTCTTTTATTATTTTCATGGCCCTTTTAACCAAAATGTCATTGCCATCCTCTCCCTCAGACTTTTCCTAATAATTATAATTTTATGTTATTGATACCGGCGCATTAGTTCCCGTTGGGCTGTCTAGTGACGAAGGTATTACACTGGTCACTGGACAGTTAAAGCAGCAGCGACTAACTGTGCTGGTGTACATAATGTGAAATACGTGATTCGATTTGAACTTTCTTTCATGCTATGACGGGAAGGCTCAAAATCGATTTCAGCAACATAAGCGGGTTAAGAACGAATTTTTTCTCTGTGTATTCTCACATTTGTCTTCATCGGCCGGATGTTTTCGCTCTGTGTGAGACCCAGGTATCTGAGAATGCTGACCCACAGTATTTTCACTTACCTGGGTATCACCTCCTATCCCTTTTTAGTCTACATCGGGGTCTTGTAGTGTACATACGCAATGAAGTTGTGTACCAGTATCAGCAATCACTATATATATCCGCCCGAAAATGGAATACAACTCTCATGTATGGGCCGGTGCTTCAACGTCTATTTTGAAGTTACTGGACCGCGTACAGGAGAGGGTGAAGAAGCTTATTGGTGACAGTAGGGTAGCCAACTCTATTGACTCGCTGGAGCATCGACGCAATGTGGGGTGTGTTTCACTGTTTTATCGTTACTACAATTGATTGTGTTCTGATGAAATCAGGGAACTTCTTCCCGAAACCTACTCATTTTTGCGAACAACACGTTCTTCGTTAAAGCCACATCCATTTGTGGTCGATACGCCAGTGAATCGCACTACGCATTACATAGAAATTTCATTCTTTGCAGGGAGTTTATTCCAGTACGAATGTGGAATAAACTCCCTGCAGAGGTCTTTCAATCACTTTCAATGTTAGAAAGCTTAAATCGAATATCCATAAACACTACTTTCTCTATCCCCCTTCCTATAACCAATTTTCCTAATTCTGGCGCAATGCATTGCATGAGTAGGGGCCATCCCCTGAGTGCTGGTCTTACTAAAAATAAAAAAATATGTTAATTAATTTTTTCGACCTTAGAATATGTAACTATTTATTATTTTCTTCAGGCTCAAGGTCCTACCAGTTATTTAAATAAAATTTTTTTATGTTTTATTAAATATGTGTTAATCTTGTAGATTGATTTTTTATTTTTTTTCGATATTTTGAGCACCTTCGGTGCTTTTCCTCAGGAAAAATTATTATAAAAAACAAATGCAAAAAAACAGATATTTACATTAGCGGAAATCATTCTTTGTGGCATATTTACACCTCTAGGATATAAACTATCATTTTCTGCTACAAAGAATGAGTGTCTTCTTCAAACATGTAGGAAATACATACATACATATATGTATTATGTATAACTATGTAATTTTTCAGAGGTACCATAAAAAACTACTTTTAATATTTTCTTAATTTATTATTTGTTGATTAATTCTGAACTAACATTTATTAAAGATGCATACATTTGATATTTAAATTAGGGATGTAACGAATACCGATACCGATATATCGGCGATACTTCAGATTTTCCTATACTTCGGTATCGGCGATATTTTACTGTCGATACGACGATACTTTTTTTATTTTACCATGAATTAAACTCACTTCGTTATTTTTTAAATCTTATTAATATCAATTTTAAAAATTAATAATATTTTATGCTGTTATTTTGTAAAAAAAAATTTTATTTTTTGTTAATTTTACAATGAATTCAAATTCAAGTCGTTGTTTTTTAAATCTTATTCCAGCAAAAAAAAGACACTCCACAGAAGTCATGAAAATGTAGAATTCGCGATCTGGAAGTATTGCAAATATAGATAATTTCTAATTATTTTTACATATCCTTGCCATTGCAAGAAGTTCTGTTTTTCGATTACCAATCACCGAATTGGAAACGATGCTAGGACAAATTTCTTTTTCGGTGTTCTATAATGATTTTTCCTTAAGGAAAAAGGATAAAAAATTACCCATTTTCACAATTTTTTTTATGCGAATTTAAACTCAAAACTTTATTTTCATGTAAATTTAAGTGAATATATATAAACTTAGAAGACTTTTAATAATTAAGCTATTAAGTTATTTAGAAGAATATTAGTTGATAAATGTTCTTTAAAAAATCGATTTTTTAAAAAGAATGGCGAGTATTTTTTAAAATTACAAAGGAATTAAAAATTTTTTCTTGCTTTTCTACTAATTATCTGCATATTTTTAATATAGATTTTTTGGAAGCAAAGAAAATGTAGCTCCTTAAAAATTACTTCCAATTTTTTATACTGGTTAAAATCAATTTTAAATATTCTCTCTTACAATGTAATTTTGTATAATAAAAAAATTTCACTTGAGTTTTGTTGATCTAAACTTGAACTCAATTTCAATATTCGTATCGGAATCGGTATCGGCGATATATATTTTTAAATATCGGTATCGGATCGGAAAAACGGCGTATCGTTACCTCCCTAATTTAAATACACAGAAAAAAATAAGTTTCGTTTTTGATAACAAAAATCCCGGTATTCAATAATTTTTTTTTCAAATTTCCTGTGATAAAGAATTCCCCTATATTGTTAACAGAATTATTTCAAAATAAAAATATATATATAAATTAAAAAAATGTTGACATGGCTGGAATACGAACCCGGGCTTACCGGACGTAAAGCATACACTCTCTAGCTGAGCCATATCCCATTTATTTTTTTATGGGATACAACTTGTTTTAAGTACTTATGTATAAAAAGAAAAGAAATAACCGGCATGGAAAAGAAATACCTACAACGAAATATTTTATTATATTAAAGATAAATGTTATTGAAATTCATTTTTTTTAATAACATGGTCTTATTGAATATAATTCTTGTCTATTTTTTTCTGTGTACATAAAATAAATGAACAAATAATATAAACGTACACACACAAACCAACTTTGTTTACTTTTCTTGTTGAAGCCAACTATTAGTTTGTATTTTATTTTCAAGCTTATGTTTTATAGACTCTCAGAGAGCCTCTCTGAGTAATTTTTCTAATTGCATATATGCTAGACAAGTTTCCTACAGTTTTTAGTATTGCATATCTGCTACTGTGTAGGAAATGTTAGTTTCTTATATTTTGTTCTTGTTGTGTTGCATATTGTAGCATATATCCTAGACTTGCATGACGTGCAAGGTCTGCAATAGCAGTTTTCAACGAAGGGTGATTTCCCCTATTATTTGTAAATAATAATTACAATAGCAAAACAAAAACATTAAAAACAAAGCACAAAATATTGTCTTACTTTAATAAAAGTTCAAAGTAAACTAAAAGCTTTTTTGTTTATATTTAGATAATATATGTTTGTATGCATGCGCGCAATTTTCTGTAGCTGTTTTGTAATTCATTCGTATGTTCGTAGGTGTATTAATTATATGTAACATCTCAATTGTATAAGTAAATAAAATTCTTTATTATTTAAATTTTTTAAAAAAAATTTTATATTTATTTAGAGGAGAAGACTATGTCTTCTTTATCCTTTTATTATTTCTAATTATTTAATTTGCCGGAAGAGTATGTCTTCTTATTCGGACTTTTTATTATTGACTACCTCTATTATTATCTTTTTAAACTTAATATTAAACTTTATAAAAACTTAAGAATTGTCGAACAGCAATCATCACCTTGAAATGCAACGTGAGCTGTTCCAATTGCATTCAGTGCAAATAGGTCGTCAGCACTTTAAATAAATGTTGTAACAAAAAAAAATCGTGAATTAAAATTTAAATGGAAATGTGTCAGCAATTGAATTGCGACAGAGGAGATTGAACTTTATTAAAGTAAGTAAAATAATTATTAATTGCAACTAACGGAAATGTGTCAGCAATTGAACTTTTATTAAAAATAAATATGTTAATTATTAACTACTCCCTTCTTAATTTGATTGTCCCCAATCATTCAGAAAAATGGGATATTGTTCAATCTAGGAGGTTTGACTGGAGCTTCAAGCTCTATTGGGTTTTGAGGGTCGCGAATAGTTTGTAAACTGAGTACATTCGGGGTTAACTTGCTACTAGTGAGTGGGTTTTGGTGTTCCCAAATTACTACCTTTCGGGTGCGTTTAAAGAAAAAACCCAGACACGCAATTAATATGATTATTAGGCAAAGTATCGTTGATATTGACCAACCTCCGATTTCTAGGTTTTTTTGGATAGTTGAGATTGTCTCAGTGTTGTTGATTTGAAGTTCGTTTAGAGCTTCGAGCGATAAGAGATTGATATGGTCAATTTCGAAAGGAGTTGGCTGTAGTAATGCGGGTATCATTTTTAGAGGAGAAGCCTCCATATTACTGAAAGTTCTATTGTTAGCTTTTATGGTACTGTTGTGAAATTTAATGAGAAAGGTTCCAGATAAAGATCGATATGTTTCGTCCATTGTAACCATTTAGTAAGATCATGCCAGACTCAATTTCTTCAATTGGTGAAATGTGATGATTATTGCTCGTTACACATGAAGAATTTCTATTATTAATAATATTAGGGATACAAGTATTATTTGTTATGTCAATTATTTGATTTTCTTTACAAATCATAATATCGTTATATTCTTCACATTTTTCTTTAAAAGCATAAATTGTTTTTTCATTTTTTAAAATTTCTAGGAATTCAAGTTTGATTACATATGTTTTCTTTTTTACTGGTCTTAAAATTACATTTTCATACATTTCCTTTTTTGTCAACGGTACTTTAACCATGTAAAATATTTCATTATAATTATTTTTGTTACACAAAACTGACACTTTGGCAAATTGAAGTGCCTACTCTGGGTTTACAAAAGGAATGTTTTCTTCTTCGATTTTTTTCATAGCTACTCCGATTTCTTTTTTATTTAGTATTAATGGGTTTACAATTCCAATTTTTGCCCATTCTATTCCATTTTCAATATTTACTAACTCTTCCTTGACTAATCTTATTCTATTTTGTAAATTAATAACTATTTCATTTTCTAAGTAAACATTCTTTCTTACAAAATTTGACATTCTATTAATAATTTCGGTTAAGTTGTTTATTCTTTTATTGAAAGCTTCATTAACATAAAATTGTTTATTGTTATTTTTATTTAATTCGTAAACGTTATTAGTTAATATTTCAAAGTCGTCATGATCCGGAGACCCTGCGACGTATTTCCAAATTGTTCCCAAAGTGTTTATGGCTCTTTTATTTCTGGTTAGTGGTGTTAGATTCTCTAGTATGGTTATTTAGGATGTTTTGTAGGATAAAGGTGTGGGTGTTGGCTATGGATGTTGCGAATTGTTCCAGATCTATTGGATGAATGATAGTGAAGGTTCCCTGCTGAATTTTTGCTGTACCCTTATTTATGGTGACAACGTAGGAGGACGTGTAATCCATGATTTGGATTTCCGTCAGTGCGTAGGATAAGAATAATCTGGAAAAAAATAGGTTATTGTCTTTTAATGTTACTTTTATAAACAGTTCTGCCTGACATTGTTAATACAGTTGTATTTCGGTCTTCTTTGACTATTTCTTTTTTATATTTTGGGGTTAATTTTGAACCCAATCTCTTGTTGATCCTAACAAAAATGTTCTCTCCTGGTAAATAAGTTTTGGGTGCTGTCTATTTTTGTTATGGTAGTCCAGGTCCTGTTTTTGTTTTTCAGTCAAGCGATTTATTATTTCTTGTCTTTCCAAAATTATTTTTCCTGGGTCACTATTAAAGTTTTTATTAAAAAATATGTCAATCGGTCTTTTACCAGTGGTATAATGGATTGATTTATTGTATTCGTATAATGTTTTGGTGAGTAAGTCATGGAATGAATTGTGAAGTTTGTCTGACTTAAGACATCTCATCATCTCGGAAAGAGTAGAGTGAAGTCTCTCTACTTGGCCGTTGACGGTACTAGCGTAAGGGGGTGTAGTGTAGGTTTGTATGCCGAATTGGTCTTTAAGAAGGAAGTTTATCGTTACGGAATTTAGTGATTTTTCATTATCTAAGACTATAAACTTGGGGATGCCAAATGCTAAAATTATTTCTTTCAATGGTTCTTTAATGTCTTCGACTGCCTTTGATTTCAGAATTTTTCCTAAGGCGTATTTGGAAAATTTATCTATTGCTGTGAGTACTAGGTTTCCTTCAGTTGAATAGATGTCAATGTGAATAATCTCTCCAGGATTTTTTGAAATTGGTGTAGGCTGAAATTGCGGTTTGTTGGGTCGACGATCATATTTTTGTTCTTTACAGGTTTGACAATTTTTTACTATCCTTTTGGATTTTTCCATCATTTTGGGGAAGTAGTACTTTTGTATTACCTGATTTTTGTTTTCGTTGGCATTTCTATGAGCTCTTCGGTGTTCATTAATCAATATTTCTTCTTGCTCTGTTTCACTTACGATATCTTTGACTTGTGACTGAGTAAATCTTACTTTGAAGTTTTTAAAGTGTTCGGGATAGAATTCTTGAATTAGCCCCATAATTGCTTCGGTAGTAAATAAACCGTTGATTACGCTGGGGTTAAGATATTTTTTAAAAATTGATATTAAGGTGTCTTTAGTGTAAAAAGGTTTTTTTATAATGTGCCTATGGTAAGTTGGGAATGGAATTTCGAATTTGTAGTTGTCTTCGTTACTAACTAAGATATGGAGTTGGTTCTTAAAGACGTTAATTGGACATTCTATTGCGGGGATCATATTATCTGAGGAACTTTCATCGCTATGTTGCGTTGCTGTCATCGAATTTATCTGTGGTGGTCTAGATAGTGAATCTGCAACTACGTTTGTTCTGCCTGGCTGATACTTGAGTTCGTAATTATACTCCTCTAAGATAGACTTCCATCTTTTCATCTTGCTGTTTGTGTTCTTGCTACTGAGGGCATACGTCAAAGGTTGGTGGTCCGTATAAATGTTTACTTTCCCAGAACCGTACAGGTAATTTCTCAACGAATTGAGGGCCCATATTATCGCTAGCATTTCTTTTTCGTTGGTAGCGTAATTTTCTTCAGTTTTGCTGAGCGTTCTTGAAAGAAAGGTAATGGGTTTCCTGTTTTGCGAAAGTACTGCGCCTATCGCATAATCAGAGGCATCTGTTGTCAGATCGAAGCCTTTTTCAAAATCAGGGTGAGATAACATGACATCGCCGGAGATGAGTGAATTTTTTAATTTCTGGAATGCGTCCAAAGCATTTTGATCTAAAGTAATTTTTAAATTTTTGGACGCGTTTTTCGAAATGCGTCCTCTTAAGCTCTTAAAAGGGATGTCAGGCTTGGCAAGCTTCGCATAATCCTTGATGAAGCGACGGTAATAACCTGACATGCCTAGAAAACTTCTCAGGTCTTTTAGAGTTTTCGGTGGTGGTATTTTGGCTATTGCTTCTATTTTATTTTGGTTGGCTTTAATTCCTGCGGCTCCTACGATAAATCCCAGAAATTCAACTTCCGTTTTGAGAAATTCACACTTGTCTAGTTGAATTTTGAAATTTGCCGATTCTAGTGTTTTGAATATTTTTCCGAGGTTTTCGAAGAGTTGTTTCTCAGTTTTTGAAAAGATGACAATATCGTCTATGTAGACGTAGCAGATTTTCCCTATGTGGTCTCTCAAGACATCGTCCAAAGTACGTTGGAATATTGCGGGAGCATTTTTTAATCCGAATGGGAGTCGTACAAACTCAAATTTCCCGTTGTTAACTGAAAAGGCGGTTTTCTCTACGTCACGTTCCTTTAAAGGAATCTGGTGGAAACCACTCTTTAAGTCAATAACTGTAAAGTACTTGTTTTTACCTAGATTTTCTAGAACTTCATTAATTCCTGGAATGGGATACCTATCGGCCACAGTTACTGCGTTCAGTTTTCTGTAATTGATGACCATTCAAACGTGTGCATTATACGGAGATCTGGAGGGTCTGATAATTCCGTCATTTAAGAGTTCATTAATCTGTTTTTCTACTTCACTTTTCAATGCCATGGGATAGGGGTATGATTTAGAATAAATTGGTGAATCTGAATGTGTTCGGATTTCTCCTTGAACTCGAGAAGTGAATGTAAGTTTCTTGTTGGGATCCGTGAATAGGTTGGGATGCTCGTTTATAGTTTGATCTAACTGAAATTTTTGAGTTTCGTTCATATGATTTGTTCTGAACTCCATTTTATTAACTGATTGGGAAGTGTGTTGATGAATTTTTATTCTAGTTGTATTGTTTATTAACAAATATTCTTTCTTAATATGGATAGTTGCATTTAGTTCTTTTAAACTATCATGACCAAGGATGCCATGAAACGATTTCAAAGAAGGTAGGATGAAGAATTTTATATGGTGGTCGGGTAAATTGAATAAAGTTGCGAATGTGTGGTGCGTAATTTTAATGTCTCCAGACACTGAGTTTGCGAAAAAGGTGTTTTTGATAGGATTGCTAACGAGGCATGGTTGAATGTAGTTTTTGTTAGATCCAGTGTCTATAAGAATTTTTAGAATTTTACCATTCTTCGCTTTGCACTCAAAATACGGGAGCGAAGAATTTGTTAACCTAAAAAATGGATATCTGTGAAATTTTGAGTGGGTATTTCATCTTGTTGATCTTGATCATAGGATTTGGATTAATTGCTCGTATTCAGTTTCATTATAATTTCCAGCTTGTTCGTCCTGGTAATTCGGTACCGTGGAAAAATCTTGTCTACTTTCTATATGAAAATTGCGTTGTTGTTTATGTGGTGGTGGAACGTAGCTTAGGGATGGAGGTCTTTTGTTATTAAATTGGGGTTGATTAAAAGGACGTGATCTGTTTTGATAATTTACGTTTCTTGTTTGAATTGATTCGTCAACTTCCATAGGTTGAGGCCTTTGAGGTTTCGGTGCAACTGGTCTTTGTGGTTGTAAATTTTGTTGAAAAGGTTGGTGCGATTGAAAACGCGGTTGTCGAAACTTAATGTTGGGGATGGTTTGACGATTTTGGAATGCATTTTGTTGCATATTATTCATTGGTCTATTGTATTGGTTAAAATTTTGAAATGTCAAGTCTGGATAAAAGGGTTGTCTATGAATTGTATTTGCATTCCGTATTGGAAGGGGTGGTGGTTGATGTTGATTATGATTTTGATGTTTATTCGCGTATTCTGTTCTGTAGTTTTGATTCTCTAGCTTTAAGCAGAGATGTAATGCTTGCGGGAGATCCGCAGGTTCACGGATGCCAAGGAGTCTTGGTAGATCTCCATTTAGGCCTCTAACAAAAGTATATAGGGCTTTGTCCCTATAGGTTTGCGTTAAAAGTCGCAAGGACTCTTGGCCCATTTCCATGCAACCAATTATATTTAGTATAAGGGACAAATGCGTGTAAACTTCTTGATAAAATATTTGGATGGTATTTCTTCCTTGAATTAAAGAAGTCATTTGATACTCAAGCGTCCCTAAATCTCGTTTGTCTGCGTAATGCATAGATAGGCATTTTACAATGCAACTCCAATTTAATGGAGTATTGTAGGATTCTAAGGCAATGTCAGCGTTGCCTGTTATTTTGTTTCGGATGACGCTTAAAATACCATAATATTTAGGTGTGCCTTTGCTAGAATCGTAAATTTGCAACACTCTGTCCACGCCTTTTTTCCATGAGTTAAATTCCATGGGGTTACCCGAGAAATCTCTAAGACTTCCTACTATGTCGGGTATTTTATCTAATTCACTCAAGTCATTTCTATATCTGTCGTCAATGTTTTGGTCTATCCCGTGGTTAAGGTCATTATTTGGATTCATCAGAGATTGAACTATGTTTCTGCATTGTTGCGCGCAAATAGCGGCTATTCTGTTTTCTACTTCTTCGTTGAGTTGCGCTGCTAGATTTGGGATGGGAATAGGAATAGGATTTGGAGCGTTAAGAACGGGAGGTCTTACTAGGTTATTGGGGTTAGCCATGATTTTTCGCAAAATTTTGGGAACAATTTTTGTGAGATAAAAAAATTCTATTTTATGATTTATAAAAATGGGTACTTTTGATATTCACAGTAAATAAAAGATTTCTTCCTTTCTTATTATTTTGTTTTATTTTCTCTTCTTCTTTTTTTATATAAGGGTGGTTTTTGTCACTTATGAAATAACTTAAAAATATTCTGAAATATAATGACTTACAGTATAAGATGAATTGGACACATTGTGTTGACTGACTGATGTTATTCTGTTGATCTTGTTGCAGCTATCGATGTCGGCCAGATATTTGAATGGTTGTCTTCTACGGTGCAGCTTTCAATGGCAAGGACAAAGCTGTTGTTGAATATTATGTTTTTAGGTCTTTTCTAAAGTCTATGTTTCATTTGTTGTTAAAAATTCTTTTGGTTAGTGTTCTTTATTATATCTTTATTACCTTTTAATTAATATAGTTTTTCCTTTTATAATTTATATACATATATATATATATATATATATATATATATATATATATATATATATATATATATATATATATATATATATTTTTTTTTTGTTATTATAATTTTTAATTTGTTCACTGTTCTTTTTATTTGTTCACTGTTCTTTTTATTTGTTGTGTTTATTTTCTTATTTTAAATTGTAAACTTATTAAACTATACCGTCCCGATCACGCGAATTTTGTCCTTTTCGTACTTCTACTAAGGATTCACTTATGACACTTTATACGGACGGTCGCCTGCGGATGGACACTTACAGGATTAATTAATATTATTTTTTTTATTTTATTTTAGGGTTCTTTTAGTACACTATTTTTGTACCGGTTGCTCGGGCGCCAGTAAATAAAATTCTTTATTATTTAAATTTTTTTTAAAAAATTTTATATTTATTTATAGGAGAAGACTATGTCTTATTAATCCTTTTATTATTTCTAATTATTTAATTTGCCGGAAGACTATGTCTTCTTATTCGGACTTCTTATTATTGACTACCTCTATTATTATATTTTTAAACTTAATATTAAACTTTATAAAAACTTAAGAATTGTCGGACTGCAATCATCACCTTGAAATGCAACGTGAGCTGTTCCAATTGCATTCAGTGCAAATAGGTCGTCAGCACTTTAAATAAATGTTGTAACAAAAAAATTCGTGAACTCAAATTTAAATGGAAATGTGTCAGCAATTGAATTGCGACAGAGGAGATTGAACTTTATTAAAGTAAGTAAAATAATTATTAATTGCAACAACGGAAATGTGTCAGCAATTGAACTTTTATTAAAAATAAATATGGTAATTATTAACTTATATATTTTTTTGTAATTGTTTTCTTGTTGTAATATTGCTGTGTTACTAATATTGGGAGAGTGTCCACTACTTGCACAGTGGGCTGCCAACGGTGTTTTTGTTCTGTTGTGCGTTTACGTGTTTTGTAATCAGACTTATGTGCTGCTAATCTTGTTCGTAGTTAGATTTTGTCGTTCCTACATATATTTTGTTACATGTGTTAAACCCGTCTCCGTTACAAGGTATTTTGTATATAACATTCGATTTATCTAAAGTATCTACCTTTGTTTTTGTATGTGAAAACAACATATTGAGTGTCTTATGTTCCGGATGCCGAAATGGAGTGAGCTACATTTCCTAAAACTAAATTCCAAAAATTTGCCGAGATATGAATTTTAGAATATTAAAAATGTAAAACTAGAACTGTGTGTAAATGAGCTTTGAAGTTTAGCAACATAGTGGAAGAAGAAGGTAGATGTTGGGAAAAATCTCTTTTTAAGCCTTTTCGGAGTTGAATATAGACATCATTCCGTTTGTAAAGTGGTGAACATGTCTGTGCTATGATATCAACCATAATGTCAAAAGCGACAAAATTTACAAAAGCAGCTATTATTGTCTCTACTGAATTCTTGCTGGAAAGATAAGGTCCCTTTTTACCCGGATTATCACATATTGTAATAGGCGGCAACAAATATCTATTTTTTTATAAAATGGAAAACAAGTAAATAATTTTTAATAGAAAAAAGTTCTCTTGCAAAAACTTTTGTTTAAAAATAGTTTCTTGCGAATGCCCACATGACAGCCATTGAAAGACAAATTGTTTTACGTTTGCGTGTTTCAAAATACTATTTTTTCTTCATATGTTTTTAAAGGCACAAAGCGCAGCCGATCTACATATATGAATGAATCAAATCTTAGGAATGAAAAATCAAAAGTAGTATAGAATATAACTGGGAACCCTGTTCAAAGGGTGTAGAGAAACCATCGGTGTAGGAAAAATGGCATGACTTCAATTTCTTCAAATGTTTGTATACATACCAGAGTCTGACAACAAGTACTCAAAAAATAATATACTTAAGTATTTACTCTTAATTTTATTAACTATTGTTGCACAAATAGTCCGTACGCACATATATTTGCTTTCAAAGAAGTATAATTATATCTGATTCCAACACACAAACGCATCTGTACTTCAATTATCCGAAAAACTTAAATACTCAACAACTATAAATAGAAACGCACATGAGTATTGGAAGTATTAAGTATCTGGCATAATTATACTTAGAGTATTTTTATACTTAGAGTATGTGTATTTATTCGGATAAAATGAAAATACTTGAGAGTATTTATTCAACATACGCCCCCGTATGCGTTTGTGTGTATGAAATGGATGTAGAATATGATTTGGCTGTTTGAAAACATCAATCATGTATGGGACTATTTTTTCATTTCCAATTAAAATAACTTTAATATTTAAATTACAAATTTATACATAAATAAAACTATTTAAAAAGAGTATTTCAATTAAAATATTTTTGGCAATACGGAAATATTAGAATTATGTATATTTGTTTTCAATTAACTAAAGCGCTTTTTCTTGTTGAAAGCTAAAATTCGCCAAAAAAAATTATTGGTAACTCATTCTAAGATTATTTTTACAAAAATTACAACAAAAGAAAAGCAGTAAAAATACATACTTACTTCTAAGAGTAATAATGTTAAATTCATACATACACAAAACGGCAAGAAAGCAATTAAGTTTTGACCCGTTTGTTCTTGTAAAAAATGCTCAATGACTTCATTTGTACAAAAATAGGTAT
This sequence comes from Panzeria rudis, assembly GCA_956483635.1. NCBI lineage: Eukaryota > Metazoa > Arthropoda > Insecta > Diptera > Tachinidae > Panzeria > Panzeria rudis. The sequence continues at coordinate 77,834,680 of OY101450.1, forward strand.
AAACAAAAATAAAACCACAATAAAATTGCTCTTGCCAATGATAAACTTCCAACAAAATACATAAAGGAACCACTGTTTGCATTTGCACTTCTTATACGATTTGGTTTTCATTTCAAAACAAACAGTCCCAAAAAATGGTTACTATAAAAATTAAACAACAAATGCATACATCCTGGTAATAGCGAAACTCAAAAATATACCCAAGCAACAATAACACTCTTAAAATTTGTTGTGCGTACTTTACTGAAAACACACTTTTCAACAGGTAGGACCTGCATTAAATGCTTTTCTTGTTGTGAAATTAGCAAACAAAATTATTGTTAAATAATAAGACCATCACTTTATAATTTCTGTGCAGCTGTTTGTGACTTTGTTTTTACCTGCTTTGCACAAAAAAATGGGAAAAAATAAATTCCATTTACAAAAATAAAACATGCACACTTGCTGGCCAAAAGGATTAATGAATATGACGCGATGGATTTTCCCCCAATTAGTGTGTTTGAAATTAAAAGAAAAAAATATTAGCTCACATTTATGAATTTTGTGATCAATGTATTCAAGCTTTGGTGCTAAACAGATCAGTTTCAGTGTGACTTAATAAGAATCCTTAAAACTACTTTTGATAGAATATTTAATTCAAAAATTCAATGGAGGAGTTCACGCAATATTCGGTAACTGTTTACTCGTTAAATTGGTAAATTCCTATACATTTTGCTGTCAAACATTTTTTCAAATAAATTTTATAGAAATAAAATATATCGAAAATTTTACCAATTTAACGAGTAAAGAGTTACCGAATATTGCTTGAACTCCACCAATATTAATTTGTGTAATTATAGTTACTAGATAGCTAATATATTGTAAAGTGATAAAATATTTCGAGTAAATATATGTATGTATATGTAGCTACAAATGTTTTTAGCAGTCAAGCATTAGCCATCCCTGTCATGCAATTTGTTGAACAGCAAATAAAATATTCCTGTAAATACTTATGTGTATCCGGATAAATACTTGAGAGTATTTTTGTACTTGTGTGTATGATTGTAGCTGATACAGAGTATAATTTTACTTATAGTCGTTTGTGCTGCGTAATTTAAATAATCTGTATGCACATAATCGTTGGTTGTTTGTATTTATACGTATTCGGCTTAAGCTTGAAGAGTATTTTGGATATGTGGATGATTTTAATTTTTAATTGTACGCATTTATAGTTGTTTGACAGGCAATATTCAAAAAGTACTTAAAACGATAATTATGTCATTCTCTGATACATACATATCAATCGTTGGCAATTTCGCATTGAATAATTGTCAAAAAAGTTGCATGGAAATTTTAAAGTACATATGTACATACATATGTATGTAATTATAAACAGACAGAAAAAAATTCATCGCGTAGTTTAATAAAAAAAATATCTGGAGAATGTTGTAAAAAGTATGACAACCCTGAACACTTGCTAAAAAAGAAGTAGGACTACCCCACCTGACAAGTGGTGATAAGCAAAATAAACGTGAACATTGACGATGAAAGGGTAGCGGCTTCCGAAAGTGGCGATACTCTGTTCTGCTGTGTATGTTGAAAAATTAAGTTGATGTTAATTTGTCCCTTCTTCCTTGGAATATTAATCATGTATAATTTCGCTACAACGAAAAACACTACCCTTGAATCCAAATTGATTATTAGGCTAAGGATCGTAACGTTTACTTCAGAAAGAATCTGAAGTAAACGTTACGAACCTTAGCCTAATAATCAATTTGGATTCAAGAGTAGTGTTTTTCGTTGTAGCGAAATTATATAAAATTTTAAATTGAACGTTGCAACACTACACTCACAATATTATGACAGTAACGGAATGTATTTTGTTCAAGAAGTATTCCGTGAAATCATTTTTCAAAGAATAAAGATTTAAAATTCTAAGCAATCTTATTTTTAACTGATTCTAACATTCAATAAAAAAATACACATTATGCGGATTTTCTGTTGCTTTCAATATAGTCTGCTGTTTAGGTTATAAGTAGCAAAAAAGTACATGCATAGAAATAACACACACAAATATTCAAAATATTCTGTACGTAAAAGTAACGGAAACTGCGGTTGAAATTATAGAAATACACATTTAAAATCAGTGGTGTAGTGGTTAGCACGTTAGACTATTAAACGAGAGGTCATATGTTCGATTTCAGCCAAGACCATGCGTGTGTTTTTTTTATTTATAATGTTAAATGCATAAAATTTAGTAAGTTTATGTTGTCTTCGTGCGGCTAATTTACATACTATGCTTTAGCCAGATGGCTGATATGTTGGATTTCAAACCCAAACGAGCTTTCATCGATCCCAGTAGAAGTTAACAGAACAAACAGCGATTAAAAATTAATTTAATAAAATAATAATTAAAGATAACCATTAAAAATGAAGCAAAAGTCGATTATTTTTATGGAACTTGGGGTTGATAATTTAACAGTGAAAATAGCAGAAACAAGGAAACCTCTTTTACTTTTACGGAAGCTGCTATTAGTTGTTTGGAAAGTGAAATTGATCCAAACAAATAAGGAATCATTAATTTTTTATGGTTTTAAGCCTGTTAACTTTTAAACATTTAAAGTTGAATAAACTTTTTCTTAAACTTAAATGAAAAATAAGTAGACCGGTTTTTAATTCAGTTTTAATTTATTTTATATTGCAATTTGAGTCAATTTTAAGTACGGATTATCTTGAGTGTAGCTTGCGGACAACATTTACCAACTAGTTAGCATGTCCAGTTGAGTGGTTTTTCTTTTACCCATTATTTGAGTACGGTTTCTGTTGGATTGTCTTAAAAAACTGTGTTCAAGAAATATCATGCATGACAAATGCTGAAATTTCTTTAAGTAGCTGTTGATGAAAATGTCCCTTACGACGAGTTGGCCAAGCGGGCTTTCATAAATGCAATGAAATTTATCATAAAAATAATGAAATACATTTCATTTAAATTATGAAATTCAAGGATATTTAGCTTTTTTAAATTCTTTTATAATTAGTATATATTTCAAGAATTTGAAGTACTGATTTGTCGAAACTTAAAGGGGTTTCTATAAAATGACAAAATGTTGTTCCAATAATTTCAATAAAATTCTCCAACGATACTATCAAAGGTAATGAAGCAATTCCAATGTAATGCTTTCACAATATTAGTGTAATTTCATTAGAATTGTGAAATATTTCATTAGAACTGTGAGAAAATCTATCGAATTTGCTTCATTGGTTCAGAGTGGATACTTTTAAAATTAATCTATGTCACTGCTTGATTGAGCACTCAAGTGATCGTGTTTTAACGATTGCATATACTATTTGCAATTATTACAACCGGAATATTTGTCGTATAACTAGAAGCTGTTTTTCAAAATGACATGCAGTTATGGGCATTACATCGGAGTAGTATTATAACTACTCTATGTGACTTTTCGATGGAGCACTATATGCAATCGTAAAAACGCAAACACTTGTCGGTTAATTAATTAGAACTCTCTTTTGGAAATTCAGACTTGTCGGTTAAATACAAACTCTTGTTTGCAAATGACTGGTCCTTAACTGCATTGTGTACGACCATGTTGTAACTAATCCACTTCAGGTAAAATGGATCACTTATTTTTATGAAAAAAGATTTTATTTCAATAATTGCATTTTTGTGTTATATCTTATTTTAGTAAAACCGGATAAACACTTCCTTTTATACCCCCATATTTATAAAAATTTATTACATTGATTTAATATATGAATTTTTAATGGGAAACCGGGTTTAATGCATACATTAACTTTACTAATCATTTAGGAATATGGAGGATTATGTGTAACTGAACCCCACTTGTTTTTAATTTACAAACCCTACGGGAAATCCGAAAATCGGTTTTTGAAAAAAGAGATTTTGCTTAAATATGATTTTAAGCGTAAATATTAATTGATATGAAAGTACATCACAAATAACTAAGTAATTTAATACATATACAGCGAATTACTCCAATGTAATTACTATTTTTGTAAAGAAATATTTATTTATTGCTGCTTATTTTAATCATGTATTTTACAAACTGAAGTAACAATTTATTTCATTATAATATTTTTCAGCATCTCAATGATTTCGAACATAGTTGCCTTTGCCAGCAAAAGGGATTTGCATCTAACCTCAATAACAATACCACTCGGAGCGCTAAATCAAAAATCCTTTGGACGATTGCACTGTGCTGTATATTTATGGTAAGAGCTTCTTACTGTGTACTTAGTTGTACGTATGTTACATGTTTGTTGTAGCACAGTTTCCAATTGAAAAACGGTATATTGTTAACTCCTGCCTGAAATATTGTTCTTGTTTTGTTCTCTTCAAATTTAATTTTTGTTTAATTTACATTTGAATGCTCTGTTTTGAGCTTTTTTTCTTAACATTCTCTAACATGACAATTCAAATAATATTTTATTTAAAACTGACATTGAAAACCGGGATTCCCCGTTTGTCATCTCTATATACATAATTCCTAGAGTAACATATGCGGAATAAAATGACTATATGGTGGCTCTAGCATAATGTGACGGCAAGCCTGGCAAAGATATAGTTTTGCCATTCTTATGATACTCATCGATAAATTTCTTAAGTAAAGCAAGACATTTGTCAACGTAAACTTGATCGTTTGCAGCTAAAATCGATTTTATTAACACCGGCTCGCTGATGTAACGCTCACTTATCGCCGCCCATAATAAAAACTTTTTGGGAAACTTTGTTTTCCTAGTGTTATTTATATTTTCCGAAGGTCTAGTGTAATGAAGCTTAAAACGATATTTTGGAGTCCATTCGTGGCCCTCCTCTGTAAGATAGCTCTCATCATCCATGATTTTACAAAATTTATCAATGCTTTAAAGCAGAGTAGGAAAATAAACTAAACGAAATGTTTGGTTTCGTTTTGTTTTGTATTTTTCTATGTGTAAACAAAAACAACGAAAATGATAGTCCGATTTAGTTTTGTATTGTTTGTGCTTGTGTACACAAAATGTTAAATGTACATACATACATACGTAGCTAGAAAAGAAAAGAACAATATTGAAAAGTTTTAAGAAAATACATTTGCTAACGTTTCCCGATTGATTTGCTTATCATAGTAGAGAATGTGTTAGTGTATTTAAGCTAAATACAATGAACCATTCAACGTAATACATTTCTGCTTTTGTTATGTTATTGTACGATTGAAAAGGGATATTGAAGCATGGAGATGAGTGAAAAGCCAATTGCTTTGTTTAATTTTTTTGGCATTACAAAAGTATTTGTTTTGGTTTTGCTCATGTACGAAACGATTAAAAATATTTTAAAAGTTTGTGTGTTCGCATGAAAATTTGCGAAAAGTTTTGTTTGTTTGCAGACTCTGCTTTAAAGCGTTCTAATTCGTTTAATGAAATTGTTACTACAGTAAAATTCGCTTATAGTCCACTGCCTCATTTACACGCTGTCTGTGGATTATAACGCGAATTGGACTATATCTTGAATTTTGTATAAGCCAATTTTTGGCTTATATGCGAATATCCATATAATTATTTCTTTTAACAGAAAAATAAAACTATCGTTTAGAAATTACTTCCTTACCTACTCAATTCATAAATATTGCAATTAAGATTGCTAAAATAGAAATAATTTCTACTTCAATATAAGTAATATTTTTATAAAATTATGATTGACTTTTGCATTTTGGATTATATCTACCATAACTTGCATATATTTAAGATATTTCAAACCAAATCTTGGTGGCGTATAAGCGAAAATGGACTATAGGACTAATGGACTAAATAACAAATATTTTGCAGGTATTTTACTTATAGATGACAGAAAAACTAACATTTTGGAATATATCGCTAATTCTACTATAAGCGGTGTGGCTTATAAACGAATTATACTGTACTAATATTTATTAATTGAACTGATCTCTACTCAAAAAATTAAAAGAATTGTACCGTTGCTTTTTCATATTTTGTTTTGATATAATTATATTTTGTTTTGCAATGATTTATTGAAAGTACTTCACTGTGGCTGTCATAACTTTTCTTTTCCCCGGACATCATGCTCTTTCTTAAAACGTGGGGGTAGTCCTACTTTTTACACTTTTATCCATATACATATATAAAAAAATATAATAACGGTTTTCATGAAAGCGATGAAAACTGACATTTGTGCAAATGCGCAAACTTGTGAGGCGTGTTCCAAGAAGCCCTTTTGAAAATGTTGTGCAACTTTTATCAGCTAATGTCAACTTACTCCTCCAGCTGCTTATTTTACTTGTCTCTGCATCACAACAATAATAAGTTACATGAATTTGTTGTCAATATAAGTCTTCTTTTGCTATATTTACTTATTTTTTATACATAAATTATTAAAAAAATATTTATAAATTAAAATTTTTTATGTATATTTTTATGACGTTTATTTTTAATATTTGTACGTAATTATTATTTGAACTGAACATGTGTATAAGTCGGGAGTTATTATTATTCGGCTTAAGTTCACAATAATTGAATTAATGTAAATTCAAATTATTTTTAAGAGTGGAATCTTAGAATATCTAATCAGACTAGCAGAAGGGATTAGTACTACTTATTTCGACAGCCGCTACGCTGTCATCATCATGTCCCTTGTTCGTTTTTACCACATTTGATCGTGGACACTAGTTATTATATATTTTAATTAAAGCAAGTTCCTTTCCTGAACGTTTACCAAAGAATCAAATATGTTTTATTATTTCAGAACTCATACAACAATACAGAATATATTTAACAATAACATTAATTTAAAAGTTAGTGTACTTGTTGATAATATTATAATACATAACATTTTTAGAACGATTTTCCGTCATCCCGCGTCAAGTTTGGTTTGTATACAGACCGATTTCGGCGATGTGCCATCTTCAGTATTCTATTGAATACTAAATTGTTTTTCTGTTTTACGTTGTTTTTTATAATTCGTTTGTATACCTAACTTCCTTCCTTGATCCCTTTGTATTCTGCTCCCTATTTCTCTCTCTGCCGCTCTTTCTCTCTCTCTCTCTCTATGCTTTTGCGTGTCTCTACCTGATACGTGTTTCTGTTACTATTATGTTTGTGTTTAATATTTGGTTTATAATCTGATCTATTAGTTATCAGTTGTTTTATCCCTACATAGGTAATAATCCGTAATTGTACGTTTCTGGGTAATCCTCTTGTCTTGTTCATTTTCTACTACATTGCCTGGACTATTGTTTTCTTTTGTGTAAAAATATTTTAACGGTGCAAATATAACGTCTGAAGCAGTGTTTATTTGTTCGTTTATTATTCTTCCGCCAAATATTTTTGCTTGTATATTTCCATGTTGTCTAATACGTTCAGTTGCCGTCCTTTATGTTGTGAATGTAATAGTTTAACTGTTCTTCTAATATGTCCTGGTATAAATTTGTTGTCGAATATGTGGTTTGCGAAATTCGATTCTGGTGTTATTCCTAGTTCTCTCAGTTTCTTATTGTAGTCTTTCATGTGCTCGCGAAATCTTGTTTTTATCTTTTTCCCAGTTTGTCCGACATAACTGTGTTGGCATGTGCAAGTTAATTTGTACACTCCTTGTTTATCTAGGAAGTCTGTTTCGTTTGTTCTGTTCTGCCCAAGTTGTTTCTTGTTTGGAATGCTGTGTTAATGTTGTGTTTTCTAAAAAAATTTGCCATTTTGTATGTTGATTTTCCCATATACGTAAAGGTATCCCAGGTTTTCTTTTCTTGTTCCTGTTCTCTGTTCCGTTTCTTACTTGCCTCGATATCCTTTCTAAACTTGTCAACTAGGTCTTTTTTATATCCGTTGTTTTCCGCTATGTTATATATTATTCCTAACCCTTTCATATAGGCCTCACGTGTTAGGGTTATTCGTTCAAGTCTCGTTTGATGAATTGTGTATTATTGTATCTGTAGCGGTTGGTTTTCTGTATATTTCGTATACAATTCTATTTAAGCTCTTATGTGCCCTAATCGTTAGGTCTAGGTAATTTATCCTTTCGTTCTCCTCCACTTCCATTGTAAATTTTATGTTTTTGTCTTGTTTGTTCAGTAGATCCAGAATTTGCTCCTCCATATTTCCTTCCATTACACATATAATATCATCCACGTATCTTGCATAGAATGTTACCCCAAAATTTGTTTTTAAGTCCTCTACGTATTTCCCTTCTGAATTTTGCATAAATACTTCCATGAGTATTGCTGATGTTGGATTTCCCATTCCTAGTCCGTTGATTTGCCTATAAATATATGCTGTTGTTGAATTTGAAGCAATTTTGCATTGAAAGTTCCACGTCTTTTGTTTTATTGAGTAGTGTTTTATGTAGAATGTTTATTGTCTCTGTTGTTGGGATTGATGGATATAAGTCTTTGATATCAAATGAGACTAGTTTACTATTTTCTGTTATCTGTATGTTCCCTATCTTGTTAACTAATTCCGTGGTGTTGGCTATTATGTGTTTGTTCTCTAGGTCCAAGGTATCTTTAAGTATTGTTTTTAAGTATTTCGATAGTCTATAGCTCGGAGCAGATTTATAATTAATTATGGGTCTCCTTGGCGTGTTTTGCTTGTGTATCTTCGGTAAAGCGATCATAGATGGAGCGGATGGATTCATAAGTGTTAATGAATATGATATGCCTGGTTTTATTACTTTGGCTGCCTTTTTTATTAATTCCTTTACCTTTGCCTGGTATTCGTCAGTAGGATCTTTCCTGATTCTCCTGCATTTAGTATCCACTATTAACTGTTCCGTTTTTTCGATGTACTCATCCTCTTTGATTAATACCGTTGTATTTCCTTTATCCGCTTTGGTTGCTACGATATTGTTAGATTTAAGTTTTTGTTTAAGATTTCTAACAGCTTTGCCTTCCTTGTTTGGACTCCTTTTGTATTTGACTTCCTTCTCTATTATTCGTTTGCAGGTGTATCTGCCCTGATCCTGCTCCTCGTTTGGTAGCATCGGTATTGCAACTTCTGTGTCCACAATAGTTTGTTAAATTTCCTTTTTCTTGTTATTTGCCTGGGTGTTGTGCTTTAGTCCCTTCTCTAGTAATTACGCCTTTTCTTTATTGATTCTAACTTCAGTTAGGTTTATGAATCTACTCTGGAAATTGTGTTTTTCGTATCTTTTTCCTCTTTATTTTAGGTTTAAAGTTATTTTAAAGAATGATGATATAACAAACAATATTTTTTTTAACATTTATGTATGTAAATTAGCAACTAATAATAAAAAACTAAAATAATAATAATTTTTTTATACTGAAGTATCTGATATTTTTCTTTGTTTTATACGGTTAGATCTTCAAAGTGGTATAGAATCATTTAAAACTATTTTTCTATTGATCCTTTTTGATTTGTTAACATCAAAAGTAAGTGTATTATCTTTGGTGTTAAGTGTGCTTCCTTGTTGCTTCTTTTCATCCTTTAACAAAGGATGATATTTATCCAATAAATTTGAAAATCGCAACTGCTTCTAATGAACGTATCTTATAGAATTATGAATGTTTATTAAATAAGTGTAATGAATAATTCGTTTATAAATGGTACAAGGTATCCATGTTATAAAATCCTTAAAATTATTCCTATATAGTACTCTGTCTCCTATTTTATATTTAATTTCCATATCCTTCTTATCTTTTTTGTTTATGACTTCTGTTTTTTTATTCTGAACTTCCGTATTACCCCCTTGTTTTTTTGCTAATGAATTTATTAAAGTTCTTGGTGTATATGAAAAAATTAAACTAGTTGGACTCCTATTCGTTATTGTACAAGGTGTAATATTGCAGCACATAAGAATTTTATCTAATTGGTTTGAATCGGCCAAGAATTTAATATTTGATCTGTAAGATATTTCTTTTAACAGTTTTTAATTGTTTGTACACCACGTTCAGCTAAACCATTACTTTTGAATAATGTTTAATTTCGTTAGAAAATTCTCAAAATTGAAAGGTGAAAATGGTGGACCATTATCTGTAACTATTTCTTTTAGAAAACCAGATATTTTAAAAATTTAATATAACCTATTACATAAACTTATTCCGATTGACTAAACAGTTTGTTTCAATAAACTTACTGAAGGAATCAATATAAATCAAAAAAATTTTTGACTCAAAATAAAACAAATCTAAATGAACTCTTTCAAATGGCACATTAGTTAATGGCCATTTACTGTTAACTTTTTCTTTAGAAATCCTTTGTGTAGATTGACATGAAAAACATTGTGAAACATATTCTTCGATACTTTTATCTATATTGGGCCACCAAACAGAACTCCTAGCAATCATTTTCAGCCTAACGATACCGTCATGATTTTCATGTAATATCTGAATTCCGGAATTACTAGTCTATCGCGGTAATAAATGCAATCATTATCTCTTGACAAACATTTTCGTAATTTATACCAAGAATCTAATTCCGATATTACTTTTAACGGCCAGCTATCCTTAATATATCCGAAAACTTTACTTAGAAGTAAATCATTTTTGGTATACTCTCTTACCTTTTCCAAACTAATAGGCAATTCAATTATATTTGCGAGATTTTTTATCATTTCTATGTATTCTCTAAAGGTAATCGAGACATTAAATCAGCAGGTGGACGATATTTAAAATCGTAATCATATATTGATAACCTTACAGCCGCCCATCGCTGTAGTCTTGAAGCCGTTATATTTGACGTATCTCTATTTGGATTAAAAATTTCTTTAAGAGCTTTATTATCACTACATAGCATAAATTTGTGTCCATATATGTACTTATGAAAATTTTTTATTCCAAACATAACCGCTAAAGCTTCGCGATGAATTTGAGAATAATTTATTTCTGATGGACCTAAAGTACTTGAGCAAACAATACCGGTTTCTCAACACCGTTAACTAAATGGGCCAAAACAGATCCCACGCCGTAAGTACTGGCATCAGTGGTAACTATTATTGGTTTGTTTGGATGAAATAATTCTAATACATTATTACAAGTAGTTTCTTTGATCTTTCAAAACAATTCTGAACATTCGCTGTCCATAAAAATTTGTTGTCCTTTTTGAGTAATTTGTACATTTCTTTCAATTCTGATAACAAATTTGGAATAAAACTACTATAGTAATTTAACAAGCCCAAATAAGATTGTAGTTCAGATAAGTTTTAATTTTTTCGTTATTTGGTTTTAACCCACCTCCCGAAATTGTGTGTCCTAAATAATTTATTTCCTTTTCAAAAAATTTACATTTTGTTAAATTTAATTTAACATTAAACTCGTTAAGTTTATTTAAAACTTGAAATAAACGGATTTATGTCTCCTGTAAATTGGAACCTCCTATTAAAATATCATCTAAATAACATGAAGTACCTGGTATTCCCAAAAGAATTTGATCCATGATGGATTGAAATATTGTCGGTGCACTAGCAACTCCAGAAGGAAGCGTCGTATATTGGTACAAACCTTTAGGCGTGTTGATAGTTACGTACTGTCTTGACGATTCAGAAAGTCTTACCTGTTGGTAAGCTCCTGGCAAATCCATTACACAAAATAATTTACAATTCGACAAACTTGCAAATATATCATCAATACGTGGTAAAGGATAATGCTCTGTTTCAATAAATCTATTAATTGTTACCTTACAGTCGATACAAATTCTAATTGCATTTCCGGGCTTCACAGCTATTACTATAGGGGAAGCAAATTTACTAAATTTTATAGGTACTAATTTCCCAATATTTATTAATCGATCTAAGTCTTTTTCTACTTGAGGTCTTAATATGAAAGGAACATTATATGCTTTTTTAAAAATTGCTACTACTCCCGGTCTTAAAACAATTGCCGCCGTATATTTCTCAATGCAATGGTTCGGCTCATTCTTGAATATTCTTGGAAACTTTAATTGAATTTCGCTCATAAAATCTCCTTATTATTAAATGTTAGCCTCCAATTTGGGTACAATAAATTTAACCAATTTCTGCCAATGAGTGGCTTAAAATCACTTTCCGATTCAATCACAAACATTTCTAATTTAACTGCTTTCTCACCATTTACTTTTCTAACAGCAGTTTCAATTTTTCCTACACACTTTAGATGATTACCAGTAACCGAATCAAAAAGTTTTGCGACATGACATAACTTAGATTTAGAAAAATACATTATATACTTAGCTTTAGAAATTACTGATACACAAGCTCCAGTATCTACTTCCATTTCTAGCCATACTTTTTCTACCAGCAATTTTACACATTCAGCATCTCCAGATATAAAATTTATTTCATTGTTTTCACTGTCTTTTCTCGTAATTCTGTTTAAGCAAAGCTTGATCTAAAAAATGACCGAAATTGCAATTTGGAGCCAAGGATTTTAATTCTACTATAAATTCCCTGATCGATTTCGTTTCATGCTCTGCTTTATTAAATTTATAAGGCTCTGCAATTTCATTTACGGATGGTTCAAAATATTTTTTAAGAGCTTCAACCAGATCTTAATATGTTTTTTGCATGGATCCTCTGGAGAGTATAATTTCCGTAAAATTGTATGGCACTAGCACAATTATACGTAATAAAATATGCCACCTTCTTTTCTTCAGCAATATCATTTACGATAAAAAATTGTTGAAGTCTCATTTCGTACTCCACAAAATCGTTTCCTATAAGAAATGGATCTATATGCCCAATCATATTAATTTTTTAATTTTCCAATTTTCTCGTCGCCAATATTATATATTTAAATTAAAACAAGTTCCTTTCCTGAACGTTTACCAAAGAATCAAATATGTTTTATTATTTCAGAACTCATACAACAATACAGAAAATATTTGACAATAACATTAATTTCACAGTTAGTGTACTTGTTGATAATATTATAAAACATAACACTAGTATTAATGAAACATCAGCTATTTAACAAAATTTTATGAGGAAATAGAATATGAGTCCCATTCCTTTTCTTAATATCGCGAGCCGAACAAATTTCACCTTCTGATTCTTTATTCCAATTTTCCAACTCTTATTTTAATTTTTTGGTTTTGCTTGTACGTAAGCTCCGCCCACGACAAATCAAGCTATTGTTGTTGTACATGTTTTTAAACAGGTTTCTTTATGTCATAATTTTGATTCTGATTTTCAGTTTTAAATTAGACCGCAGGGACATCACATGTGTTCAAATTTTTTGCGGGTGCCATCGCAAATTTTTAATATTTGTACGTAATTATTATTTGAGCTGAAAATGTGTATAAGTCGGAACTTATTATTATTCGGCTAAAGTTCACAATAATTGAATTAACAATATTAACTGATGATCTGGAAGGAACAATATAATTTTGAAATATTATAAGTGGGCGTGGCACTTCCCATATAGAAGAAATTGTTATCTTAGAATATTTATGGAACTAATCAGCGTTGTCAACTTTTAGCTTTCGAAAAGCACTGAAACAAGTAAAAAACACGTAATTTTTGAAAAAAAAACACTGAATTTTAATTTTTTTAGTTTTATTTAAATAAGTTGTTATATACCTGCCACTAAAAGCAGAAATTTTCAGACTTTTTTGTAGTTTTCTATTTTTTAGAGCTTAATATATCATATCCGATATTAATTAGTTATATATCGTCAGTTGAAATCCAAAACCACGTAACTAACAAACAATTTGAAATTGCATTTTTTCTTAATTATTACGTATTACATCAAAATGCATGTCCCCACAAATTTTCAAACCTTTATCATAAAAATCAGCCAAATTACAAACGAAATTAAAGCGGCTTTACTTCAGTAACTTGAAGTATTTTATTAAGTTTTTTCTCTCTCCTGTAACATTTAAAAAAGTGATTTTGGATTTCAGCTAACGATAAGATCAAATGGTGTGCTATTCTACAAATGGGGTGTCCGCCCGCAATTTTTCATAGTACCAAACCTTTCATGTCCTTTCAAATAAAATATTTTGAAAATATGTCAAGAAATATCGGAGTTATGTGATAATTAATATATCGGGCTACCACTTCGTCTGCCCGATTTTCACTTCTATGGGATCACACTGCAAGCAATTCATTTGAAACAAAAAAAAATTTTTATTGGTTCATAAATGGATGATTATGATATAATCAATATTTACGGGGGAGGGGAGAATGCCCTACAGATCTTCGAAAAAAAATTATTTGTGAAAAGCGGTTCACAACTGACAGAGTTATGCCAATACAAACATAAAAAATACGCACGAAATCCTTTTTGATGAGTGTTAAATAATAAAACAAATTCAAAATACCTTTTTCAGGATACTTTGGCACTTTAGAGGAGTGACGCGCTCCTAAATTATTCAATCTTGAATATGACGAACATTTCTCAAAAAATGGCCGAGATGCCCAAGTTTAGACGGCTGTAAAAAGAAACCATAAAGAGTATCGGGCTAGTTTTTACGCCACGTGATGCGCACGTAAGAGTAGATTATACTTATGTTTATGTATGACAAATTTCGTGAAAACGGAAAGTTTTTGAAATCTGAAGTGCCAAGCAAACGAAATACGCACAAAAATTAGTTTTAATGGGGTTCAACAACTAGTTTTAATGGAGCTCGACAAAAAAGATAAAAGATTAAGCACCACTGATTGCTTTGGGTTTAGTGCCACCGTCAAAAAATAAAAGCAACAAAAATTAGACTAAAAAGCACCGAGCACTAACTCCAAAAATTTTAGCACTAACTCCATATTTTGACATATCATGGGAACTAATGCGGTAAAACACATAACATTTTTTAGGATTTACTCCATTGATTTTATGCATTGTTCTAGAGAAAATAGTCAAACAAAAATTAGTGGGCGTGGCATCTCCCACATAATTTTGTATATAATTTTTTTTTAATATCTTTAGAGCTAATGCAGCAAGAATCTGGAAAGTTTGTGTGAGCAAAACTTTCTATAGTGTGCGTTGTCGCTCCAAAGTAAGTCCGGATTGGACATAAGAGTGTGGCACCTTCCATAAAGAGAAAATATTTATTTTGAGATATCTTAAAACTTGCTCTACTGCGAGAACAATCTGGCCTTGACTCAAACAGAACTAAACATCTTCTAAATTTCACAAAATCACACCTGCGCAACCTCATGACCACGGTCACGGGGCACTGCACCTTTGGAACCCACGCTAGACGTATGGGTCTCCCTTACAATGACTACTGCACAAGCTGTAATGACGTAGAAGAAGAAGAGAATATAATGCACCTTTTATGCCTTTGCCCAGCTCTGGAGGACCATCGCCTTCGTCTGGGCAAAAGACTCTTCGGTAGCCTCCCCGAGTTCTCAGAAATAGAGCTCAAAAACATAAGTTCCTTCATCAGGAGCAGCGGGGGGTTCACTCGCTGACTACCCAAATGGCGTTTAATTCACGAACGACCCTTCCTGCACGGAACTCCGTACGCCTTACCTCCTTCTCTTCTAACTAACTTATAATATCTTTATTAACTTCTCTCCTTTCACTCTATATGCTGCACTGTCTTGCTCTCTCTTCTCTTTCCTTTTCTTTACAGGTATCACAAAGGGATCATTATTATTGGACCCAAGTGGGCTGGAACCCTTTCTTTATATTTTTCACCGGCAACCTGATAACCTAACCTAGCCTAACTAAAAGCTAATATAAGGGGAGCCTTGAAAATTTGTAGGGATAATTCTGTCGATATTGTGTATTGTCTCTGGAAAATTTTTCAAAATTGGAAAAGTAGGCGTGATGCATCTCATATAGAGCAAATATTTATTTTGAGAGGATTTCAAAGTAAATACCAGCGGATCGATCTTTCTGAAATATTTACAGCGTATTACTGAAGGCACTTCCAATATAGAAGCATCACTTACTTTAAAATATCTTAGAAGCCAAAACAGTCATAATTTAGAAATTTATTCCTGAGTATTAACGTCAAAAACGAGAATACTATTATGGAAAGGAGTCAAGCTCTCAAGCAGATTAAATATTTATTTTTTAATATTTAACTTTCAATAAACGTATTGAAAAAGAATTAAATATAAGTTTTCTCTTCATCACAAATGGAATATTCTGTAGCGAAGCACACGGGTTTTAGCTAGTATATTATAAATGCGAAAGTAAGCTTGTTTGTTCGTTACGCTTTAAAAGCTAAGCCTCAAAACCGATTTTGATCAAATTTCTAACATAGATAGGTCTGAGTCTAGAAGGACACATAGGTTATATATATTTTAAAAACTAGGTCCTCGAGGGTAAGTAGGGGAAAATTTCCGCCTCTCAGAAACTATCCAATCGATTTTGATGGAATTAAAGAAATAGATCTGAGTCTAAAAGAAGTCATAGGCAATACATATTTTCAAAAACAGGACCACGAGGGTAGGTAGAGGGAAATTTCCAAATATTTTTTTCAAAAGTAGGACCACGAGGGGAGGTAGGTGGAAATTTCTTCCTATTTGAAACTATCAATCCGATTTTAATGAAATTCAAAACATAGATAGATTTAAGTCTAGAAAAGCACATAGGCTATAAAACTAAAAAAAAAATAGGACCACAAGGTGAGGTACGGGGAAATTTCTTCCTCATTGAAACTATATCCGATTTTGATGAAATTGAAAACATAGATAGATCGGAGTCTAGAAAGTTTCTTCCTCTTTGACATTATTATCGAACCTACCTAACCTGACCAGACATCCCGCTTTTAAGATTTTGATCCCGCCTAAAATTTGTATCCCACTTTCTCTCGCTTTTTCGAGTTTTAAAATTTATAATTCTACTTTTTTAATTATTGCCAAAAATTTGGAAATTTTTTCAACTGAATAAAAAATATCTTTCTCCTTTTTCAGCCAGTACAACTCATTAAGTTAAACGCCTTTAAAATTTAAAAAAGTAAATTTTTAGACGTTGTTTCAAAACTTATACTTGAAAATTTCTAATCCAAAGACATTTAGGGCCATATGCATAACGAAAACTTGACGACATTGAACTGGATCTTTTTGAGTTTTTCCATATATTTTGAAATTAGAAATCATCACAGCACATAGCCATGAGTTTCGTCTACAATCTATTGTGATTTTTAAATTAAAATTTTATATCAAAACTCGTTAAATTCCAGTTAAATTTCGTCATTTATGATAACTTCAAGCCAAGTTTTCATTATGCACACGGCCGTTAATTATGAGGATTAAGTTCATTTAATTCAATTAAATTATTGAGAATGGAATTTTCAAAGCATGTAATAACTGAAAAGACAAATTCTTGTCTGTATAGGCGTCGAACTGATATTTTCGAGATCAATCACAATCTCATCATCAGAGCTCTTGTCATACCTGTTCACACTGTGATGCATTAAACACATTCGCCACAGCAGGCTACCGACTACAACCTGTCAAAAATAGAATACATACATGTGTGTATATGAAAATGATTATTTTCATGACTGCACGGCTACACGATTGCAGGTTGTTGTCCATGCTACTTCTGTCGTGTAGTCAAATTAAACTAATTTCTATTGTTGACAGTACAACAAAATATGTAAAGCAAATTAGTGATAAGAAATATTTTTTATTGAAAAATAAAAAAGAAAATTACAAAATTTAAATGTTATAATATATATACATCAAGAATTTTTAAATAAATAAATCTATTTGTTTTGTTATATAGAATATTGACTTAAGTCAAAAATACCAACTTCATTGAAAATTAAAAAAAAATCACAGGGTAATAGCACTTTTTAACCTAAAAATTTTAGTGTAATTTATTTCGGTGCTCTCTCCTGATTCCGGAGTTACGGGGCTCAAAACTTAAATATATTATTGATCATAAGTCCTACAATATAGAACGGATTTAAACGATATATACTACGTTTATACGGACGGGTTGTATGCAAATAAAACTGTAAATTGTTGCCATATAATTGTTTTATTGCGACTTATTAACTTACGAAAACTGTTCACGATTAACGTACTACTTGCAAATAAAATGATTGGTGCTGGCTGTCCCGCTTTGTTAATAAAAAGCAATAAATAGAAAAATATTTTGCGAAAAATATTGATAGAAGAAAATAATGACAATTAAAACAAATAATTGTTTGTTCCTTTATACATTTCAACAATTTTTTTTGTAAAATACAAACGTCTTCTACAAAAGTGCTACCAAGTTTTTGTATTTTGATATGTCATATAAACAGTGAATTAGCGTATTTGCAAATATTTTTATTTGCGAATAGTCCGCGTATGAAATTTCAAAATGCTTTAAAATAGCTTTCTACTGTTATTTACAATTTTAAAATCCATTAACACATTGCGAGCAAAATGGAATTTAAAACATTTTTTATATGACTTCTCACGTAAAAGCACCATTATCTTAAAAACTGGCCGATACAATCGTACTTAAATATGTATTTAGTTTAATAGAAAGCATTCCAAGCTTTCATTTGATGTATACTTGAAAGCTATCATCGATGAAATTCATCAGTTATGGCACTTTGAAAATAAATTAATTCATTTAACTCTTAAACTCATCTTTAAAGTACCATAACCTACGTATTTCATTGGTGACAGCTTTCAACTATACACCAATAAAAGCATGAAAAGTTCTCTATAAAACTATACACATGCATATGTACCGTTGTATCGACCAGTTTTTGCGATAACGGAGTTTCTGCGTGAAAAGTCAGGTAAAAAAATTAATTGTTTTAAAAAATTTGTGTACCAGTAGAAAGGCATTTTAGAGAAGTTTAAAGTGATATCCATATGGCTTATATCCGTTCTATATTCTAGGAGTTATGGGTAATAAAAAATAAAAGTTTGGAACCCCGTAAGTCCGGATCCAAAAGAGACGAAACAAAATTAAACTAAAATTATAAGGTTAAAAAAAGCTACTGCCTCATAAGTCTTTCTTTAATTTTCAACGATCCTGGTATTATTGACTTAAGTTAATATTCTATTTTATTAAACAGAAAAAACACAAAAAAAATTTAAGTATGAAAAGTGCCATAACAATCAATAGGTTTTAAAGAAATAAATTGATTTGTTTTTACATTTTTCGAGATGTAAGAACATTTTGAATAAGCGATTTTTTTATACAAGTAAAACTTTTAAAGTGGCACCACTGAAATATGTACTGCAACAACAACATGTCAGCTGGTTACGATGTAGCTGCCGTGTTCAAAATAAATAAGTAGCTGACTACACGACGACGATTGCTGCCAACAGCATTTGTAGTCGTGTAGCCGTGTAGCCCGCTGTGGCGAATGTGTTTATAGCATGAGGGTGGTGAAGTCAAGTAAGGCACGTAACATTAAAAATGGTTGATTGTTCCAAAAATGATTTTTAACGATCTTTACCCAGAATAATCAAAAATCTTTGGATTAAAAACCATACAGTTGGACTAAAATTCATAACCACTTTAAAAATTTCTACATTAAGATGAAAAAAATAAGAAAAAGTCTTGAAAGCCAAACGTTAAAACTAATGCCGAACATATAAAACATAAAATCCGACAAAAAATGCCAAAGTTACAGGGCAGAATTTTTTCCATACAAATTTGCTTTTGATCGAAAATATTCTTTTAACTATAAACTGAATTTAAGCAATTTTGTATGCAGGATAACTTAGGATTTTTTCACTTATTCACTGGATTTTTGGTATTGTTGGGTCTAAAGGACTTTATGTTTCATGTGTTCGTGTGTTTATAAAGCAATTTATAAAATTTTTGTTTCATATTTCAAAACCATATAAATTGAGAGGCCTAGTGAAATAACCCGGTAAGACACATGCAATCAAAAATTGGTTTTATGTGCTCATTCTCGTGCTAGGTATCATGGCTTTGTATCCTAGAGAAATTATTGAATAAATTCTAGTATTTTGCAAATAATTATGCTGCATATTTAAAGTAGAAAATTCCAAAAAGCATAAAATTTTAAATTTTGTTTAAACTTAAAAGTCGATTTATTCATTATTTTATTTTCGTGGCTTACCGAGTTATTGCACCTAGCCTCTCAGTTTGTTAGTTGTGGGTTAGATCATCTACATGCTTGAATTTCGTTGGGTGCCAAATTAAAAATGACGATTTATTTGCAGTCTACACCTAACTTAACTTAACATTAACTTCAAGTTAATGTTAAGTGTAGACTGCTCAAGTTAATGCTTTTTTCAGGTTATAACATAATTGTTCGTGCAATTGTTTTAACAATGCAGTCATAACTTCAAGTTACAACAGCATTTCAAGTTAGGTGGAGACGTAGAGTTAAGGAAAACGTCTAAAAATTTACGTTTATAAATTTTATTAAACTTCCTAAGTACATAATGTTAGCTGAAATACAAAATCACGCTTCTACTTTTTAAAATTTTATAGTAAATAAATATGTATGCGCTTCAAGTTCCTGAAGTTAAGCTTATTTTTTCCTTTTTAATTTGGTTGATTTTTATGATAAAGGTTTGAAAATTTTTACGGAGATGCGCTTCGATGTAATAATACGCAATAATTAATAACAATGCGATTTTGAATTATTTATTAGTTAAGTGGTTTTGCTTTTCAAGTAAAGATATGTAACTGTATAGTTGTATATATTTAAAAAAAACTCAAATGTATGATCGTATTATCATAAAAATGGAGTGTTTTTACATCATCCCGCTTTCCACAAGATATTTTTTAAAATCCCGCTTTTTGATCGTAGTTTCTTCAGAATCCCTCTTTTCAATTGTTCTTGTCCCGCTTTTTGGAAAAACCTACTGGTCACGTTAAACCTACCACACTCCCTTTTTTAAAAACATACATACATACTTACCTGAATTGTACAAATAATATTATATTTTTGTGAAAAGAATTTGTCATCTCGACATAAATAAATCGCACCGTTCAAAGATAGTGATATTAAAATTTCTAAGGTAAGTGAAACGTAAGGAACTACGTTCCTACCCGGTGTCCCATGACACCGTGCGTTCTTTTTTTATATTTATTTTCTTTTGTTTGCTTTTGTTAACCCTTTTATACAGATTTCTTGTTAGATATTAACCCCCATATATATACAATTTATAATGAGTTTGAAATGTATTTTATTTCAAAATTTTCATAGAAAATTTTTTTAAAATAGATTTAAAATACATTTTATTTTTTATGAATATGAGGGAAATATTTTAATTGCAACATTTGCCCTCTACCAACAGCAAGAAATCTATTTTAACAGCATCGCAAATATACATATGTACATACACATGATTATATATTAGCATTATTTTGGTCAGCCATTTATATCATATGGTAACAAACAAACGGCATTATGTATAATGAAAAATTGACGTGAAGTTAGCATAAGTGACGGAATTGAACTTGGTCTCAACGACTTTTTCCATGCAATTTGGCATTAAAAATCGGCGCATAATTTTAATGTTATATAGCGCTATTTTTACTGTAAAATTGTATGACAAAACTCGTTAAGACCATTTGCAATTTTGCCACTTATGCTAACTTCATGCCAATTTTTCATTATACACAATGCTGATAGAAATTAAATTTAAATTGTATGCTTCTCTCCTTTACAAACCATTAAGTACGTATTGCCAATTTTTGGTAATTATATAAAATATAATCGCGCGGATAATGTATATTGATGTTGGCAAGATTTCTTTATTCTACGACAATTTGTCGTAGTCACAAATTCGACTTCGACATACATACATACCGTTGGTATATTAAGATGTGTATCAAGGTGAATTAATTTTGTCAGGTGGTGTTGATTCTAAAATAACTACAACATAACAATAACATTTGACATCTCAGCCCCTATGTCAACGTATACAAATTTTTACATGCGAGCATCTAATTTGGAAGAAAAAGTAGAACAGCTGTGCTTGTAATATCACCTGTATAAATCCACCTTGATTAGATTGTCCAATTCAATCGCAGAGAGAATTGTGTTACGTGTACACTTCAAATTAGTGTTATCTCAATGTTATAAGAATTTTTATGAGAGCGTTGTTATAAGAATTCTTATCACAACAATCTTATGAGATGAACTGTCAAAAAACATATGTATATGAAAATAAAATAGTGTGAATGTGTGAGTGTTTATTAAAATAAATGAAAAGCGATGTTTTTTATAAAGTTTCTGTGTTAAATAAATGAATAAATGTGTTTAATTGATTTAAAAATTTAAATTTGTGTGAAAACTTAAAAATAAAGTAACTAATTATGCAAAAGTAGTACATGTTAGCTCGATGAGCATTTGCATAAAATGAAATCTTATCGGAAAAGTAAAATTACGGCTTCCCCTAGTATGAGATTAAGAGAAAATTTGACATTTTGTTTTTAGTATTCTGCAGACGTTTTTTCTCATGTTATCTCAAAGTTAATGTCTCCTGAAGACGCTGTGTTATTTGCAAATAAAAATATAGTGCTGCCAAGTATGTATTTTTATTGCAACTTACTAACTCACGAAAACAATTAATGAGTAAAGCGTAGTATGTAGTTCTTACTGAAATTCAGGTTTGGAGTTTGGCATTTATTTCTACACGGAAAAATAATCGTGCAGAATTCTATACAGAATTTTGTTTGCATACACACAAATTTATATATTTTTTAATTTACAACACACAAAATTTGCGAAATATATTGATCAACATTGGTTTATTCATAGGAAAAATTTGACAAGTAAAGCGTAGTATGCAGTTCTCATGGAAATTCAAGTTTAGAGTTTTGTATTTATTTCTACACGGAAAAATAATCGTGTAGAATTCTATACAGAATTTTGTTTGCATAAACACAAATTTATATATTTTTTAATTTACAACACATAAAAACACTAGAAGTTAATTACAATGTACGAAAAATTAGAAATGTCAAAAATTCCGTGATCAAATAATTGTCTGAAGATTAATTTTTGTTTCAGTTGACGAAAAAAATTCTTCACTTATTGTTATAACATGCCTGTAATAGACAATAAATGCCAAAATTTCGTGTACTTTTCTTTTGGAACTGCGTACAAGTAAACGGAAATTTCTTTAAGAAATTTAACAACCTGAATTTGAGTTTGTTTTATTTACACGTACTTCTTATGGCAGCCTGAATTTCAGGCAGAGCTGCATACTATGCTTAAAGCATGGTACTGTGTTCATCATTTCGTGCGAACTGCTGTCAAAAGTTCATATAAAAAATTGTCACGAATTCCTCATGAAAAATTTTTGCAGAAGTAGTACTCTGTTTATATTTTGAAAAACATATGAAATGTATCTACAACATTTTAAGTCTTCATGCGAAATAATATAAGCACCAATTTTTTCGTGTGGAATTTACAACAAACACATTGGGTTGTTTTAAAAGCGTACAGAATTGCAGCACACTTTCATATTTGGGTACTTGTCATATTTTGGTATGAAAAAGTAATGTTAATCAACATTTTTCGCAAATTTGAACAGCGTACTTAGCTTAACGCACTATTTGCAAATAAGAAGTTTGAGATGTCACCTTTATAAATGTTTGTTAATAAAAAATAATAAATAAATATATTTATAAGATAAATAGTCAGTAATTTAATAAGCGACAATAAAAAATATTTGGCAGCATTTTACGTTCTTATTTGCAAATATGTATGCACTGCGTATAAACGTAGTATTAGTGATAATGCAAAAGTAATGCATTATTCATGATGTGCTTTATTAATAATGCAAAAGTAGTGCACTATTTGCATTATTTTGATATGAAATTAATGTAGTGCATTAAAAGTGTTAAAAGTGGTGGTAATGCAATAATGTTGCACTAAAATAATTTTTTTTATAATTTAATGGTAATGCAAAAGTAGTGTAAATTGCCCACGTCTGATGTATAAATTTGGTGCGAACATATACATATTGTAA
The DNA here is from genome assembly GCA_956483635.1 of Panzeria rudis. Lineage (NCBI taxonomy): Eukaryota > Metazoa > Arthropoda > Insecta > Diptera > Tachinidae > Panzeria > Panzeria rudis. Next base: position 77,858,489 of record OY101450.1, read on the forward strand.
TTTTTAGTTTGATGTTTTTTTGACAAAACAAATTTTCGGGTGTCCGATGTTTTTGACGATTTTTAATAGTTGAAATGACGGCATTTTTATTTTTATCGTCAAATTCCACAAATTTATCTGGCAGCCGTAGTTCGTTGTTATTTTGAGCAGACATCAGTGTTGCCAGAAGACTAACACTAAGTTTATAAAAATATTTGCAAATAAGTTAACTCACTCTTTATACGTCATAGCAAAAATATAAAGGGCTCTGGCGACGGTCAAATAATCACGTCAACGTTCTAAGTGTGTGCGTGCGGTCGTGCTTTTTCGGCTACACGTACGCGTTGTCGGCTGTGATTGATGAAAATCAAAAAGTTTTGATATTTTAATTTGATGAGCAATGATTTGATCGTTGCCAATTGTGATTGACAAAGAAAATGCCAGTTCTTTTCTAATAAGTTTACTGGTGGCAGCACGAGGGCAGGTGTTTATGTTTTACGCTAGTAGTTTTGTGTATAAGCTGCGTCAAATGCGTAAGTTTTTTGACAAGCATTATTTAGTTTTGTTATATTTGTTGCTCTTATGCGGCCACCTGTATACTTATTAAAAGTTGATTGATGAATTTATTTGTACATCGCCGTTTAAGCGACAAGCACACGACACTCACATATATGCATTGATTGACGTGTTTATTTGACGATGGCCAGAGCCTTTAAATTCTTGGTAGCACTTCTAAAGAAAACTTCTGTATGTTTACAAACAAAATAGCTGAAATGGTTAAAATAACAAATAATTGTTTGTTTTAATTGTTAAACATTTTTTCTTTGTGCAATATGTATCTATTTATCGTTTTTTATTAACAAACATTTGTAAGCATGGCAACCTCAAACATTTTATTTGCAAATAGTGCGTTAAGCCTAGTATGCAGTTCAGCATGGATTTCAGGTTAGATATTTCGCATTTTTTTTTTCAAACGGAAAAATATTTGTGCATAGAAATTTGTTTTCAATTATAACGTGCAAAACAAAAAAAATATTCACAACACCACACAAAAACAAAATGTCAAAAATTCTGTAAGCAAACAATTGTCAGCACATTAATTTTTGTTTCAGTTGGCGGAAAAAATCTCCACTAATTGATATCACATCCCTAGACAGAAAAAATTTGTGTTGATTTTTCTTTTCAGCTGCGTACTACCAAACGGAAAGTTGCCTGAAAATTTTTAGAACCTAAATTTCAGTTTGGTTGTTTATACATACTTTTTATGGCAGCCTGAAATTCAGGCAGAACTGCATACTACACTTTAATCGTGAATAGATTTCGTGAGTTAATAAGTCGCAATAAAACAATTATCGGCCATGTCACAGAGCGCAATACCGTTCGGAAACGGAATTCAATCCATCTAATATGTCAAGCACTAGCTGGAGCATACCGCAGCTTAGTAGCGCCGCCAACAGTCTGGATATACCTGACAAATTTGAGTATTTTAGTTTTCATTTGTAGACACCAGCTGCTACAAAAATGGGGTAGGTTGAATTCCGTTTCCGAACGAAATTGAACTCTGTGCCATGGCCTTATATGGCAACAGTTTACTGTTTTATTTGCAAATAAGTCGTGCGTATAAATTTTCCTGAAGTAAATAGTAAATTTAAGTGGTTTATGTACATTACGTAATCGCTTATGTTAGAAATATTTAGTAGCTGCTAGTGATGACGCTTTGGATTATTTTCCCACTTAGATTTATCATAAGCGTGCCATAGGCTGTTTAATCGGTGAGCTCTCGCTTACAAAGTAAGCTACGATGTCAGTACCTGTCGCTAGTGTGGGTTTACCAATACTTTTTATGGTTTCTTTTTATAGCAGGATAAACTTGGGCATCTCGGCCATTTTTTGAGAAATGTTCGTCAGGTTTCAGTCTCCTCCTAATAAGTATTAATTAAAAATGACATCGCTTCCCGCTAGAAAGTGCTCTAAAATGCCAAAGTATCCTGAAAAAGGTATTTGTAATTTTCTTTATTTTTTAACCGACATCAAAAAATAAGGCGGCCATGAATTCGTGTGTATTTTTTATGTTTGTATTGGCATAACTCTGTCAACCGATTTTCAAAGTTCTTTTTTTTTTGCTTGAAAGGGGTTGCTTGCTGTTTGGTTTTAAAATTTTTTTTCGAAAATCGGTGAGGAAATTCGCTCCCCCCAATCAAAACTCTGCCATTTGTAAACCGGTTTTTTTAAGGGTTTTCCTGCAGTTTTTTCCATAATTTTTTTCCAAAAATTGGTGGGAAATTTCGCTCCACCAAGCATAAGTTTGTCACATGTGAACCAATTTTCAAAATTCTTTTTTCGAAAATCTGTAAGGCATTATCCCTTCTCCCGGAAATATTGATTATCGCATTTATGAACCAATTTCAAAATTTTTTTCTGTTTCAAGTGAATTGCTTTCAGTTTGATCCCATAGAAGTGATCGGGCGGACAAAATGGTAGCCCGATATATTAATTATCACATAACTCCGACATTTCTGGACAGATTTTCAAAATATTTTATTCGAAAGGACATAAAAGGTTTGGTGCTATGAAGAATTGCGGGCGGAATTCCATTTGTAGACAAGCACACCATTTGATCTAAAACAAAATAGCGTTGTTTTTGTAATCTGGTACATAAGATCTTTGCATTGAAGTCGAGTTTTTTTTTGACATATCGTCACCTTATTATAAACATAGGAAAAAGCATTAGAAAGCAGCTAACCAATAATAAGCTGACGATATGCAATTATATTTATTACAGAGTTAACTACAACTGACACGTCTTTATTGTACAAAGTCTTTGTGTAGGAATGAATACAGTTTTTTCTTTATAATAACCCGCTCATTTCTATGAAAAACCTGTATCAATAACTATGATGATATGAATTAATTCGGATATTAAGCTCTAAAAAATAGAAAACTACAAAAAGTCTGAAAAATTGTTTCTTTTAGTGGATTTAATTTTTCTTAAACGATTCGTTTTAAATTGGCTCGATTTACAGAACAGGCAGGTATATAACAACTTTTTTAAATAAAACTAAAAAATTCAAATTCAGTGCTTTTTTTCAAGAATTACGCGTTTTTTACTTGTTTCAGTGCTTTTTGAAATCCAAAAGTTGACAACACTGCCTTTAAGCCAGGCGAAAAAGACACAATGTAAATTGCGTGCTAGTGTATTTATGCTAAATACAATGGCCTAATTCACAATCTTGTGCAAATAGTCTTGCATCGTTGCATTTGCAAAATGGTATAGTATATTGATACTCACCACTAACAATTGTTAAGTGGTGAGTATCAATATACTATAACAATTTGCAAATGCTACGATACAAGACCATTTGCACAAGATTGTGAATTGGGCCAATTCAACGAAATACATTTCTGCTTTTGTTGTGTTTGCAATTGTACGATTGAAACAGGATATTAAAGCATGCAAATGAGTGAAAAACCAATTGTTCCGAATTGTTAAGGGTAGAAATATAACCTTACGGCTGCGGGACCGGTTTCCGTTTCACAGAGAAACAGCAAATTATGTGAACTGCGGTGGCGATTGCATTTATTTTTGATGATATTGCACACATATCGCACTTTGTTTGATTGAAAGCTATAACAAATTTGGTTTCTTATTTAATAACTTAAAATACAAGAAAACTATGCACGTTTTGTTCTCTTTTTTCAAATTTGGATTTGTATTTATTATATTTTTTCATATTTTGTTTTTCCTCCTTCGTAGTCATTCACAGCACATTATTACTTGAGGTCTACACGTAACATAATATGTAAGATAAGATTGTCAAATTCAATCGCAGAGAAAATTATGTTACGTGTAGACTTCAAATTAGTGTTATCTCAATGTTATAAAAATTTTTATGAGAGCGTTGTTATAAGAATTCTTATAACAATCTTATGAGATGAACTGTCAAAAAACACATGTACATGAAAATAAAATAGTGTGTTTCTATGAGTGTTTATTAAAATAAATGAAAAGCGATGTTTTTGATAAAATTTCTGTGTTAAATAAATGAATAAATGTGTTTTATTGATTTATAAATTAAAATTTGTGTGAAAAATTAAAACTAAAATAACTAATTATGCGAAAATAGTGCATGTTAACTCGATGAGCATTTGCATAAAATGAAATCTTATAGGAAAAGGAAAATTACGTCTTCCCCTAGTATAAGATTAAGAGAAAAATCGACATTTTGTTGTTATTATTCTGCCGACGTTTTTCTCATGTTATATCAAAGTTAATGTCTCGTGAAGACGCTGTGTTAAAATTTATATTTTTTCTTCATAAAAACATGAAAATTGTTGCTAACTATGGCAACAATTGGAAGAGAGTAATTAAAAAATTACAACTTAGGAGAAAACGCAAGGAAACTAATATAGATTCTATTTTCGTGCGGTTTCTTTAAAAGTTTAAAGTTGTCCAATATTCATGAATATAATAAAAAAGAAACGCAACCGCCTCCGTGTGGTTGTATTTCTACTCTAAATTGTATTTAATTCTGATATTTTGGAAGTTCCAATATAAAGTTATAAAATTTTCACCAATTTAAAATTTGTGGTCTTATTAGAATGTGATTAAAATAATATACAAAAAGTTGTTCGATAAAAGTAATTAAGATCAAAGAGAAAAATTATATATCAATCATGTGTTGTCCTAATAAGCTTCCCTGATTCCTCTAAACTTTCACAAAAATAAGTCCTCAGTTTCGGCACAAATCCCCTAAACTGGGAACGCGGCTGTTGCCAACAAAACAAATTTTCATGCAACTTGTTCCATGAAATATTTCATCGTGTGCATGCAGTATTACATCGAAAATTTTGAATTGCTGGCAGCACTGTATTGTCGTTGTTATTTCAAATGAAGTTGTATCACTTATTTTAATTGCCAAATGTGTTTTTTAAACGATTTTTTTTAATTGTCCTCTTTTATGGACCAAATGTCCAAATTTTTTGTGGATGCCTCCTCTTTTCCTCAAAATGGAATATGGCAACCCTAAACACATGACATAAAGGAAAAGTGAATATCAATAACTTAGTGTCCACACTATGAGTTTTCATCATAACACCTAATAAAACGTCGGCAGAGGAATTGTAAATTTTTCATTCATATCAATACATAGGGGTAGACGCTGCTGAATTTATATCATGATGAATCATATTTTCTTCTTCGTCGTACAGCTAAGGTCGATCATTTAGACCTTTATATGGAAAACAATAACCACTAAAAATATATTAATTATTTTTATTATAAGATTTATTTAATAATTATCACAAAATTCTAATAAAGAAAATAAACGGTAAAGTAAAAACAACAAATAAAATGACGTTTCATATCATAATATATTCATCTCAGCTTGAGTTCTGACGATATCATAACGCTGATATAACATTAATAAATTGAGTCTATACCTGATGAACTTTCATCATGATACCAATTTGACATTGATCATGATATAAATTCATCAGGTGTGGACACTATGTAAAGGCCATTTCACATTGTACTACAAGCTTTGAGATTTTTATTAGATTTTGTAAGACGAAAATCAAATCAGAATCAGTCCGCCTGTCAAAAAATCTTAAAGAAAACTTTCTCATTACATTTTGTTTCTACACTATCACATCCCAAATAAAACGTAACATAAATAATTTGCAATAAAGCAAATTTTTCCGTTCTTCCTTTTCTTTATTTATGCCGGCGAACAAATACACAACTGCTTTTGTTATTCCTGTGTTTATTTGTGCAAAAGACAAGCCCTGATAAAATAAAAAATGTGATTGTTTAGAAAATTTTCTAAAAATAAAGAATACTATAATACTGTCAAATTTCTTTACGTATTATTTGACAAATCATAACAATTTGTTTTCACACTGTTGGATTTTTACTTAAGATTTGAGTTTTTGACAAGTATTAATACTAAATCTTATAGTCTGAAGGCCGCTTAACTATCAAATGAAATGCAGCTCTAAGAGTAACAGCATGAATTGATTAAAGGTAGATGATATTCAACTCTTGACTGCAAACCATCGACTTTGGTCTAGTGGTCTAAGCGGAAGAGAACTCGAAAAGAGATTAGGGGGAGCTATCGAAACAGTTCAGTTCAACCTTCCGTGCAGTTAAATTTTTCTTTGTCTACATGCTTCACATTTATCTCTAAAATAAAAATATAATTTAATTGAAAAATCATATTAAAACCGAGCTCAAGCCAAAATAATAAAATTTCTTTAGATATAAACCCATACAGTTCGACTAAAACACATAACTTAATTCTTAAACGCTAAAGGTACCTAGCAAAAGGATTTACATGTTCAAATAAACTGAACAAACAAATATTCACAAACTAGTACTTGCAATTATCAATGATAATTTATACTAGAATAGAGAACATGGTAGAATAATACAGGTAGTGGTGAAGCGTTAACGAACTTTTTTTTTTTTGGGTTCGACTCTGTCAAAAGTTGTTTATGTTATACCAACACACACCCACACCAGAGACTTGCGCCGAGAGGTTTTGATCGGCGGCGGCTGGCTGGGAAAAAATAGTCGGCGGCGTCTCAAATTCGGCTGGAAATGCACATGGACATTTAATAAAAGTGAAAATTTTCATTTTGTTGTTAAATTAGTTTTTCTTTTTCATACCAATTCTTCACCAAACAAAATGCATAGAAATTAAGCATTGCTTTGCCTCTCAAAAATTTTTAAATTGTTATGAAAAATAAAGCAATGGCTTGATTGTCAAACTTTTTTAAGGCTTGTCCAGTTTCAACCTAAAAAGCTATTTGTCAAGCTAAAAATTAATTTCTCTGTTCGCAATTTTATGCATGAACATCAATTATATATTTTACCGTTGGAATCTAATTCATGAATCATGCTAGAATTATTCGGATATATAATACATTATAATTTATGTATATTGAAACAAACGTCTATACCTGATTTATTTGTATCATGATAAATGGCAAATTCTATATAGGAAAAACAGATAAGATAAAGCAGGTTATTTTTCAATATAAAGTTTGACATTTGTCATGATAAAAATTTATCATGTATAGACATAGGCTAAAGCAAGGCGAATTGATACCAGGTGGCCTTATTATTGTAAATGAACTTTACCAAAATGTCAAACTCTATGTAAAAAAAAACTAAATAAAAACTTTTTATGTATGCATTTCACATGACAGATAGGTGAAGTCCAGTTGTTGTCGTACTAATAAGGCCACTTGCTATTAATACGCTTTGGGTTACAATGAAAGTCTTTCTCTAATAAATTTTGAAATGTAATTTTCACTTTTGCAAAAAGCTGTTTGCTGGGAACTATCAATGGAAATTCGTCGAGTCTATAGAAAAGAATAAATTATATACAGATTAAGAGCTTCTTCTCAAAGATATTTCTAATTACTAAATATGGTCTAATTTAAAAACTGGACGAAGAGGAAATCTTCATAAATTAACTTCGTTTGTATTTTCGATTCCTATTAATAATGCGTTTGTAAAGAAAGAAAAATAATGTAATTTCCCGAATTAATGATAAGAATTAATTTTAATGGAAATTTAATGTTTTCAATATTTTTTTGCAAACAAATTAAAGTAAAGAAATACCAAATATATGTGGGAAAAAATAAAAATTCTTATGAAATAAAAAACAGGACCCATTAGGAAGTAAGTAATATAATCCAAATAAAGAAAAAAATTTTCAACTCGAATCGTATATGGCAGAGCCCTGAAGGAACACATAAGAAATACAAACGAATTGATAATTTTCTCCTTTTTTAAGTCGGATAATGAATATTTATTCTTTTGAATAGTTTTTGACAGTTTTTGGCAGTTCGTCTTAGTAAATCAAGCTTTTTATCTCCAAATGTCAAGCTTTTTCACAATTTTGATCTGGCAAGCCTAGTTCGCAGAGTAATGCATACAAAAATATTTTTCGTTATCTTACTCTTCGTCTCCACCTAACCATAGACTACTAACTAGACCCGTCACTATACAACAACATTACGAAGATTGTATGAGAGGGAACGCAATTCTTATTTTATAATGTGGTTTCTAATTTGACTATGTCCTTCATATTATCTTAGTAAGAGCACTTTGTATGTAAAAAATGCACAACACATGACAACAGCCTCTTTTAGCTGTCAAAAGTGAGCATTCTGTTCCTAACTTGATATGCTGTTGTAACTTGGAGTTATTACTGCGCTGTTAAAACAATTGCACTAACAACTATGTTATACCCTGAAAAAAGCATTAACTTGAGCGGTCTACACTTAACATTAACTTGAAGTTAATGTTAAGTTGGGTGTAGACTGCAAATTACTAAAATAATGCTTGAACAAAAGATATGAAAAAAAACATAAAAAAGTAGAAGTGGAAATTAAAAAAAGCAATCGGCGGATTATTTTAAGCCGTTTTTGAGCCGAAAAACGATCGTCGGTGGCGGCTTCCATTAAGCCGATTTTAGCCGCAAGATAAATCGGCGGCGGCTGTGGAAATTAGTCGGCGGCTCGGCTTAGCCGCGGCTCAGCCGTCTCGGCGCAAGCCTCTCGTAAACACACACATGTGAACATATAAATTTTTTTTCAAATTTTCTTTTGTGCTTTTTGACAACCTCGAACATAAACAACAATAAAAAGCCGTGTTGTTTTTGCTGTTGTTGGGTTGTTGTAGCTTCGCTACTACCTGTAGTATAATTCTACCATGCTACTACCTGTAGTATAATTCTACCATGATAGAGAACTAACAAGAAGCTTAACACAAGACATAATGAAAAATTTAATATCAATAACTATCAAATGAAATACATCTCTAAGAGTAACAGTATGAATTGATTAAAGGTAGATGATATTCAACTCTTGACTGCAAACCACCGACTTTGGTCGAGTGGTCTATGCGGAAGAGAACTCTGAAGAGATTAGCGGGAGCTATCGAAACATGTCACTTTAACCCTACGTTCAGTAACATTTTTCTTTGTCTACATCAGTGGTAGGCAAACATACACTATTTTATTCTTTGTTTGTGTATGTGCTTCGCGGCTAAATAGATAGGATATGTGTCTCACACACAGTATACGTGTATTGATGGTAAAAAAGCAGCCTATACTCGCGTGCATAGGAAATTGAGAGAATGCCCACCACTGGTCTACATGCTTCACATGTATCTCTAAAATAAAATATACAGCCATGTCACAGAGTTCATTTCGGTTCGGAAACGGAATTCAACCTACACCATTTTTGTAGCAGCTGGTGTCTAAAAAAGAAAACTAAAATACGTAAATTTGTCAAGTGTGTCCAGACTGTTGGCGGCGCTATTATGGTGCGGTATGCTCCAACTAGGGCTTGACATATTAGGGTCGATTGAATTCCGTTTCCGAACGGAATTGAACTCTGTGACATGGCCGATAGTTTAATTGAAACATCAAATTAAAACCGAACTCAAGCCAAAATATTTAAGTTTCTTTGGATATAAACTGGGGTGTTCATTCGGTTAACCGTTATTCGATTGACCGGTTAATTACTACCCGATTAACTGGCCGGCTAATTTAAAATTGGCTTTTTTTTGGACGTGCCTATAAAAGAATTTAGTAAAGACTCTGCTACTCTAATTGAACTTGATGGAATTATGTATTTAGTTTTTGTTCAATAGTTTTATAAAATCTAATTACCACATTCGATAGCTATCGTATCGAAATGTTTAAAAAGTGTACCAAGTTTATTTTATACCGGCTGCTGAATCGACTAAAAATTTTTAATACATTAAAGAAAAATTTTGTGTTTCTAGCACAACATTTAAGTCGATTGGCCAACTGTAATAAGGTTTATAAGTAATGTTCCAAGCTTTTTTGCAAAACAAACACAATAAAAGAAAATATTGTATTCGATCGCTCTAGTGCTATCGAGTGGAATTTAAACAGCTACTTGATTATCGTATGCCGTAATCCCAAAAGGAACAATTTCGATCAAATGTGCTCGATATCGAATGCGACGATTCGGCCACTGTATTATTTAAAATTAAACACCCCTATGCTGAAAAACGCGCGATTGTTAAATCACTTGCGAGTTTAAAATCGCAAATCTCACTTTTGCATGTGCTGAGGCTCGCGCGTTCTGCTTAATCTTCGAAAAAGGTTCTTATACATGCTCTTTATTTTTTAAAATCATAGTATCCAACACAGAATTTTTCAACTATTTTTAGTTTTGCCCTTACTTTTTTATTGATATTTTACTTTTTATGCATCTGGCAACAATATTGGTTGGCGAATGTAATAAGTAGGTGTCTAGAATAAAGACGCGCATTATAAAATCGCCATTTTTAAAATAAACAAAAGTATCACAATAGTTGAAATAAAGCAACATACTTTTTAATTTAGTATTTTGTATTAAAATTAATAAAAATTTGGTATTTTTCTAAGTGATATTAAATAAAAGCAGATTAAATATTACTGGAATGCTTTTATTTTTGCTATTTGATACTAAATTTTTGTAATATACACAAGTTCACTTAGAGTTCACTTTACTCTTTGCTTGCGAGTTGAAATAGCAAAATTTTTTGTGATTGCGATTTTCAACACACCAATTTATTTATCGTATTTATTTTGCGAAATTCGATTTTCAGCACATGGGCGAAATATTTTGTCCCCTTTTTATAAAAATAAGCTTGCAAACAATGAATTCTTAGATATTTTTGCCTTTAAATATTAGATTATTGTGTATCAGGGATGGCAAAGTTGGTACAATTGTACCATTTTTGGTACAAATCGGATTTTAAAAATACAATGGCACACCAATGGCTTATTTAGTACAATTAATAATTTTTCTATTTTTTAGAAAACCTCCTTAATGCAATACTTTTATTGTGATAAAATATTTTATCCTTTGCGTCCGCTCGTACATATGTCACTCTTCTCTGAATTAAATTAAAATTTTGCGAAGTATTATAAACAAAGTTTGACTTAAAAGTTGTCATATAAGGCTAGCTTACAAAACGGTTTTATAATTTCAAGCTCTTAATGATCGTGATACATATTAGAGTCTAGAAAAAAAAGTTTATTTGCATTATAGTAAAGGTAAAATTTTCGGAACTTTATTGAAACTATGTATGTATGTCGTTCTACCTTCCAATAGCTAATATGTGAACTATTTTAGATTAGAAATTGGAATAGCTAAATCCGACAGTTTCCCTTTTGCCACAAATATAAATACAGAAAAGTGATACATTTTCTGTACTTAAAAATGTTTCTGGTTTCAAAAATCTGTTTTGGTACAATAATGCCCAAAAAAGTACAATTTTAGATTACAATTTGTACAATTTAAAAATCTCATTTGCCATCCCTGTTGTGTATATGATAAGCTCTTAAGGCCATGTCAGATAAAACTTTTGCTTCGCGTTGCGTTACAGATTCGCTTTGACATCTAAGATGAAATGTACATACTTATACGAAACATGCTACATAAAGCACTTTTAACGCGGCGTGAAGCGGAAAGTTCGGCAACTCTCATCTTTTTGCTTGCTTTGACAATCAGCTGAAATAATTTTCTTTTATTATATTGCCAAACGAAACATACGTGCGTTTGAATTTGTTTTAATAACAGGTAAATATGTATGTGCCATTTATTTATTTATAATAAATCGTAAAATAACATAATTGACTTTTATTTTTATAGCAAAAAATAAATAAATAGCAAAATTATCAACTACTTTTTTTGGTAAACGAGCAATGCGCGAGTGTTGTCAAAGTTTTCATTGTGTCATACACCTTTTGCTTTACACTTTTCTATCAAAGTTAGAAACGTCACGCAAAGCGACAAAGTTGTATCTGACACGGCCTTTACCTATCGAATGACAACTCGATAGATGTAGATGTTTAACTACTCGATGTCGAATGCTACAATCTCAAATTGCGATACTTTTTATTCGATATCGAATGCCATTATGCCAAAATGAAAATTTTCGTTCAATTTCGCTCGCGGTGGTTAGACCCCTGCTGATGAGCATTTGTGCTAATGAGTGTTCCTATTAGACCTGCCTTGTTTTGTACATAAGAGAAAGAGAAGAATAGAAAGCAGAAAAAGCAACGAAAAATGCAAATCTTCAAAAAAAGAATTGTTGAACAGACATGTTAAGTCTTTAATATAAGAAAAAACAATTTAGAAAGAGATTTTCCATTTATTTAGATAATCAGGGGTGTCATAGAATCCAAATCGGTTTTGCTAATTATCGGTTTTGCAAACCAATATTGGTTTCATTTGGTGTCATGAAATCAAGTCGGTTTTGTTATTTTCGAATGCAAATAAAACCGATATTCGAATCAGCTGTTGTTTATATTTTTATAGTTGTTTACATTTTTAATTCATACTTTTTTGATCTCATATAAAGTGAAAATATTAAAAACTGTTGTTTTTAATCAAATAATTAACAAATTAAAAAAAAAAAAAAATATATATATATATATATATATATATATATATATATATATATATATATATATATATATATATATATATATATATATATATATATATATATATATATATATATATATATATATATATATATATATATATATATATATATATATATATATATATATATATATATATATATATATATATATATATATATATATATATATATATTTATATATATATATATATATATATATATATATATATATATATATATATATATATATATATTTATATATATATATATATATATATATATTACTATAAAAATACATAAACAAAATGAGCACTGCTGTTGTTGCATATTTACTATTGGAGGAAGAGCGCACAGAAAAGGTAAAAAGATGAATTTTGCGAGATTGTAGCAATCCACTTGAGCTGCCGGAGACTGCGTAAGTACATTTTTTTATATTGTGCGTTCATATTTAATGCTGCTTTGCAGATTCGTAGGGTATTATCGGTTAAACAAAGACGCTTTCCGTGTAGTCCTAGACACAATAAAGGAACACCTTTCCCGTTCTAAGATTCCGCCACTGCTGCAACTTGCAGCTTCGTTGCGAGTTTTAGCTGAGGGGTCGCATCAAAGATCGGTTGGAAACGACTCTAGCATATGTCTGGGTAGGAGCACGGTGTCAATAATTTTAGACGATGTGCTCAAGGTTATGGAGCGCTTTATTTGCCCCCACTGGGTACAACTTGAAATGGACTCGAACGAAAAGCACAGATCACGAGACTACTTCTACAACAAATACAAAATTCCTTCAATAATCGGTTGCATCGACGGGACACACATAAAGATTATAAAACCCAGCGTTAACGAGCATTTATACTTTAACCGAAAAGGATATTTTAGTATGAATGCCATGATTGTAAGTATATGTAGTACAAACTCAATTTTACATTATTATTTACGTGCTTGCTTATCTCTTTGAAACTAATTTTTATGTATATGCATTTATATTCAGATTTGTGACCACGACATGAAAATTCGAGCGGTAGATGCACGGTATCCCGGCTCTAGCCATGACGCGTTTATATGGAACATTGGTGGCGCCAGACATCATTTCCTTGCGAAGTATGAGTCAGGAGAACGGACGTCAAAACTATTGGGAGATATTGTAGCTTCTGCACAACATCTGGAGAAGCTACAACATCCAAAACAATGAGGACAACACAACTTTAACAGCACACGATAGTGAGGATAATGTCATATTGCCATCAAATACGTCTCTACAAAGTGAAGGTCAAAGGATCAGAGATGAAATAGCTGATACCTTATAAAAAATTTAAAAACTTATTTATAAAAGTAAAGTAAAAGTTTATATTTCATATAAAAAAAGGAACAAAAAAAATTCAAATTCACAGTCTTTAAATTCTTATATAACTAATAGGTACATATGTATGTTTAAAATTATAAAACTTAATAACTAAACGCATATTGCTTTAAAATTGTTTCGATATCACTCGTTATTCTTTTGGTACTCAAATTTCATTATGTCGAGATCCAACTGTTTCTGTTTTATTTCGTTTTTTTCTTGCATTGCTTGCAAAATACCTCTATTAACACGTACAAATTCATTCTTCAGTTCTGCGACGGTATTTGCGATAGACTCGTGTCCCTTCTCAATCGCTCTATACACCCGTCGTAAGCTGCTTGCTTTTTCCTTCTCAATTTTTAGTAGCTCGTCCAACTTTTCATTCACTTCCACCTTTCTCTTACTGTCTTCATCCAAAAACTTTTTTAGTCGCTCACCAGTGTTCTCTGTTTTGAACCTTTTTGGAGTGCTACTTATCAAAAACGGAGACAGTGCACGTTTCGACGATGTTGAAGGCATTTCTTCCTCACTCTCATCACATAAATTTTCAGTCAAGCCAATAGCAATACCGCCAACACCTTCCACCGATTGCGTAAAGCCACATACGCGTATTATTGCTTCTTCAGTGTTTGTCAGCTGATGCTTTGAGAATGGTCCTCCACCAGTTGCTCTGGACTCTGCTTTGTTTTGTGCAAGCTTTCTCTTGACATCACTTTTCCACTCCGTCCACGTCTTTATAAAATAAAACAACACAATTCAATAACAGGATATGGTATTTGGCATACACTTTCTTACCTTTTTCCATCCATTTACATCCTTTTGCGGTGGACCTCCGCCGTTTAGTGATTCAGCCAATTGTTGCCAAAGCGAATCCACAGTTGGCTTATCACGTTTTGTGAATCCCGTGCTAGGTCCGGATATTTTTCCATAAACTCCATAATTATGGAGTTTTGGGTGCTATTTTTATGCTTTCCCCTGTCCGAGAATAAAAAAATTATACATAAATATTTATTTTTATAAAGTTAACAATAATTTACTTACATTTTCACAAAATATTCACCTGCAGAAGAAAATTAAATTAAAAAACACGCTTTTAGCTAATTGGTTTATTTACAATAAAGAAAAGCGACAGCTGTTAGAGGCTTGGTTTATTTCCAATAACAAAACCGATAACATTGGTTTCTGTGACACCTAAAACCGACATTAATTCTAGTTCGAATATAAAACCGATAACATTGGATTTCATGACACCAAAGGATTTTTTTGTCGGTTTCAAATCCAATACCGACAAGATTGGATTCTATGACACCCCTGAATAAATACACTGCAAACTGTTCATAGAAGAAAAAATATTATATAATGTGGTGTTAAGCTAGTTAAAAACAACTTCAGCTATTTTTAAGTTTGAAACAGACTTTAGCCTGTAAAGTTTACTTTTTATTGTCTATAATAAACTAAAAGCATATTTTTAGCAAAACTTAAGTTAGTAAAGTATACTTTCTTTATGATTATGGGCCAATATATTTAAAATTAATACAGGGAAAAGAGATATAAAAAGCATTTCAATGTTTGTGCTTCGCGGCTAAATAGATAGGCTGTGAGTTGATGTTGAAAAAGCAGCCTATGCACACGTGCTATGGGAATTGAGAGAATGAACGCTAGTGCATTAAAAACAAAACAATTTACTTGTATATAATTATCAGAACAATACTACATAGACGCAATAAAACAGAACAACGTATAAGTACATTTTTTAATTGCCATTTAATGCAATTAATTGTTAATTTCTCGTTATATTAAATTTTTCATTATATATAATGTTTTTCTCTTGTCTAATTTTCTTTTATTTTACATATAGGTGGTTGAATTCCTGGGTGGCTATATAACCGGAAGTTTGGCCATTATGACGGATGCCGCTCATTTAGCATCTGATTGTATAAGTTTTTTTATTGGTTTAGTAGCCATTTGGTTGGGCTGCAAACCACCGGATGCAAAAATGTCATTTGGATACAAACGATTTGGTAGGTAAACATTCTCAGTGGACAACTAGTATAAAACATAATACAGTGGACAACTAATATAATAATACGATATGGGTCGTGGTGGAATAATCCGCAAAATTCCAAAAATAGCGATACGTGATATGTGAATAGCCCCAAAGGTGTAAACAAATATAATAGATTCATATCCAATATAAATTGTTTGTTGTGTTTTGTATAATTTTCTAGGCCTACTATGCTTATTCTATTGTCATTTTCAAACAATTTTGTAAATTGTCAAATGACTTTTAAAAGTTTGTTCATAAGATAAGAGGTTTGAAACTTTTCAAAAGTATGGTTGAAGTATACTGATGATTTGGAAAAGCACCAATGAAATTCAAGGATATAGACATGATTAACCCACCATAAATAAAACTTTTTTAAATAAAATTCGGAAAATATCTAAAATAATATATTTTTTGTATATAAAATCGTTTGTGTGTTTGTTAGTAACGAATGATCTTCGGAACTATAGGTGCTGTCGTGCTGAAATTTTTAACACAGCATCGGATCAATATACGCTAGGTCTCCATTTAGAACCAATAGGTGGTCACGCGGTGGAGTTAATTAAAATAAACTATTCGAAGCGAAAAAACGATACATTTGGAGCTAAGACAAGGTTTGCCGCGCTCAGTTAATATTTAATTAAATTAGAGAAAATAATACTATATATAACGAACTAAATCAGACAGAAGAAGAATTCATAAATATGTATTAAATAAGAAAAACATATACATAAGTGAAATCCTTTTATTAGTTAATTTAAATATATCTTAAATTTGTTTAAAATGTTTATATATATATATATATATATATATATATATATATATATATATGTATATGTATATATATATATATATATATATATATATATATATATATATATATATATATATATATATATATATATATATATATATATATATATATATATATATATATATATATATATAAAGGACATATATATATATATATATATATATATATATATATATATATATATATATATATATATATATATATATATATATATATATATATATATATATATATATATATATATATATATATATATATATATATATATATATATATATATATATATATATATATATATATATATATATATATATATATATATATATATATATATATATATATATATATATATATATATAAATATATATATATATATATATATATATATATATATATATATATATATATATATATATATATATATATATATATATATAATTATATATATATATATATATATATATATATATATATATATATATATATATATATATATATATATATATATATATATATATTATATATATATATATATATATGTATATATATATATAAATATATATATATATATATATATATATATATATATATATATATATATATATATATATATATATATATATATATATATATATATATATATATATATATATATATATATATATATATATATATATATATATATATATATCTATATATATATATATATATATATATATATATATATATATATATATATATATATATATATATATATATATATATATATATATATATATATATATATATATATATATATATATATATATATATATATATATATATATATATATATATATATATTTATATATATATATATATATATATATATATATATATATATATATATATATATATATATATATATATATATATATATGTCCTTTATTTATTTATATACCTATAATATATTCTTTAATATTACAGTATAAAAATAAAATGTTCACGAAGAACATAGGGCGTTAACGAATTCTCTCCATCTGCTTCTATCGCTGGCTAACGATTTCACTTCAT